>JAHIAL010000087.1:0-1200000 GCA_021605145.1 Aegilops bicornis | reverse complement strand
GATCCCTTTTTCAAGCAGATCATGCTCAGCCTTGGACCACTTAGGTCGGGCTTTGAGGTAGCCACCTGACCCCGTGCGATGGTGAAGCTTCTTCTTCGCAGCATTTTGCTTGTTTGTCGCCGACATCTTCTTACTCTTTTCCGATGTCTTGTGGGCCACAAATGCGGGCCAGTGATCTTTGATCTTCTCATATTTGCCGATGAATTCTGGTGTCTTTTCTTTCTCGACAAACTGGTTCAGCTCTTTCCTCCACCTCCTCATTAGAGTTGCCATCTTCTTAAGAGCACAAGACTTGATTAATTGCTCTTAACTTTGGCTTCTCCGGATCCTCCTCTGGCGGTAGGGTGAAATTTGCCTTCACTGAGTCCAAAGATCTTCTTTACGTATATCATTGACATAAGACACCTCGAGGTCTTCCTCCTTAGGCTTATACCATTGATGGATGCTGATGGGATCTTGTCCCTAACAAGAACCCCTTGACTGAGCAGAAAATGCCTTCCTTGTCCGGATGGGTTCAATCAGTTCGCCGTCGGTATGATTTCTATGATCTCAAACTTTTCATCCGAGCTCAACTTTTTCTTCGGGCCTCGTCTCCTTACGAAGTTGTGCTCGATCCGGAGGGCTAGAAATTATAAGGAAGAAAGAGCGAGAGTAATTAATATGTGTACATATACCAAAACAATGGATGCATCAATTAACTAGTCGTACGGGCTTAACTAATATATATATACCTGGCGGACTCAGTTCGTTCACCGGAAGCAACAAGACGGTCTCCTTCTTGTACCTCCATTGTGTCACCGAGCCATTATGAACATAGTCCTCTTCTTGTACCCGGCATTAATGGGTGAAGCCATCATGAACATAGCCCTCTTCTTCACCCAGTCCTTCGGGACCTTGATTGTCGTTGAAAATAGCGCAACTTCATCACTTCCTTGTGCGATTATGTGCCCCAACATCGCCTGCTTTCTTCGTCCCCGGGAGTGCCCCATAGTTTCTGCAAATATTTACAACATGTCAATTATTATTCAAATGTGGTACAGATGGATATATATATATATATATATATATATATATATATATATATATATATATATATATATATATATATATATATATATATTAGTGGCAAGCATTACAACTAGCTAGCTAATCACAATAAGGAATCATGTTAGTGGCCTCGATGCTGCTTCTCTAGGGTTTGGGGTCGCCTCGACATAACGCTTCAAGGGTTAATTTGGGTGGCCTCGAGAGAGTTAATTTGTCAGGTAGGGGCGCGGCGGGAGGGGGTAGGAGACCAACATCGTTTTCTCTCTAGGGTTTGGGTGTCCTCGAGAGTTTTGGTCGAGCGAGAGGGCCGAGGGGGTGCTGATTGTATAAGTTATCCACGGTGAGAGGGGTATATATATCGACCGCCCCTCATGTCGAAGTTATCTCGAGGGGGTTATATCGACAACAACGCGACATACATATACATAGGAAAATAATGTTATCGGGGAGGGGAATCGGTACCCCCCCCCTCGTGTTGAAGTTTCTTCTTTCTCCTCTATTCCTTTCTTCTTCTTCTGCTCTTCTTTTTCTTCTTCTCCCTCGAGAAAGGAAAATAAGGAAAAGGAAGAAAAGAGGAAGAAGGAAGATGAAAAAAAAGAAGAAAAAAAAAGAGGAGAAGAAGAAAGGAATAGAGGAGAAGAAGAAAAAATTTCTATTTTTCTTCTTCTCCTCTATTCCTTTCTTCTTCTCCTCTTATTCTTCTTATTTCCTCTTCTTATTTATTTCTCCTCTTCTTCCTCTCCTCTTCTTCTCCTTTCTTCCTCTTCTTATTTTCCATTTTCCTCTCATTCTTTTAGTATTGCTTGTTTAAAAAAAATGTTCAAATAGAAAATTTTGAAAAAACAAAGGTTTTGCCTAATGCATTGTTCATATGAATATACAAACATTTGCATATTCTACAATAATTAATATCACCAAAAAAATCTATGAACAGAAAAAAAACCTAACTTTTCTAAAAATCTATCTTTTGCATATATGAAAACATTAATACACATATGAACAAAAAATACATATATGAAGAAAAACATTCTCTGATCAATTATACATTTTGAACATCTACATACACATAGCCACATACATATACACATATACATTATATATATATATATATATATATATATATATATATATATATATATATATATGAACAAAAATTAAACTAATAAAACTGAAAAAAACAGAGCCGGTGCGGGCGGCGGCTCACTGGGGCTAGATGACGATGGCGACAGTGGGCGGCGAGGCGCCGCGCTGGGGCAGGCTCGGGCGTGTGCGGGGCGGGAAGGCGCTGGCTCGGGAGGCCAGCGATGAGGACGGGCGGGCTCGGGAGGCCGGCAACGAGACGACAGCAGGCTCGAGGCTGACGGCCTTGGCGTGGCGGCGGCAACAGGTGGATCGGAGCAGCTGGCGGGCGTCGAGGAGGGTCGGGCGTCGTCGGGGCAGCTGGTGATGAGATTATGAATTTTTGCAAAGTGTTTGCTTATATAGCAAAGCCATTGGTCCCGGTTCGTGAAACCAACCGGGACTAATGCCTTTTAGTCCCGGTTGGTGCCACCAAGGGACCAAAACCTCTTTTTCGCAGCCCAAAGGCGGGAAGCGGCGTGACCTTTGGTACCGGTTGGTGCCACAAACCGTACCAATGCCCCTTTAGTCCCGGTTGGTGCCGCCAATGACAAAGGCCTCTCGCTGCCAGCGTCGGGGCCAAAGTTTAGTCCCACCTCGCTATTTGAGAGGGGCGCGATGGTTTATAAGCCCCACCGCCGCACTCCATCTCGAGCTCTCCACCGCAGGCTTCCGGGCCTACTTGCTATTCTTGTGCGATGGGCCATACGGACCCTCTGCGGGCCTGAATCCTGGCCCATAGAAGGGTTTCAAGTCATATTCAGGCCGTGGGGGCCCAGTAGGAGGCATTTTTTTTGTTTTTTTGTTATCTTTACTTATTGTTGCTATTTTTATTTTTTTTCCAGTTTTTTTTGTTTTGTTTTCTGCATTATTTATTTTCTTTTGTTTTTTGCTTTTTGTTTTAATTATTTTTGCTTTTAGTTTTAGGAAAATTATAAACTTTCTGTTAGTGCCATTACTTTTCAAATTTGAAAACACTTTTTGTTTTTTGTTTTTCTTTCTTGCTTTATTTATTTTATTTTGTTTTACTTAAAACAAAATACTTATTGTTGTTTTTTCGTTTTGATTTCTGCATTATTTATTTTCTTTTGTTTTTGCTTTATTTTTCAATTCTTTTTTGCTTTTTAGTTTTAGGAAAATTATAAACTTTCTGTTAGTGCCATTAGTTTTCAAATTTTAAAACACTTTTTTTGTTTTTTTGTTTTCTTTCTTGCTTTATTTATTTTATTTTGTTTCTACTTACAACAAAAAACTTGTTGTTGCTATTTTTAATTATTACGAGGGCCGAACCATAAGACATTAAAGCATTTCAAATGAACTCTGAAAAAGTTGAAAGTTGGCATGGTATCATACTCGTCAGTTACAAAGTTGGCATGGTATCATCATAATAGTTGCGGGAGAAAGTCTTCACTTTTTCTTCGCTTGTGTCATTTGCTTATTATGGCGCCGTAACCATGGATAATCTTCATCGTTTATCAGGATGCTGGGGCAGCCTTGACTTTGAAGGGAGGAATTTCATGAAACTTTTTATAATCTTCACACATGTCATACATCTTGTCCTCCACTCCCACGATGTCCCTTTTTCCTGAAAGAACTATGTGGCGCTTTGGCTCATCGTATGATGTATTCGCTTCCTTATCTTTTCTCTTTCTCGATGCAGTAGACATGTCCTTCACATAGATAACCTGTGCCCACATCATTGGCTAGGACGAACGGTTCGTCGGTGTACCCAAGATTTTTCAGATCCTTGTTGTCATTCCAGATCTTGTGGGTCTACACTGTACCCCGCCATACTCCTGACAGGATTGACCCATTTGCACTTAAACAAAGGGACCTTAAAATCATGTCCGTAGTCAAGTTCCCATATGTCCACTATGTAACCATAATATGTGTCCTTTCCCTCTCGGTTTATTTGCATCAAAGAGGACACCGCTGTTTTGGTTGGTGCTCTTTTGATCTTGGTCAATCGTGTAAAATGTATTCCCATTTATCTACGTATCCTTTTCCAAATCAATAAAGTCAAAGATGGTCCCCTGGACAACAAGTACAGCTCATCACAAACAGTGTTGTCACCTCGATCACGTGCTTCCAACCAACTGCTGAAAGTCTGATGTGTTCACATGTAATCCGATTACATCGCCTTACTTTCCGGGTGTTTGGAGCGCAGACCGTTCTTGTGTTCATCGACATACAGGGGTCACCAAGGTAGAGTTACGTAGAACTGTAGTGTGCTTGAGACCAAGAATATCCGTCCCTGCATATTATTGAGTCCCTTCCAAGCGTGCCTTTTCCAGTCAGTCTCCCCTCATACCGCGATTTAGGGAGACCTATCTTCTTAAGGCCAGGAATGAAGTTAACACAAAACCCGATGACATCCTCTGTTTGATGGCCCATGGAGATGCTTCCTTCTGGCCTAGCGCGGTTACGAACATATTTCTTTAGGACTCCCATGAACCTCTCGAAGGAGTCCATATGGTGTAGAAATACGGGCCCAGAATGACAATCTCGTCAACTAGATGAACTAGGACGTGCGTCATGATATTGAAGAAGGATGGTGGGAACACCAGCTCGAAACTGACAATACATTGCACCACATCACTCCTTAGCCTTGGTATGATTTCTGGATCGATCACCTTCTGAGAGATTGCATTGAGGAATGCACATAGCTTCACAATGGCTAATCGGACGTTTTCCGATAGAAACCCCTCAATGCAACCGGAAGCGATTGCGTCATAATCACGTGGCAGTCATGAGACTTTAGGTTCGGAACTTTTTCTCCGCATATTTATTATTCCCTTTATATTCGACGAGAAGCCAGCCGGACCTTCATACTGAGCAGGCATTCAAAGAAGATTTCTTTCTCTTCTTTCGTAAGAGCGTAGGCGGTAGCAGGACCTTCATCTTGCCGGAGGCATGCCCTCTTTTTAGGTGCAAGCGTTGCGAGGTCCTCCGTGCCTCGTGTGTATCTTTTGTCTTCCCATACACGCCCAAGAAGCCTAGCAGGTTCACGCAAAGGTTCTTCTTCGTCACGTGCATCACGCGTCGATCAAGAGCGGACCTCTAGGTCTTTCTAGTAGGGTAGGTTCCAAAATATAGATTTCTTCTTCCACATGGGTGCGTGATTCTCAGCGTCATTCGGAACAGCTAGTCTGCCGGGACCCTTTCCAAAGATTACGTGTAAATCATTGACCATAGCAAGTACGTGATCACCGATGCGCATGGCGGGCTTCTTCGGTGATCTGCCTCGCCTTTGAAATGCTTGCCTTTCTTTCGACAAAGGATGGTTGGTCGGAAGAAATCGACGATGGCCCGGTACACATTCTTCCGCAGCTTGCCAGGTATATACTATCGGTGTCAAGTAAACAGTGCGTGCATGCGTGGTATCCCTTGTTTGTCTGTCCTGAAAGGTTACTGAGAGCGGGCCAATCGTTGATGGTCACGAATAGCAACGCCTTTAGGTTAAATTCCTCCTGTTTGTGCTCATCCCACGTACGTACACCGTTTCCATTCCACAGCTGTAAAAGTTCTTCAACTAATGGCCTTAGGTACACATCAATGTCGTTGCCGGGTTGCTTAGGGCCTTGGATGAGCGGCATCATAATGAACTTCCGCTTCATGCACATCCAAGGAGGAAGGTTATACATACATAGAGTCACGGGCCAGGTGCTATGATTGCTGCTCTGCTCCCTGAAAGGATTAATGCCATCGGCGCTTAAAGCAAACCATACGTTCCTTGGCTCACGTGCAAACACATCGATACTTTCTCTCGATTTTTCTCCACTGCGACCCGTCCGGGTGCTCTCAACTTCCGATCTTTCTTACGGTCCTCATTGTGCCATCGCATCAACTTGGCATGCTCTCCGTTTACGAACAGACGTTTCAACCGTGGTATTATAGGAGCATACCACATCACCTTCGAGAGAACCCTCTTCCGGGGCTGCGCCGTCAACATCACGAGGTCATCTCTGCGATCTTATACCGTAATGCACCGTGATACCGGGCATGCGTTCAGATCCGTGTACGCACCGGTAGAGGATGCAGTCATTAGGGCATGCATGTATCTTCTCGCACCTCCTATCCTAGAGGGCATACGACCTTCTTTGCTGCGTATGTACCGTCGGGCAATTCGTTATCCTTTGGAAGCTTCTTCTTCAATATTTTCAGTAGCTTCTCAAATCCTTTGTCAGGCACAACATTCTCTGCCTTCCACTGCAGCAATTCCAGTACGGTACCGAGCTTTGTGTTGCCATCTTCGCAATTGGGGTACAACCCTTTTTTGTGGTCCTCTAACATGCGATAGAACTTCAGCTTCTCCTTTTGCCTTTAGCATAGCGTCCATGCATCGACAATGACCGGCGGAGATCATCATCATCGGGCACATCGTCTGGTTCCTCTTGATCTTCAGCAGCTTCGTTGCTGCAGCATCATCGCGTGCACATCGTCTGGTTCCTCTTGATGTTCGGTAGCATCACCGTATTCAGGGGGCACATAGTTGTCATCGTACTCTTCTTCTTCGCCGTCTTCCATCATAACCCCTATTTCTCCGTGCCTCGTTCAAACATTATAGTGTGGCATGAAACCCTTGTAAAGCAGGTGGGTGTGGAGGATTTTCCGGTCAGAGTAAGACTTCGTATTCCCACATATAGGGCATGGACAACACATAAAACCATTCTGCTTGTTTGCCTCAGCCACTTCGAGAAAATCATGCACGCCCTTAATGTACTCGGAGGTGTGTCTTGAACCGTACATCCATTGCAGGTTCATCTGAGTGCATTATATATAATTAAGTGTGTCAAAAATCATTACAGAACATCATGAATAGATAATTAAGTTACCAAATTAATAGAAGTTCATCATCACATTAAAACCAAAGTACATACATAGTTCTCATCTAACAACATAAAGCTCTGCAGAGCATCTAAATTAATTAAACCATACACTGAAACTATGTAAAACATTTTAATGCGAAAACAAATGCGATCAAAATCGCAACCAATGTAACAACTGATCCAACGGCATAATGATACCAAGCCTCGGTATGAATGGCATATTTTCTGATCTTTCTAATCCTCAAGCGCATTGCATCCATCTTGATCTTGTGATCATCGACCACATCCGCAACATGCAACTCCAATATCATCTTCTCCTCCTCAATTTTTCTAATTTTTTCCTTCAACAAATTGTTTTCTTCTTCAACTAAATTTAACCTCTCGACAATAGGGTCGGTTGGAATTTCAGGTTCAACAAACTCGTAGATAAATAAAATCTATGTCACGTTGGTCGACATAATTGTCATAAACAATAAATGAACCAATAGTTATGAAAAGATAATATATACCACATCCGAATCATAGGCAGACGAGGGCCGACGGGCGGATACCAAAACCATCGCACTATATAAGATGCAATAATAAAAGTAAGAAAATTATACAAGTATCTATATAAACATACAAGTAAGAATTTTTTTCCTTTCAGAAAGAAGATCAGAACAAGAGGCTCACCACGGTGGTGCCGGGCGGCAGATCGGCGCAGGCGATCGGCCAGTGAAGACGGGACGGGACGTGACGGACCGCTAAACCTAGACAAATATTAAGGAAAATGGAGCTTGGAGGTCGAGCTTGGAGAGGGAAAGCTTAAGTAGTGTGGCTCGGGCATTCCATCGAACACCTCCTGTGCATAGGAGGTGAGCTAGAGCACCATTAAAGCTCTCCCTCGCCCGGCCCAAAAACAGAACCGGGAGTGCTCTGCTTTCATGAGCAAAGGGGTATATAGGGCAACTAATTGGTCCCGGTTGGTGACTTGAACCGGGACTAAAGGCAACCTTTGGTCCAGTTAATTCCCACCAACCGACCAATGGTGGTGGGCCAGAGCGAGGCCCATTGGTCCCGGTTTGTCCCTCCAACCGGGACCAAAAGGTCCAGAAAACCAGGAACAATGGCCCACGTGGCCCGGCGGCCCCGGGGCTCACGAACAGGTCGAATGCCCCATTGGTCCCGTTCTGGATTGAACCAGGACTAATGGGCTGGCGGGCCTGGACCATTGCCCCCTTTTCTACTAGTGCTTTTCTATATACATTTGAAGCTAAAGCTATTTTGCCTAGTCCACCCATTCCCATCAGTGTTATCAGGGAACGTTCCACATCATCACTTCCCAACCACTGCTCAAGTTTTTTTCCTCTATTTTCATCCACCCCAACTAGATCTTCGTCATCAAGGGAACGTGGAATGTTTGCTAGATCTTGAGACTTCTTGATCATATAATTCAAGCTGCTAGTATCTTCATTGTTTATCATGGGAACCCATCGGTTTTTCATTTCTGACAGGTGTGCAAGGTCTTTCTCTATTTCCTTCACTTTGGAAGATATCTGATTCAAGGAAAGCAGAGATCTTGGTTTTCTAAGCCCTTTCTTCAGGTAAAAGCAACACCCAGTATCATGTTCCCGGCCAACTTGATACATGTACTCATCCACCATACCCTCCATCGCATGTGCTACCTTCCGCACTACATCCAACCAGCCCTCACACACTTGATTGTGGCGGTTTCGAATGTCCATTTGACATAGAACATCATGAATTATGCGAAGCTCCCGAACAACGCGACCCATGCTGCCCTGTAGCTCTATTAGCCGGGTCACGTACCTGGAAAATTGTGCATTGGCCTGATGTGCTGCTCCATTTGCCAAGGCGACTCTGATTTTCTCAATTACCAGGAGAAGCACAATCTCAGCCATTACTTTCTCGAGAGTTGCTAATGTCTCACTGTTAGTTTGTGGTCAGGTTGGATATTTTCCTGATTATCTCCCAGGATGGACCATCTGTAGAAATGAATCAAGTGATGCGTTAATTGAACTATTCATACATTTTGCTTTTAGCAAGCACTTGCCATAGACGTGCCTACCACAACAACTGAAAGGTGAAATAAGTCTGCTTTTTCCTTTTACAAATTAAGCATGCTAGCTACATGGCAATATAATTCCTTTACTGTTATTCTCTTGGTGCTAAAAGAATACTAATGCCTCACTGTTACAGCTTCTGGGGTGAAGGAGACAGTTCGAATTCAAGCTAAGTAACATAGAAAATAAATCCAGGAATGGATTCAATCTGACACGCCTGTCCAATTCGATCAGGGGATTGGTCTATACTCGTTCTGAGTGGCAGGGTGGTTACCGGAGGAATCAGGACACGTGATTCGGATTTCTATTCGGAGGCACCATGAAAATGGAGTGGGCTGTGATTAAGCCTACTGGTATGGTCATCAGAGGCTCACCTGAGATCGCGACTAACAGAGGTAGGCGGTCGATGGGGCCGGCTGCGCAGGCGGGCGAAGATGCGACGATCTCCTCGCAGAGTTTACACTTGCAAACATACACACGCATTCATGGCGGCTAAGTTGTGCGCCGCTAGTTTGCTAGCTGTGGCCTTCATTTTCTCCTAAAAATCATTACACCTACCAGCAAGTTGTGTGGTGGTGTTAGAGACAAGGAAGACTTGGTGAGTATCTGAGTCAAGCACGGCAATGGGAAGCATCTTCGGGTGCAAACAAATCGATGCCCTATTCTGATACCACTGTGCTCCCTGCGGTTCACAAAAAAGTGTCACTTTTTACGTATATTAAGTTAAAACATTAAATACTTTGGCCATCGATAGCGCTTTTACTATCTACTCCCAACGAGCTCTTTTATGGTGATTGGCAAATTACGACTCGTAATTTCGTGTAACTCTGTCCCTGATTTTTTCTAACCGTCGGATCAAATAAATTATTTAAAGGTTTTGTTGTGTGTGAAAAGGGTAGAGTAGTAAATTAGCAGGTCAATCCAGTCGCTAGTCAATCCCCGGCACAGCCGTCGTCGTTGTCAGTTCATTAGCCTCCTTTTAATCCCCTCGCACAGCCGCCGCCGCCGACCCTCCCCTCGACCGTGGCGATGCCGGCGTCCCTCTTGTCGGTCGTGCCGCCGTCGTCGCACAGCCGCAGCCGCCTATACTTTTTCTCGCCCCTCCCCTAATCCAGTTCCCGTCCAAAGCCGCCGCCACAATCATGGGATCCCGCCGGACCTCGCCGCCGCCACAATCAAGGGATCCCGCCGGATTGCCGCTAGGTTAGTGGCCCGCCGCCAGGAGCCGTAGGAACTGCAAGCCATCAGGCGCGGCGTGCCGAGCCCGCAGAAGCCTCCTCTGCCCCACCGCCCCCTGCAGCGCATCCCTCCGTCGAGCATCCGGCAGATCAGTCCGTAGGCAGGGAGCCACCACTCCTGCCTTCCTCCACCCACTTCCCTGACCCCCTCCCATTACATTCCCATCACACTAGATTGAGAAGATTGTTGTTAATTCCATGGTTAGAAGGCAGAAGCCTGTAATACCTTATCTTCAGTTGAATGTAACATCAGCTGCACTCAAGGTGAAAATGACATTGTACTAACTAAACATTTCGCTGGCTTCTCTGATTATTTTGCATCTTTGTCTAGCTGGTTGTTTTGCAAATAGGAGTATAATTTCCTTCCAGGATGGTGTTCCTTCCTTTAGCTGCAAATTTAAATTGTAGCCAATTGCTATGCAACTTAGGCTTTGAGCCAAATTATATTTAGTCAGTCTCGTTAGTGCAACAATCATGAAGTAAAAAGCAACTAGATATTGCTGTTCACAATTTATTCAGTGCAATATTCATGTGAAGGCACCAAAACACAAACTTGACCCCCCCCCCCCAATTTCCTGGTTCTGTAGTTAGGCAATTACCACATGTTTTCCTGCAGTGAAGCTATTGTTATGATATGCAGGCATGAGTACCAGAGGGTGGCTACCATTGTTTGTAGGATTAAGGAAATGATCTGGATGAGGGCCATGGCCTTAGTCAGAGTAGTTCAGGATGATGGGGGCTGAATCAGTATTTAGTTTGTTTTTGTTTTGCACATCGGTAGGCAAAGCCTAGTGTTTGTTTGGCTTCGGTCATGTCCTTGGTTACAGTAGCGTTGAATCTGCAAGTTAAAGATCACACATTTACTAAAACTGAACCAAGGAAATTTGGATTTCATAGTTACAGTTGCAGGAAATGGTCATATTATCACTGAAATATATTTAAAATGTCTATTTAGTGCTGTTTACAGATATAACCTTGTAAGTAGAAATTTTAAATATATTGGCTTACGTGCTTGTTCTTCCTTAATGCAGTGAATACGTAAATCCTTATCCCCTTGAGTTTTACTAAACAATTGAGTTTTGCTGTGTTGAGCATACATGCTTGTTGCTCATTCCTTATCCCCTTGTATGCAGGATCTATCTTGCAGACCTCATTTGAGCTGCGGCTTAAGTATTCCTGATCTTAGTCAACAGTCACAAAGAAACCATCACAATCTGCATTCGAACGAATTGATCCAGTCTATCTTTGTGCATATTTTCCAGGAATGGCTAGTTCTTCCAATAGTTATGCTGACAAAGAATTACCACTACCAGACGTAACCAATCAGGTGTATTAATCCCATTTAGGTTAAAATCTTTGAAAACACATAGTTCTTTTATCCATTACACATATTTCAGGCTTTTTTTGGAGGAACTAAGTGTGAAACATGCAAATATGAGGGTTATTGTGCTCACCTTCAAGGTTCACGGACACGATCGACAGATTAGATCCTGACCACCAAAAGGCCATCTGCAGTAAAACTGGTCTTGGAGGGCTAACGCAGATGAAGTCAGTGTCTCTCCGGCGTATTATGTTGGTGCTGCTAGCCAGTGGAAAACCACTTGCTATACTAACATACCACAACAGGCGGACGGGTACGTATATCCAGCTATATGATTCCTCACCTACACAACAATACTTTACTTCAACTCTACATCACAGTTATGCGTCGCTATCTAATTCAGGCACAAATATGTTCAGCTGGAAAATATGTTCAAGCCTGCTGCATTCAGATTGCAACAAACTTTGGAAAAAATCATACAAGAATCCTATAACGGTAAGTTCTACACAACTAGCATTTCATGTCATGTAGCAGTTCCTACCTTTCATGATTGCATGTAACGCACCTCTGTTTCCTCTATAGACGGACGAGTACGAAGCAAGCATTCCAGAGGAACGAAAAGGTGTAGATGACGACATCACGATCATCATCAACCCTGATGTTACAAACAAACCAGACACATCGGGTGCCCCAAAGCGTAAACATGGACACCCGAGGAAGAATGCCCCTCCTAGTAATCTAGTCAAACAACAATTTGACACCAAGACTATCGCTAAACAAGTGGAGTTTAAAGGACGGAATCACAGACTATTAAGAGTGGTGTCTAGCCCATTCGTACAGCCATGAATGGGCTACACGGAGTGGCACTTCAAGGGCAGTTCCACATGATTGTTCTTTGTAGCATGTTCTTTGAATTAAAGACTACACTTAATTATATTCTGAAGTTTTTGCATATTATTTCTACGATTATGTTTTGCATTGCGAATGTGTGATACTTACTGTCCATCCAAATGTGTGACACTAAGTGCCCATCCAAACATCACAAGCTTGTGTTGCTATTGTGCCACTTGTCATAATAAGTGATGATACATATGTGCTGCATTAATGGTCTCTTGGCAGGGGCATAGTTTGGCCTGACTTTCAATAGGTTCTTTTTTTTAAACCAGGTAATGAGCTGCATGTTTGACTTCTATCATTTGCACCAACTGATGCAAACCTATCTGCATCAGAGAATCCTGATTTTTAAAACAACACCGGAAGTAACTACTTACAAATGCATGCTCCTCATTCTATACGGCGCCAAACACTGCCTAAATATACAGTTCTGGTTTAAGTCGACCATGATTATGGCTGACACAGGGTAATGAGAGAAGCATTTTTTGTGAAAGAAAAGAATATTTATAACCATTTAAGGAAGAAAAACCATAGCATGTAAATATCATGCCTGGCCTTGGGGTAATGAGCAATGATGTATTTTTTTAGCTGTAATGAGCAATGATGTAAATATCATGGTTATACTACTAATCACGAGTTGAGTGTGAGATTATTACCTCCCAGCAAAAGGAACATAATCAATAATTCAGCTAGTTTGATGGATTACTACGGTTGACTCCACAAGAAAAATTACAGGCAGCAGCAGCAGCCGTCAACGCACACACACAATCATATTGTCAAATGCCAGCCTCTCCTGCAGAAAATAAGAAATAATAGCATTAGGAATACCGTGTACCATTTTTGATAAAGACATGTCAACAAGAGTTGGTACATTGCAGCTTGTGTTGCATCGAGACTAATGCGATACATGGAGCTAACTAATTTCCAAGTAATAACTCTGTGCCCAACTCTGTTGGGTAACAGTACTGAAACAGATGTCCTAGCTAGCTTTACTCTAAAGGAGTTCTTCTTACTAACTAAACAGCTAGGACAACAATAAGAACCAGCATAAGATCAGCAATGTACAAACAGATGCTAAACTTGCTCATTGGCAAAATAGGTTGTGCATGCTTCTTCTGTTCCATACTAAAGGTGACTGCCATATTTGTCAAGGATGATTATGGCCGAGGCATGGTAATGCACTTGTAGCAACGCGTGCAAAGCAGGCAAGAAATTCTTACAAAGCAGGCATTCTTCCAAATTGAGCCAATTCTGGTTTTTGAAGATATACTATACATAATTACTGTCCATTCTATACGGCGCCATACACTGGCTAAATAATCACAACTATGTTTGAGGCGCGGGTCATGTACGCCTTGAGCTCCCGATTCACCTACATCTCGTCCCACATGAACCCCTGGATGTTCTGCACCCACTGAATTAGCTCACCATCACTCCGCGGAGTTGGCCAGGATGTCCGGTAGGATCAGCACGCCCTTCTTTGCCAGAATCTGCACCACGAACATGTACATTTCTCTACTGTCAGTCAATGTGTGAAATGGGTCAACAAATGCAGCTTTGTTTTGTGGCAAAATGTTGGTGTTCTTGCCTCGTCGACCTCGGGGTCTGTTGGGTGGTTAGCAGCCTCGATGATGTACTTTGCTTTGATGACATCAGCATTGTCCCTAGGAGAAGAAGAAAATCGAAAGGACTTTTTATTAACAAAAATGTTTTCAGATACAGAAAAAAATAACAGCCAGGAGGATACTTTAACTGAGCTTCAGAGCAGTAATCTGATAGAAGATAGGATGAAGTGAGCTGGGACGAGGAAAAAGAAGATTACTTATTTATCACTCCTCCCAGAGCTGAGCACGTCACAATCTTCCGAGAGCAGTGAGGTCGGGTCGACGGCGTCGCCTCCGTCGGAGCCCTTGATCCCGCGGTTCTCTATCGAGTGCTTCATCAGCTTGGCTATGTCAATGCCATTGGAGTTCTTGACAGCAGCTATCTTTTTTCATACCTACGATCAACAACTATCACCTAGGAGAAATGCATGTATAAGAAACTGTTTTTCAAAGCACGTAGATTCTGAATTCATACTGACTCTAATCACTACCTACTCACTCTAATCAAAAGCATTGAGAAGGGGGAGATATACCTCTGTACTCCGGCTCCTTCAGCTGAACTCCTCCACCTGCCGCTGGGCGAACCCGCTTTGTATGAGAACCAGGGATGCCCCGGCGGTCAACTGCCTCTTGGATGGCTACGGCCACCGAACCGGTGCAGGTTTCTCTTCCTCTTCCTTTGGACGGCTACCACCGCCATGCGCTCGATCTAGCTCTTGACGGCGAGGAGCCGTGACCGCATTAGATGTTTGTCCTCCAGCCACTGGGGCCCCTCCGCCACCGCCGCTGGGGTCATCGGATCCGCCTCGCCTGAAGCGGCCATCCTCGCCGACCCCTCAGCCGCCGCCAACGCCGGGGTCATCGGCGGCACCGCCCTATCCTACCAAGCTGCTTCGAACAGATAGGGGAACGAGGGGAGCGAATAGGACATGTATGGGCTTGACTGATATTGGACGATTTTACCCTTTTAGATAATGAGTAGCCCCACCATAATTTTGTAATGGTCCCACTATAATTTGTAATTTCGTGTAATTTTAGTATCGTAACTCCTTATAACCACTATTTCTTCACTGTTTGATCACAGTGGATGAACGGTCCCTAAAATCGCCAATCATTGTAACAGTTGTACCTAAATATAAGTCTTTTTAGAGATTCCAATATAAACTACATACGAAGCAAAATAAATTAATCTACGCTCTAAAATACGTCTATATACAACCGTATGTAACCCAGATTAAAAATCTCTAAAATGTCTTATATTTAAAAACAGAGGGAGTAGTATACATCAGAAACTTCAAAAAGATAAATCATGTGCATTGATTTGTCTTGAGAAGTATTCTTGAAATATCATTTGTTTTGGTTGGCCGTTATACATACTCCCTCCGTCCCAAAATAAGTGTCTCAATTTTATACTAACTTTAGTATAAATTTGTACTAAGTTTGAGACACTTATTTTAAGACGGAGGGAGTATGTTGCAGCATAAGCCAGTGGCTGAAGACTCAAATTACATCTTAAAGACATTGTCCATGCTCAAACAATCTTTATTTCCCCCCTTGAGTTAGACGATCCAAAATGTAAGACATTCTAGAAGTTTACTGGTCAAAACATTTCTAAGCCTGATCTTATATATGGAACAGCGCCACCTACATCATTAAATACATGGAAATTCTGCACCAAAGCCTACTAGTTTGCCGCCTCCTCACGCAGCCGCCTCTTCCCCAAAAAAGCTTAGTGGTCCTCTGCCTCCCGTTAGCACTGCCGCCGGTCCGCCTCGTCTTCGGTGGTCATAGGGCCATGGGGGCATGGTGGGTTCCGGCCCTTGTCGGCGGAAGGGCTTCATTTTTAGACGTTTCTTTGAGTTTTGTTAGGGTTTGTGTCCTGTTCAGAAAGACGAGACTATGATGCCCCTTTAAAATGAAATAAGATTTTAATTGCCTAGAAATGGATTTAATTGTTTAAATGTAGCTAATGTGCTAATTTTTTTTACAGGGTCATGTAACGGTATCTACTGAGTATACAAAATAATTTCAAGGCAAAAGGATGAAGCAGCGGCTGCATTGCCTGCAAAGGTGACATGTTTTCTCTCGAAATGACAATTCTTCCCCGGATAACTTAATGTTTGGGGTTGAGTCTTGGCACCATCATGTTTGAAATTCCTCCCCGTCTCCTGGACAAGACCAAAGAGCATCTACATCCGCGTTGGGCAAATCTGGCCCCCAAACGCCCGCGGATCCGCGGACAATGACCGGTCATGCCTCAAATAATGCAATCCACATCCGGACACCTCAATTACCATATCCAAATTCATACAAACTCATGGAACTACGTCGACGCATTACACACATCATCCGGCTACTCCATCACTACCAACATGCTATCAGACTACCAAATTTGGCATGTTTGGCTATGGTGGAGATTATCCACGGTTGCCCCTACCCTTCCCGGCGCCCTTGCCGTCCTTCTTGCGGAAGTACCGGTCGAAGAAGTAGTAGGGATCGAGCGAGATCTGCTTGTCACTGGAGCTGTCCTCTTCGTCGTTGTCCTCCTTCTCCTCCTTCGGTGGCAGCCCGGCCATGGCACGGACCACCCGATTTTGCTCTCGGGCGAGGGCGCATGTGTTCCTCTGTTGCTGTTTCTTCACAATGCAGGCGCGGATGGCTTCCTCCTCTGCCCCACCCCCCCCCCCTCGCGCGCCGTTGCATCAGCCGCCTTCCTCATGATATGGTCCTCGGCAACCCTTATCCTCTCCTTCCCATGGCGGGCTGCCCGTTTCCGGTGGGACTCATAGTCTGCCCGACAGGAGATTTTCTGGCTTCCGGGACCGATATGATCCAGCCCCAGAGGACCCGAGCGCCCGTTGAGCAAATGCTATGGAGTCGCATCAGACAGATCCGTCCTTCGTCCGGGCGCTATCCTCCCGGGAGGGGCGGAGTGCAATACGGACCACCATTGTCTCCTCCAACCCGCATGGGACGACACCCTAGTCGACGGATCTGGACTTGTCGGAGTCAGATCCACTCCGCCATGCTGGAGACGGCCGAAAATCACCGGAGGTGAGCTCGGGTGGCGGACGAAGTGGAGGGGAGAGGACTATGAAGTGGCTAGGATTTGGTTCAGCGAGCGGATGGGGACGAATATATGTGAGGTCGGGTGGGCCAGCGTGGGCCGGGTCCGACGTGGCAGACGCGCACGGGCGCCCCTATATCCGCCGCATATTTGTGCTGAATATGATGGGTGCCCGTCAGCCCGAGCAGTTGAGGCCTGTTTCAGGCGTCTCTCTGGGTTGAAATTTCGTGAATGGTCAGTGATCGGGCGGGCCGCCCGGGCGTTTGATGAGGGTTTGGGGCTCACCCGGTTGTAGATGCTCTAACATAGACTGAAGATCACAAATTCGGATTTTCAACCTAATTTTGCAAACTTTTCCGTTCATTTGCAGGGGGCATGTGTTGAAACCATATTTTTTTGATGGCAAAAAGTGTAATTAGGATTGCCTTAAAACGTGAAAATTATTCGCCTCATTAAAACGAAAACCTTTGATTTTTGGATCATCTTTATCCGAGGTCGTATGCAATCTCGACAGCCAAAATAGTGCAGCCCAGCAAATACCCATGTTTGCTGTGTGTAGCACTCAGGAAAGACACCCGTTAATCTCTACTCCTAATGAAGCAGTTGGTAGTCTCCGCCGGTCAATTTTCGTCCGACCAGAGATGGTTAATTTTCGTCCTCAATCCCACCTCCCGCAAACCAGCGATTCCCCCCTTCCGCCCTCGAGACCGACAAAAAAACGGTATGCTACCACGAGGCCCGTTGTGAAACACTACGGTTCATCGACAGAAAAATCGTCCTAAAAAATCTACGATGGTTAACCTACGAAAATTAGCCAGACGTTACCCTCGAGCGACGAGCGAGCGAAGCCTTTGCCCTCAAGCGACGCCACACCAGATCCTTCGCCCTCGCAGCCGCCGCCGATCCCCTCCCTCAAATGCCGCCGCCCGTCGCTGCCGCCCCCGCCACCTCCCGTCGCGGCCGCCCCCGCCACCTCCCGTGGCGAGCAGGCGGGAGGAGCCCTGCCCGGCCATGGCGACACCGCCGGTGGCCTCCTCCTACCCCTCACCTTCTCTCCCTCTCCCAAGGGAGGGAAGGGAATGGAAGGATCCGGTGGCAAGGGGGGCAGCGCCCAAATCCACAGCCGCACCGGCGGGCCACCATCCCTCGAGATCGTCCATGGAGGTCCGACCCGGCTGCAGCCATGGACTGAGACGCCCGAAACCCTAACTACCCGTGGAGGTCCGACGCCTCAACCTCCAAGGAAAGGACGCTGGGCTGCAGGCCATCTCGGCAACCTCCGACCATGGTGCGCGCGCGCCTCCTTCCCTTGTCTTGTCGGTTTCTTCATGCCCCTCCTTGTGATTCCTTTCCTTTCCTTTCCTTTGTTTTCTGTGCAGGTTGCTCGGATCTGGACCAGCTGCTGCTCCTCTGCTTGGTGGGCGAGGACGAGCCCTCCCTCATGGCTGCTGCGGCTGCCTACTCCCTCCTACCCCCTGGCCTGGTGTGGTGAGCTCCACCCCCTTCCCTGCACATCTCATCTTTTGATTGCAAATGGTCTGGACACAACTTGGTGGTGTTTGCTAATGTGCTCCTTTTGTGAATTAAGATCATTCAGAGATGAACATGACTGTAGCTTGCATTGCATGTACGGTGGTGTACCTCTTGAGTCGGAGAATATCTTAGAATTCATTGACTTGCAGCTATGGCAATGACCAACACAGTTTTTCTTTACATTTCGTTTCCAACATTCTGGTTGGTACTGGTGAAGATTTTCTTCTTCAATAAAATACATAGAAGCAAATCAGATTGGTCGCAAAATATCATGCTACTTCAGCAGAAATTAGGTTTTCCAACTAAAATCATTTTTGCTTACTAGGCGCTAGCTATCCACAGCAACAAGGTAAGAGACATGTTTCCAACTCACCCTTAGTTACAGTTGAGATACTTGCACGTAAGGCGATCTGCAAATGATTTATTTTCTTAACATTGTTTTATCATACGCTTTCATGATTTCATTAGGAAAGAGATGCAGCGAGAGGAAGAAAGCCTCTCCCAAGCTCTGTCTAAGCGGCCTTACGGGCAATCTGGAAACTGTCAAGGAGGTGCGAATGATGAATATATTCAGACATCTTTGAGACATGTTCTAAAAGCGTGTTTTGGCAGGTTGATCCTGGTCGTCCTTATTTCTAATTTCTAAACCCAAAACGTTCTTTATTATTGGCGGGTTCTCTATAATCCCATGTTTGTGAAGTCAATTGCTTAATTTGATTAAGAGTCATTATGATTCGGAAGTGCCTGGTAGCTTGTGACATAATTGATGTAGTCTATCAGTCATGCAATTTGTTGTTAGCAACATGTACCAGATTCTGGTAATTCCCAATTCAACATTGCTTTTGTTTTCAGACATTCTAGATCATACTAAGATACTTGGAGAGATGTCCCAGATTTATTGTTTTGAATTTCACTAATTTCTTTCCATGGCTTCAGATTCACCGGTCGTTATTACTTCCCTTTCCAGTTACTATTGGTGCCTATGATTTGCATTATTAACGGTTCAATTTGAGCAGGTGATGGGGCTGCCGCCAACTTGGGCTTGCTCAAGAACAGCGACTCTACAGGAGGGGGATGGAGTTTCGGAAGCTCCTGTGCTATTGGGAGCAACAGTTCCACAATGAGATGGTCTTTCATCACCTCTGAGTTGGAGGATGTCCAAGGTCGGGATCGTTCCTCACCACTGAGCTGCGGTAAGTAAGGAATTTTCCAGAGAGTGGTGCATGTATGCATGTGTGTATTTTGGTGGTCTTTTTGTGCTTAATCCATCCATTTTACATTATAAATTGATTGTATCGGCTGCCGCAACGACGATAGATTGTATTGTATCAACCCTTCTGGTTAACTAATGTCGGAGCCATGGAATAAATGCTAGCATCCAGTCAGGATTTAAAAGCGAAAGCAGGATCTCAGTTTAGTTATGTGCGTAAAAAAGCTCATGTACTAATCTGACTTGAATATGTAGCTGCAGTCTCACATAAAGGAAGAGAAAAGATAACTTGATGTCAATGAATTGTGAATGGAAATAAAAACACCAGACTGAATTATGTACTCCTTTTCCTAGCTTAAATTATTGATTGAGATGGTACTACACCCTGTTATTATAATTTTATACACTTCTTTCTTGCCCAAAAATATATTAATCGGGTTCTTAGCTTCCTAAAACTTAGGAATATTTTATCTTTCTCATACATTTTAATTCATTTTACGCAGGCTGAGATAATACTGTTGCTCAGTCCAGATCTGGATATCTCATCTCTGAACATTTGAAATGCCGAGTACTCCATGAAAGCTTTCCTAGCCGCTTTCGTGCAACATTATATCTTTGGACGTTTGCACTTCCGCGGCTCTAGACATGAGCTTCCTTATATGGTAAGAAAATGCTGGTCGAGAGCTCCATTCAGCTTCCGGTAATAAATAATCTCCCATATTTATTAAATTTTCTTGCTTTGGCATGTTACTTTATCTATATTTGAAATAGGATACTATTTGATATGTAATTTTAGGAAAATAGTTGGTTTTCAATCTATTTGCTTTCTATCCCGAAACTATTAAAGTTGAGAAACTGAGATTCAGAAGATCCAAAACTGCCTGATACAATGGCTACTCTAATCAATAAAATGAGTTACATATATACTTACTAATTTCTCTCTCTATATATATCTATTCATAAACTATGTTGATTAGGCTACTTATATGCATTGGAAAACCATTAGATTCCTTGCTGCATTAACATTGACATCCACAGTTACTTCTCTGCATATATTTATAATGTAGATAAAATGTATATCCTCTAGCTCTCATGTGTTTTAGTCTCTCTTTTCTCTTTATGTTGTATCACCAATGATGAGGAAGAGAAAGAGAGGGAGCGATGGAGAGGGAGGGAGAGAGAGAGGTCTAAATGATTGTCTCAGTACCAGTTTCATGTTTCCATGTATGACGTTATACTAGATAGAAAACAGTAATTTCGTGTGGGTTGGACATACTAAATACTTCTATAGCAATAACATAATAATCTACATGTATCAATTGTTGACACCCAATTCTTCTTCACAAAGGACCAATCCTCTTACTTTATCCATTCATGTTGTCCTAATTTTGTTCCTTCATAGAAAAACATTTTCTCATTTCAATCTTTCTCCATTTGGTATGAGTATGACACATGCTCTGATTTTTTTACTATTCTTGGTTGATTAATGGTTGGTGTATTGCCTTCCACTTTGGATTATTCTCAATCTTCTTGATTAGGCTATGTGTACCATTCTGTCATGTGCCGCCATCGATCTGAGCAAAAATTAGTGTAGATGAACCGAGCTATTTTATTGTAAGCTGTGTACAGAACTTCCTGGGCAGATAATCATGTGTTTTATGCCATATATATCCAGCAGTGCAGAAGAAGAAAGGCACCTGCACAAGCTTTATTTTCAACGATGAGGACACTTCAAGGCGATTAATTGTGTTACCGATGCTACAATAAATAGTGCACAGTAAAGAAAAATTACTATTGGACATCTATCAGTTAGATAATTCTTACTTTTCTTAGCTCGTGGTACAATGCCTTTTATATATGTTGTTATAGGTGTTGTCATTTTAAGTTCTCCTGCACATATTACCCTTTTGTGTATATCTTGGTTGCTTTCATGATGCGATTTACTCTTTGTGTTATTAGAATTTCATTGCACTATCATACGGTAAAATATGAGTGCCATGTCAGAATATGGTTCTTGAGTCGAAAGGTCATATTCGAGATTGCAGGTTCTATGACATTGGAGCAAGGTTCATAAATTATATATTGCTTTCGAGTTTGGAGCTGGAATAATAAATGTGTTGCCTTTATATATATGAACACCTATTGTATATTTATTTAAAGACATGATAACTACTATTATTTGGATTGTTCCCGTGAACTGGTTTGACCTTGATTAAGAAGTACAATGTTTGTAGGTTGTTTGACCTACTATATCAAGTAGCACTTGACTTCCCATGGCTCTCCCCGCATTTGCAAAAACAAAGTTAGTACACACTACCTAGAGCTATGGAGATTAGAACTGAAAATGTTGTCCTACGGTTTATTAACTGATATAAATCATGCACGATCCTCTATATTAAAAAATAAAGCAGACACAAAATAATATACTTTTTCCAAGTACTACCTCCAGATGGGCAGGGGGCCTTGCATTTTATAAAGAAGAAGAGAGTTGCCCGGTTAATTAGGGGAAACCAGGTGAAAACCAGATACAAAGGGCACACAGTCCACCACCGTTCGTGACGGAACTACTGCTTTTGTGAAATATCACATGAGCTAGATTACTAACATTGATCTAATGCTTGTATGGCAACCTATTCCTTTATCGGTTCAATTACAGAGTTTGTGATTATGTGAATGATGTAATGGAGCTAAGGAAAACCAAGGTAACAATTACTGAGACTCTTCCCAGGCAGTTTCAATCATATCCGTGTTTGCTTTCTGTTTTCTCCTGCCTAGAGGTGTGTACATTTATTCCAACCCAGGTTTCTTTCAAGAAGGATTCGGATATGTGTTCAAGGAATGTCTACATGATAAAATGTCACCTTCAAGTTTGGTGATAGTTATGCTATCAAACTTTTAATGGGGATCTCAATTTGTATTTTTTATGGAGCACTGGGCATATTGGTGAGACTTGTGAGGATGTGCCTAGGCTGAGGATGGCCGCTATGTCGGTGCCAAGTGGCATGTGTTTAAATGGAGTATCCTTGTCAAGAGAGCTGATTGCTGAAATATTGTAGTTTATGGATGAAAGGATTCATCATGTTGCGGCCTTCGTTAGTAGTGGACTCTCAGGAATTAATCAAGGGCGCTATGCTATTTTAAGCTGAGATTCTATCGTAGTTATATTTATTTTTGCTTATCTAGCTGTTTGCCATGCAGTTCTCGTTATTGATGGGAACATTTGTTTTCTCAGATCATATCTGGTGGTACTATAGCATGGCTTTCGATACTCTAATGTATTTTAAATTTATTTTTTGGTTTATTTTCTAACTTCTTACAACTCACGGTGGATCTGTGTATAAAAGTGTGATCGGGTATAAACATGAAAGAACTAGGAATCAAATAGTGGATTGTACTTCATGTGTGCATTGAGATGAACTGATTTTAGAAGCAACAAGTTGTAAAATAGTTTAAAGTTACAACTGCTCAGTAAGAACAACGATAGATCAGTAGTTGGTTACTTCAAGTGTCTGGCAACAGTATTTTGTTTCGGGTTTAGCAAGATTATCATTGACGTGAGATTATGTGTGATGTCCACTTGTCCTATAAAAATTACGTGGACACACGTGCCCCCCCCCCCCCCAATTATATTATGCAGCAGATGTGGATGTGGATTGGGGGTAGTCTACTGAGTTATGGCTAATTTTCCTACTTTAGAAAATGTGGTAAAATTGTGTTTCATTAGAGATGGCTTTGTAGAATTTGTATGACCGAGCCATTTATATTTTTTCCATCAAGTTGTACAAGTTTTTGGTTATGATAGAAGAGTAAATCCATTGGTTTGTTGTTTCAAGAGTTGATAACGGACACGGTGGCGTATCAGTTGCATACCCAACAAGGCAACAATGGATATCATATTTTTATTTCATGGTATGCATAGCATTTCAACTCTATGTTGCAATATAGTAATGGATCAGGACTCAACTCATTGTAACAGACTTGGCTATTATCTGAGAAATAAAGTCTTGTGATTGTCAAAAAAAAGTAATGGATCAGGAGACATCAGATCTGCCATCTTGCCTCGGGGGGTGGGGTGGAGGCGTCATGAATGGCGCTCACCTCCACCCCCTTTATGGTGGTGGCAGATCGACACGAACACAGGGGAGGAGGGGATCAGGGCAGCCCATGGGGAAGTAAGATATGAAGGAGAGAGGGCTCCATTGCGAAGGTGAGGTGGCCGTCATCTGGTTTTAAATTAGAGAGTTCCAGCGAGAAATGTTTCGCTATGGCCGAAAAAATGAGTAGGAATGGGAAGGTCTAGCAGAAAAATGTGGGTGAGGATTTTTGTGTTGGGCTCGCGTGTTGGCGATAACAATGGCGGATAGTCCGAAAAATCACATTTCTCCCCACATATGGTCTGGATTTCAGGAAGCCCGGACTGTCCTGACGGTTGAATTTCGAGGAGCTGAGAGAAATGAGCTTCTACTTTCAATACGATCTTATTTATTTATTTAATTCATTTATATCAAACGGTAGCCCGTAGCAATGCACGGGCATTCTACTAGTTTGCAGAGTGTAGCACTCAGGAAAGCAATATTTTTTCCGAGTGTTTTGTCTACGACACTCGGGAAAACACCTGTTTACCAAGTTTTGTTATTTTGCCGAGTATTTTTTCGATGACACTCGGCAACTACATGTTTGCTAAGTGTTTTGTCCACAGCACTCGAGAAAACACCTGTTTACCAGGTTTCCTTTTTTGCCGAGTATTTTTCCGATGACACTCGGTAACGGCATGTTTGGTGAGTCCCCGATTTAAAATGCACTCGGCAAAAACGAATTTTCTAGTAGTGATTAGAAGGGTTGGCAACTAGATTTTTGTTTTTGTTTGCCACATTATGTAGGTACTTCCTGTCTAGGTAATTTATTTTATTTTCGTTTTTGGACCATGGAAATTTGCTATGCTTTTTTTACAAAACTTATTTCTCTAATTTTGTCATGTGAACAGCACAACCATTTTTCTTTCAAAATTCGTGATTTTTTTAAAGAAGGCCTAGTAGAAATCGCCCAGCCTAGTAGAAGTCGGGGGCAGGGCTCGTATTGGTCTTCATGACCTGGTTCGCTGGTTCTACCCCCCACCCCTCCACGGGGAACCAGTAGTTCGCTGCAGGTAAACCCCCCAGCTGAGGTCCCCAGCTAGCTATTCATGTCCTTAATTTCTGTTGTGACAATTTAGGACTATGACTATTTTTGCATTGCAGCAACTCGATCTCTTCAAAAATTATATAGAGTTGCATGCCTTCTTGACGCGGGAAGTAAGAAAAGAAGATGATTTAGTCCAACTATTATTGAGTTAACCAACTTTATTAAACCAATATGAAGGCAAACAAGACCACACATACATACAATATATCTACTACATAACTTCTTATTACATCCATATCTATATAGTCAGCACACCAACATGAATGAAAAGCAAATGCATACATACAGTATGTTACACGTAACTGTATATATTACGTCCAGACAACATATATGGCCAATCCGGCACGAATGTAAAACCATACCAACATGACGCTTATTGAAACACATTAAGTACTCCCTCCGTTCACTTTTGTAAGTCATTTGAGACAACTCAAAATGGGCTGTTTTGTACATTGTCTGAAATGCCTTCAAGGTCTTATAAAAGTGAACAGAGTGAGTAGATGAGAGAAGCAACTATGCAATGCATTGTTAACCCCCAGAAGTCATGCATGCCGCTCACCAAATGGGCCTTCATCTGACGTAGGTGCTTGTGGGCTGGAGCTACTAGTAGTGTAGGTATCTTGTTGCATTGTGGAGGGCACCGAATTACTGTTCAGCAGGTGGTTCAGGTTAGGCAACGACACACCACGTTCGAGGACCTCCATTGCTTCCTTACTGGTAGGCCTCTTCCTACCGTCAGGAAGAGAACACCAGATCCCTAGGATAGCCACACGCTCCATCTGCCTCATGTCCGAGTCGCCACAACCATGTAGCCTGTCATCTGCAGCTTCCATCACCCTGCCTCTTAAATACAGATCCCAGACCTGCTCCCTGGACTTGCCCGTGCACGTGATGTCCAAGAGGACGATCCCGAAGCTGTAGACGTCTGAGCTAAGGTTGAACTTGACTTTCCCCGCTTTCCTGCACTCTGGATCTATGTACCCTTCTGTCCCAACAGCAGTCGTCATTAGTGTCACGTTGTCTTGGTTGCCGATCCTCGACAGCCCGAAGTCAGCAAGCTTGGCGTTGAAGTTGTTGTCTAAGAGGATGTTGCCTGGTTTGATGTCTCTGTGCAGAATGGGTGGGGCGCAGTCATGGTGGAGGTAAACAAGGGCAGAGCCAATGTCTTTGATGATTTGGTACCTGAGAGACAGACACACATAGTTACATACACAGGTTCATGATTCTACTACAATGGTAATTACAGCATCATGGATCATTGATTCTCGTAAAGTAAATAAATAAATAAAATGCACATGTACGCATACTACATTGTACCTTGTTGGCCACTGTATTGGTTGCTCTGTCTCGTGTAGGTGGTGGTGCAGATTGCCGTTAGGCACCAGCTCATAGACAAGGAAGAGCTCTTCATCCTTTTTCTTCATGCAACACCAGCACATGAAATCAAGAACGTTCGGGCTACTATCCCTGCAACACCAACCTTTAAGTTTGACGAGATTCCTATGCTTCGCTTCGCTAATGGTGTTCATCTCAGTGAAGAAGTCCTGATTTCCTCCCCTTATCTTGTTCAAGATCTTCTTTACAGCCACCTCGCCACCATATGATTCTTTTGAGTTCAACGATGTACCTGAATCCTTGGAGGACGATGCACACGATTCCTTGGAGGAAAAACCACCTGATTCTCTTGAGGGAGCACCTGATGACAATCCCTTTGAGAATGTACCCCTGTAGACTTCTCCAAAGGCACCTCTCCCAATAACCCTTTGCTTAGAGAAGTTGTCTGTTGCAGAAGCCAGATCACGGTAGTCGAACCGTCTGGGTCCTCCAGTTTGTGCTACAAGGTCATGGCTTGTGCTCCTTGTCCACTTGAAACATGCAACGATACACCACACCATAACCACCAACGCTACAGCTCCTCCAAGCGACCCTCCAATAATTGCAGCCTTCATGTCATGATCTACATGCACAAAAATAACACTAGTAGTTAATTGTATTAATTCATGTGTCCAAGTTAATTTTCTCTCCTAGCAGGCAGAGTTGAAGAACCACAAGAGTATTTGATGCTTATGTGCACCTGTACTTTCATGGAGCTATAAGCATCTAAGCCTATTCATAGTTGTGATATTTATATAAGCATATTATCATATTTTCCTAGTAGGGCGAGTTGAAGGACCAAGATTCATATAGGTAAGATCTTGTCATCATCATATACTATCATGGAGCTATAAGCATATAATAATCTTTGTGAGCTATAACCATGTTAGCCTAAATTCCTAGCTGGCCAAGTTGAAGGACCATGGTGATGGGTATCTTATGCATATAACCAGTTGATATTCTCATGGAGATACAAGTTGATTAATCATTGTGAGCAATAAGCATATTTTGCTAGGATGCCAGAGTTGGACTATGGGATCTGAGCTATAAGCATACCAATTCCTTTCCCCAGTTTGCCGAGTTGAAGGGTAAGCATCAGATACTTTCATTCGGAGTTATAAGAATATATGCATACTAATTGTCATGAGCTATGAGCATATTAGCACCTTCTGCTAGAGGGCCTAGTTGATGGAAACATCAGATACCGTCCTAGAGGTACAATCATACTAATAGATGTGAGCTATAAGCATATTAGTACTTTCTGCTAGCGTGCCTAGTTGAAGGAAGCATCAGATACTACCGTGGAGCTAGCTATAAGCATACTTATCGATATGAGCTCTAAGACCTCTTATGGTGGGTGGTATCATGTATACGATACAACTGTATTATGCTACCCCTATAATGGATGGTATCATATGTTGATATTTTAGATGACCTCATTTATTACTTTGTATGACTCATACTAGCACTTCACTTATTACGATGCACTATCAATGATATGAATAACAGTATCATCTCTTTCTTTATTTAGTGTTATGTCATGCCATCAAAATAACTAGTTAACACATTGCATGAGGTTGCATGATACTGCCCTATGATACTCCATTGTGAGAGGTCTAAGACTATCCAAAGTGGGAGTAACATGGAGAGTAACATAGATGACACCTAAGCAAAAAAATATGCTAGTTACTCATACTATGGGTAACATCACACATACCAAGACAAGATGAGTCTACAACCTAATAAATAGAGTGTTGCATGACACCACACATATAGTGGGAGTAACATGAGCGGTAACATCACATATATCTAGGCAAAATAGATGATGTGGCATGTAATTACTGATGAAAGAGAGGCATGTGGTGACATAGTATCTTACTCACACTATGAGTAACATCACACATGCCAAGAGAAGATGAGTCTACAACCTAATAGATGAAGGTAGTAACATAGACTAGTAATATATGCATGGGGAAATACACTTTGGTTCCTGGTTGTATATACACCCTATATGGGGAATTTTTTTAATAATTAAACAAAAAGTAAATATAGTTCCGAAGTTTTTTTTAGAATAAACTTGACTTACTTTTGCACTAATATGTAAATTCCCATGAAAAAAAACCCAACGTTGACTTCATAGTGAAAAAGACAAAATTTACACTATTTTGGCCAAAATTGTCTTTTTTGAAAAGAAGTCAAAGGAGGATTTTCTTTTTGCGAAATTTTTCTGACAAGTACAATATAAGGTCAAGTTTATTTCAAAAACATTTTTAGAATTATTTGACTTTTTATTGAATTACTAATTTTTTCCCTATATAGGGTGTATATGTCCCCATAGACCAAAAGTTCCCCTCCCATATGCATGTTACTAGTCTAAGTTACTCCCCACTATGGGTAGTCTAGGCATATTTAGCATCTTTTTCTCAGCAGACCGAGTTGAAGGACCACAACAATAATGAGGAATAAGCATGTAAACACATTAATTAATGGAAGAAATAATTATGCTTAGGCCTTTCCTAGTAAGTTGAGTTGAAGGATAAGCATAAGATGCTGTTCATGTGTACCTATAAGCTTATAAGTATGTTAATCCGTTGCTTGTTTAAATAATATTATTCTTTTGCTAGGGGGCCAAGTTGAAGGAAGCGTCAGAATGTCGATGTGAGATCTAAGCATATTAGTATATTTTACTAGCATGCCGAGTTGAAGCCTTGAAGGTCCATGTAAGTACTTGATGTATATAAGTATATGGAGATATAATCATATTAACAGTCGTGGTCGAGTTATAAGTATATATTAAGTGGATGAGTTGTAATGTCTCTTGGAGTATTAATTTTGTATCCTTTTCGTGGCAGTTGCATCGAAAAAATAAAGGCATAACTAGTAAACACCTTTGTGGGGCGGAGCAAGCGAGGAGTTGAAGGACCATGACAGTATCTGATGCAGCTCCAAGCTAGCGCCTGTGGATCCAGAAAACCCAATGGCCACCTGAGGCGGGAGCAAGGCAGTGACTGGATCGGGTAATTGCGTGCTGACGCGAACCGGGGGATTGTAACTCTGGTCATCAAACTGCAGGTCTGCTACCAGCATCCGGGTGGTGTTGTCGAAGGTGACGGTGGCCGTCATGGTGCCATTGAGGCTGAAGCTATCCAGTACTGTCGTGTTCACCGAGTCCATGACAGAGCTGATGTCGATGCCAATGTGGTCGTAGGTGGTGTTGGGGTCCCAGGTGTTGTCGTAGGTGTCGAATTCCACGGCGATGAACCGGTCATTCCCGAAGGCGGTTGGGCTCTTGCCGTTGCCTAAGGGCATCATGCCGAGGTTACCCCCGCCTGAGTTTGGCGGCATAGTTGACGGGTAAGAGGCAAGAAAGAAAGTCATGCCGTCCCCCTTGTTGTTCTTAGTATCGTCGTCGATATGGATCACGAAGGTGAACCGCGCCTGGAAGCTGGCCACCTCGCCGGTGACGTTGTCGTAGAACGGCACCGGGTGCCGGTACGACACCCGTCCCCGCATACAGAAGTTGGGGTTCTTCCTGTAAGTGTTACAGGTGAGGTCAACCAGGTCGCCATGAACGGTCGCATCCCCCTCGAATTTCAGGTCTTCTATGTGGTAGGTGGATGCGTTGGAAAAGTCGAAGCTGAATGAGAAGGGAGACGGGGTGGTTGCGGCGGGAGCGGGAGCGGGAGCAGGAGCAGAGGCATCAAGAGAATTCGCTACAAATATTTGTAAGCAAATGAAAAGGAGGAGTAGGAGGTGGCGGCATTGTGTGTTGCTGCTACTTGCAGGCGAGCCCATGGCCATTGTGGTAGTGATGAGCTAGGCATCTTCACATAATATATATAGAGGAAAAGAAAACAAGACTACCTACCTACCCGTGACATTACATCATAAAAGTGGATACCAGTCAAGGAACCACATTCGGCTAGCCTATTTGGTTTCCTTGTGAGAGGGGACAAATATTAATGCATGTTGCTATCACCTCCAAAGGGGGACTCATCCGAGTTGGATTGTCACTCAAACGAGCTTTGTTTGGACAAGCAGGGATCGTGCTAGGTCCCTCTAACGGCACCAATAAAACTGGTGGTGAACACGTAAGTGCTGAGCTCACCACCTTCACTATTTCAGTCGTCGGCCAGGTCTGCGTAGCAGCAAAATTATGCGATTAGAGGGACGTAGGTGGTGAGCTCACCACCTTCATTGTATCAGTCATCGGCCAGGTCTAGGTACCAGCAAAATTATGTGATTAAGGGCACGATATGTTCTAATAATTTTCTTCTCTTATAGGTACGAATAGAGGAGAAGCGCTCTCTCTCGGGTTCTGTGCCCAAGAGGTCATAAACTCAGGAACCAAGCAATTTAGGCCATAAACTCATTTATTTGAGCAAATAAGGCGAAAACTGATTTGAGAGGTAAAAAGCCACTAGTAGAAAAAGGGCCTATTGTCCCGGTTGGTGAGGGCCTTTAGTCCCGGTTCATGAACCGGGACTAAAGGAGTCGATTAATCGCCTGCCCTTTAGTCCCGGTTCAATCCGGAACCAGGGACTAAAGGCCGCGGCCACGTGGAGCTCCACCCTTAGTCCCGGTTGGTAACACCAACCAGGACTAAAGAAAATTTTATGATTTTTTCTTTTTGAATTTTTTTTGAATTTTTTTTATTTTCAAATTTCTGAATTATTTTAACCTCTAATCACCACCCCTCATCACTGCTCAATTTATCCTCTAATCTCTAACCACCCTCATCATTCCAAATCATCTAACTTCCCGAACGGTCACCAATCCTCCCACTCCCCCAGCCTGAGCACGCTTAACTTCCGGGTTCTATTCTCCTCGTTTCCAAGTGCACTTTGTTGTTTTCCTAACAATAGTAAGATGTCAATCCTATTAACCCTCAGGATTGCTTGAGCATGAAGTGACACATCTCACTGTTTGAGTTTGAAACTATTGTTTTAAAAAACAATAATTATTTAAAAAACAATAGTTATTTTGAATAATTAGTTTGACCATTGTTTGACCATAGTTTGACCACAGTTTGACCAGATTTGACCAAAATTCAAGATAACTGAAATAATTATTTAGTAACACTAATATTCTAGAATAATTAGTTTGACCATTGTTTGACCACAGTTTGACCACAGTTTAAAATTTTTTGAATTATTTTGCCACCGGATCTTAAAAGCCCGTAACTTTTTTTTCTGTTAGGTTTTGAGGATTTTCAAAATGTTTAACGGGTTTCCCCGTTAAATTTGGATGTAACTTTTCGAGTAGATGATTTTTATATAAAAAACTTTTTAATCCGAGTTAGTATGCAAAAGTTATGCCCGTTTTACTAAATTCTAGAGAGATTTTGCAAATAAAGTCGAAATTCATATTTGTAAATTTTCCCAACAACTAGACCACATATCACATGGAAAACTTATTTTATTTTATTTTTTTGACATTTTCATCATTTTCTTTTATTTTTTTTAAAACTGAAAAGGCGATCCACCGGGGGGGGGGGGGTGTGGAGGTGTTTGAAAATGGGACCATTATTACCGGGTCGTGCCATGAACCGGTACTAATGCTCAAACCCCATTAGTACCGGTTCATGGCATGAACCGGGGACTAAAGGTCTAACCCTTTAGTCCCGGTTGGTGCCACGAACCGACTACTGGGCATCGCCTTTTAGTCCCGGTTCGTGGCACCAACCGGGACTAAAAGGTCCAGACGAACCGGGACAAATGGCCCACGTGGCCCTCGGGCGCCTGAACGGGATTCACGTTTGATTAGTCCCGGTTCTAGACTGAACCGGGACTAATGGGCAAATCTGGGGTGGACCAAAGCCTTCTTTTCTACTAGTGAGCAGGCCATATGAGCGTAGCTTAGACCCCTAGCGCTTTCGTTAATTTGTAGAGGGTATTTTTTTAAAGACTGACCATCACAATAAAGATAATGGCTGAAGGAAAAAAAATACCTAAACCATGGTACTCGAACCCATGCCCTTGGGAAGCACCGACTATATTATTTCACATTTGAATTCTAGGTTGCATTCCCTATATATGCCAAATGATTATCTTTCATGAAAAAACTGGTCTGAAATTCTCCCAATGACTACTAGAAAGGACGTACGAAGACACCGTGTGAGCATCCGGGGTTTGGCAATATACAAGGCAAGACGTAGGGCTTTTACACGTTGGGGGACTAAACCTGGGTAAAACAATAGTACCGAAAAAGGCTTTTCCCCGCTTTATATATAAAGCAAACCACCAGAGCAACAAGATCCAACAAAGGTTCACACCACACACACGCAAGGGTAGCAAACAGACAAAGTACTAAAGGGTAATGTTGAGGGCACAACTCAACAAGCCCTTAAAAAACGAAAAAGGCGCAGCACAAGCCTCGAGAAGGCTAATCCGGCTCAGGGGGTGGAGGGGAAAGCGGCAGCGCCAAGCGAAGAGCCATCGCACGAAGATCTGCAATGATGATGTTGATAGCGTCTCCATCATGAGGCAGCTAAGCGGCCACCGAAGCTGTAAATATCCACATATTTTGAAAACGGCGTCAGTAGCACGTCGAAGAGGAACACACATGTTCATAAGTTTATTGTGTACGGTCCAAAGTGTGCAAGCGAGAACCCTAGTACCTAGCCAACGAATGTGGTAGACACGCGGAGGGGAGGCTTGGATTTCCGCAAAGAGGTCTGGGAAGTTATTGTTGCACCAACAGGCGCCAACCCCTTCGTGTAAGCAGCTCCAAAGAATTGTGCGGACACACACACACATGTGAAGAAGATGTGATTTGAGTCCTCCTCCGTCCCACACAGAGGGCACATCCCATCACCGGGGCCATTCCGTTTGAGCACCTCCATGCCCGACGGCACCCGTCCCCGGATCCATTGCCACAAGAAGATCTGAATCTTTAGTGGTAGTATAGTTCCCGAATCCATTGCCACAGGTAAAACTATAGTGTCACCATCAAAATCTGTTTCAGGGTGTCTTGGGAGAGAAGTAGCTAATGCATGATATATTAGGAGAGAAATGACCACAATATGAATTGTGCTGTCGTATTATTGTGGGCATTTTTTTTAATGAAGAAGTATTTTTCGCTATCCAAGATGTGAAGATCAACACTTTTCTCTTGTAACTGCTTTACTTTGGCAATTAAGTCGATGTTGACAAAAAGTATGTGCTTTTCTTTCTAAAAGGGTGATGATAGTGTTACTGGTATTGTTTAAATTACATATAAAATAACAGTTTCATTGCTGATGCATTATAAGTCAAGATATTAATAAAGTGTATGCTTTATGTTTGTAAAAGAATATGTTGATGGTGTTATATATATATATATATATATATATATATATATATATATATATATATATATATATATATATATATATATATATATATATTAAATTTCACATGAAATGATTGGTATGTCAAGTTGTACCAAAAGATGTTTGGGCCGCTCGATATTGTTTGAGCAGTATTGGTGAAAGAACAATTAACTTTGATCGATTAGAATCACACCTTGCTAGTTAAATTTTACATTGGTGATAATGAAGATTTATTCATGTCAAATAACTAAGAGTAAATGTTCTATAATATTATTCTCCATGATAGTTACTCAAAAGATCACGGACACTGGAGGCGACATCATAGGATGACTTTGATTTGGTGGTGCTTCTCGGCCAGGGGCAGGCCCAGGATTAGATGATCGTGTATTCAAAATTTTAAAGGATAATTTTAAGCCAAAAGTACTGGTTTTTGGGGAGTTTTACTCATTATAGAACTATATTGTACTAATTGTCTAATATATAAATGATATATTATATTGTAGTAGAATCGTAGAATCACTAGTAGAAAACAGGGCATCAGTCCCGGTTTCAGAGGGCCTTTAGTCCCGGTTGACTAAAGGGTCAGGACTAAAGCCCAAAACCTTTAGTCCCGGTTAGGGGTTTTGGAGGGTTAATTTAGGGGTTTGATCATATTGTGTTAGCTAGCTAATAAAGATAAGTGACCTCTCATTATCCATGCTTGGTCGACGCTAACTATTATATATAGAGAGAGAACTCGACACGCTAGCTAGTAAGCAAATGAAGGAACCATTAATTACACAAGATCGTCCTGAACATATACAGAGAGAAGTGACCTCTCTTTCTCCGAGAGATTGATCAAACAACAAGTTTTCGTATATTGATGTGACGCTACTACATATATACAATATAACATCTCTTACAATCCCGAACATTGAAAATCCATTTCAATTTCCATATGGTATTCTCCTTCTCATTTATGACGTGGTCAAGAAAGAACCCCGCCAATTCATCTTGAATTGCTCGTATGCGATCATGTGGTAGGAGTTCATCCCGCATCTGCCACATATATATGAATGTAACTCAACAGAAATGATGGTAATAAAATAAAATTGTGAATATTATTGTTGACGTACTTCATATTGTTCATCAGAGTAGCCCCGCTGAGAGGTCGCGTTGTAGATGAACTCGCAAACGTAGTATCCACATAAATCATTCTCGCCTTCCTGCCACAAGCACTTTACGAGAAATAGAGTTCAATCAAACTGATAATCAAGCATGATAAATGGTATTGATGAAAGTTAAATCAATGGGAGATGCGCAGAACTAGCTATTACTACTTACTTTCGGCTGTGTAAATCGCAGCTTCCACGGCAGTCCTGGAGCTATTCCGGTGAACTGTTTCCAAACCCTGCCAGACAAAGAAAATAATTACTTGATATCAGGAAATGAACAAAGTTGGCGATATGGTGTGATAATGATCGATTGAACTTACTTCTGGAGCATTGCAGTCATGTCCGCATAGTCCTGGGTATCTTTTCGTCTCGAGTCTAAGACAATTACTACTCCCCGTTAAAGCTTAATCTCTAGCAGAATAAAGTGGAAGTTGCGCACGCATGCATAACTTATCAATTACATTACTATAATTAACCTCGAGTAAGCGAAACCGAATATGCACAAGACAGTAACACTCACTTGAAGTTGTAAGGAAACAGTATTTTCCCTTTGTTTTGATTTCGAAGTAACGATTGTAGCAAGTTGTCCTCAGTATCTTTTACTCTGTTTTTAACCGACCATTCATTTATGGTATTTGGGTTAATGAACCCAATGTCATAGGTTTGTGCTTTTTTGCATTCGACGATCTTCAATCTGCATAATATAGTGAGGATAATTATATATACATGCAATGAAAGAGTTGAGCTATAGAGAGTTAATTACAGAAGTAATACTTACAGACAGTAGCAAGTCATGAGTTGTTTGTCGAGGGCGTCTTGATTGTATAACTGGAATAACTCCACAAATTGAACAGGCAACACCTCAGTTCCAACGAGGTTATGCTCCTCTTTAATTCCTAGCATCAAACTATCCTTCCCAGTCCCAGACTTGCAGGTATCCATGTACCATTCATGCAATCTTCGCACCATCGTTGTTAGAGGAGGATGATCAGGTTTGACGAGAGGCTTCCCGTGCTCGTATCTGAAGCTATCTGCCTCTAACATTTCAAACTGTACATCATCGCTCAGGTAATCAGTAGGATTGGTACCGGGCACTAGCCCTGGATGATTAGTGGCGATATCGGTAGGGGGGCACGATTGCTTCGCCTGTTCGCCGAGCTGGGGAATTGTTTTCTCACTTCTTTGTTGTGCTAATCTTGCATCACTGGAAGTACTTTTCGACCGTTGCGCATTTTTATATGTCTATTTGATACAGCAGACATAGTTGGAATCCGGCCGAGGTGGTGGTGGTCGCTTCAGGGCATCTCGAGTGCGCTTCACTTTCACCGGATCTACCGTTTCCTTCAGAGGTGGAGGTTTCCGTGCAAAATGGGCCTCCACTTCGGCTTCCATGATGTCATCAGTTTCCTTGTCAGTCCTCTCATATGGTAACTTTTTCAGAGCCTTGAGACATGGAGCGTATTTGAATTTCTTCCCGCCTCTGCTTGTACTGCTAGCCGCCAGAGCTGCAGCGTCTCTCTTGCGCCGTTGCAGGTTCGCAGGTTCTACCCCCCTCAGGGCGAACCAGTAGTTCGCTGCAAGTTAACGCCCCAGCTGACGTCCCCATCTATTCATTTCCTTTATTTTCATTGTGACAAGTTAGGAATATGACTATTTTTGCATTGCTACAACTCGATATCTTCAAAAATTATACAAGAGTTGCATGATTTCTTGATGCACGAAGTATGAAAAGAAGATTACTGAGTTAACCAACTTTATTAAACCAATATGAATGCAAACAAGACCACACATACAATGTATCTGCTACATAACCTCTTATTACATCCATATCTATGTAGTCAGCAAACCAACATGAATGCAAAGCAAATACATACATACAGTGTGTTACACACGTAACTGTATATTACGTCCAGACAACATATGGCCACTTCGGCATGAATGTAAAGCAATACCAACATGACGCATATTGGAACACATTAAGTAGATGAGAGAAGCAACTATGCAATGCATTATTAACCCCCAGAAGTCATTCTTTTTTTGGAAAAGGAGGCTTGCCCGCAGCCTCTGCATCTGAACGATGCAACCCCCAGAAGTCATGCATGCCCCTCACTAAAAGGGTTTTCATCTGACGTAGGTGCTTGTGGGCCGGAGCTACTAGTAGTGTAGGTATCTTGTTGCATTAAGGAGGGCACCGAAGTAGTGTTCAACAGGTCATTAAGGTCAGGCACACCACGTTCAAGGACCTCCGTTGCTTCCTGACTGGTAGGCCTCTTCCTACTGTCAGGAAGAGAACACCAGAGCCCTAGGATAGCCACACGCTCCATCTGCCTCATGTCCAAGTCGCCACAGCCATGTAGCCTGTCATCTGCAGCTTCCATCACCCTGCCACTTACATACAGATCCCAGACTTGCTCCCTGTACTTTCCCGTGCACGTGATGTCCAAGAGGACGATCCTGAAGCGACAGGAAAAAAAAACGCGGTAGAAAAACGCCGTGCCTCTCGCGGAAGAAAGGAAAAGGAAAAAGCGCTATTTTCAAGCAATTTTTTGTTGTCGAAAAGCTAAGAAGAATAGTCGGAATGTCGATGTGATATCCAAGCATATTAGTATATTTTATTACTAGCATGCCGTGTTGAAGCCTTGAAAGTGCATGTAAGTACATGGTTCCGTTACAATGTTAATTATATCATAATGCATCATTAATCCTCATAAAGTAAATAAATAAATAAAATGCACACGTACGCATACTATATTGTACCTTGTTGGCCACTGTATTGGTTGCTCTGTCTCGTGTAAGGTGGTGTGTTGATTGCGGTTAGGCACGCGCTCATAGACAAGTAAGAGCTCTTAATCCTTTTTCTTCTTGCAACGCACACACATCAAATAGAGCATGTTCCGCCTAATATCCATGCAACACTAACCTTTAAGTTTGAAGAGATTCGTGTGTGTCGCTTCACTAATGGTGTTCATCCCGGCGAAGAAGTCCAAATTTCCTCCCCTTGTCTCATTCAATATCTTCTTTACCGTCACCGCGCCACCGTATGATTCTTTCAAGTTCAACAATGGACTTGAATCCTTGGAGGATGATGCACATGATCCCTTGGAGGAGAAACCACCTGATTCTCTCGAGGGAGCACCTGATGACAATCCCTTGGAGAATGTACCCTTCTATACTTCTCCAAAGGCGAGGAACCCTAGCAATTGGTCCCAGGCTCTCCTTTCTCCCACACCGCTGAGAATGGATGAGAGGCGGCTGGTAACGCGGTCGATACATCCGGTGAAGAACCGCAGTAGCAGGGACGTTCTCCTGCCATTTTTCTTTGACTGTGCAAACACACTAGGAGAAGTTCCTACTGCCACCTTTTCTTTTTACATGAGAAGTTTTAACATGGTCTCTCTTACCTCCTATTTTCACATGAGAATAAATACAGATTCCACGTTTTAAGGAGAAAATACAGAACATGTTATGGCTCAGATTAAAAGGACTATTATTCCCAATGCAATTTGAACAAGTAACACCTTGATGGTGTGTGCTCTCTTTTCTAGCGCCTTTTTTTAATGTTTTTTCTAGGGTGGTGCAATCCCTACCATAGATCTCTACCACAACAAATTTGAACAACTAGATTGGATGGGGTGGGTTCCTATTTTCTCTCTAATATATGGCTGGTGCAATCTCTCCCGTGAGATAGATCGATGGTTTTTTAAGATTTTGTTCTCCGACGCAACATATTTCAACAACTAACAGGTTTGATAGTCTGTGGTCCCAGGTAGTGCTGCGGCAAGATGGAGATGGTGTCTGGGTACATACTCCCAGGGCGACCGGGGGGCGTCCTCCTTGTTCAAGAACGGGCCATGCCGAGAGAGAGAGAGAGAGAGAAAGAGAGAGAGAGAGAGAGAGAGAGAGAGAGAGAGAGAGAGAGAGAGAGAGAGAGAGATGTGCTACTAGAGTGGAATGAGTATTCAAGGGCCAGCGAGGTCTGCATTTTCTAACTATTTATGCATGTGATTAAGGTACAAGTAAGAGCGTCAGGAACACTAGACGTGATAGCCAGACAGGGCAACCAGAGGCCCTCTTCGGTTCGTGTCACTGTTGCAAATCCCTACCAAAAATAGTGCCTGGTCGTTGAAGCGTCCCATCGTGATGGACACTGCATTAAGTCCATCAACAATATGAAACATAGTAATTATTAGTAGTAGATGACATATCCGATCATCTATGTTGAAAGTATATTTGCAAAATAAACATATAAGTTGAAAATATGAGCCATTTCATTCGGAATAAAATACGAGCAATTTTTATCTATCTATCTATCCATGAGAAGGGCATTTTGATGGACGGAGGCTGCTATTTGCGTCGCTCATTTTGGCATCCTGATGCGTTGTCTCTGCCCTGTTTACTATATACGACTTCTATTTGGTAGATATACAATGGTGCCGCCTACTTGTGTTCATGATTTGTACGTGGGCCTACGATTTTGGTGTTGCCTCGTGTGAACGAGATGTTCTGTCTGGGCGGCTTTGAATTTGGCCCACTAAGCGGGCTGGTGAAGGTGGTTGGTTGGGAATAAATGTATCTGTTGGACCTGTTCAGCTACAGCGACGACCATTACGGGTGCGTGTTCATGTTTGGGCAGTCGACCAGAGTGGATCATACCGGAGCAGGTGAGGCTTCTCGCCATGGATGGCATGGAGCTCTTCTTTGAGGAATCTGACGCAGGGTAATGTTCTCAAAAAAAAATCCTATTTCTCGTCTAATTTCCGGCTATTGGGTGTGATGTTTTGAGCCAGAAGTCGATTGGATTGAAATTTTCACCCGATATGTAAAGTGGGGCCATATTATGGAGACATCTTCCAACTTGTCCCCTTCCCCATGCACATACCTAGCTACCTTCCTCTCACACTCGCTAGCTCGCCTATTGCTCTCGTCAGTAAACAGACCGATGGGAGAAATTAGGGGTGCAGGGCGGCGCCTGATCCGCCCCGCTTTGTAGGCAAAATAGGTTTTAGTTAGTTATAAACACCCCTCTCAGATTTAGCTCAATTTGAACTAATCCTCTATTTATGCGGGACTATGCTGGACGCCCGCTTACATCCCTAGGAGAAATAAAGCACCGCCAGAACGAAAGCAGCCATGATCGCTATGGGTAGGTAAAGGTACCACTAGTAGAAAACAGAGCTTTTGTTCGGGCCAGATAAGCCCATTAGTCCCGGTTCAGTCACGAACCGGGACCAATGGAGGCATTAGTCCCGGTTCGTGCGGCTAAAGGCATTAATCCCGATTCAAATGAGCCCTTTAGTCCCGGTTTGAGACACGAACCAGGACTAAATTAAGGGCATCGCTCCCTTTAGTTCCGGTTCGTGTCTCAAACCGAGACTAATGGTCTAACCTATAGTCTCGGTTTGAGAGACGAACCGGAACTAAAGGGAGCGATGCCCTTTACTCCCGGTTCGTGTCTCAAACCGGGACTAAAGGTCCCATTTTCAAACTCTACCCCCCCTCCCCTTGGATCGCCTTTTCAGTTTTGTAAAAAGCAAAAGAAAATGATAAAAACTTCAAAAATTAAAATCCTTCAAGATGTAGTTATGTTACTACATATATTAGTTAGGAAAATTAAAAAAACTTAAATTTGGACATCTTTTGCAAAAAAGTGTTATGAAAACGTAAAACGGCCATATCTTTTGCATACGATGTCGGAAAAAATGCATAATATATCAAAAAAATCAGCTTGAAAATGCACATCCAATTTTGACGGCCTACGACCTGAGTGCAAATTTTTAGAATCCTCAAATTCTAAAAGGAAAAAGAGTTATGCTCAAATTTCAGTTTTTTTTGAATTTTGGTTAAATCTGGTCAAACTATGGTCAAACTACTTATTCAAGAAGTATTAGTTGTACAAAATAATTATTCAAGAATATTAGTGTTACTAAATAATTATTTCAGTATTTTGAATTTTGGTCAAATCTGGTCAAACTATGGTCAAACTACTTATTTAAGAAATATTAGCGTTACTAAATAATTATTGTTTTTTAGAATAATAGTTTCAAACTTAAACAGTGAAACGTGTGACTTCATGCTCAAGCTAAACTCCTGAGGGTTAATAGGATTGACATCTTACTATTGTCAGAAAAACAACAAGTGCAGATTTGGAAACGAGGGGGAATAGAATCCGGAAGTTAAGCGTGCTCAGGCTGGAGTAGTGAGAGAATGGGGGACCGGCCGGGAAGTTAGATGATTTGGAATGATTAGGGGTGATTATAGATTAGAGATTAAATTGAGCAGTGATGAGTGGTGATTAGAGATTAAATTGTAAAATAATTCAAAAATTTGAAAATCGAAAAAAAATTCAAAACAAAAAATTCGTAAAATTTTCTTCAGTACCAACCGGGACTAAAGGTGGAGCTCTATCTGAACCGGGACTGGGGTGGGGGGCTTTAATCACCAAGGCTAGTCGATTAAGCAGACTAAAGGCCCTCACGAACCGGACGAATAGGGCGTTTTCTACTAGTGTACACCGAGCATCTTGCACCCACGACGTTGCCATCGGACTCTTGTGGAGGCTGAGGGTGCAAACATTGACTGGCCAGGAGACTCTCGTGTAGACATTTTCAGGCTCCTTTGATAGCCTTCTCTTCGGTAATACTATTCAGATGTGTAATGATCTGTACAGTGTGCCACAAACCGGGTCATTACATTCACGTGTATAGCTAGATCAATACGAATGCAAACAAGACCACACGTACAATTAACGTATGTGCACATTACCTCTAACTGTTTTTTTTTTGCGAGGAATTATCTCTTATTACATACACACGTAAATAGTCAAACAAATACATATGCGCCCTGCATGGGTGATACCTTCAAAGGTTCTAAACATTGACATGGTTGCCATTACTTGTGGGTGTTGAAGCACTCGTACTAAATGAGATGATGAGAAACGAAAGGGAGATGACCTCAATAAGGGCAATCCCAATAGTCTGGGGTCTATAGTTGGTGTATTACATGTTTGTATCTGAAGTCTGAAACATAGTTTCATGATTGGTAGTTCCACCTATAGTGCACCACGGCGAGAGGTCGATAGGGAAATATTACAAAGGACAGGTGAGGCGGGGTGTGGGCACCGCCATAAGCCGTGTGGCGCGTGACACAGTGGCACCGATCGTTTCGGTCATGTCAAGCCCCATCGGTTTCATGTCATCGGGTAGCTTCCAGTTGAACCCGTGCACGAGCTGTGCTACAGCAAACTCCACCGTATGCTGGCTAAGCCCCTGCCCTGGGCATGAGCGCCTTCCAAAACCAAATGACAAGAACTCGCAGGAACCGCCCTGGAGATCCAGCCCGATGGCCTCCCCATTGGGCATGAACCTTGATGGCCGAAATGTGTCAGGGTCATTCCACACCTTGCAATCACGGTTGATTGCCCACGCGTTGATGAAGATACGAGAGCCCCTGGGCACTAAGTAGCCACCAAGGACACAATCTTTGGTTGTCCCACGGAGGACAACCGGGATTGGAGGATGCATCCGGAGAGTCTCCTTGATGACACACTTAAGGAAGGGTAGCTTGCCAAGATCCGATTCGTCGACCATCCTGTCAAGCCCCACAATGTCAGTGAGCTCCCGTTGCAGCTGCAGAAGAATGTGAGGGCAACGAATCATCTCTGCCATTGCCCACTCAATGGTGAAGCCCACATTGTCCGGCCCACCAAACAACATATCCTACGTTCAGCATCCACATATTCTGTAATTAATTGAGTGCTTCGTCGCCTTAACAATAATAATAAATCTATAAGAAAGTTTTACAAATACTACAACGAAATATATGGCAAGATTGGAATTTATACACTTTGGATTCTTGGGCTGGTGTGTATGACGTATCATACTCCTAGTTACTACTCGGAAAATATGTTGTGGAGCTTAGGCTTAGGTGCACCGCCTTATCTAGCCATCCATTTCTACATCGCGATTCGCGCAAGGACTTTTATCTTTTTTGTTTCTTCCATATGAAACAATGTATGAACTTCAAACTTTGCAGAACAACAAAACATTCTAACTAGAATGTGGGAAAAAACTTTTAGATTTTTTCATGCATCATAAGTACTAATTATAACATTTTTGAATAAAGAAAAATCTCATTTTGTATATTATGTCGGTCAAATAAATCTATAAGGTTTTCCTCACATTGTAGTAAGAATGTTTTGCTATCTTGCAAAGTTTGAAGTTCATATGTTGTTTTATTTGGAAGAAACAAAAAAGAGAAAATTGCATGTAGTAAGTTAGTTGTCTAGCACGAATAGAAGGTGTCCATGAGCCCAAGCTCTAAAAATCCACGTCCGTTACTACTTCCTCTGTAAACTAATGTAAGAGCTTTTAAATAATTAAAGTAGTGATCTAAAAGGTACTCCCTCCATTTTTATTTAGTTTGCATATTAGTTTTGGTCAAAGTCAAGCTTTACAAACTTTGACCAAGTTTATAAACAAAAATATTAAGATATACAATAACAAATCAACAACATTAGATTTATTATTGAATGTACTATCACATCGTATAAATTTATTATGATAAATGTCTATATTGTTTTCTATAAACTTGGTCAGACTTTATGAAGTTTGACTTCAGTGAACTATAATATGCAAAGTAAATAAAAACAGAGGGAATATGAAATAAGTGTGGTGACTAGTCCATATTACTTCAAATTTAAACTAAAGCTATGACAATTATTTTAGGATGGAGGGAGTATTAGTTTACAGAGGGAGTACTTACCATGATCAAGGCTTTAATGTTGTCGCGGGTGAAGGGGAGGTCCCTCCCGCTGGCATCAGCGAGGAACGCGAGTAGGCCATCTACCATGTCAGCGTCGGCTTCGTCGGGGTTCTTGCCCCTCCTAATGTGCTCGTCGATGATTTCGTCCGCAAACTTGCCGAGAGCGCCGCGTACAGTGCGGAGGCGCCGGTCGAAGCCCCGACGGCCAATCCAGCTAAGCCATGGGAAGAAGTCACCGACATGAACCACTTCTAAGAGCTTGGAGTAATCGTTGATCTTGGGGATCAACTCCTCCAGTCCTTGGACGTCGCGGACGCTGAAGGCGGCACGCAAGATGACGCTCACGGTGTGCTTGTAGATGAGCTCGCCGAGGTTCACGGCCTCCCCGCTGGACCTGCCGACGTCCCGGACGAGCTCCCCGTACCCGTCGCGCACGGCGAGCCAGGTCTCGGCGCGCTGGCGGCTGAAGAGCTTGGTGACGCACATCTTGCGCATCTCGCGCCAGTAGCGCCTGTCGTGCGCGAACGCCATGTCGGAGCAGCCGTAGGTGAGGTAGCGGATGGCGATGGAGGCTGGACGCTTCCAGAAGTCATCGTTGTCCTGCGCCTGGAGCACCTCGCGCGCGTACTCCGGGGTGGACACCACCAAGATAGGGAGGCAGCCCAGGCGGAGGTGCAGCAACCCGCCGTACTGCTTTGCCAGTGCCGCCAGGCCACGTTGAGTCAGCTGGTCGGCCATCATCATGTTACCGATGATCGGCAGTGGCTTCGGGCCTGGAGGGAGCCGCCGCCGCCTAGCCAGTGACAGGATGAACAAGGCTACCGACGCAATCGTAAGAAATAACCATACCAGGGGATCATGTAGGCACTCCATGGCGATCTTTGCAAATGCAGCCATTGCCAATACCAAATAGTACTAACTATACTGCCTTCAGAGTCGAAGAAGAAGCTATAATCGTAAGGATGCTAGCTGTATTATGTTAGGTGCTTGAGGTAGTCTTATACTCCCTCTGTTTTTAAATAATTGTCTTTCTAGCCATCTCAAATGAACTACAACATACGGATGTATGTAGACATATTTTAGAGTGTAGGTTCAATTCATTTCTTTCTGTATGTAGTCGACATTGAAATCTCTAGAAAGACAATTATTTGAGAACCGAGGGAGTATATTGTTTGTTCAGCGTTTCCGAACGCACCTCATCGTCCTCATCTTTACCGTTCGTAAAAAATATCAGCTGCGTATGAATAGTGGAATCGCTGCTGCCTTTACAATTATTTTGGCTTGTCTGTGTTTGTGTGAGTGAACTGCAGCCTGGTGGAGACCATCTATGACGGAAAAAATATCCTATGAGACCGGGTCTCATAGGCCAACATGTGACTATGTTACAATACATACGAAGCAAAATAAATGAATCTATACTCTTAAGACCTTTATATACATCTGAATATAGTCTTTATAGTGAAATCTCTAAAAAGATTTGTATTCATAGGAACGGAGGGAGTACTTGTCATGGTAGGCAAGGTGGACATAATGTCCACGTACCCCCAATTTAGTGTTGGGAGATCGTGTGGTCGTCATCCCCGTACACGTCCACTTCAGTCACGGCCATGTGATTAAGGTACGAGTAAGAGAGACATGAACAAATTATAAAGGACCTGATAGCTGGACAAGTCAGCCAGAGGACACCGTCCCATCGCGTGATGGACACCGTCCTTTTATTCGCGGATGACAGCTTGTTGTTTTTTAAAGCAAACAGTGATCAAGCCAATAAGGTAAAGAACATCCTGGACAACTATGAGAGAGCTACTGGACAGGTAATGTTCACAAGAGGATGGACAGGATGTAATAAATATCCTGAATGTAGTGACGTTGAGTTTTGAGGAGAAATACATGGGTTTGCCGGTTCCAGAAAGATGTATGGTAAAAGGGAAATTCAAGCACAAAAGATAAAGCAAGGAAAAGAATGAATGATTGAACAGAAAAATATTCTTCCAGTGGAGCCAAGGAGACACTAACTAAATCAGTGGTCCAAGCGATCCCCACTTTTGCAATGAGTGTCTTCTAGTACTCAGCAACCCTTTGTGAGGAGCTCATGCACATGACCAAAGACTTTTGGTGGGGAGATGATAAAGATCGTCGACATATTCACTAGTCGAGTTGGGAGAAACTTACAAAACGAAAAAGCCAAGGAGGTATGGGATTAAAGGACTTTAAAGTTTTTAACCAGGCTCTCCTCGATAGGCAAGCCTGGCGACTTATTTCCAAAAACTTGTGCGCGAGAGTACTTAAGGAAAAATACTACCATGGGGCTGATCTGCAAGACACGACGTTTATTCATAATGCTCGCCGGGTTGGCATGCCATCATGCATGGTTTGGAACTCCTTAAAAAAGGATGTATTTGGCGCATTTGCAACGTAAATAGTGTCCGTATATGGAGAGACAATTGGATCCCGAGAGGAAACACAAAAATAAACATAAATCCGACAAGCTCCTGAACCCGCTAGGTAGCAGACCTCATCGATCAAGAGAGTCATGTTTGGAAGGAATATTACATCAGGCGTATATTTACACGCGAAGACGCAAATGATATTTTGAGTATCCGACTACCAAATTATGATGAAGAGGATTATATTGCTTGGCAGCCCCAAAAAACTGAATTTTCAGTGTTCGTAGCGCATACCGGTTAGCCATGGACGAAAATGATTCTGTGGTGATTGGGTCCAGCCACAATACCTCAAGGGATCACAATATTTGGAATAATATCTGAAAGACAAATGTACCCCAAAAAGTACGTATTTTTACATGGAGACTAGCAACTGAGTCATTGGCGGTTCAAACTAATAGATTTCAACGCATCCCAGGCCTCACCCCGATTTGTAATATATGTGGGGCCGATGATGAAGCACGCTTCCATATGGCACAACGATGCACTTTTGCAAGTGTCTTGTGGCACAAACTCAAGGATGTATGGAACCTCCCCCCTGAGCATGAAATAGAATGCACTGGAAGGGATTGGGTCCTGATCCTGCTAGATAAGGTGAGTGAAGATATGAAACAAAAATTTATGCTATTTTGGTGGCGTGTTTGGCATGATAGAAATGATGCGATCTTCGCAAAAGGTAAAGTGAAAATTTCTCACTCTGCTTGTTTTCTGCAAAACTACCTTGTAAACCTCTGCTTAATTGCGGACGGAACTTCTGAGATAGATCGAAAAGGGAAAATTCCGATGGTGAAATTACCAACTGTGCAACCACATGATAATTAATACAAGGGAAAAAGGATGGCAAAAGCCAGAGCTCGGATGGGCTAAGGTTAATGTTGATGGAAGTTTTCTGGAGGAAAGTAGGAGTGGAGCCTGGGGAGCTATGATTCGAGACCATGATGGAAGAATTATCTTATCATCTTGCAATGGAGCGGACTACGCGGAAGCCATGGCTTGCCTAGAAGGGCTACTGAAGGCAATGTCGGGGACGGATCTACCCTTAATCATCGAGACAGATTGCAGCTCGGTGACAAAGGCGCTCATCCTCTCGTCTATTGATAGATCGGAAGTTGGAGCAATTGCAAATGAGTTTCAAGCCATCAAAGGGAACAGGGAAGTTAGAGTTTGCAAAGTAGATAGAAGGGACAATAGGTTATCTCATAGTCTTGCCCAGTTAGGACGTAGAGAGTTGCGTGGTGGGGTTATGCAAGGTACAGTGCCAACCTGCGTGTTGAGCGTGGCCTTGCGCGATTACACTAACTATGTTTTCTCTACTTAATTAATACAACTCTCTATTTTGAAAAAAACATCAATAGTACAGGACCTATTAATTATTTTCTTTGGCCTTCCTAAGTCTAAATCAATGATATATCCATCTTTCTTTTTGTATTTTGTCTTTCTAGTTTTCTATTTCCTTGTTTCATTAATTTCACATTTCTTTAAGGTTTTTTGCTTTGTCTCTTTTCACGAGGCATTCATACAGTGATGGATGGAACAAGCGTCCGATGCGTTTATCATTTCATCAATCTCACATTTCTGTAAGGTTTTCACAAGGATGGACATGATGTACTCCGATAGCACGTTGATCGCCTTGGCATGCTTAGTCTCCACATATAACTTGCCATCATCGGTCATGAGGAAAACTTGTGTGGCAATGTGCCACACAAGGATGTCCTCCTGGAACTCAAGGCCAAATGCCAGCCAGATTAGGGGATCATGTAGGCACTCCATGGTGATATTTGGAAAGGCCGCAACTGACAATACTAAGTACTCACAACTTCCTGAGTCGAAGAAGCAAGGTGCTTGTCCCTAAGGATGCTATATTATATTAGGGGCATGTTGTAGAGAACGTTGTTTCGGTGACCGAGCTCACTGGATCTCGAAATTTTGGTTAAAGAAAATCTGAAACTACTTGTGCAAGTAAACAAGGATGTTATTTGTATGTGTGTAAATTTTTAGGATGAAATACCCTGAAAGGCGATCAGTATAAAAAAGACAAATTCATGGCCTGGGAGGATGAATATTATCATGTGTTAAAAAGCCCAAGATTTGTCTTTTTTTTTGCACAACCCTCATTTCATCGTATTTTGTCCTGAAAATTTATACACATGTGTTATGCCTTCATGCATGTCTGTATATTTTCAGATTTTTTAAACATAAAAATATGAATTTTGATGAAATTTTAAATTTGAATTAATTTGGAGGCCTCCATGGTGGCCGATCTCCCAAAGCAATTTTCTCTTGTGGTACTTTTATACTAGTGCTATATCACTGAACTGTAAAACGCATTTGAATTTTTTTTCATCCTCCTCGTTTTAGCCATCGGTAAAAATATCAACCTCATATGAAACAGTGGAATCCCTGCTGCCAGCAACCAAAAGTCGTTTACATTTGTTTGTGTTTTGGATGTTTGCTTTATTATTATCATTGTGTTGTTGTATGATACAGCCCCTAGACTTATTTGGACAGGAATAGTGTTTGACATATATGGTGGCCAAAGGGTGTCGGCCACCTATTTTGTGTGAACACCAGCGGATTGCGATTATGGTGCTCTGCGCACGCCCACCTCGTGGGGCTGTCCCCGTCCCGTCATCCTCATCCGCGCTGTCTTGCAAGCATGTCTCCTTCTCTTAAAACCATCTTAAACCACAGACCCCATTTTTTCCATTTTTTTCTAGCGGACAACGTCCGGGTCCGGCCAGAAATAATCTCTTCAGTAGGATCCCATTTACAGCCAACTATCCGTCTCCCCAAAACTAGCTCATATGTGGAGGGTATTTGAGGATTGTACAACGTGTCCATCACGTTCAGGTGCAGTGATGACACGTTGCCCGAGGAAGCGAGCCTCGGCTGTGAAAGTCCTACCGGGAGCCTAGTGAGGCATTGGTCCCGATTCGTCGTAAATTTTGGTCGATTCAGAGCGAATCGGATCAATATGCAGCCTCTTGGCCCATAACCATTGGTCCCGTTCGTGCATTGTGCAGGGGACCCTTTGGTGCGATTCTGCCACGAACCAGACCAATGAGATGTTTATATATACCTCGCTTCATGAGCAGAGCACTCCACTGCTCTGTTTTTCTGGCCGGCGAGGGGGGAGCTTTGTGGTGCTCTAGATCACTTCCTATGCACATGAGGTGTTCGATGAAATGCCCGAGCCATACTTAAGCTTTCTCCTCTCGAAGCTCCTTGTGCAAGCTCCATTTTCCTCGAGATTTTTCTAGGTTTGACGGTCCGTCCTATCCCGTCTCCATCCTCACCGCCGTCGATCGCCCACGCTAATCTCGTTGCCGGCACCACCGTGGTGAGCCTCTTGATCTTATCTTATTTCTAGAAGAAAAAAAAATTCTTACTTTTATGATTTAGATAGATACTTGTGTAATTTTCTTACTTTTATTATTGTTTGTTATTATATAGTGCGATGGTTTTGGTATCCGCCTCCGTCGGCCCTCGTCATGTCTATGATTCGGATGTGGTATATATTATCTTTTATAACTATTTGGTTTATTAATTGTTTATGACAATTATGTGGACCAACGTGACATAGATATTTTTAATCTAGGAGGTATGTGAACCGGAAATTCCCACCGACCCTATTGTCGAAAGGTTAAATTTAGTTGAAGAAGAAAACAATTACTTGAAGGAAAAATTAAAAAAAATTGAGGAGAAGAAGATGATATTGGAGTTGCATGTTGCGGATGTCGTCGATGATCACAAGATCAAGATGGATGCGATGCGCTTGAAGATTAGAAAGATTAGAAAATATGCCATTCATACCGAGGCTTGGTATCGTTGTGCCGTTGGATCAATTGTTACTTTGTTCGCGATTATGATCGCATTTGTTGTTGCATCGAAATGTTTCACATAGTTTCAATGTATGGTTTAATTAGATGATCTGGAGAACTATGTATGCAGTTTGTTTTTAATGTGATGATGAACTTCTATTAATTTGGTCACTTATCTATTCATGATATTTTGTAATGATTTTTGAAACACTTAATTACATATAATGCACGCAGATAAACCGGAAATGGATGTACTTAGAAAGAGATTGTCCGTTTTGTACACGAAGTGCATCCAGTTTTTGCCGTAACCCTCTCAACTTTTTAGCACATGCTATGTGGGTGAAATGATGATACCATGCCAAATTTCAACCTTTTCATAGTTCATTTGTAATGCTTTTCAATTTCAGGATCATTTAGCTAAAAAACAGTAAATGCATGAAAAATACCAGATGAAGTCAGAAAGGGTTGAAAATTGATAATGTGGCTTTGAATAGGTCATTTTGAACACACAAAAAGTCTGGAGTTTAAATAAGTTCAAAAAAATGAAATCCCTTTGTAACAGATGAGTTTTCCTCCGAAACCCTGATACTTCGAAAGAGATTGTCCGTTTTGTACACGAAGTGCATCTAGTTTTTGCCGTAACCCTCTTAACTTTTTAGCACATTCTATGTGGGTGAAATAGCGATACCATGTCAACTTTCAACCTTTTCAGAGTTCATTTGAAGTGCTTTTCAATTTCAGTGTCATTTAGCTCGAAAAATCAGTAAATGCATGAAAAATACCAGATGAAGTCAGAAAGGGTTGAAAATTGATGATGTGGCTTTCAATGGTTCGTTTTGAACACACAAAAAGTCTAGAGTTCAAATAACTTCACAAAAATGAAATCCCTTTGTAGCAGATGAGTTTTATTCAAAACCACGATACTTGAAAGAGATTGTCCGTTTTGTTCACCGAGTGCATCCAGTTTTTGCCGTAACCCTCTCAACTTTTTAGCACATGCTATGTGGGTGAAATGATGATACCATGCCAACTTTAAACCTTTCCAGAGTTCATTTGAAGTGCTTTTCAATTTCAGTGTCATTTAGCTCAAAAAAATCAGTAAATGCATGAAAAATACCAGATGAAGTCAGAAAGGGTTAAAAATTAATGATGTGGCTTTGAATGGTTCATTTTGAACACACAAAAAGTCTGGAGTTCAAATAAATTCAAAAACATGAAATCCCTTTGTAACACATGATTTTTCGTCCGAAACCCTGATACTTCTAAAGAGATTGTCCATTTTATACATGAAGTGCATCCAGTTTTTGCCGTAACCCTCTAAACTCTCTAGCACATGCTATGTGGGTGAAATGATGATACCATGCCAACTTTCAACCTTTTTAGAGTTCATTTGTAATGCTTTTCAATTTCAGGATCATTTAGCTCAAAGAATGAACTAATAGCGAAAAGAATGAACTAAAAATATTCAATTGAAATATTACAGTATGATCAACTAAAACAAAACTATAATATTCTTGACAGGAAAAAAGAACCTTGTATATAACAATGCAACTTGAGGAAGGGCGCTTTCGTTCGGCAGAGAGAACGAGCAGCGACAGAGGCCCTAGGAAATCGAGCACCACTCGATTTAACACGAGGCACGCCAGAGCTCCGTTCACGTGGAAGGTTGGGTTTCAGCGGTGATTATAAAACCCGAGAGCGGAACAGGAAACTGGAGCTCAACGAAGTGTAAAAGCTGAATGCAAGAGCACAAAAGCTAGAGGAACAAGTTGAGAGCCAGCGAGCTGCCGGAGCTACCCCAGAAGCCACCCCGCCATCTCATCGGAGAAGCAGCGTGGCTTCCACCAAGCTCGTTCAGCAGCCTGACTTCACGGCTTCTAGCTACCCCGTGGATGCTATCACGGAGGCTCAACATTGCCAACTTATGACGCAATGGCATAACCTCAAAGTCAAGGCGTCTGCCGGCTCTGTTGCACCTCCTCAACCCGACGGAACTTTTCACTTCCGTCCGATCCACATGGCTATGCTGTCATGATGGTGGATGAAGTAACGGAGGGATTTGAGGAGCTCGAGCTTGACCACCCTACAGGTGAAGGGGAGACTCAGCTGGGTCTTGCTTTGAAGACTCCATGTCTATGGCGAAAGGAGCATATCAAGCTTCCGAACTGGACGCCTCCTCCTCCGGCGAGTCAGGGTACTCCGCCGCCTCCTCCTCCTCCTCCTCCTCCAGCGAGTGATCAGGGCACTCCGCCTCCTTCTCCGGCTGCTCCAGCGCGTGAGGACGACACTCCGCCTCCTTCTCACTTTGCTCCGCGCATCCAAGACAGCCGCCTCCTCCTCCGCCTCGCCAGCGGCGAGAAGACAGGCGTAAATGCGCTCACGGCTACTCCGTGGCGTCGGGGGCACTCCGCCTCCTTCTTCTACTAAATCGGCAGCAATGGAAGAGAGGCGCGCCCGCTCCGGCGTCTAGCAAGATAGCTTGAGGCGGAGGCAATCTGAATCGATCTATCTCTCAAGCCTCTAGAGAAGTTACCATACGAGATGACCGTGGAGGAAAACGCGAAGATCTGTGAAGCCCAAGTGAGGGATTTCGTTGAAACGCGAACATCTATGAAACATTCACCTCCGGAGGAGAAGATAGATCCGGTGAAATTGAAGCGCACTGTCGATGCCCTGAAGCGACCTCCACCGCCTCCACCGGATGACAACCATGTCCGCTGTCTTAAAAAGACATTGGAACATGTGCGCCAGTCGGGAACTACTTCAAGTGACAAAAGGTTAGAAGAACGAAGAAGTGGGAAAAAAATTGCCCAGCTCGGTGAATAGGCGAACCAATCGTGCCCCCCGCTCAAGGTGTCTAGCAATATCGTCAAAAATCTGCCGGGGATGGTGCCTGGTACCAATCCTGGTGATTACCTGGGCGACAATGTACATTTTGATACAATGGAGGTGGGCGAATTCAGAGACCAGTACGGGAAGCCTCTCGTCAAAGATAGAAGTCCTCCTCTAACAACGATGATGCGAAGATTCCATCAATGGTACATGAAAACCTGCAGCGAGTCTGGGAAGGATGCTTTGACGATGAGAATTAAAGATGACCACAATCAAAAGGCCCTCGACAAATCACTCATGGCTTGCTACTGTCTGTAAGTACCACTTTCTGTAATTAAGTCTCTATATATAGCTCAGCTTATTCATTGCATGTATATATAATTATCCTCACTATATTATGCAGATTGAAGATCGTCGAATGGAGAAAAAAACAAATCTATGACATTGGGTTCATTAACCCAAATGTCATACATGAATGGACGGTGAAAAAGAATGTCTCAGAAACCGAGGACAACTTGCTACAATCATTGCTCAAAAATCAAAGCAAAGATAAAATACTCTTTCCTTAAAACTTCAAGTGAGTGTTACTGTCTTGTGCATATTCGATTTCCCTTATTACTCGAGGTTATAGTAATGTAACTGATGAGTTATGCATTGATTTTTGCTCTGTCATTGAATATAGTAGACTAAGGCATATTCATCTAACATGTGACATTTACTGCATGTCATGGAAATACCAAAGTCGATGACGTTGTAGAGGACGTCACCGAAGGTCCCATTTTCAGTGACGTTTAGAGCGCGCGTCGTCACTACAAGTAATCTGTGACAGGGATTTTGTGACGTTGCTCATGACGCCCATAAAATGTCATGAAGGTGTATTTGTGACGTTTTGGCTATTCCATGACATTCTTTGGCTCGTCATCGTAGGCCTGATCTCTTGTGGTGGGAATATTTGTTCTACCTTTAGCTCCTCGTTGGGTTCGACACTCTTACTTATCGAAAGAGGCTACAATTGATCCCCTATACTTGTGGATTATCAAGACCTTTTTCTGGCGCCGTTCTTGGGAGTCATAAGCGTGGGTGAATATTTTCGTGTGCTTGTTTGCCTTATCACTAAGTAATTTTTATTTGCTGTTCTTAGTTGTTTTCTATCTTTAGTTATGGGTTGGAAACGCATAAAATACCAAAAAAATTAGTTATACCCATCTTGAACAAATGGTTGAAGAACCACTCAAAATCTATCACACTCTGAACCTTTTTACTTGGATCATCTTGATCCCTTTGTGCTTTCGTCTTTGAAACCCCAACTAGCTTAGTTGAGGGCAAATCTTTAGATGAGCATGCTTGTTATGTGCGACACCGCACATCTGAAAAAGGGAAACTTTTACTGGGTCAAATTCATCATTTGCAATGCTATGCTTGGAATTTATGTGAAATATATGATTTTATTTGTTGTCATGAAGACCCTAAGAAACACCTTCCCTATCAATGTTTGTTTAGTGATAATGGAATCGTATCTTCGTATGCTAAGGGTGTTTATAATTATTATGATGTTCAACAAATTGAAGAATTTGTTGCTTTTAAGGGTGCTTATGAAATTGCTTCTTTGATTGAAACGTCTAGTGCTACTCTTTATAAATCTGAAAATTTTGCCATACTTAAATATTGTTATGATAATTATGCTTCTAATGCCTATGTTAAACCATATATTGAGGACTCATTCGCTGTCAAGAAGAGACTAATATTTTGCAGGAGTCTATGGAAGAAGAAATTGATAAAACTGTGAGCTCACTGGATGAAAAAGATGATGAGGAGAGCGAAGAACAAAAGGAGGAAGAGCGGATTAGCTACCCGTGCCCACCTTCTAATGAGAGTAACTCTTCAACTCATACATTGTTTAATTTTCCTTCGTGCTTACCGAAGGATGATTGCTATGATGATTGTTATGATCCCGTTGATTCTCTTGAAATACCCCTTTTTGATGATGCTTGCTATGCTTGTGGCCAAGATGCCAATATGAATTGTGCTTATGGAGATGAACTTGCTATAGTTCCTTATGTTAAACATGAAATTGTTGCTATTGCACCCACGCATGATAGTCCTATTATCTTTTTGAATTCTCCCGACTACACTATATCGGAGAAGTTTGCCTTTATTAAAGATTATATTGATGGGTTGCCTTTTACTGTTGCACATGATAATTTTGATGAAAATATTATGCATGTGCTTGCTGCTCCTACTTGCAATTATTATGAGAGAGGAACTATATCTCCACCTCTCTATGTTTCCAATACGATAAAATTGCAAGAAACTGCTTATACTATGCATTGGCCTTTACTATGTGTGCATCAATTGTTCTTTTATGACATGCCGATGCATAGGAAGAGATTTAGACTTCGTCATTACATGATATATGTTACTTTGTGCTCACTACTAAGTCACAAATCATTGTTAATTAAAATTGGCTTTGATATACCTTGGGATCCGGGTGGATTCATTACTTGAGCACTGCCAGGGAGACAACCCGGAAGTTTTAGAGAGTCATTTAATTCTGGTTTGGGGATGCCGCAGAAATAAAGAGGGGAACCCAAAACTTTTCAAAAAGGAAAGTGAAAGTGAGAAAGACAAGCATTGTTGAAGTGGGAGAGCTCCTTGAACTTTGTTCATGCTCACAGAAACTTTGTGAATCTTAATTACAGAAACTTTTCAATAAAAATAATTATCACTTTTATACAATTCCATTGCATTATAAAAATAATGTGCCAAGGTTTGCCTTTTGGATGTTTACAATGCTTGTTGGTTTGTACGGTGCAGGACAGAAACTTTGGCTGAAGTGCGCGATTTTACATTTTTTACTGGAATGTCAAACGGTTCTGATTGTTTTTGCACTGTCTTTCTGTACAAATTGTTTAGTTTTCCTAATTTTGGCAGAAATTTTCAAGTATCATAAGTATGGTGAATGTTCAGATTATTACAGACTGTTCTGTTTTAGACAGATTCTGTTTTTGATGCATAGTTTACTTGTTTTGATGAAACTATCAATTTATATTGGTGGATTAAGCCATGGAGAAGCTATATTATAATAGACAAAATGCAGAAACAAAATATGAATTTGTTTACAACAGTACTTAGAGTAGTGTTTGCTTTATTATACTAACGGATCTTACCGAGTTTTCTGTTGAAGTTTTGTGTGGATAAAGTGTTCGATGATCGACAAGGTCTCGATGTGAGCAGAAGAAGGAGAGGCAAGAGCTCAAGCTTGGGGATGCCCAAGGCACCCCAAGTAAATATTCAAGGAGACTCAAGCGTCTAAGCTTGGGGATGCCGCGGAAGGCATCCCATCTTTCTTCAACAACTATCAGTATGTTTTCGGATTCGTTTCGTTCATGCGATATGTGCAATCTTGGAGCGTCTTTTGCTTTAGTTTTCACTTTTTATTTTATGCAACATGCTGGTATGAGATAGTCCTTGATTGATTTATAGAATTCTCATTGCACTTCACTTATATCTTTTGAGTATGGCTTTATAGAATGCTTCATGTGCTTCACTTATATCATTTGAAGTTTGGATTGCCTGTTTCTCTTCACATAGGAAACCGCCATTTATAGAATGCTCTTTTGCTTCACTTATATTTGTTAGAGCATGGGAATATCTTTTGTAGAAAGAATTAAACTCGCTTGCTTCACTTATATCTATTTAGAGAGATGATAGGAATTGGTCATTCACATGGTTAGTCATAAAATCCTACATAAAACTTGTAGATCACTGAATATGATATGTTTGATTCCTTGCAATAGTTTTGCGATATAAAGGTGGTGATATTAGAGTCGTGCTAGTTGAGTAATTGTGAAATTGAGAAATACTTGTGTTGAGGTTTGCAAGTCCTGTAGCATGCACGTATGGTGAACCGTTATGTAACGAAGTTGGACCATGAGGTATTTATTGATTGTCTTCCTTTGTGTGGAGGTCGGGGGCGCGCGATGGTTAACTCCTACCAACCTCTCCCCTAGGAGCATGCGTAGTAGTACTTTGCTTCGAGGGCTAATAAACTTTTGCAATAAGTATATGAGTTCTTTATGACTAATGTGAGTCCATGGATTATACGCACTCTCACCCGTCCATCATTGCTAGCCTCTTCCGTACCGTGCATTGCCCTTTCTCACCTCGAGAGTTGGTGCAAACTTCGCCGGTGCATCCAAACCCGTGATACGATACGCTCTATCACAAATAAACCTCCTTATATCTTCCTCAAAACAGCCACCATACCTACCTATCATGGCATTTCCATAGCCATTCCGAGATATATTGCCATGCAACTTCCATCATCATCATATACATGACTTGAGCATTCATTGTCATATTGCTTTGCATGATCATAAGATAGCTAGCATGATGTTTTCATGGCCTGTCCGTTTTTGATGTCATTGCTACGCTAGATCACTGCACATCCCGGTACACCGTCGGAGGCATTCATATAGAGTCATATCTTTGTTCTAGTATCGAGTTGTAATATTGAGTTGTAAGTAAATAGAAGTGTGATGATCATCATTATTAGAGGATTGTCCCCAAAAAAAGGGAGAGGCCAAAGAAGTCTAAATAAAAAAAGGGGGGGGGGGCAAAGAAGCCCACAAAAAAGAGAGAAAAATGGACAATATTACTATCCTTTTACCACACTTGTGCTTCGAAGTAGCACCATGTTCTTCATATAGAGAGTCTCTTGAGTTATCACTTTCATATACTAGTGGGAATTTTCATTATAGAACTTGGCTTGTATATTCCGATGATGGGCTTCCACAAATGCCCGAGGTCTTCATGAGCAAGCAAGTTGGATGCACACCCACTTAGTTTCCAGTTTGAGCATCCGTTGCATGGCAATCCCTACTCCTCGCATTGACATCAATTGATGGGCATCTCCATAGCCCATTGATTGGCCGCGTCGATGTGAGACTTTCTCCCTTTTTGTCTTCTCCACACAACCTCCACCATCATACTCTATTCCACCTATAGTGCTATATCCATGGCTTGCGCTCATGTATTGCGTGAGGGTTGAAAAAGCTGAAGCGCGTTAAAAAGTATGAACTAATTGCTTGGCTGAAACCGGGGTTGTGCATGATTTGAATGCTTTGTGTGGTGAAGATGGAGCATAGAAAGACTATATGATTTTGTAGGGATGAGCTTTCTTTGGCTATGTTATTTTGATAAGACATAATTGCTTGGTTAGTATGCTTGAAATATTCTTGATTTTATGTCAAATGATAGACTATTGCTTTGAATCACTCGTGTCTTAATATTCATGCCATGATTAGATACATGATCAAGATTATGCTAGGTAGCATTCCACATCAAAAATTATCTTTTTTATCATTTACCTACTCGAGGACAAGCAGGAATTAAGCTTGGGGATGCTGATACATCTCCGTCGTATCTATAATTTTTGATTGTTCCATGCCAATATTTTACAACTTTCATATACTTTTTGGCAACTTTTTATACTGTTTTTGGGACTAACATATTGATCCAGTGCCCAGTGCCAGTTCCTGTTTGTTGCATGTTTTATGTTTCGCAAAAACCCCATATCAAACAGAATCCAAACGGGATAAAAACGGACGGAGAATATTTTTGGAATATTTGGAGAATATGGGAAGAAGAATCAACGCTAGACGGTGCCCGAGGTGGCCACAAGGCAGGGGGCGCGCCTGCCCCCCTCGTGGGCCACCCGTAAGGCGGTTGCTGCTATCCTTTGGCCGCAAGAAAGCTAATTTTAGGAGGAAAATTTGGGCGAAGGTTTCAATCCTATCGGAGTTACGGATCTCCATATATATACGAAACGGTGAAAGGGCTGAAGGGAGGAGCGCAAAAACAGAGAGAGACAGAGAAACAGATCCAATCTCGATGGGGCTCTCGCCCCTCCCATGCCATGGAGGCCAAGGACCAGAGGGGAAACCCTTCTCCCATCTAGGGTGGAGGTCAAGGAAGAAGAAGAAGAAGAAGAAGGGGCCCCCTCTCCCCTTCTCTTCCGGTGGTGCCGGAACGCTGCCGCGGCCACCATCATCATCACCGCGATCTTCACCAACATCTCCGCCATCTTCACCAACATCTTCATCGCCTTCCCCCCTCTATCTTCAGCGGTCCACTCTCCCGCAACCCGTTGTACCCTCTACTTGAACATGGTGCTTTATGCTTCATATTTTATCCAATGATGTGTTGCCTTTCTATGATGTCTGAGTAGATTTTCATTGTCCTATCGGTTGTTGATGAATTGCTATGATTGATTTAATTTGCTTGTGTTTATGTTGTTGTCCTTTGGTGCCCATCATATGAGCACGCGCGTGGATCACACCATAGGGTTAGTTGTATGTTGATAGGACTATGTATTGGAGGCAAGAGTGACGAAGCTTCAACCTAGCATAGAAATTGATGCATACGGGATTGAAGGGGACCAATATATCTTAATGCTATGGTTGGGTTTTACCTTAATGAGCGTTAGTAGTTGCGGATGCTTGCTAATAGTTCCAATCATGAGTGCATAGAATTCCAAGTCAGGGATGACATGCTAGCAGTGGCCTCTCCCACATAAAACTTGCTATCGGTCTAGTATAGTAGTCAATTGCTTAGGGACAATTTCGCAACTCATACCACCACTTTTCCACACTCGCTATATTTACTTTATTGTGTCTTTATCTAAATAGCCCCTAGTTTTTATTCTCGTTCTCTTTATTATCTTGCAAACCTATCCAAAAACACCTACAAAGTACTTCTAGTTTCATCCTTGTTCTAGGTAAAGCGAACGTCAAGCGTGCGTAGAGTTGTATCGGTGGTCGATAGAACTTGAGGAATATTTATTCTACCTTTAGCTCCTCATTGGGTTCGACACTCCTACATATCGAAAGAAGCTACAATTGATCCCCTATACTTGTGGGTTATCATGCATGCGTGTGCAACTTTCACTTTATTCTCCAAGAGATTAAGCTTGAGCAGGGAGTAGTAACCGTCTTAGACTCGAGACGAAAAGATCCCAAGGAGTATGCGGCCATGACTCGAATGCTCGAGAAGTAAGTTCAATCGATCATTATCGCACCATATCGGCAACTTTGTCCATTTCCTGATATCAAGTAATTATTTTCTTTGTCTGGCAGGGTTTGGAAAGAGTTCTCCGTAATTTTTCCGGGACTGCCGACCGAGCTACGATTTAAACACCCGAAAATATGTACTACTACCTAGTTCCGCGCATCTCATATTGATTCTAGCTAGTTTCATCAATATCATTTAGCATGCTTGCTTATCAGTCTGATTGACCTCTATTTCTCGTAAAATGCTTGTGGCAGGAAGCTGATACGTCTCCAACGTATCTACTTCCAAACACTTTTGCCCTTGTTTTGGACACTAACTTGCATTTTGAATGAAACTAACCCGGACTGACGCAGTTTTCAGCAGAGCTGCCATGATGTTGTTTTATGTGTACAAAAGAAAAGTTCTTGCAATGTCCTGGAAATCCACGGAGGCACTTTTTGGAATTTATAAGAATTATTGGGCGAAAGAAATACACCAGGAGGCCCACAGCCTGTCCACGAGACAGGGGGGCGCCCCCCCTAGGGCGCGCCCCCCTATCTCTTGGGCCTCCTGGACATCCTCCGACCTCAACTCCAACTCCATATATTCCGTCTCGGGGAGAAAAAATCAGAGAGGAAGTTTCATCGCGTTTCATGACACGGAGCCGCCGCCAAGCCCTAATCTCTCTCGGGAGGGCTGATCTGGAGTCCGTTCGGGGCTCCGGAGAGGGGATTCGTCGCTGTCGTCATCATCAACCATCCTCCATCACCAATTTCATGATGTTCACCGCCGTGTGTGAGTAATTCCATCGTAGGCTTGCTGGACGGTGATGGGTTGGATGAGATTTACCATGTAATCAAGTTAGTTTTGTTAGGGTTTGATCCCTAGTATCCACTATGTTCTGAGATTGATGTTGCTATGACTTTGCTATGCTTAAGGCTTGTCACTAGGGCCCGAGTGCCATGATTTCAGATCTGAACCTATTATGTTTTCATGAATATATGTGTGTTCTTGATCCTATCTTGCAAGTCTATAGTCACCTATTATGTGTTATGATCCGACAACCCCGAAGTGAAAATAATCGGGATACTTCTCGGTGATGACCGTAGTTTGAGGAGTTCATGTATTCACTATGTGCTAATGCATTGTTCTGGTTCTCTATTAAAAGGTGGCCTTAATATCCCTTAGTTTCCGTAAGGACCCCGCTGCAACGGGAGGGTAGGACAAAAGATGTCATACAAGTTCTTTTCCATAAGCACGCATGACTATTTACGGAATACATGCCTACATTACATTGATGAATTGGAGCTAGTTCTATATCACCCTATGTTATAACTATTGCATGAGAAATCGCATCCGGCATAATTATACATCACTGATCCATTGCCTATGAGCTTTTCATATACTGTTCTTCGCTTATTTACTTTTCCGTTGCTACTGTTACAACTACTACAAAAACCCAAAAACATTTATCTTTACTTTTGCTACCGTTACCTTTATTATCATACCACCTTTTCTACTAAACACTTTGCTGCAGATACTAAGTTATCCAGGTGTGGTTGAATTGACAACTCAACTGCTAATACTCAAGAATATTCTTTGGCTCCCCTTGTGTCGAATCAATAAATTTGGGTTGAATACTTTACCCTCGAAAGCTGTTGCGATCCCCTATACTTGTGGGTTATCAAGACTAATTTCACGCGCCTTGCCGGGGAGCATAGCTCTATTCTCTGAGTCCCTTGGGATTTATATCTGTTGATCACTATGAAGAACTTGAAAGACGCTAAGACCAAGATTTTGCCCTCAACTACGAGGGGAGGTAAGGAACTGCCATCTAGCTTTGCACTAGATTCTCCTTCCGTTATTAGTAGGCTTGCGACACCTAAACCTGCTACTGCTATGAATTTTGATGTGTCACATGTTATTGATGATGCCACTTCTGCTATGCATGATGAAACTACTTCTGTGCGTGATACTACTTTGCCATTAGGTGAATTTTTGATGAACAACTTGCTAGAGTTAGGGGGGATGAAATTACTGGAGATCCTATTACTGATGATAGTGATGATGAAGGTCCTCCCAATGATTATGTTTTACTTGTTGTTCCTAAGGGTTATGTTATGAATGAAAAAGTTGCTCTGGAAATTCTTGCTTGCAATGATAGAAATGATCTTAAGAAATTATTAGCTAAATGGAAGCAGCAGTCTCTTAATGCTAGAATGAAACCCGATCCTGCTTTGCTACTTCACCTATCTCGTATTCTTGATAAGGATTATGAATTCTCTGTTGATTCCGATATTATTACTCTAGTTGAATCTGATCCTTTTTATGGCCTTGAATCTGAAACTGTTGTGGCACATCTTACCAAGTTGAATTATATAGCCACCTTGTTTACTCATGATGAGAAGTCTCGCTATTTATATATCCGTAAGATATTATCGTTCTCATTAAAGGGTGATGCTAAGACTTGGTATAATTCTCTTGCTCCTGGTTGTGTGCGTAGTCCCGGGATATGATTTATTACTTCTCGCTAAATATTTCCCTGCTCATGAGAAACAAGCTGCCTTATGGGGAAATATATAATTTTGTGCAAATCAAAGAAGAGAGTCTCCCACAAGCTTGGGGAGGCTTCTCCGTTACTTAATGCTTTGCTGATCATCCTCTTAAGAAAAATGAAATACTTGATATCTTTTATAATGGACTAACCGATGCTTCCAAGGACTACTTGGATAGTTGTGCTGGTTGTGTTTTCAGGGAAAGAACAGTCGATAAAGCTGAAATATTATTGAATGATATGTTGGCTAATGAAAATAATTGGACTCTTCCTGAGCCAGTTCGTGAAGTAATTCCTAAACCAATTGAGCCAACTCCCGAGCCTATTCCTAAACCCACTCCGAAGTAGAGAGGTGTTTTATTTCTCAGTCCTGAAGATATGCAAGAGGCAAAGAAATTAATGAAAGAAAAAGGTATTAAAGCTGAAGATGTTAAGAATTTACCACCTATTGAAGAAATACATGGTCTTAATTTACGCATTGAAGAACCACATTGTCTTGATAACCCGACACAGGTAGTAGAGGTAAATTCTCTCTATAGAAATGATAAAGTTGAAATACCCTCTACTAAATTTCATAGCCCATGCTTAGATGAATTTGATGACTTTATCGCTAGACAAGAAAGTTTTAATGCTTATGTTGGTAGAGAGTTAAAGAATAATGCTTTCGAGATAGGACGCTTAGGTGATAATCTGGCTAGAGTTAAAGATGAACTTCACCGCGTTAGCAAATATGCTTCTATGGTTGCTACTCAAGCTGAGCAAGTACTTAAAGCTCAAAATTATTTGCTTGATGAATTGAATAAAAAAATGACTTTCTTTGTTAGAGTGGCTACTAGAACTGGTAGAATGACTCAGGAACCTTTGTATCCTGAAGGCCACCCTAAGAGAATCGAGCAAGATTCTCAGAGAAATAATTTAGAGGCACCTAGTTCTTCTAAAAAGAAGAAAAAGAAAAATGATAGGACTTTGCATACTTCTAGTGAACCTATTGCTGAAACACCTGAGAATCCCAATGATATTTCTATTTCTGATGCTGAAACACAATCAGGTGATGAACATGAACCTAGTGATAATGTTAATAATAATGTTCATGTTGATGCTCAACCTAGCAAAGGCAATGATATAGAGATTGAACCAGCTGTTGATCTTGATAACCCACAATCAAAGAACCAACGTTATGATAAGAGAGATTTTGTTGCTAGGAAGCACGGTAAAGAAAGAGAACCATGGGTTCAGAAACCCATGCCCTTTCCTCCTAAACCATCCAAGTCAAAGGATGATGAGGATTTTGAGCGCTTTGTTGAAATGATTAGACCTATTTTCTTACGTATGCGCTTAACTGATATGCTTACAGTAAATTCTTATGCTAAGTATATGAAGGATATCATCACAAATAAAAGAAAGATACCGGAAGCTGAAATTTCCAGCATGCTTGCTAATTACACTTTTAAAGGTGGAATACCAAAGAAACTAGGAGATCCGGGTGTACCAACTATACCATGCTCTATTAAAAGAAATTATGTTAGAACTGCTTTATGTGATCTTGGAGCCGGTGTTAGTGTTATGCCTCTCTCTTTATATCGTAGACTTGAATTGAATAAGTTGATACCTACTGAAATATCTTTGCAAATGGCTGATAAATCAACTGCTATATCTGTCGGTATTTGTGAGGATGTGCCTGTTGTGCTTGCAAATGTCACTATTTTAACGGACTTTTTATTCTTGATATTCCTGAGGACGATAGTATGTCTATTATCCTTGGTAGACCTTTTCTTAATATTGCAGGGGCTGTTATTGATTGCAACAAAGGCAATGTCACTTTTCATGTTAATGGTAATGAGCATACGGTACATTTTCTGAGGAAACAATCTCAAGTCCATAGCATCAATTCTATTGAAAAGTTCCAACTATCATTTTTGAGGCTTTGAATTTCCTCTCCCTCTAGTCAAGAAAAAGTTTGAGATTCTTATTGTTGGGGTTTTTCATATCCCCGTTGAGGTAACTTAGTGTTACTCGAAATTTCTACGGTTCCGTGTTATTCGGAATGAGTTTGTTAACAAGACTTGATCAACCTTGTTAGTGGGTTCATTTTGATGATCACGAGATGGATGAAACTAGAAGGCACAACCTTCTGTACCCTCTTTTTAATTTCTGTTATTTAGAATAAATAAAGCAAAAATAGTATTATCCGTTTGTTTTCTGAATTATCCGTGCATTAAAACATAGTCCGAAAATAAAAATGCTCCAAATGCCCTGCAAACTCAGTATGATTTTTTCTAGAATATTTGAGGATTTTAGGCACTGAAAACACTGGAGGAGGGCCAAGCACCAGGCCACGAGAGAGGAGGGCGCGCCCCCCTATAGGGCGCGCCCCCCTGTCTCGTGGACCCCTGGTGGCTCCCCTCCACTTATGCCAGGACCCACACACTTCATCTTCTACCCAAAAAATCCCCATCCAGCTCAAGCATGAGTTCTAGCTCGTTTTGCTGCGATTTTCGATCTCTTACCTCAAAGCTCCATTTGCAAAACTGCTTTGGGAGATTGTTACTTGGTATGTGACTCCTCTATTGGTCCAATTAGTTTTTGTTCTAGTGCTTTATTCATTGCAAATTTTTGCTGCATAGGTGACCATGTTCTTGAGCTTGCATGTTAAAATTTTGAGGTCCCAAGCAATTCCAATGCATGATATAGGCTCTAGGAACTTGTAGGAGTAGTTGGTATCAATCTTGTTTAGTTTATGCACTTCTATTTTGAAGTTACTAAAATTTCAGAAATTTTCAGAAAAAGAAATATGCTTAGAAGAATGTACCAAGGAGGTTCCTCGACAAAGAAAGGGCCAAGGATTGCTATACGTGAGCAAGATGTTGAATTGCCGAGGGACGCAAATGTACGGGCTTGTGAGTGGCCATCCGATGATTTTATGGTCAAGCAGGCTTCAAGGAGGAATTTGACGCCAGCGTAAAGTGTAATGTCATGTTGGAGAACTTCTTACAAGATAAGTGTCCGCATGATACTATCGGTTGACTGATTCTTTTGTGTGGAGGTTTAAATATAACTGTGCGCGTAATTCTCCTAGTGTCATATTTGATATTTATGATACATCTTATACCATGGATTTATAGGATTTCACAACTGCTTGCAAACTCCCGCAGTGGGGTAATATTAATGATCCTCCCAAATCTGAACTTAGAGATTTTCTTGCTAGTATTACTGTGGGAGAATCTAGGGACGTAGCACAAGCTACCATAGGGAGCATTCATTTTCCTGCTATACATTACTTTTCTGTCTTTATTGGTAGATGCATTAACGGTAAGGACGAAGTATGTCACATGTGTGCTCCTGATCTTTGTGTCCTCAAGAGTGCTATGTCAGGTTATAAAGGTTATAACTTGGGGGCAATAGTTGCACGTAGGTTGCAGAATAATAGTAGAAAGGGAGATTTATTTGGAGGAATTTATGCAACCCGTGTGGCTAACTTTCTTAATATAGCTCCATGAGAGGGGGATATGATTTTACCTCCTGTTTATTTGGATAAAGAAGCTATGTTCAATCATCATTTTCTTGAGAGAAATGAACAATTCCTCCATTATCGACTAATCTATGATGCATTTAACGTCGTCCCTGTTACTCTTCCTGCCCCCTACCTTTTTGATTATCAGGCAAGAGGAAGATACGTTGTCACCAGGGAGGAAGCAACTGAGTATGAGAGAGGAATGGAGGCAGCTCGCCAGCACGCTGCTGCTCAGGAGGCGGTCGCCTCTGCATCTCAGTACAACCCCAGTTTCACTTATGGATATCAGCCAGGCGGTCCTTGGTACTAGACCAACTTAGGCCAAAAGCCTAAGCTTGGGGGAGTACGTATTTCTCACCGACTTTATATTCATGTTCACACACTAGTCGTCGGTGCTCATACTCTTTCATCGTATTATCCATGCTAGTTTAAATTTCTTTTTCTAGTTTTCTTCTTGTGTGTGGTAAACCTTAAGAAAAACCAAAAAAAAATAGTTAGTTTAATTTCCATGCTTGTAGTAGAAATTAAAATTGAAAACCCAAAAAGATTTCTAGTTCTTCTTCTTGCTTGTTGGGACTTTTCCCGTGTAAATTGTTTTTGTTTTATTTTCTTTCTTTTGGGGGTCGAGAAGACCATATTGAAAATGCTTAGTGGCTCTTATATGCATGATTGTTTATTTAATTTAGAGCCCATTTTACTTGTCTTCTCTCTTGAGTTGAATGCTTGCAGATTTCAGCTTAGTCCAATGCACGCACTCTTATTATTATACACATCGCTCGGTCGATGCGAGTGAAAGGCAATAATGACGATATATGATGGACTTATTGGGATGAGAAAAGCTAGTATGAACTCGACCTCTTTTGTTTTTGTAAATATGATGAGTTCACCGTTCCTGAGTCAGTTATTATGAAGTAAATATATTTGCAATGACACTTAGGGATTATAGTTTCTTGTGCCATGCTTGATTAGCTATGAGTTATAATGGTTTACTTTACGTGCCAACATGCTATTAGAATGTTTATGATGTGGTATGATGGGATGGTACCTCCTTTGAATGAATTGAGTGACTCGACTTGGCAAATGTTCACACATGTAGTTGAATCAAATCAACATAGCCTTTATGATATTTATGTTCATGGTGGATTATATCCTACTCATGCTTGTTCTCGGTGTGAATTAATTTTAATGCATGTTTATGACTGTTGTCGCTCTCTCAGTTGGTCGCTTCCCAGTCTTTTGCTAGCCTTCACTTGTACTAAGCGGGAATACTGCTTGTGCATCCAAACTCCTTAAACCCCAAAGTTGTTCCATATGAGTCCACTATACCTTCCTATATGCGGTATTTACCTGCCGTTCCAAGTAAATTTGTATGTGCCGAACTCCAAACCTTCAAATGAAAGTCTGTTTTGTATGCTCGAGCATCTCATGTTACAAATAGGGCTGCCTATATCTTCCATGCTAGGTGGGTTATTCTCAAGAGGAGTGGACTCCGCTCCTCATTCACGAGAAAGGGCGAGAACTGGATGCCCAGTCCATGATCCAAAAAGATCGAAGCAAATCAAAATAATTAAACAAAACTCCCCCAGGGCTGTTGTATGTTGGAGGCACTAGTTGTTTCGAGTAAGCCATGGATTGATGCTTGTTGGTGGTTTGGGGAGTATAAACCTTTACCATTCTGTTTGGGAACTGCCTATAATGCATGTAGTATGGAAGATACAACCGTCTCATAGTTGTTGCGTTGACTTAAAGTATGCCGCTCAAAATGTTATTCAATCTCTATTTTAAAATCGAGCTCGCACCTCTACAAATCCTCGCTTCCCTCTGCGAAGGGCATATCTATTTACTTTTATGTTGAGTCACCACCCTTCTTATTAAAAGCACCCATTTGAGAAACACTGCTTGTCATTTGCATTCATTATTATTGGTTTATATTGGGTATGACTTGACTGGATCTCTTTTACCATGAATTACAATGTTTAGTCAGTCCTTGATCTTTAAAGGTGCTCTGTATTTATGTTTTGCGGTCTCAGAAAGGGCTAGCGAGATACCATTTTGTTATAGCATGTTATGATTATTTTGAGAAAGTGTTGTCATCTGAGTTTTATTATTATGGCTCGCTAGCTGATTATGTTATTGATATAAGTAATTGTGAGACCTAAGTGTTATTGTGAGTATGGTTAGTTCATAATATTTGCAGAAACTTGAATGCTGGCTTTTCATGTTTACAACAACAAGAGCAAACAGAGTTTGTAAATGTTTTTCTTTATCACTTTCAGTTTATCAACTGAATTGCTTGAGGACAAGCAAAGATTTAAGCTTGGGGGAGTTGATACGTCTCCAACGTATCTACTTTTCCAAACAATTTTGCCCTTGTTTTGGACTCTAACTTGCATGATTTGAATGAAATTAACCCGGACTTACGCTGTTTTCAGCAGAACTGCCATGATGTTGTTTTATGTGTAGAAAAGAGAAGTTCTCGCAATGTCCTGGAAATCCACGGAGGCACTTTTTGGAATTTATTAGAATTATTGGGCGAAAGAAATACACCAGGGGGCCCACAGCCTGTCCACGAGACAGGGGGGCGCGCCGCCCTATCTCGTGGGCCCCCTGGACCTCCTCCGACCTCAACTCCAACTCCATATATTCCGTCTCGGGGAGAAAAAAATCAGAGAGAAAGTTTCATCGCGTTTCATGACACGGAGCCGCCGCCAAGCCCTAATCTCTCTCGGGAGGGCTGATCTGGAGTTCGTTCGGGGCTCCGGAGAGGGGGATTCATCGCTGTCGTCATCATCAACCATCCTCCATCACCAATTTCATGATGCTCACCGCCGTGCGTGAGTAATTCCATCGTAGGCTTGCTGGACGGTGATGGGTTGGATGAGATTTACCATGTAATCAAGTTAGTTTTGTTAGGGTTTGATCCCTAGTATCCACTATGTTCTGAGATTGATGTTGCTTGCTTGTCACTAGGGCCCGAGTGCCATGATTTCAGATCTGAACCTATTATGTTTTCATGAATATATGTGTGTTCTTGATCCTATCTTGCAAGTCTATAGTCACCTATTATGTGTTATGATCCGACAACCTCAAGTGACAATAATCGGGATACTTCTCGGTGATGACCATAGTTTGAGGAGTTCATGTATTCACTATGTGCTAATGCATTGTTTCGGTTCTCTATTAAAAGGAGGCCTTAATATCCCTTAGTTTCCGTAAGGACCCCGCTGCAACGGGAGGGTAGGACAAAAGATGTCATACAAGTTCTTTTTCATAAGCACGTATTACTATTTACGGAATACATGTCTACATTATATTGATGAATTGGAGCTAGTTCTATATCACCCTATGTTATAACTATTGCATGAGGAATCGCATCCGGCATAATTATACATCACTGATCCATTGCCTACGAGCTTTTCGTATACTGTTCTTCGCTTATTTACTTTTTCGTTGCTACTATTACAACTACTACAAAAACCCAAAATTATTTATCTTTGCTTTTGCTACCGTTACCTTTATTATCATACCACCTTTGCTACTAAACACTTTGCTGCAGATACTAAGTTCTCCAAGTGTGGTTGAATTGACAACTCAACTGCTAATACTCAAGAATATTCTTTGGCTCCCCTTGTGTCGAATCAATAAATTTGGGTTGAATACTCTACCCTCGAAAGCTGTTGCGATCCCCTATACTTGTGGGTTATCAGAAGCCAGAAATGATTTCTGTAGATACGTCTGCGAGTTCACCTACAACGCGACGGCCTCTAATAAGCGGGGCTACTCAGAAAAACAATATGAAGTGCCTAAGCAAGAATATTCACAATTTTATTTTATTACCATCATTTGTGTTGAGTTTTATTCATACACATGTATTGACCCTTTTCTTCAATTTAGATCTGGCAGATGCGGGATGAACTCCTACCACATGATCGAATAAAAGCAATTCAAGAGGAATTCGCGGGATTCTTTTCTGAACACGTCATCAATAAAGACAGAGAATACCATGTGGCACTTGACTTCAGATGTTAGGGATTGTAAGAGATCTTATATTATATATATGTAGCTAGTAGCGTCGGATAGATATACGAAAACTTGTTGTTTGACCAATCTTTCAGAGAAGGAGGAGGTCGATCACTTCTCTATGTATATGTTCATAACGATCTTGTGTATCTAATGGTTTCCTTCATTTGCTTACTAGCTAGCGTGTCGCGAGTTCTCTCTATACGTATAGTACGTAGCGTCAACCAAGCACGGAGATAAGAGAGGTCCTTACGGATGAGTATTCAACCGCTTTCGAGATGACACGTAATCCAAACTTGAAGCCACGTAGAGTCCCACTTGTCCCGGTTCGTAAGCGAACCGGGACTAAAGATCATGGGCTTTATTCCAGAGACAATGGACTTTTTTCTACTAGTGATAGTCTTCACACATGTTTTTACCCAACCTTGGGATTGTCCGTGTCAATCACCAGAACGTAAGGCTTTCAGCACCGGGGCCTTCAAGATGACACGTAGGTACAACTTCATGAAAGCCGTGACCGGGATGAGCAGGAAGGACTACAGGATCTATTTGTGATAGCCAAGTCTCGTCGTCAGCACTATCATCTACCGCTTATGCCTTTAGCCTGGAATAAGTAATGGGGCAGAGTCTACTGTTTTGTTTTCTCTAGGTCCATAAACGTGCTCTTGTTCACATTGCACCTAAGTTTTTTAACCCGTTGTCGTCGAGTCAACTGTTGTACGTGGTGTGAACCAACCTGTGGTTGGATGATTAGAGGGACTGTGATATCCCCAACCCAGCAGGGTTCAAGTCCTGGTGCTCACATTTATTTTTGGATTTATTTCAGGATTTCCGGCGATGCGCATTCAGTGGGAGGAGACGTTCCCGTCGACGACGAGGTGCCTACGGTGACTTCATAAATTTTAAGATGATATGCCGGTTCAGTCTTTCGGAGGTGCTCATAGGGGTAGGGTGTGCATGTGTGTGTTCATAGGGGTGAGTGTATGCGCGTGTATATTAGCGCTTACATCTGTACTGTGTTAAAAAAAACTGTTAAACGTGGCATACATGGCACAACCACTTTAAGGCAGATCGAGTTTGGTATAGAATAAAATGAAGAGAACAAAAAGACACATAATGAAGTAGTGCTTTAAGTGGTGATCTAGATAGAAGAGAATAAAAATAGATGAAGTAACACATCCCCCACAGGCCCCTCCAGTAGGACAAGAACTGTGTCAATAGGCAATTATTCCACAGGACAATTTCTCCTTCCCTAACACTATTAGGAAAAACCCTAGCACTAGCACAGGAAATGGTGCTAGTAGTAGCGCGGGTGGCTGCGTTACTACTATGATGCTACAACTAAACCTTAGCAGTAGCGTGAGTTACCGGCGCTACTGCTAACCGTACATAGCAGTAGCATGGCTACTGACCCTCGTTACTGCTAAACCAACGCTGCTGCTATATGCACGCCCCGCGCTACTACTACTATTTCCTCTATTTTTTTTGTTCTGTGTATTGGCGTTGTATTTGTACAGGTTTTATATAGTTATCTCATCATATTATTTTATCATCATAATGAGTTATTATATCAGTTGGTGAAAGAGACGTGGATTAGATTCAAGTGGAGGTATCATGATGCAGATCAAAAGTACTACTAATCCAAACTAAATGATCAAGTTTGGATTAATAGTACTTTCGATCTGCACCGTGTTGCCTCCACTTGAATCTAATCCACGTTTATTCCACCCACTGATATATATATAAAATAACTCATCATGCTCATATAACAACACAGCATCATCATCATCATAATAACAAGTCATACTCATCGTCGTCATAGTCATCTAACAACTTCTACTCGTTATCATAATAACAAGTTATATTCATCATCATCATAGTCATAACCAACCCTAGTTAATTGTTCTTAGCACATGATCATGAGTATTAGCTAGGACCTGCTACCCCTCTCTAAGGTAAAATAGCATAAAACAACATAGCCCCTGACGCTCCATTATGGAGAATGGTAGTAGTTCTATCTCCAATTCGTGGGCTTCGCACAATGTTTCTTCCAAATAGCTCCCTACGATCATTCATAACTTTTTTCCATTCTTTGCTTGTGAGGTCTTCAGCTGTTCGACAAATCCTGTATGAACAACGGTGACCCGTAGGCAGACTAGGCCGTGAGCTAAGAACATCAATGTGACCTTTCGTATACATCAGATCAGGCACACAATCCTTCAGGATTTTCTGTTGAAGAGCATAATACTAACGTAGTTAGCAATGTAGTTTAGCTTTAGAACAATGTATGCAAAAGATGCACTGGTGTCATAATAATAAAAAAAAATCTTACCATGCCATTTCCATGGATATCGCCGTAGTTCAACACGTGGACTAGTGGCACGTATTGAAAATAATGTGGAGGAGTTCCATAGTTCTTATTGAAAGTCTCAACGTCAATAATAAAGGAGACAAGATGATCTTTTTCTCCTCATAAGTTAGTTCAGAGCCATCAGTGTAGTAGGTTTTGCCTACTACTTCCGGAACATTTTTTGAAGAATAGAAATAAGATGTCAACTGAAATATATAAGTTGTCAACTATTTATATAAAAACAATATAATTACTTAATAAATATATTTGAGAAACTCACATAGAGGTACAAGTGGAAGCGTATCAACAAGGACCCAAATGTCGATATGAGCTTCGTCGATATTATCTTCATCGACATTATCTTCGTCGATGTCATCTTCAGGATCACCAAGATCAAAGGTGACATGCATACCCTCGTGAAAACCATACGCCTTGCAAAGCTTCCCAATTTGAGCAACCAAAATGGGAGTAGCTCTCCGCGTTGTATAGCTTTACGACAAAAGCATAACCATGATGGGTCCTGAGCTAAACTATCTTTATCTCCATATTCTCATGATCTTCGAAATTCAGCTTCTCCAAGACATAGTGTCTTGCATGGCAGGGGATGCACTAGTCGAATTGTAAAAGACAGAAATTACACGTTGAAGAAGCAGAAGTCATGCTTAATTATGAAAAAAAGACTTGTCGTCGTTGCGTACCATTTCAACATCGAAGGTCTCATTGAGCTTAATACTGAAGCGCCAACCGTCTTCTAGTTGAGGCCTGTCGCACAGACCCCAGTCGTCGTCGCAGTAGTCGCACTCTGGGATCCCATCGTCGTTGTGAGACATTTCCTATGTTCATAATTCAAAGATTAAACTTCCAAAATTCAATATAAGTACTACAAAGATTAAATTAGATCATTATTATTCATCACGGGTTGACTATCGGTTTGTCGGGATTCTTCCTCTCTGACATTTCTATCGTCGGTGATGGAAGCTCCGACTTTCATTTGAAAGTGCATTACGCCAAAATGTCTAGCACCTTCAAATGATAGCTCCCCGCACGACAACAGTCGGGATTCTTCTTCTCTCATATATGGTGGACACTCTCTCTCACAGATTTTTCGACCGTCAGTGATGGTCGCTACTCCTTCCCCTAGTGCATATCGAAGGTCTAGCACAAAGAGAAGGAGAAGCGACCCCCACGACAACAGTCGGCATTCTTCTACTCTCATATATGGTGGACACTCTCCCACGTTGTTTTTTTTACTGTCATGTATGGAGCCCTGACAGACTTCAGGTCAATGCAAAATGTCGTTTAGTTTTCTTTCCGGTAAATCCAAGGCACTCGATATTTCCTACATTCTAGCACAAGCCATGCAAAATTCACGAAAAAATCCGGCATGACCTTCGCTAAAAAGGACAGATCAAGCGCCTGAAATTTGCCGGAACGGAAATTAAACAACACTCCTTCAAAACATAGGCCACGCGGAGGTGTTCTTTGTAAAATGCATCTATGCATCCATTTTGTCGGCATTTTTCAAAATCAATAGCGAAACAGAAGTGCATATAATAGGGAGTAGCCTCACGGATACTTTCTCAAAAAAAAAAAAAAAAACTAGCTAGCTTCATCACGTTGTCACAGCTACTCATATACTACATCTATGAAAACATCTACATCATCATCGACATCAACTAAACATGGGGATTTGGCTGGTCTCACCTCGAGGTCAGAGGGGGTCGGTGACGGGGACGATGACGGGGATGATGCAGGGGCTCCTTGATTTCTGCAAAAACAAAATATAAACAAAAACATTATTATCCTAATTTTAGGACTTAGTGAAACCCTATAAGCTATCAATTAAACATTATCATGCTGATTCAAAAGACCTACATTTACTAAAAAATTGTAAAATTAGTGTTTTTACTAAATTTTTTTATTACCAAATATACCCTACTTCTAACCCTCACAGCTATCCATCCATCCATCTATCTATCCAAAGCATTACTAAAAGAAACCTAGGTTAAGACATCTGTCTATCCATCTATCTTTCCAACCATTAATTTCATCCACCCATTTATGCAATTCAAGAGGGGTGGAGGTTTGAGGGTCCGAGGGAGATGGTCGGAGGGAGGGAGGGAGGGAGGAGGGACAGGGTCAGAGGGAGGGATGGAGGAGGGAGGACGGTTGGAGGGAGGGAGGAGGGACAGGGTCGGAGGGAGGAAGGGAGGTATGGAGGAGGGAGGACGGTTGGAGGGAGGGAGGAAGACATACCGAGGGGGGGGGTGCGACGTCGGCATCAGCGGGCAGCAATGCGGCGGCGGCGACAGGTCGGCAGCGGCAACGACGGGCGGGATGGAGATGAAGAGTGCGGAGGGAGAGTGAAGGTCGCGCACGCGGGTGGAGGTAAGTTAGACTTACCAGTAGCACGTGATAGGAAAAGGTGCTACCGCTACCGAATTAGTGGTGGCGCTGGATTTCGCCACCCGCTACTATTAAAGGTAGCCCCGGTCGGTGGCGATGGGACCATTTAGTAGTAGCACTGTTTGAACATCCCGTCCTAATAGTACTTTGTATTCAGTAGCCCTGGTTGCTGCCCCGCGCTACTACTACTTAGCAGTAGTGCTGCTATATTATCACGCGCTACTAGTAATATTCTATCTACAGGCTTTCTCCTAGTAGTGTATTGGGGTGCTGCCATCAAGGGCACACATAACTAACAAGACAAGCATAAATTACACATTCTTGCGAGAATTCTAGGTTTACCTCCGGGCAGGTAGAACACGGTCGGAGATGTGGAACTAGCGTAGTGCATGTACGGAGGTGTATGATGCGGGCGGAATGGTCGATGAATCCGAAAACAAACTGAGCCAACATGAAGTGTCGTCGATGAAAGCTAGCCGTGACCGTGAGCACAAAGGCAGTTTGTAAAACATTGATGGGTCATTTGAGCCAGCAAATACTATTGCACCTCAAACCTAGCACTATTCACATAGACTCAACAAATAACCCGCTCGAAACTACCGACTTCGGCCAACTTGTCATGGGACCTCTTTGATTCAAATTATTTTAGTAGAATTTTTGGAGGATTTAATCCTTAGGATTTCTTTTCTATGTTGGTCATTTGATTCGTAGGATTGAACCCAATCGATATTCCCCCAAGGAATTATTTGTACTACATTCAAAAATCAAACATCCACTTCGACCACTTTTTACAATTCATTTTTTTCGTGCAATGCAATCAAGCAAACTGAATTCATGTAGGATTCGAATGGGCATGCCATTCCATTCCTATGTTTTTTCTATTCTCACGTTTCCACAATCCTGTGAATCAGGGAGGCCCTTGCCATTTGAATGTAATCTGGCCCTTCACTGTTTGTAGGCAGGTCCAGTATTATCACTGGATCAAACATGCGAGAAATCAACCCTAAAAAAGAACACGCAACAAGAACATAGGCAAATTGTTGGGTAGAAGTGCGTTTCCACTTGCACGGGCACTGCTCGTGGGCCGGGCCACTGCGGTCATAGCGGTGTTCTTTTTTATTTCCTTGATGATCCTTCCTTTTTTACCATTTTTATTTTTTTCTTGCTTCTATTTACTCATATGTTACCAATTTATAAACATTTTTAATGTTTAAACATATCTTATATTTCCTGAATGTTATTAATAGTTGTAAAAGCTAATTTGTGAATAATTTACATATTCAAGATAATTCATAAATTTTCGCAAAGATTTATCTCAAAATAGTAAATGTTTTCTACATTTCGTGATATTTTCTGAAATTCTACCACTAGTCAGTTTATGAAAAAAAAAAAATACTGAACCCAGTAGACCGAGTGTATATGCTATTGTCAGCAAGCCCTCTTCCGGGCGGGGTGCGCCGATTAGGCCGGCCCACCGCGGACACAGGCCTTTGGCGTATTTTTGTATTTCGATTTTTTTAACTTTGCATTCCTTTTGTATTACTTTTTCATATATTTCGGAATATTCTGAGTATGTCTATTATAAAAATCAATTTTATATGCAAAATCTGAAAATATTTAATAATGCATTAACAAAATGTGAAAATTGTTTAGAAAATTATTTCCTATATATACAAAAAAATTAAAATGCATATGAAAAAAAGTTGAAATAAAAAAACATTTTCTTATGAAAATTGTAATCATGCATATGAAAAATGTTAAAGGTGTATATATATATATATTTTTTTTCCGATGTATATAAAAAATGTAGAATGCGTATGGACAAAAGTAGACATAAAAATATAAATTTTCGAAAATGTTAATTATATATTTGGAGCGAGTATATAAAAAGTTCCTGATTTATACAGAAAATGTAGAATGTGTATGAAAAAGTAGATATAAAAACTATAGGTTTAAGGAAATCTTAAACATTATTTTTGTAAATGTTGAACGTGTATATATAAAATATTCCTGATGTATACAAAAAATGTAGCTTGTGTTGGGAAAAAGCAGATGTTTAATACTACTCCATCCCATAATGTAAGACATTTGTTGACAGCACACGTGTGTCAAAAAACGTCTTACATTATTGGACGGAGGAAATAGATGTTTAAAAACTGGGTAATCATGAATTCGGAAAATGTTAGACATGTATATAGAAAATGTTCCTGATGTATACAAAAAATGTACGATGTTTGTGGGAAAAGTAGTAATGAAAAAATATATGTTTTAAAAATGTTAATCATTTAAAATGCAATGTGTGTATAAAAAAAGTTCCTCATATATAAAATAAAATTGAAATATGTATGCACAAAGTAATCAAGAAATGTAAGTTGAAAAATGTTACTCACATATTGGAAAAAGTTGAAGATATATATAAGTTTTTTTCCTGGTGTAACGTAAATTGTACAAAGAAAACCTTTAAAAATTGAAAAGGAAACAGAAAAACAAAGGAAACAAAAAAGATAGCGAAAAACCATTAAAAACCAAAAAGGAAAGAAAAAGTAAATAAAAATGAAAGAAAAGAAGAAAAGGTGAAAACCGAGAAAGAAACGAAAACGGTGGAAAAAAATGAACAGAAAACCTAATTGTGAGGAAACAGAAAAAAAAGAAAAAAAAGGATAACACAAAAGTTAGCTAGACCAAACTCATGGACATGGCAGCGAGGCGTATGAAAAAACATCTCAATGGGCCGGCCAGAAAACTACAGGAGAGGAAAATCCTTCAGCTACCATCTCGCGTTGAGGGAGATATGTGTCCCGCAAGGTTGTATTGGCGTTTGTGTTCTAGTTTGCTTTGGGGTAGTTTCCCTGGAGGTAAACTCCCCAGCTATTCGTGTCCCTAATTTTTTATCTGACAAGTTGGGAATATGACTATTTTTACAGTGCAACAACTAGATGAGAGTTGCATGTTTTCTTGATGCGGGAAGTAAGAAAAGAAGATGACTGACTCCGACTACTGAGTTAACCAACTTTATTACACAAATATGAGTGCAAACAAGATCACATATACCAGGTATCTTCTATATAATCTCATATTACATCCATATCTGTATAGTAAGCAAACCAACATGAATTCAAATCAAATGCATACATACAGTGTGTTACATGTAACTGTATACGATGTCCAGACAACATATGGCCAATCCAACATGAATGTAAACCCATACCAACATGACGCACATTGGAACACATTTAGGCCTTGTACAATGCAAGGTGCTTAATTCGGGGAGGCGCTTGCTAAAATAATTAAACCAAGTTTTTCTCAAGCACTAGTGCTTAATTCTATAGAAGAGGTGCCTAATTAAGCGCCTACCCTTTACTAATAAGCACAAGTGCTTAAGAAAAACTAATTTATTTTTCTAAGCACCTCATGTAAGCACCTTACATTGTACAAGACCTTAAGTAGTTGAGAGAAGCAACTATGCAACGCATTATTAACCCCCATAAGTCATGCATTTCGCTCACGAAAAGAGTTTTCATCTGAAGTAAGTTCTTGTGGGCTGGAGCTACTAGTGTAGGTATCTTGTTGCATTGAGGAGGGCATCAAACTAGTGTTCAACAGGTGGTTAAGGATGGGCAGCGACACACAATGTTTGAGGACCTCCATTGCTTCCTGACTGGGATGCCTCTTCCCACTGTCACGAAGAGAACACCAGAGAGCCACACACTCCACCTGCCTGATGTCACAACCATGTAGAATGTCATCTGCAACTTCCATGACCCTGCCTCTTACATACAGATTCCAGACTTGCTCCCTGGACTTTCCCATGCATGTGATGTCCAAAAGGATGATCCCGAAGCTATAGACATCTGAGCTAAGGTTGAACTTGACTTCCCCACTTTCTGGCCTACACTCTGGATCTATGTAACCCAATCAGGAAAATTCAATTGCATCCTGGTTATCATCGACAAGAGCACCAAATTTGCTCACTTTTTGCAGCTTCCAAAGTGGCATTGCTGTAATCTCCGGCTTCCCTCCCGGAACACTTGAGGGGAAATCCTAGGTCCGGGTTTGCCCGGATCGGATGATGGCGGCACTTGGGGTCGTGTTCCCCGTTGGGGGTATCATCTTGGAGTTGGGCCTAGTTAGCGAGACTAGTGGCTGGTGGCGGTTTGCCGGTTGCTTTTGTGCCGTCAAGCAGGGATGATCCGTTGCTGCAGTGTGGCCTTGCAAACATGGTGCACAGTGGTAGTCCAGGGATGTGATAGCGGTACAGATAGCCAAGTCATCTTCGATGATATTGACGGCTTGTTGCAGCCAAGGCGGCGCAGTGTAGGCTCGTGGTGTATTGTCTGGGGCCCATGGTCATGCTATGATTTACCATCGACAAACACTTGCATCGGAAGCATGGGATCACCGGAGCGTCTCAATGAGATTTTGGTTGTACCATCTCTTCTTGCTATTTGAGCTGCGACCGATGTCACTTGAACATCGACGGAGGTTCTGGTTCCGCGGACGGTCTTTGGCAAGCCGCTTTCATAGTGCGTGCGCGTTTAGTCTGCGTGGCTGTGTCCACGTCCGGATCACGTGCGCTTGCACCATCTTCTATTGGATCAACACCTGCTCGGCGTGGATTATCATTGCTTTTTTTCACTTTCTTTTTGTTTCCTATCCGCCTTGGCATAGCTTCGGTCGTATGACTTTGCTAGTTGTCAGTGTGATTTTTGTGTGTGTGCGTTTGTGCTGGCTGTGTGCATCTTAGCTATGCAGAGGCCGGGTGTGTGCTCTTTGTGTTTCTATCCCGTTGATGCTCCATATTGAGCTAATAAAATCCACCCTTTGTCGAAAAAAATATACAAACTTCATGGATTTTCTGAAGCAATTGCGTCCGATCGTGGCCCGGTTTTTACCAGTCATTTCTGGCAAGAGTTGTTCAACTACGCTGGGACAGAACTGCACATGAGTACATCCAATCACCCACAAACGAACGGTCAAACCAAGAGAGTCAACCAATGTCTTGAGACATATCTCAGTGCTTCACTCAGTCGTGCCCCAAGAGGTGGAGTTTTTGGATACCTCTAGCTCAGTTTTGGTACAATTGTTCTGACCGTTTCAGCATCGGCATGACCCCATTCAAAGCTATGTATGGGCACGAGTCACATCAGTCAGTACCTGTTCAGTACCCTCCTTGCAAGCTTGGTCGGATAAATGATCAGTGATCCAAAACCTCCCGCAGCAGCATTTGAACCGAACTAACCATTACATCAAGACTCAACCTGACAAACGTCATTCACCGCGGACTTTTGTTGTGGGCGACGAGGTATTCTTGAAACTCCAACCCTACATTCAGTCTTCAGTGGCAACCAGAGCTTGCCACAAGCTGGCGTTTTGCTTCTTCGGCCCTTTTAGGATTATCAGCAAGATCAATGATGTGGCGTTCAAGCTGGACCTGCTTGTGCAAGCTCAAGTGCATCAAGTCTTCCACGTCTCACAATTGCTTCGCTTCGTTAAACCAAGTACCCCTATTCCTGACTATGTAATAATGTAACTTTCAGATATTGTGGAGACCAAGAATGACCGGAAACAAAATTATGGAAATGATAACAGAACCATATAGGTTGACACGGCGATGTGAAGTGACTGCAATTCTCATTCTATTTGGTCTCCCAAGGTGAAGCATTAATTTTCTTCTTCATAATGTCAGAATTGTCTCTGCAAAGAAATATCAATGTCATAAACTCATAATCAGCAGCTTCCAGTTTAAAAATAGTTCTGTTTCAACTGATTCAGTGTACTCTTCCTTTTGCGTTGTCAGAAAAGATATGAATTACATGGATTATTTGAAGATATTCTGGGTCACAAAACTTACTGAAGGGAGCTAATCAGCAAAAACATTAATGTTGTGCTTCATCAGTGGTGCGTGGAAGCTTGCTATCCATGTGCCCGAACCATGAGTTGGTCGCGAGATCTTATGGGTTTCACCTCTAGCCTACCCCAACTTGTTTGGGACTAAAGGCTTTGTTGTTGTTTTTGTTGTTGTTGTTGTGCTTCATCAGTGGATCTTCTCCTTTTACTTAAAGAATCACTGTCTCATCATCTGCATCTTTTATTGTTTGAACCTGCTGAACACTGAATGTGTTGACATGACTTTGCGAGTCTCTAATGAGTTCTAGTTCTTGCAGATTGTTGACAGGTTCAATTTTAGCTGATGAGATGATGCATGCGTGGTTGTGCCTTAAAGGTTGTCTTTAATTCTTGCGGTATTTAGTTATTGTGCTTTTACTAATAAGATAGCATACTGACTCATAGTACACTGAAAGTCGGAGTTCACACTGAAAGTTGGAGTTCACAATATATAACCTACTAAATACCACGTCTTTGTTAGACATAAGCCACATGTGTGTGCGTGCGTCGAGCCGGGCGCCGGTACATGGCCGCGTCGATAGTCTTGGCGAGCGTGTCCATTGCTGTGGTGATGGGTTGAGCAGGCGCTGCGTGCGTGAGTAGCAGAGGGCTACAAAGCCGGGCCACGTCCAGGTTGTTAGCTAGGTGTATGCATCAGATGGATATGACGCGCATGTAGGCTAGTTAGTTGGTTAGCTACCGGGTCATGTGGTTTGTTAGCAAGATTAGTGCTGGACGTGCGTGCGTGGAGTTGGTGGCGAGTCGCGTGTGTGCGCTAGCCAGGGTATAAAACCCTCCATTGTGTACTGATGTAAGTGCGCCGGTATGAATCGGGTGTAGCGATGTGAGGCAGCTCAAAGAAAAGAAATACACTCCGTTGGTGCGGCGGGCGGAGTACGTCCTCCGGGAAACACCTGTGTCCTGAGTCCTTCTTCTTCCTTCACCTTCCTCTTCGTTGTGTCAAAGAGAACGAGCGGGAGGTGCAGCGAGAGAGAGGTAGAGCCGAGCTAGGGCTAGCTAGGGCAGGCCACGGTTTCAACAGTCTTTGTTCTCACTAAGCAGTTATTCTAAGGTAATCAAAATGGGGGAAGAGAGTCCCAGCCTGAATCAATGGACAACCGGTCTTACATCAGTGGAATTATTATGCACTTTTTTGCTGGTTATGCTCTCTTTGGTACATGGTTTCTAGTTTAGCATGTAAAGGTATATTTAGTAATGGATCTGCTAGTGCTTTGCTTACAGTAAAGACTAAATGTCAGGGTTGGTTCAACTACCAGAAGCCGTGATTCTCTAGCTTAGAAGTGAGGCCCAAAATCTTGTACGGAGTATTACATTCATGTACCTTTAGAACCAAGAATTGGCAACTGAGATTACTGAACTACTTTTAGATTTATTGGGCTTGAAGTCGTGTTATCTTGCTATGAGACTTTTAACCAAATAATGTTAACCTCCACTCGAGAAGTCAACAACCATAAGTATATTGGCAATGAGAAGACAATCAATACTGATTTATCTACCAAGAATAGTGTGCATCAGCTTTTTATATCACTTTATTATCTACTGTCTAATGGAGTAAGGAAGATGGACATTCCATGCTAATAAGTACTCCCTCCGTCCGGAAATACTTGTCATCAAAATGGATAAAAGAGGATGCATCTAGACGTATTTTAGTTTTAGATACATCTCTTTTTATCCATTTTGATGACAAGTATTTTCGGACGGAGGGAGTACGTGCATTTACAGGATACCGCACACTGACTCCAGACATAGAAGAGGGCATATGCCAAGTCCTCGCCCACCTGTGGATCGAGTCAGAGATCATGGCAGGATCAGGCAGCAATGCTGCGTCGACATCCTCATCCTCTTCGTCATCCACAACGTCGAAGAAGGGCGGGAGGTCTCAGTTCGAGCGGAAGCTCGGCGACTTCTTCAAGCACCAGATCTAGTCGGACACCTCTGTTGCCTACGGGGATGGTTTCAGGGCTGGGAACCGGGTTGTTCAGCAGTACGGCCTGAAGCGCACCCTCGAGCACATCCGGCTAACAGGGACCTTGCCGTTTTGAGAATGCCTGAGATCCACCTTTTCACCGGAAGCTATATACTGATTTGTCATCGAGAGTCCATTTACAGGAAAAAAAGAAGGAAATGAATTTTGAAATGCACAAATTGTACAAATGTTTGGTTGATATTTTTTCTTGGAAGGGCTGAGTACAGTATATTATCAGTGATGCATTGAGGTGGCTTGCCCTGACCAATCTGTTGTATTGAGAGATCAAATATTGAAATGGAAACAGTGGTATTTCTTATGTGACGATAAAGTTAATAAGGAAAAGTACACTCCATATATATGCCGTGGCCTCGTGGGTGAGATTTGCGCGTCATCTTTTCGTTCGCGATTATGAGAATATACATGTATCTTGTAATGTTAACAAGACTGAAAAAAGATAACGCTATGTTGGAACTATTTGTCCCCTCTACAGCCTATCCAACAGAGAAATACAGTGTCGTGCACTTCAAAATCCATTTCCTTTTTTGGGTAAATATTTGTCCATAAAAAGAGATAAGGCTATCTTTGGTAAATATTTGTCCCCTGCCAATGTCCTGCAACTGAATACAACCATTTAGGAGCAGAAGCTGCTGCAATACTGCTCAAACACATGACTCTCTTCAGGATTATGCAATCTTAATAACAACCGAAATTTGTTGCCATTGCTTGCCGTTTTACTTAGGGATATCCGCCACGGATGTAGTCAAGATCATCATTGCAAACTATTACTAGTTGGTTGCTACTATACTCATTTGTATAGCTAGGCTGAAAGCTTTTCTCACATGAAAATTGCAATAATGGACCTCCATTCCTCATTGTCATCACTGCTAGTATCATTTATACTCTATGCGTAGGGCTTCCATCGCTGAGACTGAGATTTGTAGATGAATAGAACTATATATATAAATGACATACATGGGGAAAAATTCTTACACACAAATCACAAATGGTTGAGTTATGAGACCAGGAATAGACAGTATCAATTATAGTTTACAAGCTCACACGAATATAGAATACAAACAATATTTGAAAGCATTAACGTGTAAAGGTCATAGCGCAATTCAATCTTACAACACGAGCAAGCGCCTTGTTATTCGAAAGCCATAAACGAAATAGGTTTGCAGTCTGAATATCGAGGTACATGAACACACGTGTCTTGGGCAGATCCACTGCATGATCCTCTCCACGCAGCGACCTGCATAGCCAGCAAGGTGTTAGTAAATCTTGAGAGTGGTGCAAGTAGCTAGTTGTGACCGGGAGTTGAGAGCGATAGACTTACAATCAAATTCAAGGATCACTGGTCGTCGTCGCGGAGAGTGTGCCGCCATTGCGTACCAACAAGTTGAGGACTTCGGCGCAGCAACATCAGGAAGTCACGGGTGATTTCCCGGAAACTTAGAAGCTGGAGGGGCATGAGGAACTCAAGGCCAGGCGGGACCTCCACCATGCTTTCTAGGTTGCCTAGTACTAGTGTTTCTAGAGCTGTCATGGCACCTTGATGTATCTCTAGCCTCTTCAGGTTGGGCATGTCCCACAAATAGAGGTTCTTTAGCTTGGGAAACCATCCGGTGAGAAACTGCAGCTTCTCTCCGCTGTACGCTTTGTTCAAATATAGATCCGTCAAATTTGCCATCCGAGAAAGGGATGACAAATGGTCTTCTCTCAGCTGTGACCATGATAGATGTAGTGAATACAAGTTCTATTCCATGGCTTGAAAGAGAGGAGACTCCGCCAACAATGCCCCTTCCGGTAATCTTCCGCTCAAACTTAGCTTTTGCAGGTTAGTCGGGAGGGCGTTCAATGCCAGAACCTCATTCTCATCACTCGCATTCACATTTAGGTTGGACAAGAATTGCATCTGAACAAGAGACTTGCAGAGCTGTTCACAGTAGATTCCCTTCACGCCCCATATCCTCAAGCTTCTTAGTTGCCTTAGCTCCCCTAGTTGTCTAATGGATCCATCCTGCACTTCCAGCGCTTGCAGAGTCTGTAGGTTTGTTAGGTTCCCATGCCCAATAGGGATGCGTACACCTCTAGCATATCGAATATCTCGTATTCGGCCTACTACGATATATTTCTCAGCAAATAGGTGCCTAAGCTTATTTAGCTTGACAATCCCTGCAGGCAGCTCCTGTATGTCAGATCCAAAAAGGTCCAGGGTCAACAAATTTGAAAGCTTCTCAATCGATTTCGGGAGACTCTTAACTTTTGAACTCCGCAAACTCAAATGGCGGAGATTAAAAAGATCTCCAGTATTATCTGGAATCTTTTCAATGGGTAGACCACCTAACTCTAGCACTGTCATATATCTTGACTTCTCAGATAGTAGAGATAGTAGAGGGAATGTTGGCATGCTTTTCTCGAGTGTAATGAGAGTTCGTAGTCTGTTTATACTTGAAAATGGTTGCTGAATATCCTTCTTTAGGTTGTGCACTACCAGTCGACGACCATCTCTGGGCAGAGATGCCCCACATTTATCTTCCTCATATATAACACCAAAATGATCCTTCTGGCACAAATCAACTGCGAGTTCACGTATGATATCGTGCATTTTGAATCTGTTCATCCTACCAAATGGATTTCTTCCAACAAGTTGAAGCATGTTTCTGTTGACCAACTCCTTAATATAGCTTTCTACCACTTCTTCTAATGTGTTGGCACCCTTCTCCACGATGAACCCCTCCGCCAGCCATAGGCGTACAAGCTTTTTTCTATGGAAAAGATAGTCTTATGGAAATAAGCTGTAGTACAGGAAACAACTTTTCAAGTGTGATGGAAGGTAGATGAAGCTCAGATGCAAAATATTCCTTATGTGGCTGAGCATTGAATTTTTAACTATCTCCCAGCTCAATTGGTCATGTATTCTTCTCCATTCTTCCACAGTTTTCTCACGCACATGCAAGAGGCTACCAATTGACACAATAGCAAGAGGCAAACCTTTGCATTTGCTAACTATTTTCTTGGATAATGGATTCAACTCCTCAGGGCATTCATGATTAGTTTCTCTTGGAAATGATTTCTTACAGAAGAGATCCCATCTTGTCTTCTGGTAAAGCTTCTAGGGTTAAGATACGTCCTTGAGAGCAAGTGCATCAACATCACCTTTGCGTGTCGTGATTATTAATCTACTACCCTTGTTGTTACAAGCAATTGTCCTTGACAATTCATCAAATGCTTCTGGAGTCCAAACATCATCTAATATGACGAAATACTTGTTTTCCTTCAAAAATATCTTAAGTGTCTCTTCAAGGTATGTGATGTCCATAGCCGCAATATTTGAGGGAACACCGACCACTTTATCTTGGAATAGTTCGGCGATTATGTTCCTCAAGACATCTTCTCTAGAATATGTTTGAGAGATGGAGACCCATGCGTGCCACTAAAATTTCTCTCTCTCCTTCTTGTAGACATTTGCAGCTAAAGATGTTTTGCCAAGTCCTCCCATTCCATGTAGCGTAATCACAGAGCGTTCGCAATCCTCACCTCATAACCACAACTCAAGCTTTTCTCTGTTTTTCTCCACCCCAACTAGATCTTCCTCATCAAGGGAGCGGGAAAGGTTTGCTAGCTCTTTGGACTGCTTGATGATGTAATTCGAGCCGGTAGTATCTCCATTGTTTATCATGGGAACCCAGCGGTTTTTCATCTCTGATAGGTGTGTAACGTCTGTTGGATAAATATCAACTGATCTTTACTGAGGGCCAAAGGCCATTACATATACATGTGTGGTAAAGTGCATGAAACCCCTTATACAATGGGGATATATCGAAAAGAGACTATACACATCTAACACCCCCCCTCAAACTCATGGTGGATCAACAACACTGAGTTTGGAGAGGAAAAGCCATCTTTGCGCTCAGTCTGTGCCTTCATGAAGAAATCAGCCAAGCTGTAACTCTCGGAGGGCACATAGTGAAGAGCGAGAGTTCGATCTCGCACAGCAAAGACACACGGAGTGGGCATCCACACCAATGTGCTTGGTGAGCTCATGCTTCACCGGGTCACGCTGCAATACCGATAGCACCGGTAATGCCCGATATTAGGGAGTCGAGGTAGGTAGCAGACACACCAAAATCCTCGTGTAACCACCAGAATCAGATCACCTCACCGTCAACATAGCCATGACTCGCAACTCAGCCTCTCAGACTGGTGAGAAACTGCAGTCTGTTTCAATGTCTTCCAGGCAATAAGAGAGCCATCAAGAAAGACACAATAAGCAGACAACGAGCGTCGATCAGAGGGATCACTAGCCCAGGTAGCATCAGAGTAGACCTGGAGCTCAAGAGAGCTGGAGCGGGGAAAGAAAAGGCGCTGAGAGATCGTGCTACAAAGATATCATAGAACATGGAGGAGGTGACTATAGTGGATAGAGGTGGGCTTGAAACAAACTGACTCAGGATGTGGACAGGATAGGAGATGTCAAGACGCGTAACAGCAAGATAGACAAGGTTGCCAACGAGGTGACGATAGCGAGTGGGATTAGGAAGAGGGTCACTATCCGAGGTACGAAGCTGAACGTTGAGCTCCATAGGAGTCACAACAATGCGCTCATCACCGAGAGCAGCGCGAGCAAGAAGATCCCGAATGTATTTATTTTGGGAGATGTAGAAGCCATCAGAGGTCGAGGTGATCTCAATCCCAAGAAAATAGCGAAGTGGACCAAGATCAATCATTAGAAACTGGTCTCGAAGGCGATCCTTAACAAAGGCAATGTACTCAGAGTCGTCACCAGTGATGATCATGTCATCAACATAGAGAAGGAGAAGAGTCCGACCACGAGGAGATGTGTGAACAAACAATGCGGGATCATGATCACTGGGCAAGAAACCAGCGGCAGTCACCACAGAGGCAAAGCGCTCAAACTAGGCGCGAGGGGCCTGTTTAAGACCATACAGGCGGCGAAGTTCTGAGACCATGCCATCAGAGCATAGTACCCGGTGGTGGCTGCATATAAACCTCCTCACGCAATTCGCCATTGAGAAAGGCGTTCTGGACATCAAGTTGAGAGACAGACCAGTGACGAACAGACCACAGCAAGGAGAGTGCGTACAGTGGTCATGTGGGCCACATGAGCGAATGTCTCATAATAATCGCGTCCCTGCTCCTGCTGAAAACCACGGGCCACAAGACGAGCTTTGTAACGCTCAAGAGAACCATCGGAGCGAGTCTTGATCTTGTAGACCCACTTGCAGGTGATGGGACGAACACCAGAAGGGAGGGAAACCAGATCCCATGTGCCAGAGCGCTCAAGGGCAGCAAGTTCTTCGGCCATTGTAAGCTGCCATCCAGGCTGAGTCATGGCAGTCCGATAAGAAGTGGGCTCAGCAATAACAGAGAGACCGTACCTATTAGGAGAATAGCGATCAGGCGGAGGGCGAGGCCGAGCATGGAGGTTATGAACCGGGGTAGGCATGAGCGAAGGTGCACCAGAGGTGGAAGGCGCGTCATGCATGTTGTTGGCGCCGCCTCTCGCAGCGCCGCTCTTCTTCTTCCTTGCGCTGCCTCGCACAACTCTCTTTCTCTCTCTGTTTGCCTCTACTTCTCTTGAACACATGGACGCACACACACCAGGGAAGGAACCGAGAAACACACACACGCACACATAAACCAAGGAGAAGACACAATAGCTTTGCCCAAAGTCACTTCCCTTGGCTACCACGAATGGCTACATTGTTTCTCCTCACCTCACTTTTCTATTACTCAATGCAAAGCTTATATACATAGGAGGCTGGCCTTCAAGCACATCCCGGCCAGGCCACCAGTCACGGCCGCCACACTCGGCCACTAACAGCACAAACGACGCCACTCCTAAAATCTCTCCAGGACGTGCATGCACCACCGGCTAACAACTCATGCGTGCATACAATTAGCTAATTAACTAATTGATTCTCTCAGCTCTGACTTAGGGCATGTACAGCGACGTCCACTCAGCCGTCTGTAAGACCTGCCACGTTAGATATTTTTTTACGTGGAGGGGTTAGATATTTTTCTAAATGCTATAGCCCGTCAGTGCTTTAACATCCGGCGCGCCTTGCCGTTTCTCACGGCATCGCCGCATCACACGGCACCATCGGCATCTCACCATGCCCGCCGCATCGCACGGCAGCCTAGCATCTTGCCTTCTTTGTGCGCACAACTGAAACTTTGCCGGACAAGCTACTCCCTAAGCTACATGCCGAACGACAAAGCAAAACATGATACATCATGACATGATTATTTCTAACACACGTTAGGGGAAGCATCCTTAGTACGAGGGCGGCGAGTATAGTGGAGAGGAAACGGTGAGAAAGGGCGACGGACTGGAGATCATGGTGTAAAGGTGGAGGAGGATGGAGAAGATGGTGTCGGTGGTGAATGAGAGGTGTAGGAGGAAGAGGTGAAACATGAGGCACATAGCTGGGTGTATCGGGAAGGAGAAGAAAAGAAATATCGTCCACGAAGAAGCTCGAGGAAGAACGACGTGGGTAGTAAGAGCGAGACTCATCAAAGGTCACATCACGCGAGATGCGCAAGCGACGACCAACAGGGTCCCAACAGCGATAACCCTTGTGCTCATCACTATAGCCAAGGAAAACACACTCAACCGTGGCGATCGATTTGATGCTTCGCGATGAAGGGCAAAAAGGACGTAGCACACACATCCAAACATACGAAGAGCTGAGTGATACGTCTCCATCATATCTATAATTTTCGATTGTTCCATGCTATTATATTACCCGTTTTGGATGTTTATGGGCTTTACTTTACACTTTTATACCATTTTTGGGCCTAACCTACTAACCGGAGGCCCAGCCCGAATTGCTGTTTTTTTTGCCTATTTTAGTATATCGAAGAAAAGGAATATCAAACGGAGTCCAAACGTAATGAAACCTTTGGGAGCGATCTTTTTGGAACAAACGTGATCCCAAGGACTTGGAGTGCAAGTCAAGAAACAAGCGAGGCGGCCACGAGGGTGCCCGCGCCCTATAGGTGGGCGCGCCCCCACCCTCGTGGGCCCCTCGGCGCCCACCGACGCATTTCTTCCTCCTATATATACCCATGTACCTCAAACCATCAGGGGAGCCACCGGAAAACTATTTCCGCCATCAGAACCTTTCCTCAGATCCGCGAGATCCCATCTTGGAGCCGTTGTCGGCGCTCCTCCGGAGGGGAATCCACCACAGAGGGCCTCTACATCAACTCCAAGGCCTCTCCGATGAGTTGTGCGTAGTTTACCACAGACCTTCGGGGTCCATAGTTATTATCTAGATGGCTTCTTCCCTCTCTTTGAATCTCAATACAAAGTTCTCCTTTCTCTTCTTGGAGATATATTCGATGTAACTCTTTTTGCGGTGTGTTTGTCGAGATTCGATGAATTGTGGGTTTATGATCAAGTTTATCTATGAGAAATATTTGAATCTCCTCTAAATTCTTTTATGTGTGATTAAGTTATCTTTGCAAGTCTCTTTGAATTATCGGTTTGGTTTGGCCTACTAGATTGATCTTTCTTGCAATGGGAGAAGTGCTTAGCTTTGGGTTCAATCTTGCGGTGTCCTTTCCCAGTGATAGCAGGGGCAGCAAGGCACGTATTGTATTGTTGCCATCGAGGATGAAAAGATGGGGTTTATATCATATTGCATAAGTTTATCCCTCTACGTCATGTCATCTTTCTTACTGCGTTACTCTGTTCTTCATGAACTTTATGCTCTAGATGCATGCTGGATAGCGGTCGATGTGTGGAGTAATAGTAGTAGATGCAGGCAGGAGTCGGTCTACTTGTCACGGACGTGATGCCTATATACATGATCATGCCTAGATAATCTCATAATTATTCGCTGTTCTATCAATTGCTCGTGATGAATTGCTCACCCACCGTAATAATTGTGCTATCTTGAGAGAAGCCACTAGTGAAACCTATGGCCCCCGGGTCTATCTCTTATCATATAAAGCTTTTAATATACTTTTATTTGCATCTTTACTTTTCCAATCTATAAAATAAAATAACCAAAATATATTTATCTTATTATATTATCTCTATCAGATCTCACTTTCGCAAGTGACCTTGAAGGGATTGACAACCCCTTTATTGCGTTGGTTGCAAGTTCTTTGTTTGTTTGTGTAGGTGCGCGGGACTTGTGAGGAGCCTCCTACTGGATTGATACCTTGGTTCTCAAAAACTGAGGGAAATACTTACGCTACTGTGCTGCATCACCCTTTCCTCTCCAAGGAAAACCAACGCAAGCTCAAGACGTAGCAAGAAGGATTTCTGGCGCCGTTGCCGGGGAGGTATTCACTCAAGTCAAGACATACCATGATGAATTGTGCTAATAATATGCAAAACCCTAAGCTTGGGGATCCTAGTTTTGCTATGGCTACTACTTGTTGCAATGATCATGATTGGGATGATTCTTCTTATAATCTTGAAAGTTTATTGAAGCCCCATGATGAATATGAGATTGATAATTGTGTTTGCAATAATATTGAAAGTGGGTTTGGGAGAGTGTCAACTTTAGATCCCACATATCTGGAGTATGTTCAATCTTATGATATTTTTGATAAAAGTGGGTTTGGAGAGGTCATGACTTTAGTTAATGTTAATCCCACTATCTTGGAAGAGTGTCAACTTTGCATGCATATGGATCGTGTTGAGAATATGTTATGTGATAGCTATTTTGTTGAATTTGCTTATGATCCTACATGTAATTATTATGAGAGAGGAAAATATGGTTGTAGAAATTTTTATGTTACTAAATTACCTCTCTTCATGTTAAGATTGCTATCGTCTTCTTCCTTGCATATGCTAGTTCTTGCTTGCCTTGCAAATTTGTTTTCTTATAATATGCCTATGCATAGGAAGTATGTTAGACTTAAGTGTGTTTGTCACATGTTTCATGATGCTCGCTTTGTGTTTCAATTATTATCTTTCGTGTGAGCTTCATTGAAATCTTATGCCTAGCTAGGGGCGTTAAACGATAGCGCTAGTTGGGAGGCAACCCAATTTTTTTTATTTTTTTTGTTTTTACTTCTTTTTAGTAATAAATTTTGCATCTACTTTCTGTTTAGATGTGTTTTCTTGTTTTAATTAGTGTTTGTGCCAATTAGAACCTATAGGATAACCTATGGTAAGAGTTAATTTGATTCTGCTGAAAAACAGAAACTTTGCGCTCACGAGAAAAAAATCAATAAATTACAGAAACGTGTTTTTGCGTTGATTCTTTTTTCTGTATAAATATACAAATTGCCTAGGACGTCCTATTTTGGTAGGAATTTTATGGTTCCAGAAGTATTCGAAAGTTATAGATTTCTACAGACTGTTCTGTTTTTGACAGATTCTGTTTTTCGTGTGTGGTTTGCTTATTTTGATGCATCTATGGCTAGTATGTAGGGGTATGAACCATAGAGAAGTTGGAATACAGTAGGTTTAACACCAATATAAATAAAGAATGAGTTTATTACAGTACCTTTTGTGGTGGTTTTTCTTTCTTACACTAACAGAGCTTATGAGATTTCCTGTTGAGTTTGTGTTGTGAAGTTTTCAAGTTTTGGGTAAAAGATTTGATGGATTATGGAATAAAGGGTGGTAAAAGCCTAAGCTTGGGGATGCCCCTTGCACCCCAAGGCAATATCCAAGGACAACCAAAAGCCTAAGCTTGGGGATGCCCCGGAAGGCATCCCCTCTTTCGTCTTCGTCTACCGGTAACTTTACTTGGAGCTATATTTTTATTCGCCACATGATATGTGTTTTGCTTGGAGCGTCGTGTATGATATTAGTCTTTGCTTGTTAGTTTACCACAATCATCTTTGCTGTACACACCTACTGAGAGAGAAATACTTGATTTGAAATTTATTAGAATACTCTATGTGCTTCACTTATATCTTTTGAGCTAGATAATTTTTGCTCTAGTGCTTCACTTATACCTTTTAGAGCACGGTGATGGCTTAATTTTGTAGAAATTGTTAATCTCTCGTGCTTCACTTATATTATTTTGAGAGTCTTTTTGAACAGCATGTTATTTGCTATGGTTATAAAATTGGTCCTAAAATGATGGGCATCCAAGTTGGGTATAATAAAAACTATCATAAAAACTGAATTGGATGCTATGATCAATTTGATACTTGATAATTGTTTTGAGATATAGAGGTGGTGATATTAGAGTCATGCTAGTTGGGTAATTGTGAATTTAAAGAATACTTGTGTTGAAGTTTGTGATTCCCCTAGCATGCACGTATGGTGAACCGCTTTGTGATGAAGTTGGAGCACAATTTTATTTATTGATTGTCTTCCTTATGAGTGGCGGTCGGGGACGAGCGATGGTCTTTTCGTACCAATCTATCCCCCTAGGAGCATGCACGTAGTACTTTGTTTTCAATGGCTTGTAGATTTTTGCAATAAGTATATGAGTTCTTTATGACTAATGTTGAGTCCATGGATTATACGCACTCTCACCCTTCCACCATTGATAGCCTCTCTTGTGCCGCAACTTTCGTCGGTACCATACACCCACCATATACCTTCCTCAAAATAACCACCATACCTACCTATTATGGCATTACCATAGCCATTCCGAGATATATTGCCATGCAACTTTCCACCGTTCCGTTTATTATGACACGCATCATCATTGTCATATTGCTCTTTGCATGATCATGTAGTTGGCATCGTATTTGTGACAAGGCCACTTCATAATTTTCATACATGTCACTCTTGATTCATTGCATATCCCGGTACACCACCGGAGTCATCCATATAGAGTCATATCTTGTTCTAAGTATCGAGTTGTAATTTTGAGTTGTAAATAAATAAAAGTGTGATGATCTTCATTATTAGAGCATTGTCCCAAGTGAGGAAAGGATGATGATGACTATTGTTCCTCCACAAGTCGGGATGAGACTTTGGACTTTATAAAAAATAAAAGAGGCCAAAGAAGCCCAATAAAAAAGAGAGGCCAAAGAAGCCCACCAATAAAAAAAAGAAAAAAAAGAGAGAAAAAGAGAGAAGGAACAATGCTACTATCCTTTTTACCACACTTGTGCTTCAAAGTAGCACCATGATCTTCATGATAGAGAGTCTCCTATGTTGTCACTTTCATATACTAGTGGGAATTTTCATTATAGAACTTGGCTTGTATATTCCAATGATGGGCTTCCCCAAAATGCCCTAGGTCTTTGTGAGCAAGCTAGTTGGATGCATACCCACTTAGTTTCTTTTGTTGAGCTTTCATACATTTATAACTCTAGTCCATCCGTTGCATGGCAAGCCCTACTCACTCACATTGATATCTATTAATGGGCATCCCCATAGCCCGTTGATACGCCTAGTTGATGTGAGACTATCTTCTCCTTTTTTGTCTTCTCCACAACCACCATTCTATTCCACATATAGTGCTATGTCCATGGCTCACGCTCAGGTATTACGTGAAAATTGAAAAAGTTTGAGATTATTAAAGTATGAAACAATTGATTGGCTTGTCATCGGGGTTGTGCATGATTAAATACTTTGTGTGATGAAGATAGAGCAACAGCCAGACTATATGATTTTGTAGGGATAAATTCTTTAGCCATTTTATTTTGAGAAGACATGATTGGTTAGTTAGTATGCTTGAAGTATTACTATTTCTTATGTCAATATAAACTTTTGTTTTGAATCATTTGGATCTGAACATTCATGCCACAATAAAGAGAAATACATTGAGAATTATGCTAGGTAGCATTCCACATCAAAAATTCTGTTTTTATCATTTACCTACTCGAGGACGAGCAGGTGATTAAGCTTAGATGCTTGATACGTCTCTAACGTATCTATAGTTTTTGATTGTTCCATGCTATTATATTACCCGTTTTGGATGTTTATGGGCTTTACTTTACACTTTTATATCATTTTTGGGACTAACCTACTAACCGGAGGCCCAACCCGAATTGCTATTTTTTTTTGCCTATTTTAGTATATCGAAGAAAAGGAATATCAAATGGAGTCCAAATGGAATGAAACCTTCGGGAGCGATCTTTTTGGAACAAACGTGATCCAGAGGACTTGGAGTGCAAGTCAAGAAACAAGCGATGCAGCCACGAGGGTGCCCGGCGCGCCCCCTACAGGTGGGCGCGCCCCCCACCCTCGTGGGCCCCTCGAGCGTCCATCGACGTACTTCTTCCTCCTATATATACCCATGTACCCCGAAACCATCAGGGGAGCCACCGAAAAACTATTTCCGCCACCGTAAACTTCTGTATCTGCGAGATCCCATCTTGGAGCCGTCGCCGACGCTCCGCCGGAGGGGGAATCCACCACGGAGGGCCTCTACATCAACTCCAAGGCGTCTCCAATGAGTTGTGAATAGTTTACCACAGACCTTCCGGTCCATAGTTATTAGCTAGATGGCTTCTTCCCTCTCTTTGAATCTCAATACAAAGTTCTCCTTTCTCTTCTTGGAGATCTATTCGATGTAACTCTTTTTGCGGTGGGTTTGTCGAGATCCGAGGAATTGTGGGTTTATGATCAAGTTTATCTATGAGAAATATTTGAATCTCCTCTGAATTCTATTATGTGTGATTAAGTTATCTTTTCAAGTCTCTTCGAATTATCGGTTTGGTTTGGCCTACTAGATTGATCTTTCTTGCAATGGGAGAAGTGCTTATCTTTGGGTTCAATCTTGCGGTGTCCTTTCCCAGTGATAGCAGGGGCAGCAAGGCACATATTGTATTGTTGCCATCGAGGATAAAAAGATGGGGTTTATATCATATTGCATGAGTTTATCCCTCTACATCATGTCATCTTTCTTAATGTGTTACTCTGTTCTTCATGAACTTAATACTCTAGATGCATGCTGGATAGCGGTCGATGTGTGGAGTAATAGTAGTAGATGCAGGCAGGAGTCGGTCTACTTGTCACGAACGTGATGCCTATATACATGATCATGCCTAGATAATCTCATAATTATTTTCTTTTCTATCAATTGCTCGACAGTAATTCGTTCACCCACCGTAATAATTATTCTATCTTGAGAGAAGCCACTAGTGAAACCTATGCCCCCCGGGTCTATCTCTTATCATATAAAGCTTTTAATCTACTTTTATTTGCATCTTTACTTTTCCAATCTATATCATAAAATAACAAAAATATATTTATTTTATTATATTATCTCTATCAGATCTCACTTTCGCAAGTGGCGTTGAAGGGATTGACAACCCCTTTATTGCGTTGGTTGTGAGTTCTTTGTTTGTTTGTGTAGGTGCGCGGGACTTGTGAGGAGCCTCTCTTGGATTGATACCTTGGTTCTCAAAAACTGAGGGAAATATTTACGCTACTGTGCTGCATCACCCTTTCCTCTTCAAGGAAAACCAACGCAAGCTCAAGACGTAGCACTGAGTAGTCAGGAGAGCGACCAGAGAGACACTCCATAGGAATAGCATCCTGCAGAGTAGTCGATGGATGAATGTTGATGAGATAGGTGGATGCAGAAACAGCCTCAGCCCAAAAATGGTGTGGAAGGGAGGCGGAAATCATCAGCGCACGAGCCGTCTCAAGTAGATGACGATGCTTACGTTCAGCAATGTCATTCTGAGCATGAGCACCAGGACAAGAGAACTGGGCAAGAGTACCCTGTTCTGCAAGAAAGCCACGAAGAAGCTGGGAGATATACTCTCCAGTGGAGTCAGCACGAAAGGTACGAATAGGCATGGAAAACTGACTGTGAACCATGGCAGCAAATCGTTTGTAGATAGAGAGAACCTCGCTACGAGATTTCATGAAGTGGAGCCAAGTGTAGCGAGAGCAATCATCAATAAACAAAACATAATAGTAATGATCTCCTTTCGAATCGAAGGGGGCTGGACCCCAGACATCAGAATGAACTAAATCAAAAAGATGTTGAGATACTGACTGACTGGTAGGATAAGGTAACTTGGTCTGTTTGCCAAGTCTAGAACCATTACAAGGTAAAGAAACATCTCCAGATACAGACCCTAATAGGCCCTGACACACTAAGGAAGACAGGCGAGAGCCACAGATGTGACCAAGTCGATGATGCCACTGCTGGAAGGTGATAACCCACAAGTGTAGGGGATCGCAACAGCTTTTGAGGGTGAAGTACAACCCAAATTTATTGATTCGACACAAGGGGAGCCAAAGAATATTCTTGAGTATTAGCAGTTGAGTTGTCAATTCAACCACACCTGGATAACTTAGTATCTGCAACAAAGTGTTTAGTAGCAAAAGTGGTATGATAGTAATGGTAACAGTAGCAACAGAAAAGATACATGTATTTGGGTTTCTGTAGTAGTTGTAATAAAGAGTAACGGAAAAGTAAATAAGCGAAGAACAATATGTGAAAAGCTCAGAGGCAATGGATCGATGATGGATAATTATGCGGATGCGATTCCTCATGCAATAGTTATGACATAGGGTGATATAGAACTAGCTCCAATTCGTCAATGTAATGTAGGCATGTATTCCGTAAATAGTCATACGTGCTTATTGAAAAGAACTTGCATGACATCTTTTGTCCTACCCTCCCGTGGCAGCGGGGTCCTAGCGGAAACTAAGGGATATTAACGCCTCCTTTTAATAGAGAACCGGACCAAAGCAATAACACATAGTGAATTCATGAACTCCTCAAACTACGGTCATCACCGAGAAGTATCCCGATTATTGTCACTTCGGGGTTGTCGGATCATAACACATAATAGGTGACTATAGACTTGCAAGATAGGATCAAGAACACACATATATTCATGAAAATATAATAGGTTCAGATCTGAAATCATGGCACTTTCGGGCCCTAGTGACAAGCATTAAGCATAGCAAAGTCACAACAACATCAATCTCGTAACATAGTGGATATTAGGGATCAAACCCTAACAAAACTAACTTGATTACATGGTAAATCTCATCCAACCCATCACCGCCCAGCAAGCCTACGATGGAATTACTCACGCACGGCGGTGAGCATCATGAAATTGGTGATGGAGGATGGTTTATGATGACGATGGCGACGAATCCTCTCTCCACAGGCCCCGTACGGACTCCAGATCAGCCCTCCTGAGAGAGATTAGGGCTTGGCGGCGGCTCCATGTCGTAAAACGCGATGAAACTTTCTCTCTGATTTTTTTCTCCCCGAGACGGAATATATGGAGTTGGAGTTGAGGTCGGTGGAGGTCCAGGGGGCCCACGAGATAGGAGGCCGTGCCCCTGTCTCATGGACAGCCTGTGGGCCCCCTGGCATTGATTCTTTTGCCAAAAATTCTTATTAATTACAAAAAGTACCTCCGTGGATTTCCAGGACATTCCGAGAACTTTTCTTTTCTACACATAAAACAACATCATGGTAGTTCTAGCGAAAGCGGCGTCGGTCCGGTTAGTTTTATTCAAATCATGCAAGTTAGAGTCCAAAACAAGGGCAAAAGTGTTTGGAAAAGTAGATACGTTGGAGACGTATCAACTCCCCAAGCTTAAACCTTTGCTTGTCCTCAAGCAATTCAGTTGATAAACTTAAAGTGATAAAGAAAAACTTCTACAAACTCTGTTTGCTCTTGTTGTTGTAAACATGAAAAGCCAGCATTCAAGTTTCAGCAAATATTATGAACTAACCATACTCACAATGACACATAGCTCTCACAATCACTCATATCAATAGCATAATCAGCTAGCGAGCCATAATAATAAAACTCGGATGACAACACTTTCTCAAAATAATTATAACATAATATAACGAAATGGTATCTCGCTAGCCCTTTCTGAGACCGAAAAACATAAATGAAGAGCAACTTTAAAGATCTAGGACTGACTAAACATTGTAATTCATGGTAAAAGAGATCCACCAAGTCATACCCAATATAAACCAATAATAATGAATGCAAATGACAAGGTGCTCTCAAATGGGTGCTTTTAATAGGAAGGGTGATGACTCAACATAAAAGTATTTGTAGAGGTGCCAGAGCTCGATTTTAAAATAGAGATTGAATAACATTTTGAGCGGCATACTTTCACTGTCAACGCAACAACTATGAGATGGCTGTATCTTCCATACTACATGAATTATAGGCAGTTCCTAAACATAATGGTAAAGATTTATACTCCCCCAACCACCAACAAGCATCAATCCATGGCTTGCTCGAAACAACGAGTGCCTCCAACATACAACAGCCCTGGGGGAGTTTTGTTTAATTATTTGGATTTGCTTTGATCTTTTTGGATCATGGGACTGGGCATCCCGGTTACCAGCCCTTTCTCGTGAATGAGGAGAGGAGTCCACTCCTCGTGAGAATAACCCACCTAGCATGGAAGATATAGGCAACCCTAGTTGTAACATGAGCTGCTCGAGCATACAATACAGAATTTCATTTGAAGGTTTGGAGTTTGGCACATACAAATTTACTTGGAACGGCAGGTAGATACCGCATATAGGAAGGTATAGTGGACTCATATGGAACAACTTTGGGGTTTAAGGAGTTTGGATGCACAAGCAGTATTCCCGCTTAGTATAGGTGAAGGCTAGCAAAAGACTGGGAAGTGACCAACTGAGAGAGCGACAACAGTCGTAAACATGCATTAAAATTAATTCACACTAAGTACAAGCATGAGTAGGATATAATCCACCATGAACATAAATATCGTGAAGGCTATGTTGATTTGTTTCAACTACATGCGTGAACATGTGCCAAGCCGAGTCACTCGATTCATTTAAAGGAGGATACCATCCCATCATATCACATCATAATCATTCTAATAGCATGTTGGCATGCAAGGTAAACCATTATAACTCATAGCTAATCAAGCACTACACAAGTAACTATAATCTCTAAATGTCATTGCAAATATGTTTACTTCATAATAGCTAACTCAGGAACAATGAATCATCCTATTTACAAAAACAAGAGAGGTCGAGTTCATACCAGCTTTTCTCATCCCAATAAGTCCATCATATATCATCATTATTGCCTTTCACTCGCATGACCGAACGTTGTGTATAATAATAAGAGTGCACGTGCATTGGACTAAGCTGGAATCTGCAAGCATTCAACTCAAGAGATAATACAAGTAATATGGGCTCTAAGTTAAATAAACAATCATGCATATAAGAGCCACTAAGCATTTTCAATATGGTCTTCTCGACCCCCAAAGGAAAGAAGAGAAAAAAAAACTATTTACACGGGAAAGCTCCCAACAAGAAAAAGAAGAACGAGAAATCTTTTTGGGTTTTCATTTTAATTCCTACTACAAGCAAGGAAATTAAACTAACTAATTTTTTGATTTTTCTTAAGGTTTATCAAACACACAAGAAGAAAACTAGAAAAAGAAATTTAAACTAGCATGGATGATACAATGAAAGAGTATGAGCACCGACGACTAGTGTGTGTACATGAATGTAAAGTCGGTGAGAAATACGTACTCCCCCAAGCTTAGGCTTTTGGCCTAAGTTGGTTTAATACCAAGGACCGCCTGGCTGATATCCATATGTGAAACTGGGGTAGTACTGAGATGCAGAGGCGACCGCCTCCTGAGCAGCAGCATGTAGGCGAGCTGCCTCCATTCCTCTCTCGTATTCAGCTTCTTCTTCCCTGGTGATAACATATCTTCCTTTTGCCTGATAATCAAAAAGGTAGGGAGCAGGAAGAATAACAGGGACGACGTTGCGTCTATCATAGATTAGTCGATAATGGAGGAATTGTTCATTCCTCTCAAGAAAATGATGATCAAACATAACTTCTTTATCCAAATAACCAGGAGGTACAATCATATCCCCCTCTCGGGAGCTATATTAAGAAAATTAGCCACACGGGTTGCATAAATTCCTCCAAAGAAATCTCCCCTTTACTATTATTCTGCAACCTATGTGCAACTATTGCCCCCCAAGTTATAACCTTTATAACCTGACACAACACTCTTGAGGACACAAAGATCAGGGGCACACATGTGACATACCTCGTCCTTACCGTTAATGCATCTACCGATAAAGAGAGCAAAGTAATGTATAACAGGAAAATGAATGCTCCCTATGGTAGCTTGTGCTACGTCCCTAGATTCTCCCACAGTAATACTAGCAAGAAAATCTCTAAATTCAGATTTGCAAGGATCATTGATATTACCCCACTGAGGGAGTTTGCAAGTAGTTGTGAAATCCTCTAAATCCATGGTATAAGATGTATCATAAATATCAAACATGACACTAGGAGAATTACGCGCAGAAATATATTCGAACCTCCGCACAAAGGAATCGGTCAATTGATAATATTGAGGACACTTATCTTGTAAGAAGTCCTCCAGCTCGGCATTACGCACATACGCGGCAAATTCTTCCTTGAAGCCTGCTTCGACCATAAAATCATCGGATGGCCACTCACAAGCCCGTACAATTGCGTTCCTTTGCCAAATTAACATCGTGTTCGCGTATAGCAATTCTTGACCCTTTCTTTGCCGAGGAACCTCCTTGGTACATTCTTGTAAGCATATTTCTTTTTCTGAAAAATTCTGAAATTTTAGTAACTTCAAAATAAAAGGGAATAAAACTAAACAAGATGATAGCAACTACTCCTACAAGTGCCTAGAGCCTATATCATGCATTGGAATTGCTTGGGACCTCAAAAATTTAACATGCAAGCTCAAGAACATGGTCACCTAAGCAGCAAAAATTTGCAATGAATAAAGCACTAGAACAAAAACTAATTGGACCAATGGAGGAGTCAAATACCAAGCAACAATCTCCTAAAGCAGTTTTGTGAATGGAGCTTTGAGCTAAGAGATCGAAAATCGCAGCAAAACGAGCTAGAACTCGTGCTTGAGCTGGATGAGGATTTTTTTGGGTAGAAGATGGAGTGTGTGGGTGCTGGCATAAGTGGAGGGGATCCAACAGGGGCCCACGAGATAGGGGGCGCGCCCTACAGGGGGGCGCGCCCTCCTCTCTCGTGGCCTGGTGCTTGCCCCTCCTGCAGTGTTTTCAGTGCCTAAAATCCTCAAATATTCCAGAAAAAATCATACTAAATTTGCAGGGCATTTGGAGCACTTTTATTTTTGGACTATTTTTTATTGCACGGATAAATCAGAAAATAGACAGTTAATACTATTTTTGCTTTATTTATTATAAATAACAGAAAGTAAAAGGAGTGTACAGAAGGTTGTGCCTTCTAGTTTCATCCATCTTGTAATCATCAAAATGAACCCGCTAACAAGGTTGATCAAGTCTCGTTAACAAACTCATTCCGAATAACACGGAACCGGAGAAATTTCGAATGACACTAAGTTACCTCAACGGGGATATGAAAATCCCCAAGAATAAGAATATCATACTTTTTCTTGACAGTAGGGAGAGGAAATTCAAAACCTCCAAAAATGATAGTTGGAACTTTTTCAATAGAATTGATGCTATGAACTTGAGATTGTTTCCTCGGAAAGTGTACCGTATGCTCATTACCATTAACATGAAAAGTGACATTGCCTTTGTTGCAATCAATAACAACCCCTGCAGTATTAATGAAAGGTCTACCAAGGATAATAGACATACTATCGTCCTCGGGAATATCAAGAATAACAAAGTCCGTTAAGATAGTGACATTTGCAACCACAACAGGCACATCCTCACAAATACCGGCAGGTATAGCAAGCTGACCATTTGCAAAGATATTTCAGTGGGTGTCAACTTATTCAATTCAAGTCTACGATATAAAGAGAGAGGCATAACACTAACACCGGCTCCAAGATCACATAAAGCAGTTCTAACATAATTTCTTTTAATGGAGCATGGTATAGTTGGGACACCCGGATCTCCATGTTTCTTTGGTATTCCACCCTTAAAAGTGTAATTAGCAAGCATGGTGGAAATTTCATTTTCCGGTATCTTTCTTTTATTTGTGATGATATCCTTCATATACTTAGCATAAGGATTTACTTTAAGCATATCAGTTAAGCGCATACGTAAGAAAATAGGTCTAATCATTTCAGCAAAGCGCTCAAAATCCTCATCATCCTTTGACTTGGATGGTTTAGGAGGAAATGGCATGGGTTTCTGAACCCATGGTTCACTTTCTTTACCGTGCTTCCTAGAAACAAAATCTCTCTTATCATAACGTTGATTCTTTGATTGTGGGTTATCAAGATCAACAACAGGTTCAATCTCTACATCATTGGTTTTGCTAGGTTGAGCATCAACATGAACATTATCATTAACATTATCACTAGGTTCATGTTCATCACCTGACTGTGTTTCAGCATCAGAGATAGAAATATCATTGATATTCTCAGGTGTGTTTACAGTAGGTTCACTAGAAGCATGCAAAGTCCTATCGTTTTTTTTCTTCTTCTTCTTAGAAGAACTAGGTGCCTCTAAATTATTTCTCTGAGAATCTTGCTCGATTCTCTTAGGGTGGCCTTGAGGATACAAAGGTTCTGAGTCATTCTACCAGTTCTAGTAGCCACTCTAACAGCAAAGTCATTTTTATTATTCAATTCATCAAGCAAATCATTTTGAGCTTTGAGTACTTGTTCAGCTTGAGTAGCAACCATAGAAGCTATTATTTGCTAACGCGGTGAAGTTCATCTTTAACTCTAGCCAGATTATCACCTACGTGTCCTATCTCGAAAGCATTATTTTTTAACTCTCTACCAACATAAGCATTAAAACTTTCTTGTCTAGCCATAAAGTCATGAAATTCATCTAAGCATGGGCTATGAAATTTAGTAGAGGGTATTTCAAATTTATCATATCTATAGAGAGAATTTACCTTTACTACCTGTGTCGGGTTATCAAGACAATGTGGTTCTTCAAAGCGGTAAATTAAGACCATGTATTTCTTCAATAGGTGGTAAATTCTTAACATCTTCATCTTTAATACCTTTTTCTTTCATTGATTTCTTTGCCTCTTGCATATCTTCAGATCGAGAAATAAAACACCTCTCTTCTTCGGAGTGGGTTTAGGAATAGGCTTAGGAGTTGGCTCAATTGGTTCATGAATTACTTCAGGAACTGGCTCAGGAAGAGTGCAATTATTTTCACTAGCCAACATATTATTCAATAGTAAATCAGCTTCATCGACTGTTCTTTCCCTGAAAACACAACCAACACAACTATCGAAGTAGTCCTTGGAACCATCGGTTAGTCCATTATAAAAGATATCAAGTATTTCATTTTTCTTAAGAGGATGATCAGGCAAAGCATTAAGTAACCGGAGAAGCCTCCCCAAGCTTGTGGGAGACTCTCTTCTTTGATTTGCACAAAATTATATATTTCCCGCAAGGCAGCTTGTTTCTTATGAGCAGGGAAATATTTAGCAGAGAAGTAATAAATCATATCCTGGGAACTACGCACAGAACCAGGAGCAAGAGAATTATACCAAGTCTTAGCATCACCCTTTAATGAGAACGGAAATATCTTAAGGATATATAAATAGCGAGACTTCTCGTCATGAGTAAATAGGGTGGCTATATCATTCAACTTGGTAAGATGTGCCACAACAGTTTCAGTTTCAAGGCCATAAAAAGGATCAGATTCAACTAAAGTAATAATATCAGGATCAACAGAGAATTCACAATCCTTATCCGTAACACAGATAGGTGAAGTAGCAAAAGCAGGATCGGGTTTCATTCTGGCATTAAGAGACTGCTGATTCCATTTAGCTAATAATTTCTTAAGATCAGATCTATCATTGCAAGCAAGAATTTCCAAGCAGCTTCTTCATTCATAACATAACCCTTAGGAACAACAAACAATACATAATCATTGGGGGAACGTTCATCATCACTATCATCAATAGCATCTTCAATATTTTCATTCCTCCTAACTCTAGCAAGTTGTTCATCAAGAAATTCACCTAATGGCAAAGTAGTATCACGCATGTAAGTAGTTTCATCATGCATATCGTAAGTGGCATCATCAATAACATGCGACATATCAGAGTTCATAGCAAGCAGGAGTTTAGGTGTCGCAAGCTTACTAATAAAGGAAGGAGAATCTAGTGCAGAGCTAGATGGCAATTCCTTACCTCCCCTCGTAGTTGAGGGCAAAATCTTGGTCTTAGCGTCTTTCAAGTTCTTCATAGTGATCAACAGATATAAATCCCAAGTGACTCAGAGAATAGAGCTATGCTCCCCGGCAACGGCGCCAGAAATTAGTCTTGATAACCCACAAGTGTAGGGGATCGCAACAGCTTTCGAGGGTGAAGTACAACCCAAATTTATTGATTCGACACAAGGGGAGCCAAAGAATATTCTTGAGTATTAGCAGTTGAGTTGTCAATTCAACCACACCTGGATAACTTAGTATCTGCAGCAAAGTGTTTAGTAGCAAAAGTGGTATGATAGTAATGGTAACAGTAGCAACAGAAAAGACAAATGTTTATGGGTTTTTGTAGTAGTTGTAACAGTAGCAACGGGAAAGTAAATAAGCGAAGAACAATATGTGAAAAGCTCATAGGCAATGGATCAGTGATGGATAATATGTTGATGCAATTCCTCATGCAATAGCTATAACATAGGGTGATATAGAACTAGCTCCAATTCATCAATGTAATGTAGGCATGTATTCCGTAAATAGTCATACGTTAACTTACGGAAAAGAACTTGCATGACATCTTTTGTCCTACCCTCCCGTGGCAGCGGGTCCTAGCGAAACTAAGGGATATTAAGGCCTCCTTTTAATAGAGAACCGGACCAAAGCATTAACACATAGTGAATACATGAACTCCCTCAAACTACGGTCATCACCGTAGAAGTATCCTGATTATTGTCACTTCGGGGTTGTCGGATCATAACACATAATGGGTGACTATAGACTTGCAATATAGGATCAAGAACACACATACATTCACGAAAACATAATGGGTTCAGATCTGAAATCATGGCACTTGGGCCCTAGTGACAAGCATTAAGCATAGCAAAGTCATAGCAACATCAATCTCAGAACATAGTGGATACTAGGAATCAAACCCTAACAAAACTAACTTGATTACATGGTAAATCTCATCCAACTCATCACCGCCCAAGCAAGCCTCACGATGGAATTACTCACGCACGGCGGTGAGCATCATGAAATTGGTGACGGAGGATGGTTGATGATGACGATGGCGACGAATCTCTCTCTCTGGAGCCCCGAACGGACTCGAGATCAGCCCTCCCGAGAGATTAGGGCTTGGCGGTGGCTTCGTGTCGTAAAACGCTGGCGAAACTTTCTCTGATTTTTTCTCCCGAGACGGAATATATGGAGATGGAGTTGAGGTCGGTGGAGGTCCAGGGGGCTCACGAGATAGGAGGCAGCACCCTAGGGGGGGCGTGCCCCCCTGTCTCGTGGACAGCCTGTGGGCCCCCAGGCATTGATTCTTTCGCCAAAAATTCTTATTAATTCCAAAAGGTGCCTCCGTGGATTTCCAGGACATTCCGAGAACTTTTCTTTTCTACACATAAAACAACGTCATGGTAGTTCTGTTGAAAAACGCAAGGCGTCATCAAGGTTAGTTTCATTCAAATCATGCAAGTTAGGGTCCAAAACAAGGGCAAAGTGTTTGAAAAGTAGATACGTTGGAGACGATCGAAGGACTTCAGACGAAGAGGCGGCAAGAGCATGAGAGTTGACTGAAGTGGTGGCAGCGGAAGGAACACAAAGCTAGTCAACTTCCCAAAGACCCTCGGACTCAAGGTGTCGGGGGCCAGCGCCAACCAAAACTTTGGTGCGACGATCCTGAGTGGAGCAAGAATCGGTATCAAGAATGACTCGACAACCCAAATCAGTAAGTTGGGCAGCGGAAAAAAGATTCATGGTAAGGCGAGGAACATGTGAAACACTAGGAACAGAAAAGGATGGAGTAGAAAGAATAGCACCACTAGCAACAGGAAGAGATGTGCCATCGGCAGTAAGAACATTAATAGGAGAATCAAGAGGACGAAGAGAAGACAACGCTGAAGAATCAAAGGACATATGTCACGCCCAATATGCTACCCTATCCAAAAGGAACTCGACGGTCCAACCAAGGATAGACCCGCATATTGGAACGCTTTTGCAAGGTGGATATCATTACATCAACATTACGTAATAGTGGGATACATCCAATACATACAATGTCACATGAATACAACAACATCATATACAAGATCAACATCCGACTACGGATGAAACATAAACCAGAAACTCAAACAATATCCACCCTGCTAGCCCAGGCTGCCGACCTGGAACCTATCCCCTGATCGAAGAAGAAGCAGAAGAAGAACTCCAAAACAAGTAGACATCGCTCTCGCGTCAAGATCATCGCACAACCTGTATCTGCAACTGGTGGTGTAGTAATCTGTGAGCCACGAGGACTCAAAGAATCCCATTACCATGGGTATCAAGACTAGCAAAGCTTAAAGGGAAAGGAAGGGGTAAAGTGGTGAGGTTGCAAAAGCGACTAAGCATGATATGGTGGCTAACATACGCAAAAGAGAGCGAGAAGAGAAACAAAGGAACGGTCGACAACTAGTAATGATCAAGAAGTGATCCTGAACTCCTACTTACGTCAGACATAACCCAGAAACCGTGTTCTCCTCTCGATCAACCCCGAAAAGAGACCATCACGGTTACGCACCACGGTTGGTGTATTTTAGAAGAGTTTGCTTCAAGTTTACTACAACCGGATATTAACAAATTCCCATCTGCCACATAACCGGGCACGGCTTTGAAAGTTTATACCTGCAGGGTGTCCCAACTTAGCCCATGATAAGCTCTCGCGATCAACGAAGGATATTCCTTCTACCGGAAGACCCGATCAGTCTCTTTAATCCTGCTACAAGACATTTCGACAGCAATAAAACAAGACCAGCAAGACCGCCCGATGCGCCGACAATCCCGATAGGAGCTGCACATATCTCGTTCTTAGGGCAACACCGGATGAGACAGACTACGAGTAAAACCAGGCCTCGAGTTTCGCGGTTCTTCAAGAAGCGCTCGGTTCGGGCCAACACTTAGACAAGCATTGGCCCAGGGGGGCTGAATAAAGATGACCCTTGGGTTAATTACTCCCAAGGGAAATATAGGTGGTGGTGAGGCAAATGGTAAAACCAAGGTTGGGCCTTGCTGGAGGAGTCTTATTCAAAGCGAACTGTCAAGGGGGTCCCATAAATCACCCGACCGCGTTAGGGATGCAAAATCCGGGAACATAATACCGATATGACGGAAACTAGGGCGGCAAGAGTGGAACAAAACACCAGGCATAAGGCCGAGCCTTCCACCCTTTACCAAGTATATAGATGCATTAATTAAAATAAGATATACTGTGATATCCCAACAAGTAAACATGTTCCAACAAGGAACAACATCTCCATGTTCCTACAAGGAACAAACTTCATCTTCACCTGCAACTAACAACGCTATAAGAGGGGCTGAGCAAAAAGCGGTAACATAGCCAAACAACGGTTTGCTAGGAAGGGTGACAACGAGTTAGAGGTTCATGGCAATTTGGGATGGCTTGATAAACAGGTAATAGGTAGCGCAGCATAGCGATAGAACGAAGCAACTAGCATAGCAATGATAGTAATGAGATCCACAGGTGACGGTCATCTTGCCTGAAATCCCGCAAGGGAAGAAGAACGAGTCCATGAAGAAGACGAACGGATGAAGCCGAACCAAGCGTAGACGAACGAATCCTCACGATCGCAACGAAACAGGAACTAACAAGAAGAAGCACACAACATGGTAAACACTCCACATGAACAAGGCATGATGCACAACAAACATGATGCATGACAAAGCTAGATGAGGCTACTCATGGCAAGGGATGATGCAAACAAGAGCAACACATCAAAGCAAGTTTAAATGAGGCCGAAAACAACATAGAACAACTCCGGTAAGTCCTCATATGCAAATTTCGAAATTGGTCCAGATCTGAATAAACCTTATGTTCAAGTTGTTAAACAGCAAGTTAAGATGCACCACGATGATCTACACGAAATTCTAGTCAAGTTACATATAAAGTTCATTAGATTCGAGACTACGGCCTAGAAGATATGAGCAAAACAAGTTAAACATGGCATTGATGCAAAATGCATACCAACATCAAGCAAACACCTCAAAACATGGATGCAACATGATAATATGAAGCAACATGCAAAATCAATCAAGTTTCATATAGAGCACACTCAAAACGGAGCACCGGTCCAACACATACACCCTATACAAGTCATGACAACAATCTGTCCAAAACAGCAACTAGGCATATTGCAAGCATCAAAACAATATGCTACAGCACCTCAATATGCGAAAAAAAGGCATGGGCATGATTTACAGGTAAAGCATTACAAAACATGAACACTGAGCTATCTCCAGAAACAACTAGAACATGCTCAAAAACGCATGGCAAGATTGCACATAATAACAGTTTCAGACTTATCAGGAAATAACATCAGGTTGCAATGTTTAGAGCTATCAAATAACATGTTACAGGAACTTATCATGGCAAAGAAAGGCATGGCATGATATTACTAAATGCATAGAACAAAAGTTCCTTACTGACCTTGAGCCAAAAAGGATCAGAAAATATGATGGCACCCATGTAAACATGGCAAGTTATATTACAGGTTCATACATGGCAGGAACAACAATAAGTAGGCATGTTGGTGAGCTTGAACCACTCACCACAGAGCAATACATGGCATGGCAAGGCAACTCACAGTAAGAAGACCTGGCATAGAAGCTATACATGGCAAGAACAACATCATAGCATACACGGATCAACTACAACAACCTTGGCTAAATTGAATAACATGTAAACAATCTGCCAGGAAACATTTTATAGCAAAAGTAGAGCTCGATTGGCTCAAGCTATGACACTCCATAATTGTAAACAAGGGCATGGTTGGATAGAGCACAACCATATGTTAAAAACATCCTTTCTGAAGTATCTCAAAATAAGCATGGATCTCTCGGTAGCATCAAGTTTACATGGCATAAAAATATCAGCAGAACAGGGGCTGAAATCAGCAACATCATGAAGCCTAGTTTTCATGCTTGTTCTAGTCACCACAGAGATCAAACAAATACATGGCATACACCCCTGTAAAGATGGCATGGCATATTACAAAACACATGTAGGGCTCAAGTTAATAGGATGCACACATCAATCATGGCAAAAATGACAAAAGTGCATGTTCTGTTAAGAAACAGAAACTAACATCACATAGCCCTCTTCTAACAGCATTTCGGAAATCAAGATGAGCTCAAATGAACATGACGCAATGGAACGGAATGATGTACTCGTCGTGTAGAACAATTCCACATATTACACGCACAAAACGGAGCTACGGATGCAGAGTTATGGCATGATGAAATTGCAATAAAATAATGACAGATCAAGGACGAGTAGTCAACCGCGGGCAGATCTGATCCGGGGCGGCTCGGACATCGAGGTTCGCTGGCCGGACAGGTTGCGCGGTGGCCGGAGAAGAAGAGAGAGGCGCCGGTGAGGGGGGTCACCGGATCCGGCCGGGGCGCGGAGGGCGGCGGCGACCGGCCAGATGGCGTGGGGCGCCGAGGCGAGGCGGCGACGGCTGGCCGAGGCGGCGGGGAGGCTTGGCCGGGCGCGGGCGGCCGGGCAAGCTGGCATGGGCGCGCGCGGCCGGCCCGGGCGTGGCTGTTCTGGCTTGGCCGCATGGGCGGGCGGGAGGAGATCGGAGGCGCCACATGGCACGCCGAGGAGTGGGCGCATGGCGGCGCTGGGTGTCCGGCGGGCAAGGACACGTCCCCATGGGAGAGGAGAAATTTTAGGGTTTCGGGAGGATTGGACTGCGATTTTTGGAGGGGGAGGTGTTTATATAGGTAGAGGGAGCGGAGAGTCCAAATGAGGTGCGGTTTTCGGCCACGTGATCGTGATCGAACGACCGAGAGCATGGAGGGGAGTTTGCTGGGTTTTGGGCCACTTTGAAGGGGTGTTGGGCTGCACAAAAGAAGGGGCCTTTACGGTTACCCGGTTAACCGTTGGAGTATCAAACGACCTCCAAATAGCACGAAACTTGACAGCGGTTCATCGGTGCTATACCAAGGCCACTTGGCAAACCTCGGTCCATTCCGAGACCGTTTAACACCCGCACACGAAAATAGGTAAAAGGGAGCGCCGGGAGACATAGGAGTGCCGGATTGCAAAACGGACGACGGGGAAAATGCTCGGATGCATGAGACGAACACGTATGCAAAATGAGATGCACATGACGACATGATATGAAATGCAGATGATGACATGGCAAAGTGCAACACGCAAGCACATGACATGCCAACGACGGCAAATAACTGGCGGACACCTGGCGCATCGAATCCGGGGCGTTACAACATATGAAAGGAAGCTCCAAAGTCTAGAACCCACGAAGATGTACCTGACGGTGTAGATGCCAGCGGTGGTGAAGTGGTGGAAGCAGTCACAGCAGCAGCAGAACCTGTCGGTGAAGAACCAGAGGAAGCTAGAAGGCGTTAAAGCCGTACAATGTCCTAGTTAGTGAGTGACGGAGTCGAGGAAGATCCAGGAGTCCCACTGGGAGAGGAGCGCCTCTGGTCTCGCTTCTTCTCACGGCAATCAGACTCTGGGTGAAATGGCCGAGAGCAATAGCCACAGAAGGTGTCACGGCGCGACCGACCCTTCTTAGTATAAGGAGGGCGACCCATCCCCCTTGAAGGTGTAGGTAGGAGCGTGGAGCAAAGGAGCCGAAAGCGACATCGAGCCTCGAGCAGCCAACACAGCCAACCACCAAAGAAACCCTGGCAGAGCGAAGGCGGGTCTCCTCAAGATGACGCTTCGGCAAGCACCTCCGAGAGAGGAACACGACCACGGAGAGCAAGCAAGTGGGCACGTCGAGTCTCAAACTCGTGAGCGAAGACGAGATAAGAACTCATGAACCCTCCGAAACTCCAAGTCGACTGCCAGAGTCGACAAAGCAAAGACAAGTTCCACAAACAACTGTCCGCAGTGAGTCAAGTTGGTGCCAGATGGCAGAGCACTGTGAATAGAACTCATCAACCGACGAGTCATCCTGCTGAAGAGCATGCTCCTAACGCACCACAAAGAGGTATAGAGCATTGCCAAAGGGCTGATTGCGCTGACAAAGATAGGACCACATTGCTGCAACAGTGCCAAGGCCCATCAACTCCGAAGCAAACTGAGGGAGGACACTCGCAGTGAGAACAGCAGCAGCTCGAGCATCAACATTGCACAACTGAGTGTATGCAGACAGATCATCCCGGTAGACAGAAAGAGCATCAGAATAGGTGGATACCTGCTGATCATAAGCGTCAACTGCAGCATCATCAAGAGCCTTGGCTGCATCCCTATCTGTCTTAGAAGCGTCACCAGCAAGCACCAGCGGTACTGGCGGGATAGGAGCGACCGGAGCTACAGGGCAGAGCGGAAAGGGTACCTTGCCAGAGAGAACACCCCACAGCAGAAGACCGCGCATATGGATACGCATGAAGCCCGCAAACTCGGCATAGTTGGTGCCATCAAAGAGCACCGAGCACCGGTGGACAGCGACATAGCCCGAAGAAGACATGAGAAAGTCTCTCTGCTGCTTTTGTGCCTTTTTTGTGAACGGGAACAGTAAATCCCGATCGGGATCAAGCGGGATCGAGGATATCGAGCACCCGCTCACTGAATCGAGCGCCCGCTCGCCTGAAGAACCAACGGGCTCACTAGATCGAGCGCCCGCTCGCGGGTAGCCACGACGCGCTCGCTGGATCGAGCCCCCACGCGCACTCCCGCACACCTACTCGCACGGCCGCGGAAAGCAGAGGCGATCGCGGCGAACCTGGGCGGAAGGAGAGGAGCGGCCTGGTCGGTCAGCAGCAAAGGCGCGAGGGAGCGGCCGTCCGTTGGACGAGCTTGAGGCGACGAGGCGGAGCAGTAGCCGGCTGGGAAGGACGGCCGAGACAGCGGGCAGAAGCTCGCGGGTAGCTTGGCACCGGGGAGGGCGGATTTAAGAGTGGCCGCCGGGCAAGAGGCGGTAGCGATCGGGCCGGGCAGCAGCCCAAGGGTAGCTTGGCAGCTGGGGAGGGCGGGACGAAGAGTGGCCGGCCGGGCAAGAGGCGGCAGCGACCGGGCCGGGGCAGCCGGATCCGCGACGGGAAGGGCCGGAATCAGGAGAGATGCTAGCACGGAGTTGCAGTGTGCGGGAGAGAGGTGAACCTAACATCTGATACCATGTTGGATAAACAGCAACTGATCTTTACTGAGGGTCAAAGGCCATTATATATACATGTGTGGTAAAATGCATGAAACCTCTTATACAATGGGGATATACAGAAAAGAGACTATACACATCTAACAACGTCTTTCTCTATTCCTCTTACATTGCAAGCTATCTGGTTAAAGGAAAGAACACATCTTGGTTTTCTAAACACTTTCTTCAGGTAAAAGAAGCAACCTATACCATGTTGCCAACCAACTTGATACAAGTACTCGTCCACTATATCCTCCATTGCATGTGCTACCTTCCTCACCTCATCCAACCAGCCCTCATATACTTGATTGTTGCAGTTTCGTATGTCCATTTGACAGAGAACATCATGGATTAGGCGAAGCTCCCGCACCACACGACCCATGCTGCCCTTTAGCTCAATCAATTGTGTTGCATACTTGGAAAGGTAAGCACATGCCTGATTTGCTGCTCCATTTGCCAAGGCGACTCCGATCTTTTCAATGACTAGGAGAAGAACTATTTCAGCCATTATTTTCTTGGAGAGTTGCTAATGCCTCGTTGTTGGTTGGTAGCCTAGGTGCACGTTTTCCTCAATATTGCCAGCAAGACCTTCTGCAAAATGAATCAAGTGCTGCATTAGTTTAAATGTATATAAATATTGGTAAGCAAGCACTTGCCGAAAACTTTCCAGCAACAACTGAAAAGTGAAAATTAAGCAGAACGTCTCAAAGCAATACTGAAATAACATACATTCACCCACACAATGAAGCAAAACCTTAGTTTGAAACCGCGACACTTATTTTGGATCGGAGGGAGTAGTAAAGATAGACATGTATATACATGTGAGCTGTACTAGCTACACTTGGGACTATGCTAACATGCTGAAAATTGATGGAAGTTTACCGGTGTATTTATTTCAAAGGAACTCGCTTAGTTTCTCAAGTGCAAAAGAGTCCAGCTTATTTCACTTCCCAATCAACAAACTGTGTGTTCACCTGCAAAAAAAACAGTGTGTTAATTAATAGGTTAAAATAATGTATGTGTAATTAAATTCGAATCGCTGCACCAAAGGGATTCGAAGATTCGAGGTCGTTTGAACTAGAGTGTATATCCTCCTTTCAAAAAGAAAAACGAAACACAAGATCCTACCTCCCCTTCTTTATCTGGCTATGGTAGGCCACGGCAAGGGATTGGCGAATATGTGAGGCAAGGCGTAGCAGCTTTGTTGTCAGAGATTAGAGTCAAAGGGATGTGATTCGGTGGCGCTTTGCGGCGAACGGCGGCAAATCTCATGGATTGCCACCGAGCGGCCACGAGGCGGAGGACGTGGGAGGCTATGGTACCGTCGACCTCGCAAACTGGACACGCCCTGCAGTCTTCTCGGATTGAGTTCTCAGTCTTGCAGCTTTCTCCTGTCACTAAATTTCATCTTGACGCGGAGATGAGGCTGAAAGAACTTCTTCGAGAAGAGGAATTGAAGTGGGTGTTGCAGGCCAAGGTCCGGCGGGTAGTCCAGGGAGATGCGAACACTCAATTCTTTCACATGATCGCTAATGGTAAACATAGAAAGAAGATGATCTTTCAGCTTAAGCAAGATGAAGGAACAATTGTAGGGCAGGAAAACCTTAAGCTGTATATTACTGAGTATTACAAGCAACTATTTGGTCCTCCAGAGAATAACTGTGTGTCTTTGGATGAGTCCACGGTTGAGGATGTTCGTCAACTCACAGCGGTGGAGAATGATATTCTGGCGGCTCCTTTTTCTGAGAAAGAGGTGTTCGAGGCCATATCACAAATGAAAAATAACAAGGCGCCGGGCCCCGATGGTTTTCCAGCGGAGTTTTATAAAAAGTGCTGGCATATTATTAAAGGGGATCTGTTGCCTCTGTTTAATGATCTCTTCTCTGGTCAGATTCAGCTTTTTCAGCTGAATTTTGGTACGATTACACTTCTCCCTAAGAAAACAAAGGCTGTGAGAATTGAGCAATTCAGGCCCATCTGTCTTCTGAATGTTAGCTTCAAAATCTTTACCAAAGTCGGGACTAATAGGCTCACACAGATAGCGCATGCTGTGGTGCAGCCTACCCAAACTGCTTTCATGCCGGACAGGAACATCCTTGAATGGGTTGTGGTCCTTCATGAAACGCTCCATGAGATCCACACGAAAAAACTGGATGGGGTTATTTTCAAAGTGGATTTCGAGAAAGCGTACAACAAAGTCAAATGGCCCTTCCTTCAACAAGCCTTACGTATGAAGGGATTTGATGAAGCTTGGCGACGCCAGGTGGAATCCTTCACGCAAAAAGGGAGTGTTGGAATTAAAGTGAATGACGATATAGGTCATTATTTTCAGACACACAAAGGTCTGAGGCAAGGTGATCCAATGTCCCCTATTTTGTTCAACATTGTGGTGGACATGTTGGCAATTCTCATAGGAAGGGCAAAGGAGGCCGGTCAGGTGGGTGTGGCTTGGTGCCTCATCTAGTTGGTGGGGGTGTGTCCATTCTGCAGTACGCTGATGATACAATCATCTTTATGGAGCATGACTTGGTAAAAGCAAGAAATATGAAGCTGGTGTTATGCTTATTTGAACAATTGACCGGATAAAAGATTAACTTTCAGAAAAGCGAGTTGTTCTGTTTTGGTAGAGCCAAGGAGGAACAAGAGACTTATAGGCAATTGTTTGGATGTGAACTAGGGGCTTTATCTTTTACATACCTAGGTATACCCATTCACCATCGTAAGCTAACAAACAGAGAGTGAAAATGCATTGAAGATCGGTTTGAGAAAAAACTTAGTTTCTGGAAGGGCAAACTCATGTCTTATGGAGGCCGGCTGATTCTTATCAATTCGGTGCTCACAAGTATGCCGATGTTCCTACTATCTTTCTTCCAAGTTCCAGTTGGGGTTAGGAAAAGGCTGGACTTTTACCGATCAAGATTTTTTTGGCAGAGTGATGATCAAAAGAGAAAGTACCGACTCGCCAAATGGGATGTCATCTGTCGACCAAAGGACCAAGGGGGTCTGGGTATTGAGAATCTAGAGGTCAAGAACAGATGCCTTCTCAGTAAGTGGCTGTATAAGTTATCAGTTGAGACTGACGCAACATGGGCACAGATTCTTCGTAACAAGTATCTGCAGTCCTAGACTTTGTCACATGTGACAATGAGACCAACTGACTAGCCATTTTGGAAGGGGCTTATGAGAGTTAAGGCAGCCTTCTTTAATAGAACAAAGTATATTGTCGGTTATGGCAACAATACCCGTTTCTGGGAGGATACTTGGCTTGGTGATACGCCACTGGCGCTCCAGTACCCATCCTTGTATCGTATTGTTCAATGACGTGATGCGCTAGTTGCAACGATTATGCAGTCCACCCCCCTTAATATCCAGTTTCGGAGGGTGCTTGTTGGTGATATAGGTGGGAAGCATGGCTTTATTTGGTGACTAGACTGATGGAGGTTCAGTTAGATCATCAGCCCGATCAGTTGTGCTGGAAACTTACTAGGTCTGGAGTGTTCACGGTTAAGTCGATGTATATCGATGTCATTAACTCTAGTGTCATTCCTAGTTCCAAACATGTTTGGAAATTTAAAGTTCCTTTGAAGATTAAAGTGTTTATGTGGTTTGTACATAAACAATTCATTTTAACAAAGGACAACTTGGTTAAGCGCAATTGGACAGACTCTATTAGGTGTAGTTTCTGTGATTGGGACGAGACCATTAAGCACCTCTTCTTTGAGTGCCCGTTGGCGAGAGATTTGTGGCGCACTGTGCAAATTGCCTTTAACATTACTCCTCCGAATTCGGTTGGTTCGTTGTTTGGAACGTGGCTTGCTGGGATAGAGTCCGATGCAGCTAGACACATTCGTGTAGGAGTATGTGTGTTGTTATGGGCAATTTAGAACTGCAGGAATGATTTGGCTTTTAATAGAACAACAACTATTCATTTTTTGCAGGTTTTATTCCGAGCTACGGCGCTGATCCGTTTGTGGTCCTTACTCAATCCGATGGAACCAGGGAGCATTTGGTTACTGGATCTGTCCGGTGGGAGATGGTAGCGCGGGATATCTTCAACCGGTTTGGATGGCGGTCATGTAATGGATATGCGATTAGTTTTCCTATCTTTATTTTGCCAGCCGGTTGTGGCTCTGTGGCATTTTTGTCTTCGGCGTTGAGGCTTTGTGTGAGCTCGCCTTTATTTACCTTTTCAGACTTTGAGACCTTGTTGAACCTATTTTATTTATAAATGTGGCCGTATGCGTCGCTCTGATGCAGAGGTCGGGAAGCCCCCTTCTCTTAAAAAAAACGGTAGGCCGCCGAATGAAACTGAATGTACCGACGTAGGTACCTTGTTTTGGTGTGACGATCGGATCCCCAAGCAAGCTCTTGGCCTCTGGCTTCTGAGAAAGAGAAGAGAAGATGTCTATGGCTGCAATCGATTGTTTAGTCCAGCCAGCGTACATACGCAGCATTGCTTTGGCTTTTTCCTCCCAACCACCAGCCCAATAATTGAGTTTGAATTGGAACTTTGAAGTGGTTTGAACAAACATGGCGTACCCACCGGCAAGTTGGTGTCAAAGATATTAAAGACGACTTAGAAGAGTATTTGGGTCAAGCACGGCAATGCATGGAAAATGTCTTCACCGCAAACAAATGAAACCATTGCCGCCCTATATATTTCTCTCAAAAATAAAACACGATAGAGACATACTACTATATATTCACCCGTCAAAATATTCTTAATACATTTAATGTTTTCTACAAGATAAAACTTCCAATCTATTCATCAACTGTCAAGGTAGTACAAAGAGAAGAGAAGATGTCTATTTTTTTTTTGAAAAGGTGGTTAAACCCCCGGCCTCTGCTTCAATCGATGCATGCAACCATCTTTATTAATTATTTCACGAAGGTCTCACAAGAACATACATCAAACCTACAAACTTGATAATGTGGAGTGCTCTCACTCCCCATGTCTATAACCGATATCATCGCCGATCCATCCATATAATGTATCGGAACCAACAACCGGTGCAGCAGACCTAAAGTGTGCAACACATGCATATGTTTTAGAAGCCTCCATCATCATCGAATCGCTGTCCCATCTTCAGAAGAGAGATCTGCATTATCCTTGCCATTCTGGCCATTCGTTGATTCCACCACGGCGCCCACGACTCCACCAGCCTGCGTTCGTCCATCCCGAGGCAGGGTCGGCCACTGCCGCCGTCGCCGCAACCGCGTTGCCGCCACTCTGCTAGATCGGTCGTGCCTCCACGCGCATAGGGTCCCCGCCACCCCTGAGACGCGGGACTGAGGAAGGACCCTCGCCACCGCCATCGGTCTCCGGGCGTAGGCCGGCGGCATCCTCCGGGCTCTGGCAGCGGCGGGAGGAAGGGAGGAAGGTGATTTTGGCCCCGGCGGCGGCTAGGGTTGGGTACCACCCGAGTCGCCCGAGCGGGGGGCGACACGGGGTCGGGGCCTGCCAGTTATGAGTCTTCCCTTGACCGCAACCTTTTTTAGGGGGAGAATTTCACTTCCCCGGTCTCTGCACCAACTAGGGATGCATGCGACCTTTTAAGTATGAGTGCTAGAATTTTTTAATCTCGGTTACACATCAAGCCTAGTCCTTAATAAATGTGTGAGTACCAGAAAAATCTGGTCCTCAAGAATAAATACGAACCTAAATTTGCCACCGTAAGGATTTGAACCCAGGTGTTAGGTTTGTACATCTACTCTCCTCCAATCAGTTGAGCTAGGCTCACTCCATAGGGAAGATGTCTATGGCTGCTATCGATTGTTTAGTCCAGCCAGCGTACATACGCAGCATTGCTTTGGTTTTTTACTCCCAACCACCAGCCCAATAATTGAGTTTAAATTATAACTTTGAAGTGGTTTGAACAAGCATGGCGTAACCACCGGCAAGTTGGTGTCAAAGATATTAAAGACGACTTAGAAGAGTATTTGGGTCAAGCACGGCAATGCATGGAAAATGTCTTCAGGGCAGACAAATGAAACCATTCCGCCCTATATATTTCGCCGGTAACGTATATTTCTTGCAAAAGTAAAACAAGATAGAAACATACTACAATATATTCATCCGTCAAAAACAAAAAGCCAAGAAAACCGAAAAAAATTCTAAAAGTGGAAAACGCGTGGGAAAAATAAACGAAATCCGGAGAAAAAGCTCAGAACACGACATGTGACGGCGGTGGCGTGCTCTCAGCCCAACCTCAAATAATCATTGGGAGTTTACCGAAGGCGATCGTTAACTAGTTGCTTTCCGCAAAGGCCCACTAAAATTTGCTACTGGCTATATATATAATGCTTGCGCCGCGGCGATGCTCACAACGCGCACTGTCTCCAGCAATCGTCTCTCCTTCCTCGCTGCCCGCCGCCGTTCTCCACCTCTAGAGCTACAGCAAACACCGGACCACGCATAGATCTTTGGCCTCTCAGGCACAGCACGCAGGCCGCAGATAGATCTTGGCCTGACGAGGCGTTTCTCCGGCCTTGCATTGGCCCGCTCGCTGCCCGCCGGCCAGAGCTCCACGGCGTCCAGCGAGGGTGACGTCTGCTCGCGGCCGCACTGGTCGCCTCCGGCTGTTTGTCTACAAGGTGTGCCCTTCTCTCGTGCTACATATCTTAGGTAAAATGTTGTGAAAAGAAAGACATCTTGCAAACAAACCGGGTCGATCGAAACCTCCAGTTTTAAAATCAGCTCGCTGATGATCAAATCGTATGACCACCTGCTTTGGAAGTGCATCAATATCTTCTTTATGTTGGAACCTTTTCATTCAGGCGGATGCTAGGCGCAGGCACACCGGCCGCCTGCCAGCCGTACGATGCAGGCATCCCTTTTTTTAATAGAAAAGGAGGTCATCCCCCGGCCTTTGCATCGGAAAAATGGATGCGACCACTTTATTAGATCAAGTTTAGTAAAGTAAATAGTCTGGTCTGTAAAGTACAGTTCACATAAGGAGCGAAACAAAAATAAGCATCTCAAAGCTACAAGTCGTCCCCCTTCCTCGTGGAAGTCTCCTCCCTCCCCCCATAGCGCCTGCTTGCTCTGTCGTCCCCGCACGGCCTTCCACTTGCAGCTCCCGTTGCGCCGCTCGTTGGCTCACCGTCCCTCTTCGTCGCTTCTTCCTCCTTCCTTTCTCCCTCCCGCAACGCTCGCCATCCAGCCATGGTTGAAGCATCTCCCGCAGCCGCTCCAGCAAAACCTGACCATGGTTGTAGCATCCACACAAGCTGGTTCCAGCTTCTTCAGGTCATGGTTGTAGCATACCGCGCAAGCTGGCTCCAACATATTCCGGTTGTGGTCGTAGCATCCATGAAGACCGGTTCCAGCATCTCCAGGCTATGGATGAAGCTCCCTTGTTCGCCGGTTGAAGCTTTTCTCGTGGATACTTGCAGCTTTCCTCAAACCCCCGACCGTAGCTTCGCTGTCGTCCTCGTAGCTTTCCGTCATCGTTGTCGGTTGAAGCTTTCTGCGGTGCCGTTGTAGCTTTCTTCGTAGTCCCTTGCAGCTTTTCCCTGTGGCAGTGGCCAGCACTAGCATCCATTGCCATGGTTGGAGCTTTTTGCGATGTCGGTTGTAGCTTTTTGTGATGCGGTTGTAGCTTTTATGGTATTGGCAGTAGCTAGGCCAGGCATATGTCGTCTTGCTTGAAGCTTTTTGCGACGCCGGTCGAAGCTTTTTGCTATGGCACTGGGCGGTTCCAGCATTTAGCATCACTGGTTGAAGCTTTTTGGCGCGCGTGTGGTAGCTTCCTCGAACACGGTGTGACGACGCATGGGAGCAGCACCCCATGGAGGAGGCGCAGCGTGAGGAGCGGAGGGAGGAGTGCTCGGAGCTGCCTGGTGTTATGGCGGAGGAGGCGAGGCAGAAAGCGATGTGTGGCAGAGAAAAAGCGTGGTCAGTTGGATCGCGTTTCATCCAATCCGCAGCGTGTGACCGGCCGAATCACTCGGCCGGCGTGTCGTAAAGAAACGTTTCCCTTTCATATATATTTTTTCCTCGCTCTCGAAAATTTATGTTTTGTGCTTTTTTATGCTTCGTTTACAGCAGACAATATTTTTCTCGCTCTCGAAAATTTATGTTTTTGTGCTGGCCGCTCCCATCCCATCGCATCACATGGGCTTAATTTTGGCACCATCTGCAAAATGGTTACTTTATAATATCATCATGGCCTATCTCTCGACGTCAGCGTATAGCTCGAGGTTGTCTCTTAACCAAGTTATCATATTTTTACTCCAACTATCAAGCTGTTTAGCTTTGTTTGACCAACACATAACTGCTGGTCGTCATACTCCAGCTCATCGAGGGAATCTTGTATCGTTTCCATAGGTGTAGACTTTGTCCAAGACTTCCCTACGAAGCTACTCCCCGCGTATCAAATTACTTGAAGTTACAAATTTGTCCCAAGTCAAATTTCTTTTTAATTTGACAAAACTTAAATAAATAAACTGTTAACATCTACTCCCTCAATTCCTATCAATTCATATATATTTGTCTTTTTATAGATTTCAAAAGGGCTACCACATAAGGATGTATATAGACGTATTTTAGAGTGTAGATTCACTCATTTTGCTCCGTATGTTGTCACTTGTTGAAATCTCTAGAAAGACAAATATTTAGAAACGGAGGGAGTTTAACATCAAACATGTATGTATAGTATGAATAATGAAACTGTTTTGGTGTTGTAGATGTTATATAGTTTTATAGACTTGGTCAAACACGAAGAAGTTTGTCCTAGCTAGGGTAAAACTAAAACTCCAAGATAGTATGAAATGGAGGGAGTAAGAAATAATAATAAATATAGGAAGAAGCAAGACTTCATCGCCTATATAGAGGAGTTCCGACTCACATCACCTAGTGTTGACTTACGTTTATACGTGTTTTTGCTCTGTTCTATGCTCATCTCGAAAGATATATATTGAGATCTAGTAGATGTCTATTTTTCTCTCTGTACTATTTTTGTGAACTTGCTTCAGTTTCATTCTCGGTCTATATTGATTCCATGGTGTATATGGATTCCATTGGCATACTATGTTCAGCTATCTTACAACAAACTTTGCATCTTTGTTGCTTGACGCAAGGTTTGATTGGATCCATTAGCTGGATATCTCTATCGCAGTTTCCCGTTTGTGCAGGATCTGTGGACCACCTGCGTACATGGCCAGGTCTTAAGTAGGTATTCACTTCCTTGTTTCCATTGTTGATAGTTCAGTAGCTATTGAAATTTCCTTCCTCCAAACAGAACCTTATATATTGGTCTTGTGTTTTGATAACATGTATCAGATTTATTTAAGATTTCGTGCAAGCTTGATTGGGCATTTGATGGGGGTCAACAAAAACAGAAGCAGTTAAATTGGCCATAAATCTCTATTGGTTGGTCTACCTATAAATGGACATAGTTTATTTCAGCTAACCATTTGTGGTCATTTTTCTATCGGAGAAAGCAATAACATGGATAATGCATGTGTGGCGCCAAAGCTTATGCCTTTCCAATTATTAGAAGAAATTACGAATGGTTTCTCTAAGGACAGGAAAGTTGGTGCGGGTTCATATGGAAATGTGTATAAGGTATGGCTAAAGACACCTGCGTGGTTTCTGGCTAGAATTTCTTATTGTCAGACTTGTAAATTTACTCACATACCTAACACTTGTATGGTGGATAAGTCGTTATTCGATATACTATATTTTTTCTATTATTCAAACTATGGCACAACCACATGCTTATAAATTCAGGCATATGCCAAAGAATCCAAGACAGAAGATAAATTGTGTTTAGGCAGATGCCTTGCATGCAAGAATAAGCCAGGAGAGAAGCCTGACTCTAGTCACCTCGTTTACATGAGCTAGTAAAAGAATCATTTGGAGACTAAATTTAGAAGTTGTTCTTCCAGCAGAGGGTAACAGCTCAAGTTCACAAGCCACAAATATTTTTTCTCTATTGATCTTGTTAATGACTAGTCTGCACATACTTGATCCTACACTGCCGCACTATATTCTGACAAACAAAAATGTGTAGTAGTAGGATATGGGTCCCTACTTAAATAAACGTGAGTATGCACAAGTTTTCTCGCTAATTGTGTTACATATATCACTCCAAAAAGAACTTGAAATCATGCATGAATTGATATATTGAATAGGGAGAGCGTACAGATGGGGAGGTGATTGCTGTGAAGCTGCTTCATTACATTCCAGGACTCGATGATGAGCAATTTGAGAAGGAGTATCATAACCTCGCAAGTCTACAACACAAAAATATTGTGCGGTTACTTGGCTATTGTCATGAAACTCGGCGGAAAGTCTTACCTTACAATGGGAAAATGGTTTTTGCCGAGATGACACAGAGAGCCCTTTGTTTTGAGTATATGCAAAATGGAAGCCTTGAGAGTTGTCTTACTGGTATAATGCTTGTATTATGAGATACTATCTTAAGCAACCATTCATAATATATATTATTTGAGAATGCCCTTTGTTTATCGATGCAGATGAAACCAGTGGGCATGATTGGCACACACGCTATTCAATAATTAAGGGGATTTGCCAAGGTTTAAAATACCTTCATGAGGAATTGAAGCCCCCTATGTATCATTTGGATTTAAAACCTGCCAATGTATTGCTAGACGTAAATCTGGTGCCCAAGATAGCGGATTTCGGCTTGTCAAGACTCTTTGGAGGAGAACAAACACAAATGACAAGAAGTTCTGTAGGAACATTGTAAGCCTCAATATATTAACACAGTGTAGAATAGCTTATTCTACACCCCTGTAACGGTACATACAAAATATAGTAACACAATATATAAAATATAGTAATTTATGTAATCATGTAGTCCCTCCGTCCCAAAATAAGTGTCTTGAGCTTAGTACAAATTTGTACTAGAGCTAGTACAAAGTTGAGACACTTATTTTGGGACGGAGGGAGTAGTAAATTATAAACTTGGGTAGTAAAAATTCATTTTCAGACTTATTATATTTTATACACTGCTTACTATATATATATATATATATATATATATATATATATATATATATATATATATGTATGTATATATATATATATTGTTACTAGGGGTGTAGAATAAATTATTATACACGCACGCTTAGAATACAAATTTTCTCTACTACCGGGTGTAGTTACTCGCACTTTTGTTTCGTACGTTTTAAGTAGTATCTATCATATCGGAGTGTATGTATGTGTAGTATGTATTATATAAGAATGTTTAGGTGGTATATATACTACTTTTCTGGTAGTATGTACCATATTTTGAGCATATTCCATTTTACGTTATGTACATGTACGTATTTCACAAATACAAGAAAAACGATGAGTTCACTTGCAATTTTTTATTATACAACTCACTTAGGAGTATCTTAGATATAGTATGTGCACATACTAAAAATAATAAGTAGTGTATATACTACCCACATGGTAGTATATGAGACAGGAGTGTAACTACACCCGGTAGTAGGATGTATTTTCATATATTTAGAGTATATCTAATATATATATATATATATATATATATATATATATATATATATATATATATATATATATATATATATATATATATATATATATCCAGTACACCCATTGTGTTAGTAACATATATAATGATGTCAATTTGTCATGCAGTGGGTACGTACCGCCAGAATATATAGACTCAACTATAATATCTATTAAGTTTGACATATTCAGTTTGGGCGTGATAATTATCAAGATATTGATGGGACCAAGATGTTACTTTAGAAGTGCTGAAATGTCTACTCAACAATTCGTAGAGCTTGTAAGAGAGATTTTTGTCTTTATTGAGATTAGTAGTACATAATTTGTAAATATATAATATTTCTGTCTGCACTTTATGATCGACACTGTTAGGTATATAGGAGCTGGAAGGAAAAGCTACAAACAACTTCAGTTCATGCATTGGAGCCATATTTGAAACAAATAAAGAGATGCACGGAGATAGCTTTAAGCTGTATGGATGCAAATCGACACAAAAGGCCGAGTATAGGGGTAATCATTGATAAGCTTAATGAGATGGAGACTGCGATACAATTACTTGGCGCATCAATGAATGACATAGGATCATCTATGTACAAGGTGATCATTAATCGCACAACTGTTTACTATTATATTTTTCTAATTTTTGTTCAGAATGTGCGGGCATGTGTGTATATCTGTACGAAGAGAGCAGGGGTAATGAATACATAGGATAGAGCTGTCCACTTTATGCCTAGATGAATATGGTTACATTTAACATACTCTCATTTTGCTATTAAAATCACAACATTTAGCAACCACTTTATTGAATCATGTTATGGTAAAATACTTGAAAACTAATCGACCCTCATGTATATCCTACGTCGAATTTTGTTCCATGACTAAACAACATTGAAAGTGAATGGATTCAAACTACTACGGGCGGCTAGGAAATGAATATCACTTTGTGTTTCTCTACTTTCCGCATTAGAAGGAGGTTTCTCAACCAAATCAATTGAGAGGAGGTAGATAACTCCATCCAATGTGAATGGTGTTACCAATGTGCATGAAGCCTTACCGGTTATGAGGTTATACATGGCCCGTTTGCAGAGATTTGGGGGCCCAGAACAAAATTGTATAGCTTCCAGTCTGTTTTATTTCGTACAATTGTTAGGCATATATCAAATACTAATACTAAAAAACTGTGAAGGGAGTGCTAAAGCAATAAATTAACCTCATATTCTACAAAAATGCAACACCCATCTAGTATTTCTTAAAATAAAATATTCAATCATACCTTCATACTTAACCTTCTCCAATACACCATTTTCAAGTGCGATTATCGCCATCCATTTTGTCATAGAGAACGCTAGTAGAACTTGAACAACTCAAGTTTCGAAAAGAACCTTTCCGTAGATGCAACAGTCACATGAATGGTCAACAAAATTATGTATGCAATAACATAGCTGGGATAGATTAAGCAGCGCTTCCTAAAAAAATCAGAATATCAAGGGGACCCATAGATATGTAAAGTGAACTCGTGATGGAAATTATCTCGCGACACAATTCAACTATACAAATACCTAGATATTCTCCAATCATAAGGCCATCTTAGATATTAGCACAAGCAACCATCAAAATTTCATTATCCAATCATCAAAGCCTACCGGAAGTACACGAGAAAACAAATGTTTTTTCATACACCCGGTATTCTTCAAATCCACTGGTTAGTGTAGTTATCACTTTATCTGCAACATGTATATAAAATAATTGGCCCTAAATGTCTTCCTGTTTTTATAAACAAACGAAACTCATTAATTACTCAAACAGGAAATTGTCCAATTAGAGCGAAGGAATTAAATTACCACCATCGAGGTCAAACTAAGCACCACACAACACATACATAGGCGGTTTTATAATACTTTCACAAAGTAAATTAAAGTATTATGATAATACAAAGTCAAACTTAATTTCTTTCTACCCCTAGCCCTGTCCCAACCTAATCCAATAAATTATTCACAACAATCAAATTAATTACCTGGTAGTGGTGGACCGAGGTCAGGGAGCTCATGGTAGACTGCGGAAGCGGCTCCCCTGACGTATAGCGCCTGCCGTTGTGGCACTGTCATGTGGGCCTGTTTCCGATGGGCCGAACCTTCAGTGGTCGAACGACACCCTGCCGAGCGGCAGGAAACCAGGCAAATGATCCTGCGTCATGATGTCGTGGCGACCAGCTGAAGCAGAAGCAGGCAATGATTGTATTTTTTTGATACAGTACAGACGCAATCACTCATATAAACACAGATACACTCACCTTTATGAATGCATACACGTACACCTTACCCCTATGAGCCCCTTCGAGAGACTAAGCCGGCATATCATCTGGAGATTTATGAAGTCACCGTAGGCGTGTCGTCGTTAACTGGAACATCTCCTCCCACGGAAAACGTATTGCTGGATATATTTGTGTTATATTTGTGTTTTTCCTTTTTTTGTTTTTCTTTTTTATTTTCTCCTTTTCTTTTTTCTGGAATTCTTTTTGATCTTTACTTTTTCACCTTTTTGTGAATTTTCTTTTCAAAATCAGGAAAAAAATTGTTCATCAAATTCAAAATATGTTCATTAGTGTAAAAAAATGTTCAACAGTTCAAATTTTTTTCAGCGAATTCAACTTTTTGGTTCATCAGATTTAAAAAGGGAAAACTTTGTTTTTGCCACTCCAGCTTTTGCCAATTTTGCATATGCCACTCTAGTATTTGACATCTCATTTTTGCTACTCTTGGCTTTTGACAATACATCACAAATGCCATTCCATGGCAAAAACGATAATTTTTCATTTCACTTTTGCCATTCTTAGTTTTTGACAATGTATCATAATTGCCACTCTGAAAATTTTGCTTTTGCCACGGAATGGCAAAAGTGATATATTGTCAAAAGCTAAGAGTGACAAAAGTGAAATGTCAAAATCTAGAGTGGCATAAGCAAAGATGGCAAAAACTAGAGTGGCAAAAACAAAGTTTTCCCATTTAAAAAATGTTCACCAAAATTCAAAATTTGTTCACAGGCCGAAAAAAATATTCATTAAATTTAAATTTTGTTCATCATTTTCGAAAAGTGTTCATCAAACTCATAAATTGTTCATTGATTTCGAAATGTGTTAATCTATTTTTCAAAAAATTGTTCTTGAATACAAATTTTGTTCATCATGTTCAAAACTTGATTATCTAATTCAAAATTTGTTCATGAAATATAAAAATTGTTCATTATTATTTAAAAATGCTCATAAGAATGTTCATTAAAATTAAAGAAATTTTCATTCTTTTGAATCGCAAACACTTTCAAATTCAAGATAAATTTTTATGACAATTCATAATATTTTGAATTTTAGAAGTAATCCCGAAATATTTGAATCTAGAATAAAACAAAAACAGAAAATAAAAAGGAAAGGTAGAAAACAAAAACGAAGAAAAACGGGGGCGCCGGCCCCGCGCATGGGCCGACCCAACAAGGCGCGCGGGGAGATGGGGCGGGCGGGTGCACGCTGTCGCTGATCGGGGCGCCCACGATCCACATAGGAGGTCTCATTGATGGAATAGACAATCACATAAAACAGCAATTGCTAAGCGTAAGACTTCAATTTAGTTGGAATCGTCTGCTTCACGCCGGCTACGACCAAGGGAGAATGTTAGAAGTATAATTATGTTTAAGTTAGAGATATGAGTTAGAGGTAGAATAAGTGTAGATCATGCACGACTGGCCCTCTACTTCAACTCACTCTCCCTCATATTGTACTTCTATATATATATCATACAGAAGGGTTAGAACATTACAACAAATGTTAGATATCCTACAATTTCTACAGATGTTAGGTCCTATTTGTTTGGGCTTATACTTCAGCTTTTGTAGCTTTTCCACTTTGGCTAAAAATCCGAAAAATGCTCGTATTTCGGGGCTTTTGGCTTATACTATCATATGACAATATTGATTCATAAGCCAAAAGCCAAAGCTAAAAACCACCTGTTTAGGAGCTTTTTCTGCTTTTAAGCCAAACTAGAAAAGTTGCAAAAGCTGAAGCATAAGCCTAAACAAACATGGGCATACTCTATGTGCATATGACTAGACCCCAAATGAACATGTATTAGTGTGTTGGATTAAACCTCATATTGTAGGATGCCCACCATGTATTAATGGCCTGGTCATATGCACAAAGAGTAACACATGTAGAAATTATATGATGGTTAATATTTGTTGTATTGTTCTAACCCTCTTATGGGATATATATATATATATATATATATATATATATATATATATATATACAAGGACAATATAAGGGAGAGAGACTTAGAGTAGAGGGCAAGTCGTAACCTGATTTAAACAAATTCTATCTCTACCTTAAACATAATTATACTTCTAACAATAATCAGAGATAATTTACATAGTTGTGCAAGTTTGGATAAGCGAAATGTGACCTCATTTGCATGCTCGCAGAAGTTTAATGACTACATTCACGTATTTTACAAGTTTGTGCATCAAACTGACCGTCGAATGCATGTTCAAAGACTCCAAATGTATTTACCGCTTTTAATAATATTCATACCAAGCCAACCACTGGAACCATTGATGTGGATAATCACTTCCCATTTACAACTTGGAGGCTAACAGATGATAAGAATATAAACTCATACCATATTTGGAAATAGTTGGGACAACCTAAAACCGACCAAAATCCTCTCTCCCAACTACTCCCTTCATCCCATAATGTAAGACATTTTCTACATTAGTGTCAGAAAACGTTTTACACTATGGGACGAAGGGAGTAGATAGCATGGCCTCCCGGTGCTGCACATTCTCCTGCCGGAACTGTCCTGGGGTCTCCTCCTATATTAGGAGATGAGAACGCCTGACATGGGCACACACGATTTATTTTTATAGAGGTTTGCAGGTTTTTATTCATAGTTTTAGTACTTTGCATAGATGCACTGGATCCTCGTTGTAAGCACATCGTTAACTCCATGAAAGGCCGCCATACTCGTCATTTATCTACTCTTACTATATTGTACTGATGTGTTGGTACTTGTGGTACTTGTCATTTAATGATTTATCTGTCTTAGTATATTTAGTTACAAAGGTACTCCCTCCGTCCAGGTGCATAAATCATCTTAGGTTGTGCACTGCGACCAAGACAGAGGGGAAAACGAGAGAAATTAATGTTCAATTGTTAATTAATAGCATTGCATGCAATGAACTGACCAATGCATGCCGAGTTTGGTAGTCTCAAGTCATTGAAAGCATGCACGCCCCACATCTCTTATTGGTTGATATGTCAAGAAACAATAAACAAGGTGGGATTAATGCATCGCACCTAAGTGTTTTGGGATTATTTTGTTTTTGTAAGGTGACTTATACACCTAGACGGAGGGAATACTCTTAAATACTATGTTTCGTCATGCTTGTACTTTGACTTAGATGTATCCATATATGGGGCAGCCGATTTCTATGCAATTATTCCTCTAAATTATAGGTTGAGGGCAAATTTTTTTGAAAATAAGCTTATGTATTCTTGTGGTCGTATCTGAAATTTAGGGTTAAAAGAAAATAAATTACACAATAGCTATATGTAAGTTGCCTGAATTTGTAATTTGGGCATGTCAAGTTCGTGCTAAAAGGAAAAAGTAGAAAGCTGGAGGAGGAATAAAGAAGAAAGACTATGAGATCTTAATCCAATAGCTTGGCAATCGACTTACCCAAAATAAATTGCTAGGCGACTTACGTATAGCCAGTCCCCAAAACCATGTCTTTTTTAATGATTGGAGATCTCTTTATCAGCTATCGCTCTTGTCCCGTTGTCTTTTGACTAACTAACTGATTCTATTTGTACATTCAATGTAGGATACCCTTTCAGAATTTGGTAATGACGATATTGACCGTTTTACAAGGATTTCTCCATCAGACGAAGATCACAGGAAATCAAGAGGAACAGGTTAACGTTGTATCTCTTTCGCCTGCTGTTAAAATGCTCATTGCCCAAAATAAAAAAGCTTAAATCCTGATGTGCTTTGTCATGCGTGGTTATCCTCTTACTATATCAATGTTATTCCTTGACATTTGTTGATGCGTTCAATGTGTTAAGACGACCCCTCGTTTACATTTTACCACTACTGTTGTGTTAAGACAACCCCTCGTGCACATACTACTGTAGTGTTTTGGTTGTGAATGAGATCACGGGTCAGTAGTCAGAATATTATTACGCCCTCCAGGTCCTAAAAGAGAAGGCCTATAAATTTTGTCTCGGGTCAAACGAGTACAATGTTCATCAGTTTGTAGAAAAAAAAATCAACAACTACACAAAATTAGTATCACTAAATGCATTATAATTATATACTTATATTATAAATATTTAGTATTATAGTTAGTAGTTTTTCTACAAAACCAGAACAAACTTTGCACTGTTTGACTCGAGACAAAATTTATGAATGTTCTTTGAGAGACGAGGGTACATACAATTGATGTGTCGCTTGGATTTTCTTATCAAGCTATTCAAGCTTATTGTATTATCTGGTCTTCCATTCCCTTTTACGCGTACATTTCAAATGAATCCCTGCATATAATTTGTAATACATTTTTATTTTTTCTTATAGAAAAGTATCTGGACATAGACGACGACAACAGACTTGCACGATCTATTGAGGAAAGCTTGAAGATTAAATGCCCGCCTCGTGATCATGAAAGTAGCTCCCACCCCTGTTCTCAGGACAATGACAAGACGAATGACATCTGTTCATATCAACCTTCACAAACAATGTATTCATTCGGATTCAGGTATGTATTGTTTCATCAAACAAGGCAAAGGCATGCCATTTTATTACTCCCTCCGATCCAAATTAATTGACACTATTTTAATAGAACTTTAGGGAGTATTAAGAAGAAGAAAATTGCTCGATTAATTAGAAAAAGACCAAACAAAAACCAACACTATGGACTACAACCAAACACATGGCCAAGAGCACCGCCTGCGTGTAGTTGAGGTGGCACATGCATGGTGAATGGAGCCTAGCTTAGATGGTTAGGTTTCTTGTGGTGGAACCTACCCACTAGAGTTCAAGTCCTAGACTTAGAACTGGTGCTCGCCTTTTCTTAGATTTATTTCAGGCTTTCGGGAATGTTTGTTTAGTGGGAGGAGAAGTTCCCGTCGACTACAAGTCGCCTGTGATGACTTCATCAATCTCAAGGCGTTGTGCCGGCTCATAATCTTGAAAGTGCTCATAGGGGTAGGGTGTATGTGCGTGCATTCATATGATTGAGTGTACGTGAGCGTATCCGATTATACCATGTTAAAACAAAGAGGTAGCACATGCATGCATGAACTCAGTGCATGACAATGCAAGACCTCCATAACACACATCATCGTCAACTATCATATTGTGACATGCCTGGTCGGACTTCTCCATGACAAGCGAAGAACCAATCAAAGCAACACTCGCCAAACCACCTCTGACAGGCACATCAACAACAACAAGGCAACTCCGATTTCGATAAAGCCGTCATGAGTCGTCAACCACTAGACCCTCAGCTGCACCGAAAACCCTGCGAATAGTGGACCACGAAATAAAGACAAACACGACACTGGTGAGAACTTCAAAAGCGATGCCCCAAGAAGAAAAACAAAATTAAAATGCCCCCATTGCTCGACTCGAGGAGACATAAAATCTGGGGTATTCTCCAAAGCCTTGGAGGGATAGGTGAACAAAGTGTTGTAGTAACGATTGCAACAAGGGATATGTTTGGTTCACGTTACACATTTCCCCTCCCCATGCAAGATGGCTCGACGGAGCCTATGCGGGTGTATGCAGGTTCTGAGCCAGCTTTGCATCGTATTCGAATTCTTGCAAGGCTATTGGGTAGACTAGTTTTGTGAACAAGAACAATGCGCTACTATACTAGTAAGCAACAGGACAAACAATTTTGAGCATGCACCATTGGGTGAAGCTTGAATTATCTTCACTCTATGGTGTCATGTAGAAGCGAGAGCTGGTACAAGAATGATAACTTTAATGTTTAGAACTAACCCTCATACAAATGATTGCCCTAATTCATAGACTACAGAACAAATGAAGATCATGAAGCTCAACACACTACCACAAACACATGCATATACTATACTAGACATGACCATACCACACAATTAATGTCTAGTCACTAATCTTCCCCCAAATTAGAACTTTTCCCCCCCCCCCCCCCCCCAAATCGACCCATATCAAATCCTAAACCAAACCCTATCAAGTCCAAAATCGAACTAGAATTTGGGACTTAGAAGGACATTACTTGCCTCCTGCGTGCATATCTGGTGGGTTCTTGGCATATCGCCATAGATGAAGTGGTGATAAAGCGTGTTTCGATGGTTGCCTTCCAGATCTTTGAACCGCCGATGGTCTCCGCAGAGCCTGCATTAGTGGAACCATCGATGGTGACACGTGAGTGGCAAGGGAGATATGGGAGAGTGAGCTTCGAGAGGATTTTTGGTGCGCCTTCGTGAAACATCATGCCCTCTTCTGCTCGCCTTGGGCGTGCATCTGTGTGTCTATTTGCAAAGGTCATTCCCCATCTTATTTGGTGTTGACAAGTGACGTGCATGTGTGGCACTTGCCCCAACCGAGGAGTTTTCACTTTTCATAGATTCATTTTTCCCTCTTAAACCGCATGTCCAAATCTCGAACTGTTTACACCATAGGATTTCTCTCGTTGAAATCTCTGAGACTAGATCACATGTTTATAGGTTTCCACGATTTTTTTCACAAATAACCGAAAAAACTATAGTTTAGGATAATACAAAATTTTTAAAATACCCAAAAACTGAAAAATATATAAATACTAAAAATGCTGGGAATCGGAAGCAAACGATGCTTTTCCCTTTTTTCCAGGAAGCAAACGGTGCTTTTTCCCTTTTTGGAAAGCGGAAAGCACAGTTGTGTTTTCTCGCAGAATCACGGGCTGTGCTTCTTGCAAAACATACGTTGTGCTTTTCCATTTTCGAGCAATCGCAGTTGTGCTTCTCGCATAAGCACAGGGTTGGCTTTCTCGTGGAAAAGCTTTGCTTCTTGACACAAATATTTTTTCCGCAAAAAACTAGGAAAAACCAAGCAAAAACCAAAGAGCCGGAAAACATAGAAAAACCCAAATCAAACCAGAAGCTCGTGTAGAAACAGGAAAATGCGTACTCCAGTAGGGTGCGCCCAACATGCAACACGTGGCGGCGTATGACGCGCAGGTACGACTTCCGCTCAAATGAAGTGGCCGCTGGGAAGGGTAACTGTTAAAGAGCTGCTATCATTTTTGGAGAAGCGGTTCGGTGCCAGGCTCATCCGAACCTGCGTTGATAAAAGAAATGAAAATAAATACTAGAAAAATTCAAGAGAATCGAATTTTTGCATTGTAGATAATTTGGTGTGTGAGATCTGCTCCAAATTTCAGATCAATTGGATTTGTTTGAATGTTTTGAATTTTTTGTGAACTATTTTTTGACTGGGTGCAGATGAGCCTGAGCTCAGAAATAAATATGAATGGGTGTGGTCAGTTTTGCTTCTACTAGGTAACTGCCCGTGCGTTGCCACGGGAAAGTAGATATAGCTTAAATGGCATATATACGCCATGACCCTTGATTCATGTGTAAGCTTAACTCCCAGTACCACACGTCAAAATGCATGTTGTCTGAACCGGGACTAAAGGGCCAGGGTATTAGTACCGACCCTTTAGTCCCGGTTCAGGAACCGGGACTAAAGGCCCTTAACAACCGGGACAATAGGCCCTTATTCTACTAGTGTCTCCAACTACACCCTACTACTACTTTTGGCTCACCACAAATGAAATCGCCATCATCGGTTGTACTCACACAAATATTGTCCATAATAATATTCTTCCTAACTCACATATATGGCCACAATGAATATTATTGGTTATGCACAAGCATGGACTCATCTTGTTCTTTTCTTTATATTAATCACCAAACCAGCCTTTTCATTTATCAACAAACTAACCCTTATACTGGACACAACATTCAAATACATAACACACTGATAGACTAAATAATTTTTTTAATGATGAAAGCAATGGAAAGTGGCGTTGGATGACAAGTGGAAAAACAAGAAACTTATGAAAACAAGCAACCAACTTTCATTCGCATGGCGATGAAAAAGGCTTGGTGCTGGTTCTACACCGGGATGGAGTAGGTTATGAGTCTGAGTCTGGCCGTCCAATCATGAAGCGGTCGAAGATGGTCGTCGGGAGGATTCGACAGTGATGCTCGTGGAGACGACGCCGGTAAAAGGGCTCGGCTGCAGCAATCAACGAGGTGTGCAGTGGCGACGGGTATGGTCCTCAAGTGTCCTCCATTGCTGGCACAGATTTGAGGAGAGTACTCGGCAGCGCCATGACCTTCCTTGTTCACAGTGCTCCGCATCTTCTCCTCGAGGAGGATGGTGGCCTCGAGACACGGTGTGCGGGATCTGGTACCCTAGCTGGCGGGCACAAGATCATGGGATAAATGAGAGGAAATCGGGAAAGAAATGAAGAGATTTTATGGGGAAAAAAAATCTAGACAAAAAAGGAAGGAAATAAACCAAGATTGATCCTTTTATAAGGCAAGGAAGGAAGAGATTTTATGACGTGAATTGATTGCATATGCGTTTCCTAAGAAGAGATTGATTACCATACATTACGAGATTTGATAGGTTGATACGAGGTAGTATCTTTTCTATTTATTCGGTTGTTTATAGGTTGATGATGATGTACTATTTGTACCAACCAATCAAGCCCAAGGTGAATCGCATCGAAATGGATGTCGCCGTCTTTGTTCTGAACTCACTGGGACAAGGTTTTCCCACGAGCTGCACTTCCTCCACCTATCCGAACCAATGGATCGGTCACTACTGGCACCCACGAGCCGAACCACGTCCACCGGGATACACGCTGCATACAGCCGCCGCCCGAACGCCCCCCGTCGAAGAGGGACCTCTAGCCGCCGTGTACCAGCAGGCGCCCATATCTGGCCGTGGAATCCCTTGATCCAACCAGATATGAGACACCCCCCAGACCACCGTCACCAAGCCCGGGGCCCCTCCTGGCTAACACTCGCCGCTGCAAATCAGCAGCCGTCTCCAGTCGCGTCTGCTGATCCCAGCACATCAAAGAACGAGCAAAGCTTCCCTGCTTCCTTAGGAACAAGGGCTGGCCGCCACCGCGGCCTAAGCCGGCAGCAGCGGCGACAAGAGATGATCGGGAAGCCGGCGTCGTGTATGCTCCATGAGCGGCTAGAGGCGGTTGGAAGAGATGCTGCGAAGGGAGGGATGGAGTTGCTGCTACTACGGCCACCGACGATGCATGAAGACGACGCTGCAAGGGGAGCTGACGAAGCTATTGCTGCAAGGCGATGCTGCTCCACTTCACCAGTGCTGCAACGAAACTGCTGTTCTACCATGTCCGTCATGTTGCTAGTCGATACTACCATGGCCTTCATGGTACAATCCCATGCTGTGACGAATGTTGTGATGACATCTCGACCGTGACGACGTTCCTGTGACGCCGACTCAAGTGCTGTGATGGATACTGCGAAGGCTGCTCGGTCTGCTCCAGCTATGCTGCTCCAAGGATGCTGCAACGGCGGCTCGGGCTGCTTCGACGATGCTGCGACGACGATGTTGCTCTGATGGCTCAGGACTGCTCCACCGATGCTGCGAAGCATGCTCGGGATACTCCGGCGATGCTTCGACAGCTATGCCGTGCTGCGATACAGTGCTGTGGCGGGGCCGCCATGCTATGAACCAGTGCTGCATGGCCGCCGCAGTTGCTGTGAGCTAGTGCTGCCAGTGTTCTGTGATGCCACCGGAGTTTGCTACGCAGGCAAGGATGTGTTTGCGGCGTTCTGTGACAAGAAGAAAGAAGTAGAGAAGACCATGGTGTGTTGACTACCATTGGACGACCAGGGAAATCTCCGATCATATGGTTGAGGAGGCAGGTGTTTTTTTATGGGTCTGACTATGTTACATCTAGATGTGAGATAAGCATCCTTATTATGGCCTTCTTGTTTGTCTTTTTCAGACAAAAAAAGTTGTTGCTGCACTAGGTATACAATACATCACTCAAGTGATTAAACTCATCAACTACACCAACCATATTTCTTACCTCAAAGCTCTCTACAATCTCATGAATTCACTCTTGCCAAGATACTTGTCCCCTATTCACTAAGTATGTACAGCCCGGCTAGACGACGCTGCCGCTGCCATGGAGACCCACTGACTCGTTCACCTATCAGTGCCTTGCTCCCAAGTTTACACTCGTTTAATCTAGTACTGTCGTACGGTGTTGCTGCTGCTCAAAGATCTTGCTCCATGCTATAGCGTGCTGTGCTATGGAATATATATACTACTGTAGCACGTAGCTAGCTAGCATCTGCAATTCAAGGATGCTACTACCACTATTCATGTAGTACTGCTATTAATCAATTCCTATATTCCTTTCTCCCAGTTTCTCTATCTTGCTTGCTTGTATATACTTTTACTGATATAACGACAACAAAAACCAGGCCTGGTTATGAGTCAAGCGTAGGCTTACAACTATGACGTAAACAACTACGGGGCAGTTAGAGTCGATGATGATTTGGTTCGGTCGAGACTAGGCTTGCAATTGAGATGAAAATAACTACAAAGGCCCAGTTGCGAAAGACTAACATGGGCCTGCAACTGGCACAAAGAAAACACAAACAAACAAACTATGACCCCAGTTGCGTGTCGAGGGCAGACTTGCAATTGGGACCAAAACAACTACGTGAACCAGTTGTGGGTCGAGGGTAGTTTTGGAACTAGAACGAAAACAACTGTGGGGCTAGTTGCAAGTTGAGGATGGGCTTGTAAGTGGGACACAACACCTACAGGGACGGTTGAAGAGTCGAGGGTGGAGTTGCAACTGGGACAAACGCACAACCACGGGGACAGTTGCATGACTATGATGGGCTTGCAACTTGGACAAGAAAGAACTAAACTACCAGCCCTGAATTGCAAAGTTGATGATGTGGTTGCAACTGAGGCAAAACAAGCAAAAAACTCTGAGCCCAATTGCGAGTCGAGGGTGGACTTGCAACAGGGAGAAAAATAACTATGGACCCAGTTGTGAGTCGTCGATGGACTTGCAACTGGGACAATATTAAAACTATGGGGCCAGTTGTGAGTTGAGTGTGTACTTGCAACTGAGATGAAAAACAAACTAACGAGATCAGTTGTGACTTGAGGATAAGCTTGGAACTAGTAAAAAACAAGTAGATGCCTAGTTGCGAGTCGAGGATCACTACTAGGGAAAATCCTAGCAGTAGCGCGGGTTTAATGCCTATCAGTAGCGCGGGTAACCGCGCTACTAGTAAGGCGCTACAGCTAAAGGTTAGCAGTAGCATGGGTTGGACCACGCTACAGCTATATCGACTTAGTAGTAGCGCTTTCTACAATGAGCGCTACTGGTAATTAGTAGTAGCGCTTCTTCGAGGACGCGCTACTACTATTATTTCGTATTTTACTTCTTTTTTATTTTATGTTGTATTCATTCATCTTTATACAAGTTTTCATGCCGCAACAATTTAGAGATTGTTTTTACATCATAATGAGTTATTACATCACTGGGAGAAAGAACTGTGGACTAGTTTTAAGTGGATGGACATCCACTTGAAACTAATCCGCGGTTCTTTCACCCAATAATATAATAAATATCATCATCATCATCATCATATCATTAACAACTTATCATCATAATACATCATTGTCATATAACACCTCCTCATGATCATCGTTTTCATCAATGAGATATCACATACAAGTTGGTCACTAGTCATAATCATAACTACTCCTCATCATCAACTCTCATAAATATACTGTACCTCACAGGACCTACTACATTTTCTTAGGACCTACTATATTCTCTTAGGGAAAATAGCATAAAACAAAATAGCCCCTGACTCTCCATTATGGAGAATGGAGATTATCCTGTCTCCAATTCTTGCCTTTCGCACAATGTTGCTTCCAAGAACCTCCTTACGACTGTCCATACATTTTTTCCATTCTTTGTTTATCATGTGTTCGCCAGTTTTACCATGGCCGAGCAAGGCCAAGGTTGCTCCCCTCCGGCCGGCCTCTCCTTTGCCCGGAGCAGGCCCTTCCCTTCGCTAGCAAGCCAATTTCTATCATCATCATCCCAATTTCTTTCACATCTCGTTGGTTCCGTTTGGTTCCTTCGCTGCACACCTCTCTGGATTTGTTCCTCCGTTGATTTCCGTTGCCTCTTGTTAGAATCATCAAGACGCACGTATATGAACCGATGAAATTAATTGTGAAGTAGCGATTTGGGATTTTATAGAGAAAATCAACTACTCTGCTTCGTGTGTGGGAGACGGACGGTGTGGGCTTTTTTTTCCTCTTCCGGGTTGATTCTATACAGACTGCGGGTTGATTCTATGAAAAGTGAGGGGCTTTTCTGCAAATTTACTGACGATTAGTATCACCTTGGATATAGAAAATAAATATATACGTGTTGAAGAAAAAAAAACTGAAAGTGTAAATTCACGGGAAGAAGCGTATTGTGACGGTGAACCCACGGAGTAAATCCGTGCTTTATTATTACTAGCAAAAAGGCCCGTGCGTTGCAACGGGAGAGAAAATTGACATGTTCATCAAAATATCCACAAGCATGATATGATAGCATTGGACGACATACAATTTGTTGTAACACAGATTGACCTCGCAACGATATGCGTCTGACTTTACATCAATGTCGGTCGTCCTTGCTGTGTTCATGTGGTCGGCTTTGCGATGTCGTACTTCCGACTTAAAATACCACCAATCGTCCTTGTAGGTTATGCATAGTCGGCTCATCCTTCCGACTCAAAATACCACCAACCGTCCTTGTAGGGTATGTATAGTCGGCTTTGCAACACGGCAGTCCAACTTTTCTAGTGAAAAAGAATAGCGGCAAGCCGGCAACTGGTGTTGCATTGGCGTGCTTCAGCTAGATGCATATATAGATCGTTCGGCCTAGGAACGCCGTGTCCCGCTTGCAGCAGCATCGACCACGCTTGCAGTGTCATGTACTATTCTGGTTGCAGCAATGACATTCGATCAATCGGATAATTTTTCGAAGAAAAAAATGTAAATTTGGTTGCAAAAAAGAAAAATTCTTGTATTTCCGTTCTTTTATAATGCGCCAAATGCTATGCTGGCTCTCCTACGGTCGTCCCAATGTGGGGCATGAGTCTCCGCACGCTTTCTTCTCTCGTTAGTAAATCTCTAATTTCGATGCAAAAAAGAAGTAAATCTCTAATTAAATAGAGCCATGCAAAGCACGAGCATCCCTCTTCTTCTCTCTTTGAACGTCCCTTTTTCACTGCCATAAACAAAATCAAGAATACCAATCTAATCCTCATCCCGCCCATACGCGACGAACCTCGCTTCGGGGAGGTCGGTCACCGGTCGCTGCTGGTCATGTACGTACGTGTCCTGGCAGCTGCGATCCCTGTGGTGATGCTTTCATGGTAACACATCGGAGGCATAAATCCAGACGGCCGACTCTCACCAAATCAATCCCTTTTATTTAGGGATCAATTTCTCTTAATTTCCCCAGCCATGCACAAAACGGGTTCCTCCCTGCATTATTCTCTTAATTACGGACTATTAGGTAAAGAGCCTTGTTTTGCAACAGATGCTGGCTCAACTGGTTGCGGACTTCTCTCCCACATGGGAGGCTGTGAGTTCGAAACTCACACAAGCGCCTAATTTTCGGCTGCTCCCCAATAAGGCCCAGGTTGGCCCATGCAGGACAGTCGGACGAAATTCAGTCCAATTACTAAAAAACAAATTAATAGCAGGGGTCAATTACTAAAAAGCACATGAATAGTACCACCTCGGATAATATGAGCTCCGCAATAAGGCCCAGGTTGGCCCATGCAGGACAGTCGGACGAAATTCAGCCCAATTACTAAAAAACAAATTAATAGCAGAGGTCAATTACTAAAAAGCACATGAATAGTACCACCTTGGATAATATGAGCGAAAAAACTGAAAGCGCAAATTCATGGGAAGAAGCGTATTGTGACGGTGAACCCACGGAGTCAATCCGTGCTTTATTATTAGGGATAGATTAGGGAAAGACTACTATAGGGAAAATATATCCTACCACCTAAGGGTAGTTACCCCACATGTGTCATATACTACTATGCGGTACTATATATACTAATTTGTCATTCTAAATATGTTCGTATATTATATATAAGATAATTCAAAGTGAGTTAAATGAAAAAATTGCATGTCGGCCCGTGGTTTTTATTATATTTGTGAAATACGTACATATTTGTACGTAAAAAGAAGGTACTTAAAATATGATACATACTACCTAAAAAAATATATATATATATATACTACGTAATCATTCTTATATACTATATACGACGCGTATATACTCTCCGATTTGATAGATACTACATATAACATACAAAACTCAAGTGGTGGTAACTACCACCGGTGGGATATATATACACTATGATGTGAAGATGTCAAGTTGACGCTAGTAATTAATTGCGTGAATATTGTATTTTGTTTAAGAGCTTCACATTTCATCTTAGTGGGATAATGCCTATTGGGTGAAAACTTACATAGCAGCTTTTCAATTTGAGTTTTCATATTCGATAGAATATTAAAAGGCTGTCTCCCATATTATTTAAACAATTCTTGACAGCTCAAAGGATGAAACCAACCAGTTTTTTCCAGAGTTTTGAAAAGCTGTTCATTTAAGTTATGCAATCTTTTGATCCTCCATACACTGCTACAAAATCTCCTGTAAAAGTAGCATTGCAAACCGTGGTTTCAAATTTGGAGGTCCAGTATAGAAGTGAGGGAAAAGACACATCAGGCTTAGTTTTCCACCATCTTTATTCGATATCATTACATGTATTTTTTGAAGTGCGGAAGGCACCATAGGGTGTGGTACTGCGGTTATATCTTTACATAGATTGCCTTGGTTGTGTGAAATTTGCCAGTGGTATATCAAAATAAAAGAACAAATGAGTGTGTATGATTGGTTACTAGCATGCATGGAGAATTACAGGAGCAAAAACACTCCGAGATTGCAAGCATAAATTGAAAATTAACTGTACTCAGTGACTATATTTAATTTCATATACACATATTTGCTCAGGACATGTGCTAGATGTCACAGTGAGATTAGCCGTGGGCGTTTTCTTACATGCATGGAGGTTTTTTGGCATCCGGAGTGCTTTTGCTGTCGTGCTTGTAGTCAAACAATATATCAGTACGAGGTAGCTCTTTGTTGTTTTGTTTAATTATTAAGTACCTGCATCATCAGTATATTGACGTTACCGACAAAAATATGCAGTTTGCCGTGTCAGAAAATCATCCATACCATATAACTTGTTACAAGGAGCGCTTTCACCCAAAATGTGATGTCTGCAAGGAATTTGTAAGAATCACCTCATTATCTTATCTTATCTGTTTTCATAAGACGATTCTCTTCATTCTGCATTTTATATGGCAATCTTTGCAAAGTAAAAATAAACTCTAATACTAATTTCCTTCCAAAATAATGTATTTATTGAACGACGTGATTTCTTTTTTTATTTATGGTAGCATTTGCAATTCTGTAAGCCTGGAAGCATGTAGATAGTGACATAATTCTAGATATCCTGTGAAAGTTTTTTGTTTACTGGCTTTGATTTTTGTAGAGAATGATTTGGTGCATCGGTAATTGATTGATCGTGCACTAGGCACATATATATAGGTATAAGGGGTGCGACCGGTATCTTGTCTCCTAAGATACTGCATTACATACAGAGGAGACAGACACTACAAGTACTGCATACAAGACCCAGACCCACGTATTACATGTACACATGTTCAACACCCCCCGCAGTCTAAGCGTCGCCGGTGACGCAGAGACTGGACCGGAAGCCCTCGAATGTCAAGGTGGGTAGTCCCTTCGTCATGACATCGGCGAACTGCTGATCGGTGGGCACATGTAGAACACGAACATGACCAAGTGCGACGTGCTCCCTGACGAAGTGAATGTCGAGCTCAATATGCTTCGTCCGTCGGTGATGGACAGGGTTGGCAGCAAGGTAGACCGTGGAGACGTTGCCACAGTAGACAAGTGTCGCCTTGGTAACCTCACATAGCAACTCCTGAAGTAGTTGTCGTATCCAAGAGCACTCTGCGACGGCGTTAGCCACGGCCCGGTACTCAGCCTCGGCGCTCGATCGTGAGACCGTGGGTTGTGGGCCCGAGGTAGACGCAGTAGCCGGAGGTGGAGCGTCGAGTGTCGGGACACCCAGCCCAGTCGGCGTCGGAGTAGGCGACAAGGCTGGTGTCAGGTGATGCCGTCAGGGTGAGACCCATGGTTGTCGTGCCACGTATGTACCGAAGTATATGTTTCACGAGGGCCCAATGTGTGTCACGGGGAGCATGCATATGAAGGCACACTTGCTAGACAACGTACTGAATGTACGGATGCGTCAGTGTGAGGTACTGAAGCGCACTGACGATGGAGCGGTAGAAGGGAGCGTCGAACGCCGGAGAACCCTCGAAGGCAGACACCTTAGCCTTCGTGTCGACAGGCGTGGGAGCAGGCTTGCAGTTAAGCATGCCCGCTCGCTCAAGAAGCTCGTAGGCGTACTTCTGCTAGTGCAGGAAGAAGCCAGTGGCCCGGCGCACTACCTCGATGCCGAGGAAGTAGTGGAGAGCCCCAAAGTCCTTGAGGGCGAACTTGGTGCCGAGGCGAGCTGTGATCTGCTGAAGTAGCGCCGCAGGATGCGGTCGGGGATGATGTCGCCGACGTCTGACGAGGGAGGTACGCGTGGCAGGGCCCCGGTGATAGACAAACAGGGAGGCATCAGACCGTGTGGACCAGAACCCCTACTGCTGAAGGAAGGCCGCGATCCGCTGGTACCAGGCCCGAGGCGCCTGCTTCAACCCGAAGAGAGAACGGTTGATCAAGCACACATGGTCCGGATAGTCGGTGTCGATGAACCCAGTAGGCTGCTGACAGAACACCTGCTCGTAGAGATGGCCATGCAAGAAAGCATTAGACACATCGAGCTGGTGGACCGGCCAGGCACGAGAAATGGCAAGCTGGAGGACAGCGCGAATCGTGCCCGGTTTGACAACCGGGGCGAAGGTGTCGGTGAAGTCCACGCCGGCATGCTGGCGGAAGCCACGCACCACCCAGCGCGCCTTGTAGCGCTCGAGAGAACCATCGGGGCGAGTCTTGTGGCGGAAGACCCACTTGCCAGTGATGACATTGGCACGGGGAGGCCACGGAACAAGCTGCCACGTACGGTTGCGCTGTAGGGCGTCAAACTCCTCACACATTGCAGCTAGCCAGTTCGGATCCCGAAGGGCTGCACGAGCGGAGGTGGGTAGCGGAGACGGCGCCGAAGTAGATGCAGCACACCCGTACTCGTCCGACGGGTAGCGTGTGCTAGGAAAAAGTGTTCTGGTCCGAGCCCAAGTGACCAAATCGGTGAGGGGTGCGGCCGCAGCGATGGGGGCCACATCAGGGGCCACGGCGGGGGCGGCCGAGGGGGCTGCGGCATCGGGGGGGCGGGGCGGCCGAGGGGCCGCCGGGGGGCTGGGGCGGCCGATGGGGCCATCAGTAGGCCATGCATGGTCAAGAAGCGCTTGGGACACTCGCCGGGCGCTGGGAGCGCGGGCAGGGCTGAGTCCGGTGCACGGGCGGGTCCGCCAGAGGTGGTGGCAGGGGCGAACCGCGCAGCGGGAGACGCCAAAGGTGACGGTACCTGCTGAAACGGGAACACCAGCTCATCAAAGTACACATGCCACAAAGTGAAAACGCGGTGGGACACTGGATCATAGCACAGGTAACCTTTGGTGTTGAGAGGATAACCAAGGAAAATGCAAGGAAGCAACTGTGGAGCGAGTTTGTGAGGAGAAGTGGACGCGGTGCTAGGATAACAGAGACACCCGAAAATGCGAAGACCATCATAAGATGGAGCCACACCGAAGAGGAGCTGGTGAGGAGTGTAGTTCCAGTGGGAATGACAGGGGCGAATGTTAATAAGGAGGCTGGCGGTCGCGAGCGCGTCCATCCAGAACAGAGGAGGCACGTAGGAGTGGAAGAGCAACATGCGGACACAGTCATTAATGGTGCGAAGGACGCGCTCGGTGCGACCATTCAGCTGAGACGTGTAGGGGCAGGTGAGACGAAAGATGGTGCCATGGGACGCAAGCAAGTTGCGGACGGCGACATTGTCAAACTCCTTGCCGTTGTCAGTCTACAAGGCAAGAATGGGACAACCGGACTGTGTGGTGACATATGAATAAAAGGTTGTGAGTGTGGCAAGAGCGTCGGACTTGCGACGGAGAGGGAATGTCCACACATAATGAGAAAAATCATCCAATATCACCAGATAGTATAAATAGCCCGTGTTGCTAGCAACCGGGGACATCCAAACATCACTATGCAATAACTGAAACGGAAAGGTGGAAATGTTTGTAGACTCGTTAAAGGGAAGACATACGTGCTTGCCAAGACGGCAAGCCTCACAAGTGTGATCGTCGACCTTATTGCATGAGAAAGAAAAACTCTGAAGAATTTGACGCTTAACGTTGGAGTTGGGATGACCGAGACGGGCATGCCAAAGATCGACACTGGCGGCGAAGGCGATGGAACGACAGGTGGTGGTGGCGCCGGAGGGATGCACTGGGTAAAGCTCGTCCGGGCTGTCACATCGGTGGAGTACCATCCGTGTACGGGCGTCCTTCACAGAAAAACCGATATCGTCAAATTCAACAGTGATAGGATTCTCACGAGCAAGGCGACGAACATAAACAAGATTAGTGACTAAGTCAGGAGACACAAGAACATTAGACATATTGACAGGAGTAGAAGTAGAGGGAAAAGACATATGACCGACATGTGTAATGGATAGGGAGGAACCGTTACCAATGGTGATACGGGTGGGAGTATGAACGGGAGTGACAGACATGAGGTTACCGGGATGAGCAGTCATGTGAGCGGTGGCGCCCGAGTCCATGTACTAGTCACCACCACCACCGTAGGAGCTCGGGGACGGGGCGGAGTGCAGGGCAGCGAGTAGGGCCGGGTCCCACGGCGGCGCCACCTGGGGAGGGTAAAACCCTCCAGAGGTCGGGCGCGGTGCTGCACCAAGGCCGACAAGGCGCGGGCGCCAGAGGGCGGGCGCGGCGGTAGCACCTTAGGCCGGCGCGGCCCCATAGGCGAGCGCAGGTGGGAGGGGGGGGCACCATAGCCGCTATAGGGAGCGGCGTTTTGCGCGGCGAAGAGAGCCTGGTGGCCCGCCGGGCGAGGCCCAAGGATGCCCGGAGCAGGAGCCCGAGGGACCGGCATTGAGTACGCGTGGAAGACCACGGGTTGGTGCCGTACGTCCATGGAGGAGTCACCTGCTGCTGCTGCTTCGATGGCGCTCGGGCGCTGTTGCTCCTGCGGCCTCCCCGTGGCGGTTGCCTTCGGCGCCCGCCACCCGCTGTTGGGGGCAGCGGAGGGGCGGAGGCGGGCGAGGGGGGAAGCACCGAGGCGGGGGGGGAAGGCGCGGCGCCGGTGGGGCGGCCGGTCGAGGGGCGCCACGTGAGGTGCCGGCGGCGAGGGCGTGATCCTGCACATGCTTCTTGACCCCCTTCATCCGGCGCTCCTCCAACCGCAAGTACGCCACAAACTTGGGGAAGGAGGGCTCCGGCATCAAGGAGAGGTTGGAGGCGGCATTGCCGAAGTCCTCGTTGAGACCAGCGGTGAGCGTGCTGAGAAGGAGGTCGTCATCCACCTTGGCTCCAATGTCACGGAGCTCATCCGCCAATGTCTTTAGGCGGCGGCAGTAGTCATCAATGGACTGTTCATCCTGGTGATAGTCAAAAAATTCCTGCTGCAAAAAAACGCGGCGCTGAAGCTTATAGTCGGTGAAGAGGCCGCCCAGCTTGACCCACATGGCGCTGGCGCTGCCGCCGGGCGCCACGACCGTATGGAACAAGTCCTTGGAGATGGTGGTGAAGAACCACCGGATGATCGTGGGCGTCGATCGCGGTCCACTCGGCGTCGTCCACCATGGCGCGAGAGTCAACGGTGCCATCCACGTGATCCACGAGGTTGTTCTCGCGGAAGAGCAGCGAGAAGTACGTCTTCCACGCGAAGTACGTGGAGTTGGAGGCGTTGAGGACCACGGGAACGCGTGCGTGGACATTGATGTCGCGGATTTCAGCAGGGTCGACGGCAAAGGGGTTGGAGCAGGTGGAGACGTTGAACGACATGGCGGCGATGACGTTGGGAAGGTGGCGGCGCGGCTGTTGGGGAGCGGCGCGGCGGTGGGAGAAGGGCGGCTCTGCGGGGAGGAGAGGGCGCGCTGGGAGGCGCGCGCGGGGAGGGGAGGTGGAGGCGGTTGATCGCGGCGGCGGCGGCTAGGGTTTGCGGAAGCGGGAGGATCGACTTGCGATAGATACCATGTAGAGAATGATTTGATGCATCGATAATTGATTGCTCGTGCAATAGGCACACATATATAGGTACAAGGGGTGCGACCGGTATCTTGTCTCCTAAGATACACGTACATACAGAGGGAGACAGACACTACAAATACTGTATACAAGACCCAGACCTATGTACATGTACACATGTTCAACAATTTTGATTTTGATCTTTATGCACCATCTTGTGGTCTCTTCTTGTTCAGATTCCTTTAAATATGAACGGCCTTATCGAATATAGGAAACATCCTTTTTGGTTACAAAAATACTGTCCATCACATGAGGTGGATGGTACTCCAAGATGCTGTAGTTGTGAAAGAATGGAGGTATGTTCAGCTATCTTGTTTGCTTCTAGAGTTTTGATCATGAGGATACTTGGTTAGATAAGTCGCTGTCTCCAAATCTTGGCTCACTTCATTCCAACATGGTTCATTTACCTATCAGCCAAGGGAATCAAGATATGTATTGCTAGATGATGGTCGTAAGCTCTGCGTGGAGTGCCTTGACTCTGCAGTGATGGATACAAATGAGTGCCAACCTCTTTATCTAGAAATACAGAAATTTTATGAACGTCTCGGTATGAAAGCGGAACAACAGGTTCCTCTTTTTCTGGTAGAAAGACAGGCTTTGAATAAAGACATGGAAGGAGACAAAACTGTATGTTGGTTATGCTTCACTAAACTACCATCACTCTTCAGTTTTCACTATCTTTGGGTCGTAATCATTTTGTTTCTGTGGAAACAGGGATACCACCTCCTTCCTGAAACAAGAGGTTTGTGCTTATTGGAAGAACAGACTGTAAGCACAGTAAGAACTGTTCCAAACACAAGAGAATCGGTTAATTTCAACATTTAACTCCGAAGTTCTACTCCAATTATGTTGATCTGTTGGCTTCTGTGTTCTGACTACGTAATAATATTGTTTTCAGATATTGAGGAAACATATAATGGCTGGAAAGAAAATTATGAAAATGATAACTGGGACGCATAGGCTGGCACGTCGATACGAAGTTACTTCAATTATCATTCTATGTGGCCTCCCGAGGTGAAGCATTAATTTTCTGCTTTATAATGTCGGGATAATTGGCAGCTTCAAGTGTGTGAGTGTCTTGGGGGTGGTGGTGGGGGGGGGGGGGGCGCGTAATATTGCAAAAAAGGTATACCCGACATGAGATTGCACTATAGCATGATCAGAGGTATACCCGACATGACACGGTGGCAACCTTCTTAGGAGGGTCCTTAATTCCCAAAAATCGAAGAGGAAAATGGTTTACAATGTTTCAAGTGGTAGCAGCAGCAGAGTGAGACTCGTTGTGGAAGATGGGTGCATTCCTGAAATCCCAAATCTTTCGCATGATGGAGAGATCCACAAAGTTCTACATGTCGTTGTCAAGTAACCCAATCTACTGTGGTAGGGGTCTACGGGTAGTAGGGGTTCTACCTTATATGTGGTACGGTCCTAATTTGGAGTGTTAGGGGTATTTTCGTAGTGGTAGGGTTAGGGATGCTACACTATGAGTGCCAGGAGTGCCCAAAACTAGTTGTACTCACTCACACCCACACACACACGTACACTTGCACAAAGTAGTACTAAGCTTGAAGCTGAAATATTTTCTAGGGAGGACTGGCTTAATTTAATTACATCCGAGGATACAATTCTTTTTATAGGGCAAACAGACTGACTGTGGCTGCACATTACGTGCACTACAAACTAGTACTAGTGTGTGAACATGGACTAAAAGTCCTAGATGCTTCTCCTACAGCTATCCTCATATGCATTAAATGCATATCATCCTATCCTGAGGCTGGTTGTAATGATAGTATCATAGCTAGTATTATGCATGCCAATTAGAGGGTGTTTGGATCCAAGAGACTTATTTTAGTCTGACTAAAAATAGTCTCTTTAAGATGCTAAAGTTTCAAGCACCCCTAACTAAAGAGGGGCTAGAACTAGTGTTGAGACTAAATTTTTTTAGTCAGAGGTACCCCTACTAAAATGTGGATGAATCATCTCTCTCCTCATTTAACTCCTCTCCTTTAACACATGCGAGTTCTGAATGGGACTAAAACGTATCCAAGCACCCTCTTAGGCAATTTTGATGAGGTGTCATAGAATTAAATGAAGAAAGAGAGAGTTGAGTATCATATCATGATACCGTATCATAATAAATGTATGCTACTATGTGTCATGCATTGCAATAAATAAAATACCACATGATACTAATATATGATATTAAGCATTAGGGAGGTAGTATCATACACTAGTATCATATGCATGATACTAGTATATGATACTCCCCATTACAACCAGCCTGACTAGTGCATGGATAAGCCCCTTTCCTTGACTTTTTTGGTTGCTTGAAGAGAGGCTTGCTTCGAGACGAGGTTGAAAAATAACATTCTCCACCTCAACCCTATCCTCTGGGTTGGATGTTGACGATCATGATCTTTTTGCGTAGCTCCTGAAACCAGACGTGACCAAGTGCCTTCATTAGGATTTCTGCCTTCTGCTCACCAGTCTTGATGAACTCCACGACCACTATACCCTTCTCGATGCAGTCTCGTATAAAGTGGTAGTGGAAATCGATGTGCTTGCTGTGATCATAAGCACTGGGTTCTTGCAGAGGGAAATTGCCAATTTGTTCTCCACGAAGATGAGCGCCGGGGCGGGTCTTGGTTTAGCATCTTGGCGAGTAGTGAGCAAACCAGATTACCTGACATGTTGTTGTAGCTTCTGAGATGTACTCCGCCTCGCATGATGAAGTCTAGACGACCTTCTGACTGACAGCTGCAGAGACTACTTCGAAGGAAGAACATTATGCTATAGGTGCGCTTCCTGGAGTCCATGTCAGCAGCATGGTCTGAGTCGCTGTAGATGACTAGGTTCTCACTATCGGAACGACGATACACGCGATGTACCCGAGTAGGTGCTTGACAGCAGCGAGGTGATCTCTTGCCGAGGCATCCATGAACCTACTCAGGAACCCAACAATGAACGAGACATTTGGTCGGGTATGCACGAGATACCTGAGGATTCTGATGATGATGCGGTAGAACGTTGCGTCCCAGGCTTCTCGTCACTCTCGTTGCTGAGCTTGAGCCATGCCTCCATCAGGGCTTGCACGACGTGGCATTCAGACATGCCAGCTTGCTCCAGCATCTTGGCGGCGTATGCCGTCTGCGTGATTGTCGTGCGACCACACTCCTGGTTTACCTCCAAAATGAGGTAGTACCGGAGCAGCCTGAGGTCGCTCATGCTGAAGAGACGTTGCATCTTTCCCTTGAAGCGTTGAACCTCATCGGGCTCCGGCCCGACGATGACCAGGTCGTCGACGTATATGCTGATGGTGAGCAGCATGCTCACGGTGCCACGCGAGTACACCCTGCGCACAGAAGCGCCGCAGGAGAACCAAAGTGATGAGAAGCTCACATCCAGCTTGGCGTTCCACGCTCTCGGGGCTTACCGGAGACTATACAGTGCCTTTTGTAGTTTGTACACGCCGTGCTCTCATCCTTCGGCAATGAAATCAGGTTGCTGGGAGGCGTAGACCTCCTCCTCGAGGTCGCCATTGATGAACGACGACCTGACATCCATGTGGTGGACCTCCTAGCCTCGATGTGCAGCTAGGGCAAGGATCTGTCACATAGACTCGAGCCTTGCCATGGGTACAAAGACTTCCTGGTGTCCACCACTGCACGTTGCACATACCCTTTTGCAACGAGTCGGGCCTTTTGCTTGACGATTGCGCCGTGCTTGTCCTTCTTTTCTTGAACACCCACTTGATCCCAATAGCTCGATGCCTTGTAGGCAGCATGGTGAGTATCCAACTAGTGTTGTCACGATCGACCACAGCTCATCAAGTATAGCGCGACGCCAGCAGACCTCGCACTCTGCTTCTCGCCGGCCATCAGATGCAACACTTCGTCGTCGTCATCGTCGTCGAGATTCTCCGCCAATTGTGGAAGTTTGGCAAGAAGGTCATCGATGCATCGATATCAGTGTGTGATGCCGGCACTATCACTGGCATCGAACATGTCCGACCGCACTGTTGGTGGAGTTGTAAACTAAACCGGCACGACCTCGCTTGAGGTGTCCGGGGTTGCTGACCGTGAGGTAGTTGTGCTGACTATGTTTGGAGCCACTGGGCTTGGGGCCACAGTGCTCGGGGTTGTTGTCCCAAGGGTCGCTCTTCACGGGGTTGTCGTTGTGCTCGGGGTTGCTGCCTGAGCACCATCACTTGTGCACACCATGTGCTCCACGGTGAAGGAGCTGCTTGCTAGCGCCTCTCCTGGCGCCTCCTAGTTCCAAGGTGCATCCTCGTCAAAGATGACGTCGCGGAAAATGTGTACACCCTTCATGACGGGGTCGTACATCTTGTACGCCTTGCATCCCGTCTCATAGCCCATGAACACCATCGGAGTGATCCTGTCGACGAGCTTCTTTAGATGTGGGTGCGTTGTTTTAACATTCCCAACATAGCCAAAAGTTTGAAGCAAGTGCACATCGGGCTTCCTCCCGTAGCACGCCTCGTAAGGCGTCTTGCCGTCGACGTTCCTTGTGAAGGAGTGCCTAAGGATGAAAACATCCGTGAGCATGCCCCCCCCCCCCAATATGTGCTCGGCACTTGATTTGCTTTGAGCATGCAACATGCCATCCCAATCAGCGTCTGGTTACTCTGCTCGACGATGACGTTTTTTTGCAGTGAGTAGGGGGTCGTGAGATGACACTGCCCCCTTTGCCGCCGTAGTGCTTGTAGAACACGAATGACGTGAACTTGCCGCCATGGTCCATGTGCAACATGCACAACTTGTGGCTGCACTTGACCTCTGTTGTCGCTTGTTGCTTGACGATGGCTCATTTTGCCTCATCCTTGGAGGCGAGGAGCACCACCCACATTTACATGTTGTAGTCGTCGATGAGCAGTAGGATGTAGCGATGCCCGCCAGGCGTTGCCAAGGTGATCAGGCCAGAGAGGTCCCGTGGACCACCTCCAGGGGCTTCTTCGCCAGGTACCTTCCCTTCTCAGGGAAGGGCAGACGGTGCTGCTTCCCGGCAAGTCACGCATCACACAACTCATTGGCATGTATGATGTGCGGCAGCCCATCACGAGGTTTCCCCAAGCCATCTTTGGCAGCCCGTCAAAGTGCTAGTGCCCGAGCCGAGGCATCTAAGACATGGCCCATGACGAGGCACACAGGTTGCACGGGGCAAAATAAGAACTTGCACAAGCATTCTGATCTGGGGTTACCTCGATGAGCAACCGCCTGTGCTCGTCTTGCGCACATACAGAGCACTCCGCGATGGATGTTGGTGAACGCAATGTGGTCAACCCCGTTGTCGGCGAAGACGACCGTCCTGCGCCTGTGGATGTCAACCAACAAACCGTCAGTGAACCGCACCTTTCCAGTGATCGAGCGGTCTAGCTCCGCGCGCTGGTGTCGAGGAAGCAACCCTCGCCATGCTTGGGTGTGGTCATAGCTCTCTCCTTGTTGAGGAAGATGTTGCCGCACACACGAGCAGTTATCGGGCAGCCATCTCCTGTCAACACGGTGGACCCCGAGCACTTGGTTGTCGGGGTATGGCCGACCTGAATCACCATGCGCTCCTGCACGGACTCGATTGTCGCCATCATCATGTTTGGGGCGTGGCCCACCAGATGCGCCGTGTCCTCTTGCACGGACTTGGCCGGACCTGACATTGTTTGGGCCACGGTTGCCGGGGCTTGGCTTCCCCACACCCATGCCTTCATCGCGCCCTGCATTTATAGGCCTCGTGGATCGGCGTTGTCCGGGGAATTTCGCATCACCGTAGGGGATGGATTCCACGAACAGGCTCATGTCGCCTGCACGGACTCGACGGTTGTCGGGACCACAGTCGAGGGAAGCGTTGTGCAATCCTGCACGGTTTGGTCGCATGCCAATATCATTGTTGGGCCATCGTTTATCTCAACTTGGATGAGGTTTGGCGCGACAGCTTTGACGGCTATCCTCTTGCAGGAATCGCAGGCCTAGTGGCCCTTGATGCCGCAATATCTACACTTGTCCTAGTAGTCGTTGATGGCACACTGCTTGGGCTGGCCTGGCCTGTGCCAGCGGTTGCCGCCACCACACTGGGTGCGACCGCCACCTCTGCTCGTCCCGCCTCCGCTACTATGGGCACCGCATCGCCACCATGTCCTTAACACTTCTCCGTCTCCCACTCCTTTGAGAGTAGGAGCTGTCTGTCACCGGAGATCTCGTGGTTGTCATCGAGGTGGTCCTCGACCACCTGCAACCGGCCCGTGAGGTCCTCGACGAGGGCTCGCTCAGGTCAAGCAATGTCTCGATAGAGACTGCTAGCTGAGCGAAGTGAGGTGGCACGACGTGGAGCAATTTCCACACAACTCTTGCATCGTCCTTGGTGTCACCGAGCGCACGGAGCTGTGATGCAAGGTTGTAGATCCGCATGGTGAAGTCGTCAAGGAGCTTGCCTTCCTTTAAGGCGATGTTAACGAAGTCCGCCCGAAGCTTCTGTGCGTTCACCTCGCACACGCGGTTGCTGCCGAGGCGTTGGGTCCGGATGGCTTCCCACACCTCCTTCACGCTCGCCTTCGCCGTGAGCATGCCATGCATCTCCGGCGGCATAGCGCGCATGAGCGCTTGGATTTCGTGCCCCCTTTATCTCTACCATGTTGTCCTAAATGGGAACCTAGAGGCTCGCCGCATGGAGGTTGCACTCCATGATCAGCGCCCGCTCGTTGTATTTCGAGCGCGTGAGCATCGGGAAGGTGATGGGCATGCTACTCCTACCTACGGTCCCACGCATGATCTCCCTAACCACGACCTCACTGCTATTGCTGCGGCTGGACCGGCGACATCCTCACCGCTCCCGTGGAGCTAGCGACTGGAAGCCGTCCTATGATGGCTGCGACTTGGACCCGAGGTGGTGCGCTGCTGCTCTCCTTCTTCACCGTACATGGCTACCGGAACCTGAGGCTAATGCCAATTGTTAGCCCAAACTACTGTGGTAGGGGTGTACTATGAGTGGTAGGGGTTCTACCATATATGTCATAGGAGTCCTATTCTGGAGTGCTAGAGTTATTATCCTACTGGTAGGGGTGTTGCACTAAGAGTGGTAGGGGCTTCGTGCTAGAGGCCTAGATCTGGACAACTGGATGGCAATGTTGGATGATATGTAGAGCATCCTCACAATGGATGTCACACCCAGCGCAGGAGGTGTCACTACCAATATATAGTTCTTGTGGAAGAGGTTGCATTTTGAGTTCTGTTTGTTCTTGTCTTGAAAAGCAGCCAACCAATAATATGAAGTTTTGTGGGCACAAATGATCTCTATATTCGCTTAGCATATAAAGCCGGTGTGTCAAAGTTTGGCGGTACGTGTGTTGCAGAAGAGCCGGTTCATGGCGGAAGCGAGGGGATAGGAATGGATGAGCGTCGGATACCAAGTTAAGTTCTGTAACTCTCGCACACTGTATTACTTGGCCACTCAAGGGCTTATATGGTGATAAATTTAGTATTTGACCCCTTTAGGTCTGCAAGTTTTATCATTTGCCCCCTTGAACTTTCTCCCTAGCTCCGCGTGGCATATATGTGTTGGGGAACGTTGCAAAAAATAAAAAATTTCTACGCTTCACCAAGATCAATCTATGGAGTCATCTACCAACGAGAGAGAGGAGTGCATCTACATACCCTTGTAGATCACAAGGCGAAGCATTCAAGAGAACGGGGTTGAGGGAGTCGATTGCTGTGGATCCAAATCACCGGAGATCCTAGCGCCAAACGGACGGCATCTCCAAGGCTCAACACACGTACGGGTTGGGAAGACGCCTCCTCCTTCTTGATCCAAAGCAAGGGGAAGGAGAGGTTGATGGAGATCCAAAGAAGACGACGCGTGGTGGTGGATGCAAGAAATGATTTCGGGCAGTGGCTTCGCCAAGCACAAATGAGAGGGAGAGGTGTCACGGGAGGGAGAGGGAGGCGCCAGGCTAGGTGCGCAGCCCTCCCCCTCTTTATATAGGGGGCTGGGGCGCCGCCTCTAGATCCCATCTAGATGGGGGGCGGCCAAGGGGGTGGCTTGCCCACTGGGTTGGTGGGCGCTTCACCCCTAGGGTTTCCAACCCTAGGCGCAGGGCAGGCTCAGGGGCGCACCAGCCCACCAGGGGCTGGTTCCTCCCACTTCAGCCCATGGGGCCCTCCCGGATAGGTGGCTCCCACCCGTGGACCCTGGTATTTTCCGGTGGTCCTGTACAATACCGTGACCTCAAACTTTCCCGATGGTCAAACTCGACTTCCTATATATAAATCTTCACCTCCGACCATTCCGGAACTCCTCGTGACGTCCGGATCTCAACAACTTTCGGTTACCGCGATACTAATATCTCAACAACCCTTAAAGCGCCACCGAACCTTAAGTGTGTAGACCCTATGGGTTCGGGAGACATGCGACATACGACCGAGACGACTCTCCGGTCAATAACCAACAGCGGATCTGGATACCCATGTTGGATCCCACATGCTCCTCGATGATCTCATCGGATCAACCACGATGTCGAGGATTCAATCAATCCCGTGATACAATTCCTATGTCAATTGGTACGCCATTTGCCCGAGATTCGACTGCCGGTATCCCAATACCTCGCTTAATCTCAAGCATCGCAAGTCACTTTACTCGTACCATAATGCATGATCCCGTGACCAGACACTTGGTCATATTGAGCTCATTATGATGATGCATTACCGATTGGGCCCAGAGATACCTCTCCGTCATACGGAGTGACAAATCCCCGTCTCGATTCGTGCCAACCCAACAGACACTTTCGGAGATATCCGTAGTGCACCTTTATAGTCACCCAGTTACGTTGTGACGTTTGGCACACCCAAAGCACCCCTACGGTATCCGGGAGTTGCGCAATCTCATGGTCTAAGGAAATGATACTTGACATTTGGAAAAAGCTCTAGCAAAACGAACTCCACGATCTTGTGCTACGCTTAGGATTGGGTCTTGTCCATCACATCATTCTCCTAATGATGTGGTCCCGTTATCAATGACATCCAATGTCCATAGTCAGAAACCATGACTATCTGCTGATCAACGAGCTAGTCAACTAGAGGCTCATTAGGGACGTGTTGTGGTCTATATATTCACACATGTATTACGATTTCCGGACAACACAATTATAGCATGAACAATAGACAATTATCATGAACAAGGAAATATAATAATAATCATTTTATTATTGCCTCTATGGCATATTTCCAACAGTCTCCCACTTGCACCAAAGTCAATAATCTAGTTACATTGTGATGAATCGAACACCCATAGAGTTCTGGTTTTGATCATGTTTTGCTCGCGGAAAAGGTTTAGTCAACGGATATGCGACATTCAGATCCGTATGAACTTTGCAAATATCTATGTCTCCATCTTGAACATTTTCACGAATGGAGTTGAAGCGACGCTTGATGTGCCCTCGGTCTTCTTGTGAAACCTAGGCTCCTTGGCAAGGGCAATAGCTCCAAAGATGTTGTCAGCTGCAAGAGAGTGATCGCCCGACGCATTGGTTATGACTCCTAGGTGGGTGATGAACTCCTTCATCCAGATTGCTTCATGCGCTGCCTCCCGAGGCTGCTATGTACTCCACTTCACATGTAGATCCCGCCACGACGCTTTGCTTGCAAATCGCACCAGCCATCTGCCTCCATTCAAAAATATACACGATCCGGTTTGTGACTTAGAGTCATCCAGATCTGTGTCGAAGCTTAGCGCCGACGTAACCCTTTACGACAGCTCTTCCTCACCTCCATATACTTAGAAACATATCCTTAGTCCTTTCAGTGTACTTCAGGATGTTCTTGATCATTGTCAAGTGTTCCATGTCGGGATTACTTTGGTACCTTCTGCATCAAACTTACGGCAAGGTTCACATCAGGTCCTGTACACAAAGATGGCATTACATGATAGACCCTATGGCCGGTGCATAGGGGACTATAATCGATCTTTTCTCTATCTTATGTCATGGTCGGACATTGAGCCGAGCTCAATTTCACACTTTTGCAATACAGGCAAGAACCCTTCTTGGACTGATCCATATTGAACTTCTTCAATATCTTATCAAGGTATGTGCTTTGTGAAAGACCTATGAGGCGCCTTTGATCTATCTCTATAGATCTTGATGCCTAATATGTAAGCAGCTTCTCCAAGGTCCTTCATTGAAAAACACTTATTCAAGTAGGCCTTAATGTTGTCCAAAAGTTCTATATCATTTCCCATCAAAAGTATGTCATCTACATATAATATGAGAAATGCTACAGAGCTCCCACTCACTTTCTTGTAAACGCAGGCTTCTCCATAAGTTTGCATAAACCAAAACGCTTTGATCATCTCATCAAAGCGAATGTTACAACTCCGAGATGCTTGCACCAGCCCATAAATGGATCGCTGGAGTTTGCATACCTTGTTAGCATTCTCAGGATCGACAAAACCTTCTGGCTGCATCATATACAGTTCTTCCTTAAGATAGCCGTTAAGGAATGCCGTTTTGACGTCCATTTGCCATATCTCATAATCATAGTATGCGGCAATTGCTAACATGATTCGGACGGACTTCAACTTCGCCACGGAGAGAATGTCTCATCGTAGTCAACCCCTTGAACTTGTCGATAACCCTTAGCGACAAGTCGAGCTTTATAGATGGTAACATTACCATCCGGGTCCGTCTTCTTCTTAAAGATCCATTTGTTTTCTATCGCTCGACGATCATCGGGCAAGTCTGGCAAAGTCCATACCTCGTTTTCATACATGGATCCTATCTCAGATTGCATGGCCTCAAGCCATTTGTCGGAATCTGGGCCCGCCATCGCTTCTTCATAGTTCGAAGGTTCACCGTTGTCTAACAACATGATTTCTAGGACAGGGGTTGCCATACCACTGGTGTGGAACGTGTCCTTGTGGACTCACGGGTTCAAGAGTAACTTGAAGTACCTTGAACATCATCATTAACTTCCACTCTAGTCGGTGCAGTGCACCACAGAACATCTTCTGAGCTGCGCTACTTTCCGTTCAAGAGGTAGTACTTAATCAAGTTCCACTTTCCTCCCACTTACTTCTTTCGAGAGAAACTCTTTCTCTAGAAAGGACCCGTTCTTGGCAACAAAGATCTTGCCTTCGGATCTTAGGTAGAAGGTATACCCAATGGTTTCCTTAGGGTATCCTATGAAGACACATTTTTCCGACTTGGGTTCGAGCTTTTCAGGTTGAAGTTTCTTGACATAAGCATCGCATCCCCAAAATTTTTAGAAACGATAGCTTAGGTTTCTTCCCAAACCATAATTCATATGGTGTCGTCTCAACGGATTTAGACGGTACCCTATTTAAAGTGAATGTAGCTGTCTCTAGAGCGTATCTCAAAATGATAGCGGTAAATCAAGAAGAGACATCATAGATCTCACCATATCCAATAAAGTGCGATTACGACGCTCGAGACACCGCTACGCAGAGGTGTTCCAGCGGCGTGAGTTGTGAAACGATTCCACATTTCCTTAAGTGCGTACTCAAATTCGTGACTTAAATATTCTCCTCCACGATCTGATCGTAAGAACTTTATCTTCGGTCACGTTGATTCTCTACCTCATTCTGAAATTCCTTGAACTTTTCAAAGGTCTCAGACTTGTGTTTCATCAAGTAGACATACCCATATCTACTCAAGTCGAGTGAGAGTGAGAACATAATCGATATCCTCCATGAGCCTCAACGCCATTGGACCGCACACATCAGTATGTATGATTTCCAATAAGTTGGTTGCTCGCTCCATTGTTCCGGAGAACGATGTCTTGGTCATTTTGCCCATGAGGCATATGGTTCACATGTGTCAAATGATTCATAATCGAGAGACTCTAAAAGTCCATCAGCATGGAGCTTCTTCATGCGCTTGACACCAATGTGACCAAGGCGGCAGTGCCACAAGTATGTGGGACCATCGTTATCAACTTTACATCTTTTGGTATTCACACTATGAATATGTGTAACATCACGTTCGAGATTCATTAAGAATAAACCATTGACCATCGGGGTATGACCATAAAACATATCTCTCATATAAATAGAACAACAATTATTTTCGGATTTAAATGAGTAGCCATCTCGTATTAAACGAGATCCAGATATAATGTTCATGCTCAAAGCTGGCACTAAATAACAATTATTGAGGTTTAAAACTAATCCTGTAGGTAAATGTAGAGGTAGCATGCCGACGGGCGATCACATCGACCTTGGAACCATTCCCGACGCCAAGCATCGTCACCTCGCCCTTCGCCAGCCTCCACTTATTCCGCAGCTCCCGCTTTGAGTTACAAATATGAGCAACCGCACCGTATCAAATACCTGTGGAGCTACTACGAAAAGCTGGTAAGGTACACATCAATAACATGTATATCACATATACCTTTGGTGTTGCCGGCCTTCTTGTCCGCTAAGTACTTGGGGCAGTTCCGCTCCAAAGGACCAGTTCCCTTGCAATAAAAAGCACTCGCCTCGTGCTTGGGTCCATTCTTTGGCTTCTTCCCGGCAACTGGTTTACGGGGCGTGGCAACTCCCTTGCTGTCCTTCTTGAAGTTCTTCTTACCCTTGCCTTTCTTGAACTTAGTGGTTTTATTGACCATCAACACTTGATGTTCCTTTTTTATTTCCACCTCCGCTGATTTCAGCATTGAAAATACTTCAGGAATAGTTTTCACCATCCCTTGCATATTGTAGTTCATCACAAAGCTCTTGTAGCTAGGTGGGAGCGATCAAGGATTCTGTCAATGACCGCCTCGTCCGGAGGTTAATGTCCAGCCTGGGCAGGCGGTTGTGCAACCTTACATTTTGAGTATGTGCTCACCGATGTAACTATTTTCCTCCATCTTACAATCTGTAGAACTTGTCGGAGACTTCATATCTCTCGACCCGGCATGAGCTTGAAAACCATATTCAGCTCTTCAACATCTCATATGCTCCGTGTTGCTCAAAACGCTTTTGGAGCCCCGGTTCTAAGCTGTAAAGCATGCCGCACCGAATGAGGGAGTAATCATCAAGACGTGACTGCCAAGCGCTCATAACGCCCTGGTTCTCTCGGGATGGGTGCGCCACCTAGCGGTCCTTCTAGGACATATGCTTTCTTGGCAGCTATGAGGATGATCTCGTGTTCCGGACCCAGTCCGTATAGTTGCTGACATCATCTTTCAGCTTGGTTTTCTCTAGGAACACGTTGAAGTTGAGGGCAACATTAGCGTGGGCCATTTGATCTACAAGACATATTGTAAATATTTTAGACTAAGTTCATGATAATTAAGTTCTAATCAAATTATTCAATGAACTCCCACTCAGACAGACATCCCTCTAGTCATCTAAGTTAAACATGATCCGAGTCAACTAGGCCGTGTCCGATCATCACGTGAGACGGACTAATCGACATCGGTGAACATCTTCATGTTGATCGTATCTTCTATACGACTCATGCTCGACCTTTCGGTCTTCCGTGTTCCGAAGCCATGTCTGTACATGCTAGGCTCGTCAAGTCAACCTAAGTGTATTGCGCGTGTAAATCTGGCTTACACCCGTTGTATTCGAACGTTAGGATCTATCACACCCGATCATCACGTGGTGCTTCGAAACAACGAACCTTCGCAACGGTGCACAGTTAGGGGAACACTTTCTTGAAATTATTGCGAGGGATCATCTTATTTAAGCTACCGTCGTTCTAAGCAAATAAGATGTAAAACATGATAAACATCACATGCAATCAAATAGTGACATGATATGGCCAATATCATATTGCTCCTTTGATCTCCATCTTCGGGGCGCCATGATCATCTTCTTCACCGGCATGACACCACGATCTCCATCATCATGATCTCCATCATCGTGTCTCCTTGAAGTTGTTCGCCAACTATTACTTCTACTACTATGGCTAACGGTTTAGCAATAAAGTAAAGTAATTACATGGCGTTTATTCATTGACACGCAGGTCATACAATAAATAAGACAACTCCTATGGCTCCTGCCGGTTGTCATACTCATCGACATGCAAGTCGTGATTCCTATTACAAGAACATGATCTCATACATCACATATATATCATTCATCACAAACTTTTGGCCATATCACATCACACGGCACATGCTGCAAAAACAAGTTAGACGTCCTCTAATTGTTTTTGCATGTTTTTACGTGGCTTCTATAGGTTTCTAGCAAGAACGTTTCTTACGTACGTAAAACCACAACGTGATATGCCAATTTCTATTTACCCTTCATAAGGACCCTTTTCATCGAATCCGCTCCAACTAAAGTGGGAGAGACAGACACCCGCTAGCCACCTTATGCAACTAGTGCATGTCAGGCGGTGGAACCTGTCTCACGTAAGCGTACGTGTAAGGTCGGTCCGGGCCGCTTCATCCTACGATGTCGCTGAAGCAAGATAAGACTAGTAGTGGCAAGAAAATTGACAACATCTACGCACACAACAAGTTTGTGTTCTACTCGTGCATAGAAACTACGCATAAATCTGGCTCTGATACCACTGTTGGGGAACGTTGCAGAAAATGAAAAATTTCTACGCTTCACCAAGATCAATCTATGGAGTCATCTAGCAAGGAGAGAGAGGAGTGCATCTACATACCCTTGTAGATCACAAGGAAGCCGTTCAAGAGAACGGGGTTGAGGAGTCGACTCGCCGTTATCCAAATCACCGGATATCCTAGCGCCGAACGGACGGCACCTCCGCTGCTCAACACACGCACGGCTGGTTGGAAGACGTCTCCTCCTTCTTGATCCAGCAAGGGGGAAGGAGAGGTTGATGGAGATCCAGCAGCACGACGGCGTGGTGGTGGATGCAGCAGCGATCTCGGCAGGGCTTCGCCAAGCACAGCGAGAGGGAGAGGTGTCACGGGAGGGAGAGGGAGGCGCCAGGGGCTAGGGTGCGCAGCCCTCCCTCCCCCCTCTTTATATAGGGGTCCAGGGGGGGCGCCGGCCCCTCTAGATCCCATCTAGATGGGGGGGGGGGGGCGGCGGCCAAGGGGGGTGGCTTGCCCCCCAAGCCAAGTGGGGCGCCCCCCACCCCTAGGGTTTCCAACCCTAGGCGCAGGGGGAGGCCCAAGGAGGGGCGCACCAGCCCACCAGCGGCTGGTTCCCCTCCCACTTCAGCCCATGGGGCCCTCCGGGATAGGTGGCCCCACCCGGTGGACCCTTCCGGTGGTCCAGGTACAATACCGGTGACCCCCGAAACTTTCCCGATGGCCGAAACTGGACTTCTATATATAAATCTTCACCTCCGAACCATTCCAGAGCTCCTCGTGATGTCCGGGACTCCGAACAACTTTCGGGTTACCGCATACTAATATCTCAACAACCCTAGCGTCACCGAACCTTAAGTGTGTAGACCCTACGGATTCGGGAGACATGCAGACATGACCGAGACGACTCTTCGGTCAATAACCAACAGCGGGATCTGGATACCCATGTTGGCTCCCACATGCTCCTCGATGATCTCATTGGATCAACCACGATGTCGAGGATTCAATCAATCCGTGATACAATTCCCTTTGTCAATCGGGTACGTTATTTGCCCGAGATTCGATCGTCGGTATCCCGATACCTCGCTTAATCTCGTTACCGCAAGTCACTTTACTCGCACTCTTAATGCATGATCCCGTGACTGCACACTTGGTCACATTGAGCTCATTATGATGATGCATTACCGAAAGTGGGCCTGTAGATACCTCTCCGTCATAGTGACAAATCCCAATCTCGATTTGTGCCAACCCAATGTACACTTTTGGAGATACCAGAGTGCACCTTTATAGTCACCCAGTTATTGCCAGGACGCTTACACACCCAAAGCACTCCTACGGTATGCGGGAGTTGCACAATCTCATGGTCTAAGGAGATGATACTTGACATTTGGAAAAAGCTCTAGCAAAACGAACTACACGATCTTGTGCTACGCTTAGGATTGGGTCTTGTCCATCACATCATTCTCCTAATGATGTGGTCCCGTTATCAATGACATCCAATGTCCATAGTCAGGAAACCATGACTATCTGTTGATCAACGAGCTAGTCAACTAGAGGCTCATTAGGGACGTGTTGTGGTCTATATATTCACACATGTATTACGATTTCCAGACAACACAATTATAGCATGAAAAATAGACAATTATCATGAACAAGGAAATATAATAATAATCATTTTATTATTGCCTCTAGGGCATATTTCCAACAGTCTCCCACTTGCACTAGAGTCAATAATCTAGTTACATTGTGATGAATCGAACACCCATAGAGTTCTGGTGTTGATCATGTTTTGCTCGCAGAAGAGGTTTAGTCAACGGATCTGCGACATTCAGATCCGTATGCACTTTGTAAATATCTATGTCTCCATCTTGAACATTTTCACGAATGGAGTTGAAGCGACGCTTGATGTGCCTGGTCTTCTTGTGAAACCTGGGCTCCTTGGCAAGGGCAATAGCTCCAGTGTTGTCACAGAAGAGAGTGATCAGCCCCGACGCATTGGGTATGACTCCTAGGTCGGTGATGAACTCCTTCATCCAGATTGCTTCATGCGCTGCCTCCGAGGCTGCCATGTACTCCGCTTCACATGTACATCCCGCCACGACACTTTGCTTGCAACTGCACCTGTTTACTGCCCCTCCATTCAAAATATACACGTATCCGGTTTGTGACTTAGAGTCATCCAGATCTGTGTCGAAGCTAGCGTCGACGTAACCCTTTACGACGAGCTCTTCGTCACCTCCATATACGAGAAACATATCATTAGTTCTTTGCAGGTACTTCAGGATGTTCTTGACCGCTGTCCAGTAGAGGAACAATTATTCTTCACCCCCTTTATTTTAACATCATTGCACCGTAATTTTAGCTTCCAGAAATTTTGTCTTATATTAGACGTAAAAAGAGAATGTAAGAAAATATAAAATCGTTTTAGAAAATATTTAATGTTCCATAAAATTACAAACGTAAAAACATAGTGTAAAATGTACATAAAATACATTTTTTTTCTAGTTTTATGACCTATATACATTTTCTTATGCCAAATTTTACGCAGTCAATCAATATGAATATAACTATTTGTATTTCAAATATAATATTATTTAAGAATAACTTATTATTCACCCAAGGTAATCTTATGATCGCTTATAAATAAATTATATTTGGAATTGAAATAGTTACATTCATATTGATTCACTACGCAAAATGTGTCCAAGAAAATATAGGCCATTAGACAAGAAAATTTGCATTTTATGTATGTTTTACACTATGTTTTTTCGCTTGTAATTTTACATAACATAAAGTATTTTTTACGGTGATTATAATTTTTCTTACGATCTCTTTTTACGTTGTCATAAGACCAAAAAATAGCATCTCATGTATATTTTACACAATGTTTTTACATTTGTAATTTTATGTAGCATAAAACATTTTACACACAAAATTACGGTGGATTGATGTTAAAATAGAGGGGGTGAAGAATAACTATTCCTCGTCCAAGGTGATGAATAGTCAATCCCTATATATATATATATATCGGCCCATGTCCGCCTGAAAATATAGCCTAGGTTTTTTTGGCACGTGCAACTCGTCATTGATCTCATCTTCTCTCAACTCTCGCCCTCTTGGCCGGATGCTGTCGCTCTTGTCGCTGTTGCCTCTGGCCATCGCCTCCTCACCCGCTGTTTTGTCCTAATCCCGATTCTTCGCACTCCAACCACCCACCAGTCTCGTCTTGATCCACTGCTGCCTCCCATCTTGTGTCGGCTGCTGTCCACGACCGCCTTCAGATCAAACCGAGCGTTGTCTCCCGGGCTTGTGACGACTAACGCCGACAGGTGACGAACCACCGCCGTCCGCTGGCCTCCCTCGCCCATGCGCCACGTGATCTGCGACCGCGCATGCGCTCTGCACCAGCCTCCTCCTGAGCCGGCCTCTCGGACATATCGCCTCCTTATTCGGCATGCCTCCACATAAATTAGTCACTACCCCGCATGCTGGTCCAGCACGTCAAAGGTAAAAGGTTCAATTGCCTTATCCCCGTACCGAGACTATGACTTTGCATCCTTTCGGTCTTGTTTACTCTAATGTTTGGGGTCCAACTCCCTTTGCCTCGAAAGGAGTCCATCAATACTATATTATCTTTCTAGATGATTTATCTTGACACACCTTAATATATTTTGTGTCTTCTCGTAGTGAGGTCTTATATGTTGGCCTTGCCCCAGGGAAGAAGGAACACACACGCACAGTAGAGGTAGAAGAACACACACGTAGACTTGGCACACACACATCTTGTGCTTCTTGTATTTCTTCTCGCTTTCACCAGATGCGATTACATGGCTTAAATAGCCGGACACTCACGGCTAAAACGCAGCCACTAACCCATTACTAACTACCATGCACACACGCACCCACTACTTGCATGCATGCATGCACACACAACGGTCCAGCCACACACATCGGCTTAGATCCGATTACTACTCCACTTAGCTAGCTACACACGTACATGTTTGAGTCACTTGCAAGTCTACGAGATAACAAACTAGGAGCTCACTGCGCATGCCACAACTACTACGCCCACTTCTTTTCTCCATATCTATCTGCTACGTGACTTGGCCGCTCGGACTCCATGCGGAACATAATGCATGCATCTAACTAATACAACAGAATTAGCTTTGCCTAGTGAAACAGAACACAACTCTGCGTGCACATACGGCCGCAGCTTTGACGACATGCATTACTCATGAAACAAACATGATCTAATCCTATGAACTTAATACCAATAACAAGATTAGTTCCAACATTATATATCTATAAGAAGTTTGCCGCCATGGTTCAAACCTAGTTTTCCTCAACTATTTGTGTCTTTGTCGCTAGTGAGTATATCTCTCGTTTGCTGCAGGAATTCCTTGTTGAGCAAGGCACACTTGCTCACTTCTCTTGTCTTGGTGCTCATGCTTAGAATGGTGTCGCCGAGGCAACCATCATCACCTTCTTGACATTACTCGTGAGTTGATGACCGTTATCTCTACCGCCTAACTTCAGGGTTGAGGCTATTTCCACTTCCACCTATCCAATCTACTTTCGGCTATCCTCTGCTCTACAGGATGGCATTTCATTTTAGCGTCCATTTGATCATTCTCTTAACTATTTGGCCCTTTACTTTTTTTGGTTGTGCTTGCTACACTCCTTTTTTCCCTTGTGAACACACCAAACAGGTTGCTCAATTGGTTGAGTGTGTCTTCTTAGGTTACAATGATGAGCATAAGAGCTATCGCTATTCGGATCCTATGATGTGCATCTTTTGGGATGTGATTTAGTGACTTCTGTCCCTTCTATCTGTGTCCATCTTCCCTAGCCTTTCCAGTCAAGGATATCTCTTTCCTCACCTTTGCCAACACAACTATCACTCTTGTTGTGTCTTTATCCAATCATCTCACTGCTCCTTCTCATTCGACTATTGTAAATCAAGATGCCGCCATCTCCTACATTTTCCTCCTCTCATATATCACACGATTTTGCACCCACTTCTCCGGTGGCTTCCCCTCCTCCATTATAGGACTCTATTCCTGTGGTTCCTCCTCCTATTCTTCCTTCCTTTATTCACCATTATTCTCGCCGTCCACGTGTTGTGGATGAGTCTACTGATGAGCCATCCACTGATGTGCCATCTTTATCATCTTAGCCTACTTATCACTTCCTCTCTCTCTCTCTCTCTCTCTCTCTCTCTCTCTCTCTCTCTCTCTCTCTTCTTATCTGAGTTCTCATAGTGATGTTATTGTTCATCTCAAATGGCACCATGTGATGGCGAAGGAGGTTAATGCTCTTGAGCGCACCAACACATGGGATATTTTTTCTCTTGCTCCCCATGTTTGTACGATCAATCGTAAGTGGGTCTACAAGGTTAAAACTTGTTCTAATGGTTCTATTGAGCACTACGAAGATCGTCTTGTGTGTCGTGGTTTTCAATAGGAGGCCCATAATGTATGGTACCTAGATACGAGTGCCACCACATGTTCGGTCATAGGACACAATTCACCAAGTTGCACAGGGCCGATGCACCACAGGAAATAAGAAATTTGCCGTCAATATTTCTTCGGGGCAGACGGCAAGGACCAATTTTACCGACAGCTATTGACGGCAAAGACATACTTTGCCATCTGTAAAAAATCACAGACGACAAAGAACGAGTGAAGGCAAAGAAATACTTCGCTGAGCTCTCTGCCTTCTGTGAAAGAAAAGAAGGACAACATGGAGAAAGCGCAGCCCACACATTGATGATGTGGTAGTAGCATCCACCATAGATGCACAACCCACCCCTACCACTCTCTCACCAGCAGCCCACCCCACCAAACCCCACCTTGTCCACCCGCAGGTGCAACCCAATCTCTCTCTCTCTCTCTCTCTCTCTCTCTCTCTCTCTCCCCTACTCTCAGATCCAATTCCCTTCTTGGTTTGTCTCTGATTTGGCCGGCCAATATTCCCAGCCCCCCATCTCAAGATGGCAATGGGGCCCCGAAACCAGCGTCCCCGCGGGTTTTACCCTATTAGGGGATGAGGACGAGCGTCTTTCTATCAACGTGTGGCTACTCATGGGTACATTATAAAACCCGGCATGTTTCGTGGGTTCAAACCCATTTGAGTAGTACCCGAACCCGAAACCCAACATACCCGTCTCAGAGTACGTCCACCTATTGATCCAGCCTCGAGGCCCATCTAAGTGTTATTCTTTGTTGCTGCTACTGAAATATACTATCTTTGTTGCTTAAATATGCTGATTTTTGCTGCTACTATTGCTGTAATGTGCTCATATTTTTCTTTCGGAAGCTATTGTTTTCTCTGACTACTCGTGGGCACGGGTACCCCGCGGGTTTATAAAACCCGATGGGTTTAGGGGATGGCAAAAAAGTGCCCCGTAGAGAAAGATGTGGACGGGGACGAGCTTGTGATTTTCTCGTGGGGACAGGTTTGGGCAAGCAAAACCCGGTGGGTTTTGTCCCGGTTGCCATCTTGAAAACCAGCCGCCTGCACCATCCCTTCCCTCCCCGACTCCCCATCCTACAGTTCTTCCTCAACACAAACGGAGCAGCCTACCTTGTCGTGCTCTTGCTCTATGCCATGGAGTGCCTCCACCGCGCGCACGCCGTCCTCAATGCCACATGCCACCGCTGGTCACGATGGAGTGCAGCACCAGCTCCCCCCCAGCCTACTGCTCTCCCGGGCCATGCACGTCGCGGGCACCCAGCCGCCCGCTTCGGCCCGGAGGATGTCGCCAAGCGGGATGCAATAGTCAGCGCTGCTCCTCCTCTCTCCCTTCCTGTGCTCTCCCTTGCAGCCAATGGCCTCAAGCTCGTCGGCGCTGCTCCGCCTCTCTGCCATGGCCACCAGGCTCGCGCCACCATCCGCTCCTGCTCTCAACCCCAACCACCCGAGACGCCGCCACGCCCGGACCACCAGGAGGCCACGCAGCCATGGGCATCCCCCTCAAGCTCTTCGCCCCGCCGCCAAGGGAATTCGTCCCCACCATGTCACCGCTCGCCACTACGAACTCCGACCGCGGGAGTCACTCCGGTTAGCGAATGAATAGGAAGAACATCAAACCCACAAAAAAAGAATCATAAGAACGGTAGTAGGAATAGCAGTAGGGCTGCACATCATTTTTTTAATAAAAAAATATTCTTCCCGTCTGTTATTTATCAGCCTCACGGCAAAGATCTAGTTTGACTGACGACAATCATGATATTCTTTGTCGTATGTTATTTACCTGGATGATGGCAAAGTATGCAATTGGCTGACGGCAAAGTCTTTGCCATCAGTGCGATGAATTGCAGACGACAAAGCAGCCTTTGCCGGCAACCTCTTTGTCAAGAACCTTTGCCATCAGCTGCCTAAAACATTTTGCCGTCATGTTTTCTCTCTGTGCCGTTTGTGTGCCACTGATGGAAAATTGCCTGATTCATGTAGTAATGGTGGCACGATCAAATTTGGTGATGACAAGATGATTCCAATAATAGGAAGAGTGGCAGTAGTCTTCGTGGCTAAGGGTGTAGATTATAAGATACTCTCTGATGTGTACTACATACCTAGGTTAAAGACAAATATAATTAGCTTTGGACAATATGAAGAAAGTGGTTGCAAGATTATCTTTGGGGCTATCCCCCGCAAAAAAAGAAGGTTATCTTTGGGGCTATGACCGTCAGAGAAGGTTGATGATGAAGGTCCAGAGATCAAGGAATAGGCAGTCTACGTTGAGTTCGCACCATGCAAGGCCGGTATTTTAATTGGCTAAGATGGACGAGGCAGCATGATTGTGGCACTCTCGCCACGGTCATTTAAATTTCCATGCACTAAGGCAGCTAGCCCAGAAGCAGATGGTCAAAGGGCTGCCAAGTATTGATTATTTGGACTGGTGTGCAACGGATGTCTCATTGGGAAGCAATGACGAGCAGTGTGTATGTAGGAGACAAAGTTTGGAGCCTCCATAGTGCATAAGATGGTGCATGGCGATCTTTGTGGCCCGATTTCCTCGGCTACCCCAGCTGGGAGGAGATATTTTTGCTCATCGTGGATGACTACTGTAGGTATACGTGGTTGGCATTTCTAAGAAGCAAGGATGAAGCATTGGAGGCGTTCAAGAAAATAAAAACTACAATAGAGGTGGAATCGGAGGAGAAACTCAAAAAATTCAGACGGACAGAGGAGGAGAATTTACCTCGAATGATTTGAAGTCATATTGTGAGAAGCTTGGGATGAAGCGGTATCTTACCGCCCCGTATACCCCGCAGCAAAACGGCGTAGTGGAACGTCCGGATCAAAACATTATAGCAACGGCAAGGAATATACTTAAAAGCAAGAAGCTGTCTGGGAGGTTTCGGGGAGAGACGGTGACAACCGTGGTATACTTTCTCAATCGATCGCCGACGAAGAGTGTTGTAGGAAGAACCCCATATGAAGGATGGTGTGGTAGAAATCCTTTTGTTGGTCACCTTTAAACATTTGGGTGCATTGCTCATGTGAAGCCTCTAGGCATGCACACAGAAAAGCTCGTAGACAGGTGCGCTCCGACTGCTATTTTGGGATATGAAGATGGCTCAAAGGCCTATAGGATGTACAATATGGCGACCAAGAAAGTTCAAGTCTCCCGTGATACAATTTTCAATTTAGGGAAATCATGGAACTGGGATGGCCCAGCGGTCGAGGCTCATCCCACAGGAGGTGATGACATGTTCATCGTCATATATACATACACTATTCCTACAGAGAGCAGTACGTTGGTGGTGAGGACATTGATGACGACCCAGGCCATGGCGGGCCTAGTCACAATGGCAGACGGGGACCTGGCAGCGCCCGAACAACAAGGCAAGGAAACCCAGTGACGGGTCCCTGAGTTTGCCTTCCTCCCACACTGGTCCATGGTGGGTTTAGGAGAACGGGGGAGAGGTGGCTGACAACGAAGCTGATGCATCCTGTGAAGCATAGCAGCAGCAGGCATGTTCCCCAGCCATGTTAGTTGAAAATCCTAAAGGTGTAGATTCGAGCGAAGACGAAGGATTGTCGTCTCCAGCAGGTAGTGGCGCAATCCTGGGGTACCCTGACCATACTCCATGGAGTGCTCTGACACTGGTGAAGCTCTGGCGTGTGCTGGACCTGTAACCAAAGGAAGCTCTTCGCAAGATCAACCCTATATGGATGAAGAAATAGAAGGGAGAGATGTGTCTACTCTCCTCGGTTGAACCAACTACGTTTGAGGAGGAGTGGCGTGCATCAATGAATGAAGAGCTCGTCTCTATCAAAGGAAATAACAAATGGAGACTTATTGATCTCTAATGTGGACACGAACCTATAGGGCTTAAGTGGGTCTTTAAAAAAGTAAAAAATGACTCACAAGGGGGTAGTGGTGAAACACAAGGCAAATTTGGTTGCAAAGGGCTATGTTCAACAACAGGGCATTGATTATGATAAGGTGTTTGCTCCGGTTGCAAGGATAGAATGAATACAGTTGTTAATTGCAGTAGCAGCCCAAGAAGGATGGACTTTAGATCACATGGATGTGAAGTCTGTGTTTTTCAATGGAGATCTAGGAGCGGAGGTGTATGTGAATCAACCCACTGGTTTTTTGAAGCAAGGAGAGGAACATAGAGTATATAATTTGCACAAAGCCTTGTATGGTTTGAAGCAAACGCCCAGAGCTTGGAAAAATAAACTTCATAGTACTTCGGTTTCACTTGGGTTTGCAAAATGTCCATCGGAACATGACATCTATATAAGAGGAAAAGAAGCAAGTTGTTTACTCGTTGGTTTGTATGTGGATGATCTTCTGATCACATGTGCTAGTGAGAAGAAGATTTGGAGATTCAAGAAGCAGATGAAGGATGTTCAAATGAGTGATCTAGGCTTGTTGAGCTATTACCTTGGGATTGAGGTACATTAAAGTAAAGATGATATCACTTTGTGCCAAGGGGCATATGCCATGAAGATGTTGGTGAACTATGGCATGGATGAATGCACTCCTTCACAATCGCCTTTGGAGGCTAGGCTCAAGTTGAGTAAGATAAGTAAAGCATCATACATGGACTCAACAAATTGCATGAGCATTGTGGGAAGCCTAAGGTACTTGGTGAACACAAGGGCTGATCTAGAGTACTCTCTTGGGATTGTTAGCAGGTATATGGAGAACCCTACTACTGAGCATTTGGTTGCAATGAAGCAAATTTTGAGGTATGTCAAAGGGACTCTTCAGCATGGCTGCAAATACACAAGAAATAAAGAGGCAAGACCACCATTGGTGGGCTTTAGTGACAATGATTTGGCAAGAGATGTGGATGACAGAAAAAGCACAACTGGTGTTGTATATTTGTTTGGTGGAAATTTGGTGTCACAAAAGCAGAAAGTAGTAGCTCATTCCTCTTGTGAAGGTGAGTATATTGCAGCAGCCACGGCGGTGTGTCAAGGGGTTTGGCTCAGAGGTTTATATGCAGACTTGATAAATGAACAACCAAGGCAAGTGAAGTTCAAGTTGACAACAAATTCGTCGTGTCTTTGTGCAAGAATCTGGTTCATCATGATCGCAGAAAGCACATAGATATAAACCCTAAACCCTACACTACAGTGGGGAACCTAATCACTACTGGTAAAGCCGCAAAGTAAGACGCAAAAATAGCCTTCCCAAGGGTGTGGCCTCTGTGGCAGCAGCAAAGGCAGACGTGCTGAGGTGGACAGCGATCATGGGGCCGCGCGAGTACCGCCATCGACGACGGCGGCGATCTAGGAGTCATCCGCATCACAGACATTGGTGATGCAGGCAAGTCTGGACTAAGAGGGAGCCGAGGTGGAACAGAATTCTCCCCTCAGCGTCCCAAAGGGCGCCGACCTTGATGGCAGTGGCAAGGCTTGGCTGCTTTGGCATGAACGGCCTTTTGAGTTACTATGTTGGTGTAGAATGGAGTTTCATGTTCGGCGATGCGGGGTTGCGTATTTGCGGAGGAGCTTCGAGTTAAAAATGATAGACACACACAGTTGCAAAAGTTAGTTCTGTTTCGACGATTCAGAATAGTGTTTTCCTTTCATGCTGTCAAAAAAGTCATGGATTACATGGATTTTCTGAAGATATTCTGAGCTATGTACTGAAGAGAGTTAATGAGCAAAAACATTAATGTTGCGCCTCATCACTGTAACTCTGAATGTACTCCTATGACTTTGTCAGTATCTAATAAGTTCTAGTTCTTGCAGATTGTTGACAGGTTCAATTTTAGCTCATGAGATGATGCGTTTGTGGTTGGATTTGAAAGGTTGTCTTCAATTCTTTTTGTATTTAGTTATTCTGTTCGAAATAAGATAGCATACTGACTATAGCGTACCTTAGGTTGGAGAGTAGAGAATAAACTAGTCAAAGGACAAGTAATCTAGTAATTCTGGACCGAGGGAGTACTAAGAACAATACCTTTGTTTTTGCTAAAACAGTTTTTCAATGTAATTAAAAGGGGGTGGTGTCCCAACCTCCATCACTAAAACAGTTTACTAATAGCCATTGAGCTGGTACTAAATTGTACTGTTGCAAATTAATAGAGAATTGGTCTTACATAGGTGGAATTATTCTATAAGTTAGATTCATATTGTTGCTAATTATGCTCTCTGGATGTTACATGGCTTGTAATTTAGCATGTAAAGGTACGTTTAGCAATGAATCTGCCAGGACATAACTTACATTAAAAGCTAAAGGCCAGGTTTCAAGACTGGTACCAGAAGCTGCGATTCTATGTGTGCTTGAAGTTACTCTCACTATTGATCTGTTGTGCTTCAAGTAGTGTTATCTTGGTATGAAACTTTGAACCAATTGTTGGGAGTCAATAATCACAACTATATTAGACAATCAACAGTAATTTATCTACTAAGAAGAGTTTGCATCAGATTATGTCTAGCATTTAATCATCTCCTGTCTAATGGAATAATGAAGATGGACATTTCATGCTAATGAGTATGTGCATTCACAGGATACCACAAACTCCGTCCAGATATAGAAGAAGGCATATGCCGAGTTCTCTCTCACCTGTGGATCAAGTCGGAGATCATGGTTGGATCAGGCAGGAACGCTGCATCGGCATCCTCATCCTCTTTGTCGTCCACATCGTCAGAAAAGGGCGTGAGGTCTCAGTTCGAGCGGAAGCTCGGCGATTTCTTCTTGCACCAGATTGAGATGGACACCTCCGTTGCGTACGGGGAAGGTTTCAGAGCTGGAAACCGGGCTGTTCAGCAGTACGGCCTGAAGCGCACCCTCGAGCACATTGGGCTGACAGGGACCTTGCCGATTAAGAATGCTGGAGATTAACTATTTCGTGGAAGCTATATATACAGATTTGCAATCGAGTCCATTTACAGGAGAAAAGAAAGGAAATGAATTTTGAAATGCACAAATTTTACAAAAAATCGGTTGTTGTTTTTTTATTTGAAGGGTTGAGTGCAGTAGCAGATGCATTGAGGTGGTTTAGCTCGACCAATCAGATTAAAATGGAAGCAGTGGTGTGTTTTATGTGACATTAAAATTATAAATCTCTGTTATTAGAAGAGAGAGTCTGCTGTCATGGTTACCACACCACCCCTTCCTACCACTAGTATAAAACAGGGCTTTGGTTAAGGCCAGGATAAGGGCATTAATCCCGGTTCACTCACGAACCGTGACCAAAGGGTGCATCAGTCCCGGTTCGTGAGGCTAGGGCGCTAGCCAGGCCTCGGGGGCCATTAGTCCTAGTTCCAGACACGAACCGGGACCATTGGGCCTCGCTCCTGGCCCAACACCTTTAGCCCCGGTTGATGGCTGAAACCGGTACCAAAGGTTTCCCTTTCGTCCCGGTTTTAGCCACAAACTGGGATTAAAGAGAAGCCTATATATACCCCCGCCCCTGCCCGCTCAGTGCTCTGTTTTTTGGCTGGCCGTGTTGGAGAGGTGTGGGAGAGGTGTGTGTTGCTCTAGCTCTGACCTCCTATGCACATGAGGTGTTCGATGAAATGCCCGAGCCACACTTAAGCTTTCTCGTCTCCAAGCTCGACCTCCAAGCTCCTTTTTCCTCAAGATTTGTCTAGGTATGGCGGTCCCTCCTGTCCCGTCCCGCGCCGATCTCGTCGCCGGCACCACCGTGGTGAGCATCTTATTCTTATCTTTTTGTAAAAAAGAATTTCTTACTTGTATGATTTTGATAGATACTTGTATAATTTTCTTACTTTTATTTTCGTTTGTTATTATATAGTTCCATGGTTTTGGTATCCTCCCCCGTCGGCCCTCGTCCTGTCTATGATTCGGATATTGTATATTATCTTTTATAACTATTTGTTTCATTTAGTGTTTATGAAAATTATGTGAACTGGAAATTCCAACCGACCCTCTTGTCGAGACGCTAAATTTAGTTGAAAAAGAAAACAATTACTTGAAGAAAAAATTGAAAAAAATTGAGGAGGACAGATGGAATTGGAGTTGCATGTTGCGGATGTCGTCGATGATCACAAGATCAAGATGGGTGCAATGCGCTTGAAGATTAGAAAGATTAGAAAATATGTCATTTATACTGAGGCTTGTTATCATTATGCCGTTGGATCAATTGTTACCTTAGTTGCGATTATGATCGCATTTGTTGTTGCATTAAAATGTTTTACATAGTTTCAATGTAGGGTTTAATTACATGCTCTAGCGAGCTATATGTTGTTCAATGAGAACAATGTATGAACTTTATGTATTTATTTTTTCAGTAATAACATTTGATCACTACTGTACTTTGGTTTTAGTGTGATGATGAACTTCTATTAATTTTGTCACTTCTCTATTCATGATGTTTTGTAATGGTTTTTGACACACTTAATTATATATAATGCACACAAATGAATCGGCAATGGATGTACGGTGACAGACGCATCTCCGAGTACATTAAGAGCCTGCATAATTTTCTCGAAGTGGCTGAGGCAAACAAGCAGAATGATTTTATGTGTTGTCCATGCCCTATCTATGGAAATACGAAGTCATACTCTGACTCGAAAACCCTTCACATCTACCTGCTTGAGAAGGGTTTCATGCCACACTATAATGTTTGGACCAAGCACGGAGAAATAGGGGTTATGATGGAAGACAACGAAGAAGAAGAGGATGATGACAACTATCCGCCCCCTGAATACGATGATGCTGCAACGGGGGAAGCTGAAGATCAAGAGGAACCAGACGATGTGCCCGATGATGATCATCGTCGGGTCATTGCTGATGCAAAGAGACAATGCCAAAGTGAAAGGGATAAGTTGAAGTTCGATCGCATGTTAGAGGATCTCAAAAAAGGGTTGTACCCAAATTACGAAGATGACAACACAAAGGTCGGTACCACTCCGGAATTGCTGCAATGGAAGGCAGACAATGATGTATTTGACAACAGATTTGGGAAGCTACTGAAATTAATGAAGAAGAAGCTTCCAAAGGATAACGAATTGCCCGACAGTACGTACGAAGCAAAGAAGGTTCTATACCTTCCAGGATTTGGACACATGCCCGGTATGTGGTGCATTGCGGTATAAGATCAGGCAAGATGACCCTGGTGATCTTGAGGGCGAGCGCCCCAGGATGAGGGTTCCTGCCAAGGTCATGTGGTATGCTCCTATAATACCACGGTTGAAACGTCTGTTCGAAAACAAAGAGCATGCCAAGTTGAAGCGATGGCACAAAGAGGACCGTAAGAAAGATGGGAACTTGAGAGCACCCGTTGACGGGTCGCAGTGGAGAAAAATCGATAGAAGGTGGGGCAACTTTGTAGGTGCGCAAGGAACGTATGGTTTGGGTTAAGCGCAGATGGCATTAATCCTTTTGGGGAGCAGAGCAGCAATCATAGCACTTGACCCTTGACTCTATGTATCTATAACCTTCCTCCTTGGTTGTGCATGAAGCGGAAGTTCATTATGATGCCAGTGCTCATCCAAGGCCCTAAGAAACTCGGCAACGACATTGATGTGTACCTAAGGTTATTAGTTGAAGAACTTTTACAGCTGTGGAATGGAAAAGGTGTATTTGTGTGGGATGAGCACACATAGCAGGAATTTGACCTACATACGTTGTTGTTTGTAACCATCAATGATTGGCCTGCTCTCAGTAACCTTTCAGGACAGTCAAACAAGGGATACCACGCATGCACGCACTATTTAGATGACAAGGAAAGTATATATTTGGAGAAATGCAGGAAGAATGTGTACCTGGGACATCGTCGATTTTTTCTGACCAACCATCAATGTCGAAGAAAGGCAAGCATTTCAAAGGTGAGGAAGATCAACGGAAGAAGCCCGCCCTCTGTACTGGTGATCACATACTTGCTATGGTCAATGATTTACAAGTAATCTTTGGAAAGGGTCTTGGCGGACAATCTGTTCCGAATGACGCCGAGGGACGCGCAGCCATGTGGAAGAAGAAATCTATATTTTGGGACCTACCCTATTGGATAGACCTAGAGGTCCGCTCTGCAATCGACGTGATGCACGTTAAGAAGAATCTTGGCGAACCTGCTAGGCTTCTTGGGCATGTATGGGAAGACAAAAGATACACCGAAGGCACGGGAGGACCAACAACGTGTGAACGAAAAAGACTGCATGCATCCAAAGCAGTATGAAGGTCCTGCGGCTACGCTCTTACCAAAGAAGAGAAGGAAATCTTCTTTGAATGTTTGCTCAATATGATGGTCTGATAACCCACAAGTATAGGGGATCGCAACAGCTTTTGAGGATAGAGTATTCAACCCAAATTTATTGATTCGACACAAGGGGAGCCAAAGAATATTCTTGAGTATTAGCAGTTGAGTTGTCAATTCAACCACACATGGATAACTTAGTATCTGCAGCAAAGTGTTTAGTAGCAAAAGTGGTATGATAATAATAGTGACGGTAGCAACAGTAAAGGTAAATGTTTTTGGTTTTTTGTAGTAATTGTAACAGTAACAACGGAAAAGTAAATAAGCGAAGAACAATATGTGAAAAGCTCGTTGGCAATGGATCAGTGATGGATAATTATGCCGGATGCGATTCCTCATGCAATAGTTATAACATAGGGTGATATAGAACTAGCTCCAATTCATCAATGTAATGTAGGCATGTATTCCGTAAATAGTCATACGTGCTTATGGAAAAGAACTTGCATGACATCTTTTGTCCTACCCTCCCGTGTTCAGCGGGGTCCTTATGGAAACTAAGGGATATTAAGGCCTCCTTCTAATAGAGAACTGGACCAAAGCATTAACACATAGTGAATACATGAACTCCTCAAACTACGGTCATCACCGAGAAGTATCCCGATTATTTTCACTTCGGGGTTGTCGGATCATAACACATAATAGGTGACTATAGACATGCAAGATAGGATCAAGAACACACATATATTCATGAAAACATAATAGGTTCAGATCTGAAATCATGGCACTCGGGCCCTAGTGACAAGCATTAAGCATAGCAAAGTCATAGCAACATCAATCTCAGAACATAGTGGATACTAGGGATCAAACCCTAACAAAACTAACTTGATTACATGGTAAATTTCATCCAACCCATCACCGTCCAGCAAGCCTATGATGGAATTACTCACGCACGGCGGTGAGCATCATGAAATTGGTGATGGAGGATGGTTGATGATGACGACGGCGACGAATCCCCCTCTTCGGAGCCTCGAACGGACTCCAGATCAGCCCTCCCTAGAGAGATTAGGGCTTGGCGGCGGCTCCGTGTCGTGAAAGGCGATGAAACTTTTTCCTTGATTTTTCTCTCCCCGAGAGGGTATATATGGAGTTGGAGTTGAGGTCGGAGGAGGTCCCGGGGGCCCACGAGATAGGAGGGCGCGCCCTAGGGGGTGCGCCCCCCTGTCTCGTGGACAGCCCGTGGGCCCCCTGACCTTGATTCTTTCGCCAAAAATTCTTATTAATTCTGAAAAGAGCCTCTGTGGATTTCCAGGACATTCCGAGAACTTTTCTTTTCTACACATAAAACAACATCATGGCAGTTCTGAAACAGCGTCGATCCGGTTAGTTTCATTCAAATCATGCAAGTTAGAGTCCAAAACAAGGGCAAAAGTGTTTGGAAAAGTAGATACGTTGGAGACGTATCATGGTCCCATCTGGCTTCTCGTCCAATATAAAGTGAATAATAAATATCCTAGAGAAAAAGTTCCAGAACCTAAAGTTTCATGACTGCCACATTATTATGACACAACTGCTTCCAGTTGCATTGAGGGGGCTTCTACCGGAAAAAGTTCGATTAGCCATTGTGAAACTATGTGCATTCCTCAATGCAATCTCTCAGAAGGTAATCGATCCAGAAATCCTACCAAGGTTAAAGAATGATTTGGTGCAATGTCTTGTCAGTTTCGAGCAGGTGTTCCCACCATCCTTCTTCAATATCATGACTGATGTCTGCTAGAACTACGTCGGTATTTCTCCCAAGAGGAAGGGATGATGCAGCACATCGACCGTAGGTATTTCCCTTAGTGATGAGACCAAGGTTATCGAACCAGTAGGAGAACCACGCAACACAATGTAAACAACTCCTGCACGCAAATAACAAATATTTGCAAGCCGGCGTGTTAAAACTGTTGTCAATCCCTTTCGGGTAACGGCGCCAGAAATTGCCAAGTGAAAGGGAGAAAGTTGTAACAGATTGGATAAATAGATCGCAAATAAAATAAAATGCAGCAAAGTATTTTTTGTATTTTTGTTTTAATAGATCAGAAAATAAAAGCAAATAAAAATAGATCGTGAAGGCAAATATATTAAAGAAGAGACCCGGGGGCCGTAGGTTTCACTAGTGGCTTCTCTCGAGAAAAATAGCAAACGGTGGGAAAGCAAATTACTATTGGGCAATTGATAGAACTTCAAATACTCATGATGATATCCAGGCAATGATCATTATATAGGCATCACGTCCAAGATTAGTAGACTGACTCCTGCCTGCATCTACTACTATTACTCCACACATCGACCGCTATCAAGCATGCGTCTAGGGTATTAAGTTCATGGAAAAACGGAGTAATGCAATAAGAACGATGACATGATGTAGACAAGATCTATTTATGTAGAAATAGACCCCATCTTGCTATCCTTAATAGTAACGATACATACGTGTCGGTTCCCCTTCTGTCACTGGGATCAAGCACCGTAAGATCGAAACCATCACAAAGCACCTCTTCCCATTGCAAGATAAATAGATCAAGTTGGCCAAACAAAACCCAAATATTGGAGAAGAAATACGAGGCTATAAGCAATCATGCATATAAGAGATCAAAGAAGACTCAAATAACTTTCATGGATAAAAACATAGATCTGATCATAAACTCAAAATTCATCGGATCCCAACAAACTCACCGCAAAAAGAGTTACATCATACGGATCTCCAAGAGACCATTGTATTGAGAATCAAGAGAGAGAAAGGAAGCCATCTAGCTACTAACTACGGACCCGTAGGTCTACAATGAACTACTCACGCATCATCAAAGAGGCACCAATGGGGATGATGAACCCCTCCGTGATGGTTTCTAGATTGGATCTAGTGGTTCTGGAACTTGCGGCGGCTGGAATTGATTTTCATCGACTCCCCTAGGTTTTCTGGAATATTGGGATATTTATTGAGCAAAGAGGTGTTGTGGGAGGCCACCGAGGTGGACACAACCACTACTAGGGAAAACCTTATATACAGAAGCTTACTAGTAGCGATGGACAAAAACATGTGCTACTACAATGTACCAGTAGCGCGTTGTGTAAAAGATCGCTACTACTTTGTAAGTAGCAGTAGCGCGTTCCACACAAAAAGCGCTACTACTATAACTGCCACACCGTTGTCGGCAGGCTAGGTATAGTAGTGGCGCTGGTACATGAACAACGCTACTGCTATTGGTCTTAGCAGTAGCGCTCGTCCTGGGAACGCGCTACTGCTATGTGGGACTTATCCCCAAATTTTCCTTCCCCGTGCCCCGACCATCTTCTTCTTCCCCTCACTCCCCGCTACCTCGCTCCTCCGCCGTCGCCACCGCATCACCGCCGTCGTCGTCAGTATACCCTCCTCCCTCCTCTCCCTCCTCCTCCGGCGGCCCCCTCCTCCCTCCTTCTCCGGCCGCCACCTCCTCCCTCCTCCTCCGGTCGCCCCCTTCTCCCACCACCGTTGTCGGTGTCAAAACTGGCGGATCTCGGGTAGGGGGTCCCGAACTGTGCGTCTAGGCGGATGGTAACAGGAGACAAGGGACACGATGTTTTACCCAGGTTCGGGCCCTCTCGATGGAGGTAATACCCTACTCCTGCTTGATTAATATTGATGATATGGGTAGTACAAGAGTAGATCTACCACGAGATCAAGGAGGCTAAACCCTATAAGCTAGCCTATGGTCTGATTGTTGTTAGTCCTCTGGGACTAAAACCCTCCGGTTTATATAGAAACCGGATTGTGTTAGGGTTACACAGAGTCGGTTACAATGGTAGGAGATCTACATATCCGTATCGCCAAGCTTGCCTTCCTCGCCAAGGAAAGTCCCATCCGGACATGGGACGAAGTCTTCAATCTTGTATCTTCATAGTCTTGGAGTCCGGCCGTGACGATAGTCCGGCTATCCGGACACCCCCTAGTCCGGGACTCCCTCAGTAGCCCCTGAACCAGGCTTCAATGACGATGAGTCTGGCGCGTTGATTGTCTTCGGCATTGCGAGGCGGGTTCCTCCTCCGTATACTTCATAGAAGGTCATGAACACAAGGATAGTGTCCGGCTCGCAAAATAAGTTCCTCATAACACCTTAGTGAGAATAATTTTTGCACAGATCTGCTGACGTATTCCGCGGCGTGACATCACACCACGGCCATGCCTTTATATGAATCGTTTTTACTGTTCCACCTCAGCGTGTTTAGCGAGGCGGTTTCCTTGGCACGTCTTATCAAAGCATAGATCGTGCCCCCTTACTCCGGGATTCTCATCAATACGGACGTGGGTAACCCATCCGCGCCATTGATTACGGCGCTTGGGAAATAAGCGAGTTTTACCAGAGGCAGGTGGGGACGATAGCGTCGTCCGTCCATATAAGGGATAAGGATCCACCTCTTCACCTATGCCTTCTTCCTCCTTTGCTTATCCATTTCACAAGACTCGAGCTCCAGCGCCCAAGTCCGCACATCCCACCTCAACCTTCTCCAACCATGTCGAGGCGGGAGGCAGGTGGATGGCCTCCTCCGTCCACGGAGGGGCACATCACAAGACTGCGGGAAGCCGGATACTTGTCCGGCAACATCGCTGCATAGGCTTCCGACGAGGGCAGCTCATTTCGACCCTGGGCCCCATGAGAGGGTGGTGTTTCTCCCCACTTCCTCCGCGGACTAGGTTTTCCTCTTCACCCATTTGTCCGGGGCTCATGTTCTACTACGGCCTGGACTTCCATGACCTGGCCCTCAATTTCATCCTCAACATCTCGGCGTTTATAAATGGGTATGCGAGGCTTTCCTCTGCATCCAGCCCCACTTCGGCTTATGGCTGAAGATCTTCAACGTCCGGCCGAAGGTAGTGGGCGGCCGTCAAGCGGAGTGCGGAGGCGCCATGGTTGGAAAGATGGCCAAAGTCCCATGGCTCGAAGGCACCTTCGAGGAGACAATAAAGGGGTGGCAATCGGGGTGGTTCTACATCACCGAGCCCCGCAACACCAAATTGGTGGCGGCCCCCGAATTAAGATCTGGCTTCCCCACGGGGCTCTCGTCATGGAAAGAGACTGTCCTGACGTGGGGGAATTCGGACGAGAGATCCAGACTTCAAACATGCGTCCGAAACCTGGTGGCTTGTCGACGTAATCCAGGTGATGCTCATCTGCCGGATTCTCCCATGCCAACAACGGGCCTTCAATCTGTGGCAGTTCGATCTGGCACAGCATCGAACCTTGAGTCGGCTCTTCGACACTACGTACGAAGACGCCTGGAAGGCGCTGTTCAAGGCGCTGGTTCCCAAAGCATCCGCTACCAAAGATCGCGGATACAGCTCGCAGCGTCAAGCCGGCGAGGTAAGTTATTTTACCCTTTACGGGACTCTTTTTTCATAGATTGACTCTACGTGGGATCTAAAACTCCCTAATCTCTGACAGGACTGGCTGAAGACGTCCGGACAGATTAACTGTCCGGCTCCTTTGCCGGAAGATCCGGAGGACGCTTGATTGACGGGGCTGCTGGCTCCGGCGCCGTACGTGGTGCCGGAGAAGAAGGCCAAGATGGTGGCCACGGGAACTCGAAGGAGCTCCCGTCGCCAGGTGCTGTCAGATTCTGAAGCAGAATCTTCTCCTGAAGACGAGGAGGAAGAAGAAGAAGCTCCTCCCCCAGCGGGGGAGGAGAAGAAAAGGAAGGCCGCCCCAACTGGGGAGGCCGGAGGGTCCAAGAAGGGAAGAACCCTTCCTCCGGACTTCTCCACCAACGTCGACGACGATGAGGAGGATTGGCCTACAAGGGCCAAGCCCCTGGCGAGATCGTAAGTGTCCAGATACCCATGGCTTCTTATTATTGCAGAGTGTTCTCTAATGTCGAACAACCGTGCAGCCCGCCCAAGGGCGAGTTCGCCGATTCATCGAGCGGGTCCCTGGGCTCATCGGAAATGGAGAGTACCTCGCTTCCGACCGCCTCCTCGCCTCACGCTGCGGACGACGCCGCGGCGGGGCCCCAAGAGGGGCTTGGTCAAGAGGAGGTAGCGCAGGAGGTGCCACAAGGCAACCTCCCGGACTCCAGGCGCGCGGGGGGCAAGACCCCCAGGGGCTCTAGGCCCGACCCTTGTCCGGTCTCCATGCCGGAACCTTCAGTGGTTCCGGAGTCCGGCAAGCGGACCCTTCGGAAGAAGGGTAAGACGTCGGTGTCCTCCGTCCAACCGGAGGCACCGGAAAGCTTGCTGGAGGCGCTTAACGGCACTTCCATCGAGGAGGAGCACTGCACAGTTCAGTCCGCCAAGAGCGGACTGACCGAAGCCTGTACCAGCCTTCTAACAGGCTTTGAGGTAAGTTTTATAATATGTAAAAATATAACCGCATAGACAGTAGCCCCTGATGCTTAGTTCGGTGTTCGGAAAGAAAAGCCGGACTAAGGATCTAAAAAGATATACGAGGAGTCTAACATAAGTATGTCAATATGGGAATGCAGGTTGCGCTGGCTGACATTGCTGCAGACCGACTGCTGGAGGTCAATGCATTAAAGCAGAACCTCGAGCGGTCCGAGAACGAGCTCGGACAAGCCAAGAAGCAGCTTGAGGACAAGGAAGGTAAGTAATACCTTATTAAAGAAATACCTTATAGAAAAGGTTTTGGTTGCAAAAATAACAGGAATAACTTGGGTACTGCGGTGGCTACTTAGCAGGTGGCGACTTCGAAGGAAGCGGTGTCCGTGGCCGAAACAAAGCGGCTGCGGAGCGCACCGAGCGAGAGAAAGGGGAGGCGCAGCTGGCTGAGGTGCGGCAAGAGCTCCAGATTCTCGTGAAAAAGCACGAGGGTTTGGAGCGTGACTCGAAGACCCGAGAGTCCGAGCTTGCCTCAGCTCTTGAGAGTACCAAAGCTGCTAAGGCCGAGGCCCAAAAAACCCTCCAAGAAATTGAAGCACTAAAGAAGATAGCAGCGGGTAAGGCATTCTTTATGTAAAGCAAGAATGTAAAAGTCAATTACCTGTTACTTACCAGGATTCGGAGCTCTCCAGGAGCATTCGTAGATTTGCCCTCAGAAAGGCCCTCGATGCTGCCGCATTCTACCGCGCCCGGAGGGGAGCTCCACGGAGAAGGTGTTCTGGTCTCAATATCTTTGAGGCGGATCCGGTGCCCCTAAGCGACCAGCTGAAGCAGGCTGGTCGAGCTCCTGGGTCGCCGAACAGGCCATGAAGGGCCTTATAGCGCGGCTGTGGCCATTGGAGGCCATGCCTGGGAGCTACTTCGGCTTGGTGCAGCGGTTGGTGGATACATGTCCGCGGCTTGAAGTCATCAAGCGCTCCGTCTGCACTGAAGGTGTCCATCGGGCCCTTGCCCGTGCTAAAGTGCACTGGGGCAAGCTGTATGGGGAGAGGCTCGTGACGGACGGGCCACCGAAGGGTCATGAGCATCGCACACCCGAAATGTACTATGAGGGCCTCCTGAAGGGTGCCCGCCGAATAGCGGATGAGTGCTCCAAAGATGTAATTTTTGAATAAACTCGCATTTGTTATCCTGTACGCTGAAAACTTGTTCATATGCGCTAAGCAACGCTTATTAATTTAAAATATTACCTTCTGTGCGCCGTTTATCAAATTTGAGAGATGACAAGTCATTGGCTTCAGCCCCCATGCCACGAGTGCTGGGGTGTTCGGGATAAACTTGAGCACTCTTGTTCCCATTGTTGGGTCCATCTAGGGAGGCGCTCAACACAACGAACAAGGCAACTGGACTTATAATGCTTGAACACTCTCACTTAGCCATAGAATTCTATAATTTTAAATTTCGGCGAAGCCCCTAGTATTCGGAAGACCGAGTTCGGGACGCTATCCACGCCTTGGCCGGACAATTCCGGTTCCTTGCTCTAAGCGGCATAAGTCTTTAGGGACTCGAAAAAACCTCTCGAACAGCGACCGGCTCTCGCCCTATCCTGACGGTCAGTTTTAGCTTTCTCCACTGAGGTGCTCGACCCAGCATAACTGGGGCACAATCGCAGTGGTTCTCCATGCTACCTTAGCCGATATGGCGGAACGTAAGGTACCAAAACACGGAGCCGGCAAACCCAACTATTGACCCAAGTCATGATTCGGAGCCAATTCATATAATGCTATAAGTTCGGGTGCCGCACTTGTGAAAGTGTTCGGACTTATCACACCATAATTTTGGGATACTTAAGCCCCTGGTGTATTGGCCGTACCAAAGTGTATGGTTGCAACATGTCGTAAAATGAACATATGTATATATAAAGGAAGTAGAGCAATAATAAGCAAAAGCTATGTACTGTTTATTCAAAGAGGTACTGCAATGGAAGCAGAACGATACAAACAGTGCGATAAGCAAGGGATGGGACTATCTAACATGTCCCCCTCCAGGCGTAAGCTGCTTGATGATATGTAAAACAGGTATAATGCTCGTAGAGACCACCTGAACACTCGACGTGGCTTTCCGCTGCCTGGCTGTTGCATCATGAGTTCGGGCGATTCAAGTGCGGACAGGACTTCTCAAAGGCGAGTCCTGAAAGTAAAAAAAAGGAAGAAAAAGGAAAAGAAAAGGAAATGACACAAACGGAGCCACAGTGCGGTCGAGCCGCATTCTTGGCGTGTCGTTGTCTTGCCCCTCCCCATATGCCCATTGTATCTCCAGGCGTAATTATATGCAGCGTAATACTAGCTTCGCAATTTCGCGAGGGCTGGGGTTGGGGCGGATTGCTACTCGTGCTTGAATCGTGCTGTGGTCTTGTTGCAGGTTACTCTGGCGCGACTTGGCGGTGTCCGGACGGCTTAGTGGCGGACTCGAGAATTGCCGTGAGAGGCTGCTTTGCACCTCCGCCGCGAGGGCCGCCGTATGCTCCTCCGTTCGGAGAGAGCGTTCGGTGTTTCCATTGACCGTGATTACTCCTCGAGGGCCTGGCATCTTCAGCTTGAGGTATGTGTAGTGCGGCACCGCATTAAACTTTGCAAATGCGGTTCGTCCGAGTAGTGCATGATAGCCGCTGCGGAATGGGACGACGTCGAAGATTAACTCTTCGCTTCGGAAGTTATCCGGAGATCCGAAGACCACTTCGAGTGTGACTGAGCCTGTACAATTGGCCTCTACACGGTATGACGCCTTTAAAGGTCGTCTTTGTAGGTTTAATCCTTGAGGGTCTATGCCCATTTTGCGCCTTTGTATCTGATAAAGCAGGTTCAGGCTGCTACCGTCGTCCATCAGGCCTCTGGTGAGGTGAAATCCGTCAATAATTGGGTCAAGAACCAATGCGGCGAAGCCGCCATGACGGATGCTAGTGGGGTGGTCCCTTCGATCGAAGGTGATCGGGCAGGAAGACCATGGGTTGAACTTTGGGGCGACTGGCTCCATCGCATATACGTCCCGTAGTGCACGCTTCCGCTCCCTTTTGGGTATGTGGGTTGCGTATATCATGTTCACCGTCCGCACTTGTGTGGGAAAACCTTTCTATCCTCTATTGTTCGGCGGCCGGGGCTCTTCCTCGTCATCGCTATGCAGCCCCTTGTCATTGAGTTCGGCACTTAACTTGCCTGCTTGCTTGAACACCCAACAATCCCTGTTAGTGTGATTGGCTGGTTTTTCGGGGGTGCCATGTATCTGGCACAAGCGATCGAGTATTCGGTCCAAGTTGGACGGGCCCTGGGTATTTCTTCTGAATGTCTTCTTCCGCTGACCGGGTTGAGAGCCTCTGAATCCGGCATTGACGGTTGTATCTTCAGTATTATCGCCGTTAATGCGGCGCTTGTTCTTGTTGCGACGCGACCTGCCATTGCTGTCCTTGGTATCCGGACTATCAGGATGTTTGGCCAAGTTGTTGCTTCGAGCTAGCCAGCTGTCCTCTCCCACACAAAAGCGAGTCATGAGGGTTGTGAGGGCCGCCATAGATTTCGGCTTTTCCTGTCCTAGGTGCCAGGCAAGCCACTCGTCGCGGATGTTATGTTTGAAGGCTGCAAGGGCATCTGCATCCAGACAGTCGACGATTTGATTTTTCTTTGTTAGGAACCGAGTCCGTAATTGTGCGGCCGATTCTTCCGGCTGCTGAATTATGTGGCTAAGGTCATCGGCGTACGGTGGTCGCACATATGTGCCCTGGAAGTTATCAAGGAATGCGGCTTCCGGTCCTCCCAACAACCAATTGATTCTGGCGGCAAGCTATTGAGCCAATGTCGAGCTGGTCCTTTAAGCTTGAGTGGGAGGTATTTGATGGCATGTAGATCATCACCGCAGGCCATGTGGATATGGAGGAGATAATCCTCGATCCAGACCGCAGAATCTGTGGTACCATCGTATGATTCGATGTTTACGGGCTTGAAGCACTTTCGGGATTTGATGATCCATTACTTCATCCGTGAAGCATAGTGGGTGTCTTGGCGCCTCAGATTGGGCTATATCACGGCGTAGCTCATATGAGCTTTGTCTCATGTGTTCAGCCCGGCGGTTTCTTTGTATCCGTGACGGTAATCATCCCGCATTGCTGGGCGCCCACGCGATCCGTAGATCGACCTTGTATGTTTTGCCTTATCCTCCAATATGTCTCACAAGTCCGGCACGTTTTCCCTTGCGTTGGTACTTTTTGAGCGGCGTCGGGGTGTGGCTTAAGCGGAGGGCCGAGAGGCTTCTCTGTCGCGGCCACGGGGTGGCCGGTCTGCCATGTCATGCGCTGGTGAGTTGGGTGCTTCCTCCTCTAGTCGAGGCAACGGCCTGCGTTTGGGGTAGCTTTTGGAGGCGTTCGAGTTCATACTCTTGGCTGCAAGGACTTGATCCATCTGTCGCCTAGCAGGTCTTGATCAGCTCTAAGGTTCTTTGCTTTTCTTGAGGCTGCTTTGCCGTGGCTATAAGCCTGCGTTTGAAACGCAGCTCATTGGCGGGATCCTCAGGCATGACGAACTCGTCGTCATCGAGGCTTGCCTCATCTTCGGAGGGAGGCGCATAATTATCGTCCTCAACCTCTCTTTCTGCCGCACTGTCGTGCGGGCTTGCTTCTCCCTCCTCCTGCGCTGAGTCCTGCTGGAGGGGGGTTCTCTTCAACCTTGTCCGGGTGTTATTATCTCCCGTGCGGAATCACCGCTTTTATTGTGGCGGGATTTAGGCGGCGCCCTGGCGTCGGCGCTTGGCTGTTTCTTGGAGGGTCATCCTCCGTTGTTCCATCGCCGTTCCCATCTTTTGGGATGTCCACCATATATATGTCATATGACGAGGTGGCCTTCGGTGCCCTGTAGGCGCTGGGTCTTGGTCGTCTCCGGCATCGCCGTCCATACCGTCAATGTCTTGGAGTCGTAGTCTAGCATGTCGGTTAGATCATCGACAGTGGCTACAAAGTGGGTGGTGGGTGGGCGTTGAATTTCGTCGTCCGTATCCCAACCTTCCTGTCCGCAGTCCGGCTAGGGCTCTCCGGATAAAGAGAGAGACTTTAGTGAATTCAGAATGTCACCAAAGGACGAGTCTTTGAAAGATGTCCGCGGGCAAGTGAACTCCATGACCGGCGCCAATCGGATTCGATTGGCGGTAGCGGAGGGTTCGAGTCCGGAGAGGAGTCCGGCACCCTGGAGTCGAGGTCTTCGCAGCGACAGGATGGAGTTCGCTCAATCGCCGTGAGATTGTAGCCCCGAGGCAGCGCCCAACCACTCATCCTCGACGGGGAATCCGGCTCCGGATTAAGGGTCGGGCGGATGCTTTGGTGCGGCCTCGAGGCACCGCTCGCCGCAGAGCTTGATCATGCCCATCGAGGCGGTCTGGCGGCTTGGCTGCGGCTCGAATCCGTCGAAGATCAAGTCTCCGCGGATATCGGCCGTATAGTTTAAACTTCCAAATCTGACACGATGGCTGTGGGCGTAGCTTTCGATCTGCTTCCGGATGGCCAAGCGAATTGGCCCGGTGCAAAAGCCGCCCGAATACAAACATCTGTCCGAGGAGAAAAGTCTCACCCTGGACCGCGTCGTTGTTGATGATCGAAGGAGCCATCGGGCCTATCGGTGACGAGCAGGAACTCTCAATGAAAGCACCAATGTCGGTGTCAAAACTGGCGGATCTCGGGTAGGGGGTCCCGAACTGTGCGTCTAGGCAGATGGTAACAGGAGACAAGGGACACGATGTTTTTACCCAGGTTCGGGCCCTCTCGATGGAGGTAATACCCTACTCCTGTTTGATTAATATTGATGATATGGGTAGTACAAGAGTAGATCTACCACGAGATCAAGGAGGCTAAATCCTAGAAGCTAGCCTATGGTATGATTGTTGTTCGTCCTACGGACTAAAACCCTCCGGTTTATATAGACACAGGATAGGTTAGGGTTACATAGAGTCGGTTACAATGGTAGGAGATCTACATATCCGTATCGCCAAGCTTGCCTTCCACGCCAAGGAAAGTCCCATCCGGACACGGGACGAAGTCTTCAATCTTGTATCTTCATAGTCTTGGAGTCCGGCCGTGACGATAGTCCGGCTATCCGGACACCCCCTAGTTCGGGACTCCCTCAGCCGTCCTCCCCCTTCTCCTCTCTCCTCCTTCATCCTCCTCCCTCCTTTCCCCCTCCTCCTCTCTCCTCCCTCCCCCAGCCCCTGCTCTGTCCTCCCTCCCTCATCTCTCCTCACTCCGTTCTTGCATAGCGTAGAATTTTTTAGTAAATTAGTGAAAATTCAAACTAGCTAGGTTAACTAGGTTGGCTAGCTAGGTTAACTAGTTTAATTAGGTAAATTATTTAGGTTAACTAGGTTATTTATGGTAAGTGCTTAATACAACTAGTTTATTTATAGCAAGTGCTTAATAGAACTAGTTTATTTATAGTAAGTGCTTAATGGAATTAGTTTATTTATAGTAAGTGCTTAATAGAATTAGTTTGTTTATAGTAAGTGTCTGGTAGAATTAGTTTATTTATAGTAAGTGGTTAATATATTTTGTTTATATTTTGTTTATGCAGAAATCAAGTTTGCCCCTGCCTCATCCCCGCAGTCGTCCCCATCGTCGGCCCCTTAAGACCTATAGGTGAGAATAGCCAAATGATAATGTGTTGTAAATGTCGATGATGAAAATGCTAGTGCTATATAGTTGCCATGTCATTCATGTCGATGATGATGCATTCTGAATATAGAGGATGTCTTGGCAAATTCCCCGAGTGGCCTATGTTTTGCCGGAATGTTGATTCATTTCCGTCCCGGCAAATTCAGGCGCTTGATATGCCTTGTCTTTAGCAAAGGTCATGCCAAAAAATTTCATGGATTTTAGCATGACTTGTGGTACAATGTAGGGCATATCGAGTGCTTGTGATTTGCCAGAACGGGAATTCAATGATATTTCGGCAAAACATAGGGCATTTTTTCTATGTCATTGCTTGATATATGGAACGGGTTGACTTTAGGTCTGTTTCGGCGTCTTGTGTGTCTTTTAGTGAGGGAGAGTGTCCACCATATATATATTTGAGAGAGGAAGAATGCGGATTGTTGAGTTTCCTGGTAGTTGCCTTATTTTTAATTAATGTTTCAACTATAAACATAGGAAATGTCTGACGACGAAAAGGAATTCGGTATGTGCGAATACTACGAAGACGAGCGCGGCCTGTGCGACATGCCTCACCTAGTTTGTGGTAGGCACTTCAGCATCAAGTTGGATGACACCTTCGAAGTGGATACAGTAAGTCACAATGACAAGTTTTTTTCGTAATTAAGCATGACTTATGCTTCTTCTGCTTCAACTTATAATTTTAATTTTTTTACTATTCTACTAGCGTATCCCCTGCCATGCAAGAATGTATGTCTTGGATAAGGTTGGTTTCAGTACTATGGAAACTATGGAGGTAAAAAGAGTTAACTTGAGGACCGAGCATGGTTATAGTTTTGCCGCAAAATTATACAATTCAGACACCTACACCTGTTTTGAATGCAAACAATGTAGAGCACTATGCAAGGCTTATGCATTTGAGCCTGATATGCTTATCGCCTTTGATATTTATCTGTAAGATGATATTGAAGATAATATCGACATCTGGGTCAATGTGCATACGCCTCTAATTTTACCATTATGTGAGTTTCTCAACCATATTTATGTCTTGGATATTGTTTATTCAAAAATAGTTGACAACTAATTTCTATTGACATCTTATTTCCATTCAAGCAAACATGTCCGGCGCTTGGTAGTCATGACCTACTACTGTCCCGGGGCAAAACTAAACTGCGAGGAGATAAGTCATTATGTTTCATGGCTTGAGGATCTTCATACTGTCAAGACAAATTATTTTCCTGAACTTGAAAATCTTAGTACTCAAAACATGCGACCAATAGTGTTCGTACTGAACTACGGTCACATCTATTTAGGAAAGCTGGTAAGATTTTTACTATTTGTCCTCAGTGCATCGTTTACAATTTAGGAAGTATGTTACTACGATGTTCTTCAACAGGGACTCCGATGTTAGTTGTGCCTCAGTGGATCGAGGCTAAAGGTCGCATGTCCATGGTTAGCATACGACGAAGACATCCTACATTGCACATGAGTGCATTCAGGATTTCTACAAGCGAGAAAGTCTTAATAGTCAAAGACTGGAACAAAATTGTTAAGGATCGCAGAGAAATACTACAGAGCAGCAATCAGAAGCGCAGCTCATAATTAGGAGACAGGTTCATCTGCATGCTCCAATATGATGAATCATGAGTACTACACATGTTCTATGCTATTTTACCTAAGATAGAGCAGCAGGAGTGATTAGCTAACTAGAATGAGTGTTGGTGGTGATGACTATGATGATTATTATTAGCTTGTGTTTGTGGTGATTAGATAGTTACACTATGACTATGATGATTAAATAGTCTTGATGGTAATGACTATGATGATTATTAGCTAGTGTTGTTGGTGATGATATGATGCAAGAGTTTTTATATTAATATGATGATGATGACGATGATGATGAGTTATTATATCATTGGGTAAAACATCCAAGAATGATAATATAACATGGAACAATTAAAAATTATAGATACGTTGGAGACGTATCAGCATCCCCAAGCTTAATTCAGACGAGCAGGTAAATGATAAAAACAGAGTTTTTGATGTGGAATGTTGCCTAACATGTTCATCACATATTCTTTTCTTTGTAGCATGGACATTTGGAATTTTATATAGTTCAAAGCAATAGTCCAGTTTTGACATGAAGACTTTAATACTCAAGCATATCAAGACGCAACCATGTCTTTCAAAATATCAACACTAAAGCAAGTTATCCCTAGCCCATTACGCTCAATCATTGATCCATTCATGAAACACACTCGAATACTAGCTATAACCAATGCTCAAGTACGATCATAGTGCCCCTTAGTTGGTGCTTTATAAGAGAAGATGGAGACTCGAATAAAAATTGCATAAAGTAAAAGAAAGCCCTTTGCGGAGGGAAGTAGGGATGTGTAGAGGTGCCTGAGCTCAATGCGAAAATTGAGAGATAAACATATTTTGGGAGGCATACTTTTCCCACCAACGAAAACGACTTAGAGTTCCCAACACATTTATTCTAGTTATGTTCTCTTTGATACATGGTTTTTATTTTAGTATGTAAAGGTATATTTAGTAATGAATCTGCTAGTGCTTTGCTTACAGTAAATACTAAATGTCAGGGTTGGTTCAACTACCAGAAGCCGTGATTCTCTAGCTTAGAAAGCCTTTACTAGTCAGGACCAAAATCGTCTATGGAGTACTACATTCATGTACCTATAGAACCAAGAATTAGCAACTGGGGTTACTGAACTACTTTTAGATTTATCGGGCTTGAAGTCGTGTTATCTTGCTACGAGACTTTTAACCAATTAATGCTAATCTCCACTCGAGAAGTCAATAACCATTAGTATATTGGCAATGACACAACAATCAATACTGATTTATCTACCAAGAAAAGTTTGCATCAGCTTATTATATCATTTAATTATCTGTCTAATGGGGTAATGAAGATGGACATTCCATGCTAATGAGTACATGCATTCACAGGGTACCGCACGCTCACTCCAGATATAGAAGAGGGCATATGCCAAGTCCTCGCCCACCTGTGGATCGAGTCAGAGATCATGGCAGGATCAGGCAGCAACGCCGCGTCAACATCCTCATCCTCTTCGTCATCCACATCCTCTAAGAAGGGCGGGAGGTCTCAGTTCGAGCGGAAGCTCGGCGACTTCTTCAAGCACCAGATCGAGTCGGACACCTCCGTTGCCTACGGGGATGGTTTCAGGGCCGGGAACCGGGTTTTTCAGCAGTACGGCCTGAAGCACACCCTCGAGCACATCCGGCTAACAGGACCTTGCCGTTTTGAGAATGCCTGAGATCCACCTTTTCACCGGAAGCTATATACCGATTTGTCATTGAGAGTCCATTTACAGGAAGAAAGAAAAGAAGGAAATGAATTTTGAAATGCACAAATTGTACAAACGTCTGGTTGATGTTTTTTCTTGGAAGGGCCGAGCACAGTATATTATTAGAGATGCATTGAGGTGGATTGCCCTGACCAATCTGTTGTATGGGGAGTGATCAAAGATTGAAATGGAAACAGTGGTATTTCTCATGTGACCATAAAGTTAATAAGGAAAAGTACACTCCATATATATGCCGTGGCCTCGTGGGTGATATTTGCGCGTCATCTTTTCGTTTGCGATTACAAGAATATACATGTATCTTGTAATTTTAAAAAGGCAGAAAAAGTTAAGGCTATCTTGGGTAACTATTTGTCCCTTGTACAGCCGATCCAACAGAGAAATACAGTGTTGTGCATTTCAAGAATCATTTCCTATTCTGGGTGAATATTTGTCCAAAAAAGGATGAGGCCATCTTTGGTAAATATTTGTCCCCTGCCAATGTCCTGTAACTGAATGCTACAGTACCATGTTGCAGCTTCTGCTGCAATAAAGCTCAAACACATGACTCATCAGGATTCTGCAATCTTAACAACAACAAGGAGAGAAAAAAGAGAACGATGCATATTTCTGAAACAATAAATTCTTTTTTTAGCGGCTCAAACTATAAATTCTACCACTTATGTTTCGGTACACCCTCCCAATTTGAACACAACAGGACACTTTACTTGTTGCAACTTTTATACTTCTTTTCTCTTCTCAATAACACTAAAAAGACGCAGTGGTTTCCCTGCTTTGGTTTTATTTTTTCTGCTTTTTGTTTGGCTGGTTTTTCCTCTGGTCTTTTCTTTTTCTCTTTCCCTTTCTTTTGCCATTTTATTTTATTTTTTAAAATTCATGCAATTTTCTTACAAATCGTGAACTTTTCTTAAATTCGTGAACTTTTTAAAAGCAGATAACTTCAAATTTGCGAACTTTTTCTCAAAAACTGTGTCCTTTTCGGAATCCACACAAGTATTTTTTTGAAACATGTGAAATTTATTTTTCAAATTCATGAACTTTTTCTGTAAATTGGTATTTTTTTCGAAATAAATTAACTTTTTACAAAATTGATGAACTTGTTTTCAAAATCGATGAACATTTTTTGAAATCAGTGAACTTTTTTCCAAGTTTGTGGTTTTTTAAAAACCAAGAACCTTTTTGAAAATAGATGAACTTTTCTTTGAATTTGTGAAGTTCTACTCAAAATATAGGAACTTTTTGCAAATCCAGGTTTTTCAGTTTTTTTTGTGATTTTCCAAGATTCATTGGTTTTTACAAAAGTCAATGATTGTGTTTTTAGGCGAGCCAACAAAGCAGAAGCGCGTGAGTGCTAGCAAGCACAAGCGGCGTTGGACGTGCTGTATAGTTGCTCTCCCCTTATGCGGTGTATGCACCGCCTGCACACCCCCTCCGCCCTGAGCCGACCCATTTTACACTTTTTTCTCTTTTGTAAGACCTTCAAAAAACCTTTCCGAATTTGTTGTTCATAAATTTAAGAAATATTTATGTTTTAAAAAGTTGATAAATTTGTAAAAAGTATGTTGTTTGCAATTTGTATTCAACATCAATTGTTGGGAATTTGTTAATAATTTTGGAAAAAGTCTTAGGTTGTAATATTTTCGTACACCATTTGAAATTATATAATTGTTGATAAATTTTAAGGAATGGTTAGGATATAAGAAAATGTTAATGTTGATTGATAATGACGGAAATTACAAATAATAGAAGCATTTACATTAGGAAAAACTACAAGCTCTCGGATGCGCCCTTGGCCTAGTCTAGCACACTCCCGGATGCTAGGTTTTAACGAATTCCGACATTGTATGCAAGTTGCGTCACGTCTAGCCATTTATCGGCCATTTTTTGAGAGAAAATTCCAGAGAATGCAGAAATTGTCAAACACTAGAACAACCTGACATGGTGCCTTGAATTGCTCATAGAAGCTTGTTGAAAAAAATTGGGACCATTTTACAGATGTCGGCCAACTACATGCTTTCAAACGAACACTTCTGGCCCTACCTGAACACTCTCTCTTGAACATGATCTAATTTTGGTTGCAAGCAGGTGGGCATGCCCATGGTGCGAATCCATGCCAGGTTGGAATGATTTTTGACACCGTATGAAAGTCACGACATGTCCGGCCATTTATCGCCCTTTTTGGACCAAGAAAACTCTAGAACATGCAAAATTTGTCGAAAACCAAACAAATTGGCATCATGCGCCTTTAATTGCTCACAGAAGGCCATGATTTTTTTTGGGTCATCTCAAGGATGTCGAGAAACAACGTGATCTCAGACGGAGCTTTCAGGCCTATCCGGACACCCTCGGTTGAAATTGATTTTGTTTTGAAAATTCTTGAAATGACCCTAACTTTTGTAAGCAGGTGATCATGCCTTGGTAGGCATCGCTCCCAGGTTTGAAGAATTTATGACAATGTATGCAAATTGTGACACATCCGGTCATATATCGGCCTATTTTGACCAACAAAACTTCAGAAAATGCAAGAATTGTCGAAAATTTCATGGGCCAAGCTGATCACTTGCACGCAAGGCATAAACCTATAGGTAGCACACTGTGCCATTGGGGTTTCAGTCCCACCTCCTCTGGTAACACGAATGGATGCAGTAAACTTGGGTATATAATATATAGGGGTGGTCATATTAACCGAGAACCAATGTACCAAACTGAAAACTCGTACTGAAACCAAAACTTTCCTATTTTGGTCATTAAATCTTTTGAACATTTCTTTAATATATTATTAGTATATGTTTTAGTTTTAAAAATTGGCAACCGTGTAAAAAGACTGCCCTAGGCCTGGGCGTTCGATAACCGACACGATCGATTCGGTCTTTCGGCTAACAAAATTTTTTGGTTTCCACAACTGATATATTTTGGAACCAAAAAATTGGTTCGGTCATCGGATTGACCGAGCAAAACTGAAATTCACGCATATAAGAATTTATTTTCCTTTTTAGCCTGACCATGCGGCACGTCCCAAAGAAATGGATGGCAAGTGCGAATCAACCTGTGGTCGGATGGTTAGGAGTGCAGTGGTATCCCAGCCCACTAGGGTTCAAGTCTTGGCGCTTGCATTTATTCCTAGATTTTTTTCAAAATTTCCAACAATGCACTTTCAATGTAAGGAGGCGTTCCCATTGACTACGAGGCGTTGCCATTGACTATGAGGCGTCTTTAGTGACTTTGTCAATCCCAAGATAATATGCTGGCTCAGTCTCTCAGAGGTGCTTATAGGGGTAGGTGTGCGTGTGGGTTCATAGAAATGAGTGGATGCACGTATATATGAGCGTCTGCGTCTGTATTGTGTTTAGAAAAAAGAAATGGATGGCAAGCTGCTACCTTCATAGTGCCGCGTATGCTTCCTTTATCATAGCCACTCGAGGTGATACTAAATCAAAAGCTGCTATAGTGTTTGTACAGGCCGATTGCTTGACTATTTTTGGGCCTTAACAAACATATACGTGATAAAAACTGAGATACAAAGAGGCTTAGAAGCCATGAGATAAATTGGGCTGCTGGGGAAGTGAGGATAGGAAAATACAGCGAGAAGCGAGGCGTGTTATCGTGGTTATGGATCCGGATGTAATTTTTATTGTTTTCAGTGTTCGTTGTACTATCATAATTGAAGATGAATAGATCGGCAGTTTATCCCGCAAAAATAATGTTTTTATAAAAAGTACACAAAAGTGGCAAACAAGTTTGCAAAATTGAAAAAAGTTCATCAATTTGAAAATAAATCACGAATTTGACAAAAGAAGTTCACAAAATTGAAAAAGATCATCGATTTCAAAAAACTTCATGATTTGTTTTTAAAAGATATCACAAATTTGATAAAGTTTGCAAAATCGGAAAACATTCATTCACTTGAAAAAAGAACCACTGATTTAAAAAAGTTCACAGATTTGAAAAAACTTCACGAATTTAAGCAAATGAAAATGAAAAGAAAAATAAATAAAAATAAAAAGCTAATTAAATAGAAGGAGAAAAAAGGCCAAACAAAACCAAAAAGAAGAAAACCAGACTATGAAGATGGGCAACAAAAACAATAAAAGAAGTAACTAGGCATAAGATGTCAGTTGTCCTAGTTGGTTATAGTTAGTGTAATTAAAGGTTGAGCAGTACAAATCCTACCTCACTCACTTATTATTTGAAGGTAAGAAAATAAGAAAAAATGGGCCAAGCCCAGGGCGAAGGGAGTGAGTGCTGTGGTTTGTGTGAAGCGGCGCCTGCATTACAACATATATGTATACAACTGGTAGTGTCTAAAAAAACATATCTCGGCTGGTGACCCTCATACATCTGAAAGTGCTCAAAAGACCATACTGCCCTTATGGTTTTGTAAGGGGTGTATGGAGGCACGACTCAATTTCTACACCTGGGCCCTTATATGGTTGGTGGGTGTGTGTGTGTGTGTAGGGGGGGGGTGTGCAAGGCAAGGCTCAAATTCTACATGTGAGACTAATTTTTTGAAGGTTAAAGAAGAAGAAGAAGAAGAAGAAAAATGGGCTCCAGGACGGAGGGGTGTGGCATTGGTTTGCATGACGTTACTCCCAGTATAACATATATTTATAAGGTGCGTGACCCATCATACATACCGAATTGATCAAAAGAACATACTGCCCTTATATGGTTTGTGTGTGTGTGTGTGTGTGGGGGGGGGGGTTGTACCCAAGCAAGGCTCAAATTCCACACATGAGGATGGTATCTTTGGGTAACTATTTGCCCGCTCTACAGCCTAACCACGTCCCTGGCACATGCTAATGTTATCTCTGTAACTGATTACTACTCCACTATAAACACATGACTATCAGGATTCTACAACATATAACTGGAATTCGTCACCATTGCCCGCCGTTTCATTCAAGGATACCCACTACCAGGGCTGGTCCTGAGTTTTTGGGGGCCCGGGGCGAAACTAAAACTCGGGGGCCCTTAAAATTTTCCTCTAGTATTCGATGATGAAAAGTCACTTATAAAAGTTTTATCATGTACCCCTCCTCCTTTTGGTTGAGCGAAGATGAACATAGACGCCACGTTGGGCAAGCACGACAACAAAGCTATGGTGGTGGAGGTCTCAATAAGCCATGAGTGTGATTTTACGGGAGCATCAAAGTCATCGTAGATGGCATTTGGAACCCTCAACCATTACCCTCCACGGTGGTTCATTGTGCCATTATGAGCAGATTCAGGAGATTACGGCGGCTAGCAAGGCCTAGAAAATAGCCCCTTTCTTTGCAAGAGAAGACCTTCCAATAAAGAGGCGCACATGCTAGTGCACTGATTGCTGAGAGATGAGGTTGGTCGACGTGTGTGTCCGACAGCTCGTCTAATGGCCTTTGTATCCCAAAGTCTATTATTTAAATAAGGATGATATGATTCTTAAAAAGATAAAATTATGACAGTCTTACCCGGAAATTTAACTAAAATGATATAGACACAAAAGCATCAATATGCATGCCAATTTAATAAGTATTAGATCTTATAATTTTAGCATCTGTGGCCAGGTGATCACCAAACTGTTATTGCTGTTTCCCTAGCATGAATTTGTGACTTAAATGGAATCACATATCAGACCACGCATGAGAGAGAGAGAGAGAGAGAGAGAGAGAGAGAGAGTACACACAAACAAAACCTAATTATATCCACGCATACACACCTGAAGATCAATCGTCATATTTGTAGATCGTGAGGCCATTGACTCCCATAATCCCCATGACCCCATAATAGTATTCAGACTGCCTCTGCCATGAAAATATACCAGATAAATAAAACTCAACTAATTATCAACATCTGGACTGATACAAACCATGCATGGATCAATCTTTCCATTGTGTGGACTCCAACCTCATGGCGACATCATCGAAGAAATTGGTTATGGAGTTCATGATCTACAACCCACTACAAATCCATTTACAGATCTTCAGATTTGTAGATTATGAGGCCCCAAAATACAATCTTATGATTTGTATGGTCGTAGAGGCCTCGGGAGGCGGGGCGATGGGGTTGCTGGTGAGGATGCCCTGCACGAGCCCGGTGTCGCCGGCATGTGACTCGCGTCCGGGGCGAAAACAAATCTTCCGAAACCGCCGCAAACTAGTCAACAGGCGAACTCGACGGGGAAGAAAACATGACAATCGTAGACGTACTCGTGGGCTACCGACTTTGTCCTTGGTTTCCCTGGGGCCTGGGCCATGGGATAGCTGCATACGTCGGAGGGGGGCCCCTGGACATCGGGGGCCCGGGGCGGCCGCCCCTGCCCCCCCCTCCTCGGGGCCGGCCCTGCCCACTACAGAATATAGCGAGATCATCCATACAAAGCGACAAAAAACCTAATAGACGCAAACAACAAAAAATCCATACGTACATCCATCCCTCCTTCTATGCATTCATATATCCTTCTATGCATCCATCTATCCTTCTCTGCATCCATCTATCTTATCCCCAAATTATCTACACTCAGCCATCCTTCTATGCATCCATCTATGCTTTCATACACCCATCTATTGATACATACAACAAACTACAAAAAACTGCAAAAAATAATCCATGCATCAATCCCATGCATATATACATTCATACATCCATGCATCCATACAAATTTCTATGCAACCATGCATCCATGCATACATACAAGCTCACGGGGATAGGGGAGGGGAGCGAAGCTCACCGACGGGTCGGCGTGGTGGGGGGCAGCCTTTGGTGGGGTGGGGCTGGGTGTGGGGATGGGGGTGGAGGTGCAGGTGGGGCTTAAGTGTCCCGCGGACCTTTACCGAGTGTTTGTCGGTGCGGCTCTCGAAAAAGGTATGAACCCTAGATCTAGGGTTTACACCTTTTTTGAGAGTGGCTCTCGAAAAAATCATAGTTTCTAAGAGGGGCTCTCGGAAAAAAATGATAATTCTTCAACACGCCAATGGAGGAGAAGAATCAAAACCCCCTCGCTGACACCTCGAGCCCATTCGTCTCTACTCCGAGGATTCAGGTTCGCTAAGAAGGCATGTATACATCAAGATCATAATTACATTGAATTCTGTACGGTTTTCATTAACATACTAGATCTAGGGTTTACACCTTTTTCGATAGTGGCTCAAGGAAAAATCGTAATTGCCGAGTTGGGCTCTCGAAAAAAATCATAATTGCCGACAACTACTCTCTTAAATGACAGGCCCCCTCCCTCGTGCATGCCCCCTCCCTCGTCCATGCATGCCCCTCCCTCGTCTGTGCCGCTTCTGGGCATGGTTTCATGTGCCGCACTTCCTGCACAAACCGGACATGTTCCCTCTCGATACCCAGAGACTAGCTCGCACACGGTGCGGTTTGCAAGCGGCCTCAGGGGAGGCTTATTCGAAACGCGCCAAAACTTTTACCACCCCCTACAGGGGCCATGTGATGACACTATGCCAAATGCCGAGCAATTCCACCATCGTAAGATTTTCTGAGGATTTCAATGCTTGCATGACGCATGCCACCGAGGTACTTTCAGTAACCCCATGGCAAGGCATGCCCCTCCCTTGTGTGTGCAGCGCTGGCATGCCGCGAAATACATCACAAAGGATTTCACATGCTGCTTTCGCTTACAGGCATGATTTCATGTGCCGCCTTGCTGATCTGCAATTTCGGCGGTGAAACCCTAGCGTTGCCAGAACTGACTCGACTATATCACGCCAGCCCAAAAGTGTGGGGGCTTGGCTTGTGTCATGCGGTTGCCTCCATTGAGAGCACGAGAACTTTGGAGGCCAAAGTAGCAACATGATCCGCAATTCCTACACAATCCGGACACGTTTCCTCTCGATGCCCACAAACTAGCTCATGACGGTGCGGTTTACAAAGCAGCCTCGGAGGAGGCTTATTAAATGCGCCCAAACTTTTAAGACTCCCTAAAGGGTCATGTGATGACACCGTGCCAGATCCCAGCAATTCCACCGTAAATACGATTTTACGAGGATTTCAGCGATTGCATCGGGCATGCCACGAGTACTTCGGTAACCCGATGGCGAGGCATGCCCCTCCTAAATGCATGCAACACACCTGCGTGCAGCAAGGACATCACAAAGGATTACCCATGCCGCTTGCTTCTGGGCATGATTTCATGAGCCGCCTTGCAGATCTTCAATTTCCTGCGGTGAAACCCTAGCAGTGCCATAAATGTCTCGAATATTGCATGCCGGCCCGGAAAATGCAGGGGCTTGTCATGTGTCATGCGGTTGCTTCCTTTGAGAGCATGAGAACTTTCGAGTCCAATGGAGCAACATGACCCACACTTCCTTCACAAACCGAACACATTCCTTTTCGATACCCACAGACTAGCTCGCAGACGGTGAAGTTTACAAGCGGCCTTAGGGGAGGCTTATTCAAAATGCGCCCAAACTTTTACCACACCCTACAGAGGCCATGTGATGACACCTTTGACTGATCGAGCAATTCCACCATCGTACGATTTTTCGAGGATTTCAACGGTTGCATTAAGCTTGCCACCGAGGTACTTTTGGTAACCCGGTGAAAGAGCATGCCCCTCCCTCGTCTGTGCAGCAGCTGGGCATGCCGCAAGGACATCACATAGGATTTCTCATAAACGCTTGCTTACAGGCATGACTTCATGTGCTGCCTTGTAGATCTGCAATTTTTAGCGGTGAAACCCTAAGCGGGTATAAATTTCTCAAATATTGCACGCGGGCGAAAATGCAGGGCTTGGCATGTGTCATGCAGTTTGCCTCCTCAGGGTGGCTTATTCAAATGTGTCCAAAATTTTACCACACCCTCACAGGGGGCTATGTGATGACATCGTGCGGATACGAGCAATTCCACCATCGTACGATTTTCCGAGGATTTCAACGGTTGCATCAAGCATGCCACCGAGGTACTTTCAGTATCCCGGTGGCAGGGCATGCCCCTCCCTCTCCTTTGTAGCGCCTGGGCATGCTGCAAGGACATCACAAAGGATTTCCCATACCGCTTGCTTCTGGGCATGATTTCATGTGCCGACTTGCAGATCTGCAATTTTCAGCGGTACCATTAAGAAGATGACCTATTACTTTGAATATTTTCCCCGTAATGTGAAGATTCAAAGTGATAGTTCATCTCCTTAACAAGAGTGTAATGAAGACCGAGACTCTCTACATCTAGACTATCCCTCTATTTATAAAGGTTCCGTTGATTGTCTATAGGCGACAAAAGTTTGATGGGAGTTCATCTTTACCGAGAGAAACTCTCGGTAAATGTTGCCTTTCCAAGCCCGCTCTCAGTAAACGTTGGATCATAAATTTACTCCTACATATTCTTCATTATGAACAACGAAGTTTAAGTCAATTGTGGGACAATCGGACTATTTAAAAAGGTAGGCGAGGTGGAATCAAATGGGCAAATATTATTGTTCCCGGAGCAACTCTTTGTAAAGAAGTCAAACCATGGTCGTGCCGTTAACCTCGGCCGGATGTGCCACGTGGCAAAACGTTGTCGTATGGCACTGCACGACGCTCGGCTAATAGGGTGTTTGACGAGTGGTACTCTCAACAATATCCTCTGTTTGTTGTGGTGTCATGTTTTGCCGAGAGGCACTCGCGGTGTACGTTACTTTGCCGAGTGCCCTTGTTTTGAATCTCGACGAAGAACCTGGCACCCGGCGTATAGGAAAATTTCAGTAGTGATGAATTATGGATATTTGATTACCACTATGGGGCCCATGTGGCATAGCTGGTTGGCCACCCTTCATGCTGCGCTTAATGGGTTTAATTCCTGCCCTTGTCTTCTTTGAGAAGGGATTCTACTTCACCTTTGGACCAGGCATGGAAATTAGAGATGATTGCCAAATAGTCGGCATCATCATCAGTGATCTGAATGGCCGCATGCATCACGATGATAGTATTTTCAGAGGCCAGGGCATATGCCTCCATTTTCAAAAATCATCGGTGATCCGAGGCTTGTATTTTCAGAGGCATGCCATGCTTCTTCACACACAATGATAGTTTCTCCTGATGACCACAGCCAAACTGAATCGGTATAACCCTCCCCACCTCTTCACACGGTCGGTCAGACCTACAAGCTATGATATCCTATGTTGGGTTCTAACCATATTATTCTCTTTTTAAGCCAAGACAACTCTGATTCTACTCTCGATCACATGGTAGTCTTTCCCTCGCTCTCAGTGATGGGGTAGAACAAGAGTTTTGGACAAACATGACAGAATTTTGGGATGCCTTAACTACGTTTTTTCTGTCTTCCTTTCTTTTATTCAATTGCTACGCGTTACAACAGTCCAAATACAAAAGCACACCAAGTCCCACACAAAGCTTCACCACCCAGCGCATAGTGGATTGTGGCTTGTAAAGTTCCAGTCTAGCTAGAACAAGTTCTTCATCATGGAGCTTACCGAATGCGGTGCTAATAATGGTTGTCCCAAGGTGCCATCTTTCTTCAAATGTAACCCCGCATACCTAGTCCCTGATGCTTGTGCATGTCCGAAGCTTTAAAGAAGTGCGGCGCCATAGAGCTTGGGACATTCCAACGTTTCATGCATTCCGTAACCAAATATGTCCTTGAAAGGCCTACTAGGCCACGCCTAGCATAGGTTGGCTGGACCACTCTTGCTCACGACATCACCACAGGGCGAGGTGGGGCGCTGGTTTATGAAGTGCACAATGCTCTTCATAAGCTTCTTGCTGGTCGCTCAGAAGGGGCATATAGGTGGAAGACATGGTCCTCCTTCCGACTCCACCATGGTGAGGTTGTCGTCGGTCCACCCACACTTGCGCAGGGTGGACGCGAACCGACGCCCCCGGTCACACAAGGTGTCTTTCTCTGCAACACCTACAAGCACGCGCCTACCGGTAAGCAACGCGATCTCCTCGCCAGGAGGATTAATCTTGGGATCGTCGTTGCTAGCCTGTCCCGCTGTCACGAATGGCCACAGCTTGTCCACACACATTGGCGGGAACATCGCGTCACCGTCCGAAACTTTCTCTGAGTGAAGCCGGTCGAGTCCCCAGAAAAAAGGATGCACGAGAACTAGACCCTCAATCTCCATGACGCTGTCATCATGTGTGGCACACAAAGCAGTGTGGTATGCGATGTTGCCACCGGCGCTGTCGCCGGCGAGGAACGTGCGGCCCAGGTCTGCGTATTGACCGAGCCAAGGGTCAGACAAGGACGCAACCCACCGCAGCGCGGCCCAGGTGTCACCGTAGGAAGCCGGCACGGGAAACTCCGGTGCCAGACGGTATTCCACAGACACAACGAGCACCCCTGCGCTGGCAGCGAGGGAAGTGGCGTAGCGGTGGTACGTTCGAGAGAAAGCACTCTCCGTGCAGAAAGAACCACCATGGACGTAGACAACGAGGGGAAGCCTCATGCCCGTCGCAGCAGCTTGGGAGGGAAGGAACAGGCGTACGGACACGCCGGTGCCGTGGTCGATGACGACGTCCCTTGTTGCCACACCACGGTTGGCTGCCGGGTCCGCAGATGCCGGCACGAAAGAGGTCGGCATGAACCGCTCGATTCTGCCGTCCTTGTACTTGCGGATTAATGGATAGAATTCATCCTCCACCTCGCCGTCGGCCTTCTTGTGGGAGGGATAACTCTTGTTTGCATGCATGGTGTTCTATATGTTGTCGTACTCAATTGTGGGAGGGATAACACTGATTTTATAGCCTTGGGAGGGATAACACTGATTTTATAGCCTTGGGAGGGATAACACTGGTTTTATAGCCCTGTCGCATCCTATCCTCTATAATTCTCTACATCCACGCACGATCCAATTAATTAGTGTACCATCTCCGATTGATGATTTAATGCACCATTTGTTCATGCGTTGGCCTACACCTGCATGACAACAAGTTGATGAATTAGTACGGTCAACTCTCCTCCACGCACGATGCAATTAGACTGGTTCATATCTAGGATATCACTGTTTCCTGTAGACGCACCTAGCAATTTTTGAGATCATGTTGATACGCATAATCGCTTAAAGTGAAAGAAGGAAAGATACCACGTTTTCTTACTCCTCCTGTTGGCACTACCGCCGGTCCGCCCCATCTCCGAAGGCCTTTGGGCTAGGAGGTGCAGGAGGACCTCGCCCCCCAGCCGGAGGAAGACACCCCATTCTCGTTCTTGTCATGTTCAGTGTCCTGGTTGGGGCAATGTGGCGGCGATGATCTCCTTCGGTGGGAATAATATCTCCCACGTTCCATCCGACCCCGATGGTGCATCTAGCGTTGTAGGAGGGCGTGTGGAGGCGTGTCTCCGTCAGATCTCAGGGGATTTGGTCGTTGTTGGTCTCCCGTGGATCTATTGCAATCTGGTATGCGTTCGTCCTCGTTTGGGTGTTTACATGTTTGATCCTTCCGATCTACGACTTTCTTCATTGGCGATGGTTGCTGCTTTGCTCTGGTGCGCTGGTCCTATGAGGCCTTAGCACGACGACTTTTCGACCGTCTATTACAAAGGTTTGGCCAGCTCCAGTAAGAGTGGGCGTTGGCGATGGCGTGTCTTCATTCAGCGTCGGCGCCCGTCGCTATCTGATCCCACGGACCTAGTAGTAATTTTTATTACCTCTGATGTTCTTTGTACTATCATGATTGAAAATGAATAGATTAAAAGTTCCTCAAAAAACATTATTTATATGTAGATCAATTAAATTCAAGGTTGCGGCTTTAAAAATGTATTCTTTTAGATAAACTACTCGTTGCAATCTTAACAGCTTCTGAGAGCATAACGCCCGTGCGTTGCTACGGAGCTATCCGTCATGTTATCTCCAACACGCTGGCTCAATACACAAACCTCACACCATGATGCACCAACCCATTTAAGCCCAACACATTTCGTTGGCGCCAACCTCACCAAGTAAACATCGATTGTGTTCATCAACGACGCCTTATCTTATTCTTCCTCCTTCCACGCCAGCTTTAGTTCTCATTTCTACTTATTTTGTAGAATACTCTTTCTTTATATTTCCGCTTTATTTTTTGGAATACTCATTTCTTCTTCAACATCATGGATCACTTGGTTGCTTTAGTTTCTCTTCCTTCTTATTCTTGGAAGGACGAATATACATAAATAAGACCAAATTGTTTGAGTTTATGTGCCCGGCTTAGCTTTTGCTTGTTCAGGTTTCTTGCGCTCTTGTTTGGTAGCGTTGTTAGCTTCCCTTGTATATGTGGGATCCAAGAACATTATTGTTTGTGTGTGGGGCATGAAGTGTGTGTCTTGTGATCCATAAAACGGGGTGAAGGCCTATTTTGAGATTGATTGTCAGTTTTTGTAATCCAGACCCATGGTCTATATCGTGAACCTCGATGCAATCCTAACACCCAGTTCATTTGTCTTTCCTTCATCCTCCATCTGCAAGCATTGCCTAGAGAGCCTGACGACCAACTTTGCGCTAAGCATGTTTCAATACTCTCTCAGGCTCTCAGCGCAGTACATATCACAACCAGCTTCCCCCGGTTAGAGCAGAGGGCTACTTCAATGAGCTCAAGTATTCCACGTTCGCCAGGGGTGCACCACAAGAAACAGGTCAATCCACTTTCATTTGGTAGCGTCGCAGCTCATTATTTCATTGAGAAAAACAGCACTCTTTCCAAATCGAACATTCTTTGGAATGGATCCAGCGGTGATGCTAGCGGGGAAGAAATGAGTGGAACTCCGTGTATATCTGCAATGAAGTCATGCTTATCTCTATATGTATAATTATGGCTATCTTTATACTAAATACTTGACAAAGTATGCACCTATGGCAGTGAGACGCACGATTCCCTCAATGATAAGTTTCGACGAAAGCTGATAAAAGAACATTTTATATGTGCCTGTAGTTTTCTTGATTTGCAGCCCAACTATCTTGCATGTGCACTACTTTTTATGTTCTGTCAAGACTGGGATGAGTAGTTGATCTGCAAACAAAAGAAACACAATTTAATGAAGCCATCAACATCAATTTAGTTGACCTATGGTGATCCTACGTATCAACCTTAAAGGTTTCCTACAACCATGTGCATCAGTAGGAAACGGTGATCCTGGGTATCAACCAGTTTGCATTCTTTTCACTAACTAATTGCATCATTCCTGGGATGCCTCACAGAAGTGCATATATATATATATATATATATATATATATATATATATATATATATATATATATATATATATATATATATATATATATATATACAATAACTAATAACATAAATACAAGGGACCAAATCGATATGACCTATGCCTCATTTCCTGTTTATAGGCTCTGCGTGTATCACTAGAAAATTATATCATTAGAAAAATAATAATATTTGAAGTTTCTACTGGTATAATTTGTTAGCCAAATAATCTGCGGCCGTGGCTCGGGCGCGTCGGGCGCGTGTGTGGGCGCGCCCTGGTCGCGTCGGCTCCGCGGCGTGTGTGGGTGTGTGTGTGCATGTGGTGCACGGGGGTGTCCGTGCACAAGCACACCGTGTGCGCCTGTGTGGGGCTAGACTGTTGACAAGACGCGTGGTACGATCGTGGGCATTTTTGTTGGAGCTTCGCCCGTGAGCGCGTGCGTTGGGCGCATCGCGAAGGCGGGGCCAGAAGCGGAGCAGCGCCTTGCGTTCGGGGCAGTGGAGGCGTGGGTGAGTCCCAGTGCGCTGGCTCGGGTATAAAGTCGCGCGGTGGCCGTTGTAACAGCTGGGCCGTCGAGTTCGTGCTAGGGAGAAGTAAAAGACCGTTCGTGTGGCAGGCGTTTGAGCACCGGAAAAACTCTCGGTGCCCACCGTGTCTTCTTCTCCCCCCTTCTTCCTCCTCGGTTCGAGTCCGTGCGAGGTGAGCAGAGGGAGAGAGAGAGAGAGAGAAAGAGAGAGAGAGTGAGTGAGTGAGAAAGAGGACACTGGTGAGCTAGGGCTAGAGCTTTAGCTCCAACGTAATTTTAGTAACATATACCTCGTCTTATGTAGGTCAAATTGTCAATCTAGGGATAAACGTGGGCCTACTAACAACATCTTTGATAAAAATTCATGTGATTCTATATCCTGGCATTTTCTTTTCCGGTGCATTACTTTTTCTTGAATCTTTGGTAATTGGTGTTGGTAAGTTTGTAATCCTATGAATTGCCTCGAGTAATTGATATGCCAAAAAAACACATTTTAAACCAGTAACATCAATTCAGTTGACCTATGGCGATCCTCTGTATCAACTACAATAGGTTTCCTACAAGCATGTGCATCAGAAGAAAATGGTGATCCTAGGAATCAACAAGTTGCATTCTTTGCAATAACTAATTGCATCGTGCGTAGGGGATGCCTCGAAGAGTTGACCTAGAACAAATCCATCTTGTTGTCATGCACTGTATGCAGTGCACTAATGCATCAATCAGAGATGGTGATCCTAGGTATCAAGTAATGGTTTACTAATTAATTTCATCGTACATGGATGTTGGGAATTAGAGAGAGGTTAGGATGCAACACAAACTTGTATTTACTACACGTGTGTACAATAATTATAGAGAGAGAGATAGAGAGAGAGAGAAAGATACACGACCCAATGCATGCAGCATGATAATTGTCTAACTGAATTTATCTTGCTAACATATGTTTGTATTGTATCGCCCATGCTCGTCTCTAGACATGGTCATATCGACCTATGTCTTTCATGCACGCGGACTCTCTCTCTCTCTCTCTCTCTCTCTCTCTCACGCGCGCGCCAAGGGTTGGACAAGGACACAACCCACCACAGTGCGGCCCAGGTGTCATGGTAGGACGTCGGCACGCAATACTTCGGTGCCAGATGGTATTCCACGGACACGGCAAGCACGCCACGCTATCAGCGAGGTATGTCACGTAATGGTGCTACCTTCAAGAGAAAGTACTCTCCATGCAGAAAGTACCACCATGGACGTAAAAACGAGGGGAAGCCTCACGCCGGTCGCAGCAACTAGGAAGGGAAGAAACAGGCGTACGAACACGCCGGTGCCTTCGTCGATGACGATGTCCCTTGTTGCCACACCACAGTTGGCTGCCGGATCCACTAATGTCGATCCCCTCTCTCTCTCTCTCTCTCTCTCTCTCTCTCGCGCGGAGGGTCGGATAAGGACGCAACCCACCGCAATGCAGCCTAGGTGTCATTGTAGGACGTCGGCACGGATACTCCAGTGCCAGATGGTATTCCACGGACACGACAAGCACCCCCGCGCTATCAGCGAGGTATGTGGCGTACCTTCGAGAGAAAGCTCTCTCGGTGCAGAAAGTACCACCATGGACGTGAAAAACGAGGAGAAGCCTCATGCCGGCCGCAGCAACTTGGCAGGGAAGAAACAGGCGTACGAACACGCCGGTGCCTTGGTCGATGACGATGTCCCTTGTTGCCACACCACAGTTGGCTGCCGAATCCGCTAATGCCGACCCCCTCTCTCTCTCTCTGTCTCTGTCTCTCCATGACTCCATAGTAGATCTCATATCGGTGGTGTATGCACTACTAGAATCACCACCTTTTCCATGTGCCGGGAACACTCGGCAAAGGGCCAATAACCGCATGCAAAGCCTTTGCCGAGTGTTGCACTGGGGAAAACCACCCGGCGTATACCTCCCAGGCAAACAGGAATTTCCCGAGAGCCAAGACACGAACACTCGGCCAAGAGTTTGTCGAGGGCCAAACAGTGCATCTCGACAAAATGAAGTGACTTCACGGCCGCTGGTTTCGTTAGCTCTTTGCCGAGAGCGACGCTCAGCAAATCTGCCACAGCCAACTGCTAGCAGCTGCCAGCGCATGCTGTCGTGGAATTAACACGTCAGATGTCCTTAGTGTGAGGACTTAGTCGCGAGGCCAACGCATCTATGTGGTAGCTTGAGAGGGGTTGAGCGGAATCGAGAGATGCAATGCAAGACAAGGGTTTAGACAGCTTCGAGCCCCGGGAAACATCATCCGGTAACAACCCTACATGCTGTTTGAGGCTAGATCTCATTATCATCACGAGGAGTCGTAAGTAAACCGGCTCTCCTCTAGTTGTGTCTAGCCCTAGAGATTGTTTCTTGCTTGTCCCTCTTTGAGAGCCTTCCCTCCTTATAAAAGTTGAAGGGCGTGTTACATGTAGAGTCCATCTCGGACTAAGACTTAAACTATTTTGACTTTCTTTCTGGGCTTCTTAACGTGCCCGGTTTAACATTGTCTGCCGGTTTAACATTGTCTGGCGGTTTAACATTGTCTGCCCGGTTTAACATGGTCTGCCGGATTATGATTGACTTAACACCTGCCGGTGCTACCATCTGTCTTAACTCTGCCGGTTTAACACTCGCCGGTTTACCGTCTGTCTTAGCCATTTGTCTTAACTATCCGCCGGTTTAACACGCCCCGGTTTACCAAATCCCAGCCGGGTTATGACTCCGGCCGGGTCATACCGCGGGATATATCCCCGACACATGCTACTTTGCCGAGAGCATCAATGGGTAAAGATACGTTTCCAGTCCAACTTTTCCTACTTTTCCCCGGATCCCTACAGCAAAAATAGATATACAATACACAAACATGCATTTGAAGTCTCAAATTTTAACAACAAACTCACATAAGCATTTATATAAAATAGTTCACACAAACTTCATTTTAAATCACAAAGTAGCTCTTTGATACAAGTGCCTACTTAAGTTCCGTAATGTATTGTATGATTGTATGATTAGGACTTAGTCGCTTCCGGCAACCCGGGAGGGCGCTGCCACCACCGCCTAGGAGTTCCCTTCCATGCTTCCCTTCCCCTAGCCGCCGCCGACGGGCGCCACCGGGCAAAGCCCTAGTGGCGTTGGCAGCAGCGGGGCTGCTCATCACCTGTTTTGCGAGGTGGGATGCGGGGCTCCTTCTCCTCAACAGCGCTGTAGGGCAGCATGTCACTTCCGTCCCCAGCGCCTTCCCCTGGCGCCCTGCTAACTCGACGGCATGGCATCCCTCCGGTGGTGTGGCGTCCCTAGCATGGGCGCTGCCTCCTGGCGCCTGATCTGGGTACTCCCAGATTGGATCGGGGATGGAGGCTTTGGAGATGGGAGTGGCCGGTGGCCCTGTGGGATGGTGGTGGTGGTGCATCTGGTGGCCAGACTCCGCCGGTGATCTCGCGGCATCTGGGAATCATGGAGATGTCGGCGGTGGTGTGTGCTAGCCTGGTGGTGGCGGCGGCCGTGCACGGGAGTTGGTTTCCTTCGAACAGGTCTGAGTGAAAACTTGCTTTCGGCTACTGCCAGGGCCGATGGTGGCAGCGCTATCTGCATCGTTCCCTTCTTGAAGGCATTGCCGTGGATAAGTACAAGGCCACTCTGCTACCTCCGGGAAACCCTAGGTCGGATGATCGGATGACGGTGGCGCCTGGTGTCGTTCCCCCCGTGGGGGCGTCATTCTTGGAGGTAAACACGTGATTGAGGGACTAGAGGACGGATTCTTTGGTGGAGCGGTGTGTCGTCTCACTCATTGATGGCGGCGGGTCTCGGCGGCATGGCGTTGTGGTGAGTCGGTGTTCGATGCGTGGAGATGGACTCATGCTGGAGGGTGACGCGGTTCCAAGGGCCGTGGTGGCGCTGACGGCAGCTACACTGCAAGGTAGATGCAACAAAGACAACCTCTAAAGATGGACTGGTGGCAGGTGGCTGCGGCGGCCTCTGCACTCTTTACAAAGGCCCTGGTTGAGGAGTGCGCCAAACCGGTAGGTGACCCATACCCGGCAGGCGTCCTGGATGGGACCTGAGGTCTTAGATGTTAGGTTTGGCTGCGAGGTCTGTTTGGTATTAGGCCCAGACTATCAGCATCCCTTCATCAATTGGATAGGAGTAGCGACAGATGTTGCCTAGACGGTGGCTTTAGTCTTACTGTTGTATCACTTTGTAAGGTCTTGTGTGAGCAATTAATAAAGTGGTTGCATGCATCGCCCAGATGCAGAGGCCGGGGGCCCTCCTCCTTTTCTAAAAAAAACTTACTAAACAATAAAATGATCAATGCATGTTTACATGCGACCACATGATAAAAGCAAAACAACAATTGTCCGCTATCAGAATTTCTTACACATGGCAAGCATCATGCCCTTCTGATAATATGTGTTGCAGACCATATTGATAGGACAAATGTTGACGGATACGACATAAATATCCTACCCGTAGCTGAGAATGTTGACGATACTTACTCAATGGATCCAGGTATAAGTCTGTGTGAACATGGCCTGCATACTTTGTCACCTAATATATCATTGGCCTTGTAATGCTCCAGGCCACAACACATCAGATGGATCAAGTTTGGCACGGGTAGGACAGCATCATGATGCTTCATTGCCGGCTCCAAGTAATCTCATACTGGTTTATGGCAAAGATGTACCAAAAAATTCAAATGGTACTGCCGGATCCGCCTTTCATATGAAATTTTTTATGCTTATGGTTGTTCATCTTCATGTATGTATACAACTTACGGCATTTTTCGTTGATCCATTATCTGTAGGTTCTGGTCATACGTATGAGGGGAATCCGGTAGGGCTTGATGCGAGTTCGAGGGAATGTCCAACATCCCAGCACCAAACAACAGGAGTTGTCTTGAGTGATAATGCAAGGGAGCACGTTAATACCCACACGCGAGCTAATTATCAGAAGAAAAAAGATGAGCGTACGGTCAAGGTCCATTATGAAGAACAATCTGGTATGTTTGTTTAATCTTGCAGATTGTTCACCCCCCTCTCTGTGATATCACGAATGTTCATAACTTCACATTTGATATCAGGTACACTTGTGACATTTTGCAATGTCGTCAATTATATTGGACGTAATCGGTAAGCATTCAATGTCAGGTTCTGCTTATCTTCTTTTTGGCTTCTGATTATGTCCTGAATTACACCAGGAGCTGTCTTGAATGACGCCAAACGAACCAGTGAAATACGTGTGGTACATTGCAATCCTACCTTGTCACAAGAAAAGAGGGAGTAGATAAACGCCCAAAGACGAGCTGCTTATCAGATGAAAAATGATATGTTTATCCAAGATGAAAATCTGCGTGCCCTTACAATGTTAGGTAGGATTGTTGTATGTTTCATCTTAACGTAAATAGTATGTATGTATGTTTGTATAAATTAAGGGTTGCATGCGGTTGACGTTCGAGTCAGTAGATTCATTGGTGTGGTCCGAGGTTTTGAGAGGAACGCCATTGACGCAGAAATCGTGATTTGACAACAAATGGGTAGAAGGGTCTTCCTTCCTCGAATACCCCTATGCAGCGGCGGAGCTATGTTGTGGTCTGCAGGGGCCATGACCCCCCCCCCCAGCCTGGGTAAATTATGTGAAGGAAAAAAAATTTGGAGAGGAAGATTAGAAGAAATATAGACTTTGGCCCCCAAACATCCATATTTTCTGTTTACCCCCCCCAAACAATTTTACCTAGCTCCGCCAGTGCCCCTATGCCTGTCTGACAAGGATCTCCTCGGCCACCAGCGTCTGCTACATCTCCCGTTCGCGCTGGCACGGGCAGACCGGCTCCATACGAACCGATCGCCGTGATCGTCTTCTTCTTCGGAGCCATCGTGATGATGAAACTGACGTACTAAACACCGGACTAGATTTGCACCACTTCTGCTCCCCTACCTGGCGCGCCAAAGATGTCGGGGAATCGACACCTATGGGATCACGAGGATGCCTTCTACGGTTGGCGGGGAGAGAGTTGCACAAAAAGCAGGTCTGGTGATCAGCACAGGAGATTTTTACCCAGATTCGGGCCGCTATGGAGCGTAAAACCCTAGTCCTGCTTGAGTGTATATTTGGTGTTCTTGAACCCTAGCTAGCTGCTATGCGTGCCTGGTCCAAAAAGTATGAATCCTTCTCCAGTATGCCTCGGGCCTCCTTTTATATGTCAAAGGGGTCGCCACAGTGTCTCACAGGAGGTGTAAAGTAGCTACAATGTACAAGCTTATCACTGGCATTGTAGGACAAAACACATTAAATGCGCTGCTTACGTGCCCTCCAACTTTATCGGAGACGGTAATAGAACTTGTCTCGTTCGTCGCCGCCTCACCTTGCCTTGACATGCGTCCAGGCTGACGAGGCATGCAGCGCCAGGCTGGCTGGCTAGCCGCTGTGCTGGCGCGTTGGCAGGACCTTCACAAAGATCTGCATGCCACCACGAAGGTGCTTGCTTAGTTGGCCTAGAATGTGCATACCACCACGCAGGCGTCTGCCTAGTTGGCAAGCTGGTCGGCGTGTTGGAACGGCTGTGAGGTGGCGAAACCTTGTCGGGTGCGGGCCTGGCTGTGGCCCCGCAATTGTCCCCGGCAAGGGTCTTGCCGGGGTCTCGCAGTCGTCTCCGGCAAGGGCCTTGCCAGGGGGTCTTCGTCTTCTGGTCTCCAAGTAGATCTACGTGCCACCAGTCTTCACACATATTTGCATGCTACTATGCACGCGCCTCAACTCTTGGCCTTGACGTTGTCGATGATGTCGAGCTCTCAGCTTGAAGGGTGATGGCCTTGTCGGGTGCTTCACGAGCTGCCCGGCAAGCTCCTTGCCGGGGCTACGCAAGCCGCCCCGGCAAGGATGTAACCGGGGAAGTCTAGCTTGTCTTCTGCTCTCTATCTAATGGCCTGAATTTTGTCTTGGTAGTTTTGTATCTTTTCTTCTACTGCCCCGCCAACCTCTCGCCACAGGTGCAGCTTCAACTTCCCGTGCACAAGTAAAGGGTACATAAAGGCCCATACTTTTGTACACCGACACCTACCATGGCATGCTCACCTACTTACAAAAGTTTGGGTCATTTCAAGAATTTCGAAAACTAAATCAAGTTCAACTGAGGGTGTCTGGATAGGCCTGAAACCTCCGTCTGAGATCACGTTGTTTCTCGACATCCTTGAGATGACCCAAAAAAAATCATGGCCTTTTGTGACCAATTAAAGGCACCATGTTAATTTGTTTGGTTTTCGATAAATTTTGCATTTTCTGGAGTTTTCTCGGTCCAAAAAGGGCGATAAATGGTCGGATCGTCATGACTTTCTATACGTGTCGAAAATCATTCCAACCAAGCATGGATTCGCACTACCATGGGCATACCCACCTGCTTGCAAAAGATGAGGTCATTTGAAGAATGTCCAAAATTAGATCATGCCAGAAGTGTTCATTTGAAAGCAAGTAGTTGGTCGACATCTGTAAAATGTCCCCAAATTTATTCAACATGCTTCTATGACCAATTCAAGGCACCATGCCATGTTGTTCTAGTGTTTGACAATTTTTGCATTCTCTGAAATTTTCTCTGTAAAAATGGCCAATAAATGGCTAGACGTGATTTGAACTTGCATACAGTGTCGGAATTCGCTCAAACCTAGCATGAATGCCTCATATGTTTGTGTCAAACTGTTGCAGGAAGTTGAGGTCATTTATCCATAGTTAAAAAAAACACCACTTCAGAGTGTGCTAGACTAGGCCAAGGGCGCATCCGTGAGCTTGTAGTTTTTCCTAATGTAAATGCTTCTATTATTTGCAATTTCCATCATTCTCAATCAACATTTACATTTTCTTATATCCTAATCATTCCTTAAAATTTATCAACAATTTTATAATTTCAAATTGTGTATGAAAATATTACAACCTAAGACTTTTTGCAAAATTATTATCAAATTCCCAACAATTGATGTTTAATACAAATTGCAAACAACATACTTTTTACAAATTTATTAACTTTTTAAAACATAAACATTTCTTAAATTTGTGGACAAAAAATTCGGAAAGGTTTTATGAAGGTCTTACAAAAGAGAACCAAAAGTGTAAAATATGTCGGCCCGGGGCGGAGGGGGTGTGGAGGCGGTGTATACACAGGCCGCATAAGGGGACAGCAACTAAACAGCGCGTCCAACGCCGCTTGTGCTTGCTAGCGCTCACGTGCTTCCCAACCTGGGCCTGGCCTAATAGGACCGCGTGTCCCTGCTTTGTTGGCTCGCCTAAAAACACAATAATTGACTTTTGTAAAAACCAATGACTCTGGGAAAAACACAAAAAAACTAAAAAAACATGGATTTGGAAAAAGTTACTATATTTTGAATAGAACTTCACAAATTCAAAGAAAAGTTCATCGATTTTGATAAAGGTTCTTGCTTTAAAAAAAATCACAAACTTGGAAAAAAGCTCATCGATTTTGTAAAAAAGATCATCAATTTTGTAAAAAGTTAATTTATTTCGAAACAAATACTAATTTTCAGAAAAGTTCATGAATTTGAAAAACAAAGTTCATATGTTTCGAAAAAAGACATGTGTGGATTCCGAAAAGGACACAGTTTTAAAGAAAAAGTTCGCAAATTTGAAGAGAAGTTCTCTGTGTTTAAAAAGTTCGCAAATTTAAGAAAAGTTCACGATTTGTAAGAAAATTGCACGAATTTTTAAAAAGAAAATGAAAAGGCAAAAGAAAGGGAAAGAGAAAAAAGAAAAGACCAGAGGAAAAACCAGCCAAACGAAAACCAGAAAAAAAAAACCAAAGCAGGGAAACAACTGCGTCTTTTTAGTGTTATTGAGATGAGAAAACAAGTATAAAAGTTGCAACAAGTAAAGTGTCCTGTTGGTTACCATTGTTTTTACGCTACTTGGAGGTCTCTAGTTCAAATTGGGAGGGTGTACCGAAACAGAAGTGGTAGAATTTATAGTTTGAGCTGCTCGAAAAAAAAGAATTTATTGTTTCAGAAATATGCATCTTTCTCTTTTTTCTCACCTTGTTTTCGTTACAAGAGATACATATTTCTCTTATAGTTTCAGAAATATGCATCTTTCTCTTTTTTTTCTCTCCTTGTTTTCGTTACAAGAGATACATATAAACGCTCTTAAATATAAACCCTCAACTTATTTTTTGAATATTTTTTTTCAATTAATGAATTTTTTTCGTTTTCATTATTTTTTTGGAAATATATGTGAACATTTATCAAATCGATTAACTTTTTTGAATTTTGATCTTTTTTGTCAAATTCATGAATTTATTTCCAAATTTATGAATTTATTTCAATTTTTGGAACTTTTTTTCACATTTGTGTATTTTTTTCATATCAATGAACTTTTTTAAACATGTAAACATTTCTTTAATATATGAATATTTTTTTAGTTTTTAAAACCGACAACCGTGTAAAAAGACTTTCCTATGCCTGGGCATTCGGCAAGCTTACACGATCGTTTTGGTCTTTCTCCTAACAAAGAAAGTTGTTCAATATTATCGCATTTTCTTTTTGAGTTCATTACTTTTTCATGGATCTTTGATGAAAGTTTGGCATGTGATTCTACCTCCTGGCATTTTATTTTTGTGAGCATTACTTTTTCTTGGATCTTTGGTAATTTTTGTTGTTAATAGACTTTTATTAATATATCCAGAAAATGATATAAAATACATCCCAAGTTGCACATTAGTATACATACTTTTGTTTAAAAAGTAAAAGAAATCATGCCCGGATCTTTACGTAAGAACTAACGAATGTAGCATCGAGTGATACTTTGTTGAATCTCAATCGAATAGGATTAGCAATCCTTATCAGTATACTTACATTTGTGTGATAATACGGTTTTATTAATGCATCCAAAAAAGATATAAAATACATCCCAAATTACACATTAGTATACATACTTTTATTTAAAAAGTAAAAGAAATCATGCACGGATCTTTACGGAATATAGCATCGAGTGAGACTTTGTTAAATCTCAGTCGACTAGGATTAGCAATCCCTTATTAGTATACTTACATTTGCGTGATAATACGCTTTTATTAATGCATCCAGAAAATGATATAAAATACATCCCAAATTGCACATTAATTAGTATGCATACTTTTATTAATGACAGGGATAACTTGTCTGAAAGACAGAAAGATCGCAGGGTGGAGTGTCAAATCTTGTTTTTCAGGTTGCTGGCTGCCGCATGCAGCACCATGGTCTCAATGGAGAAGCCCGGTCCAAATCCCATCATCACACCCCACTCACCCGTCTCCCCATCCTCCTCCATCCGCCGGCGTTGCTCGTCGAGCACGAAGATCAGTGTGGCGCCAAGCATGTTCCCGTACTCTCTCAGCACAGTCCGGCTTGCCGCCAGCTTCCCCGGTTCCAGCTGGAGAGCCCCGTCGATGTGGTCCATTATTCCACGGGCGCCGGGGTGCACCACGAAGAAGAGGTCGTTCCACTTCCATTTGGCCGCGCCGCCGGCGCCGCTCATTACTCCAAGCGGCATGAACGCATCCGTGAGACACTGTACGATGTGCTGCCCCGCTAGAGGAACCAGCTCCCTGGGGAAGATGCGGCCGTCCAGGCCGGCCTCCGTGAGCTGCATGTTGAGCACGCCATGCGTTCCCGGTATCGTGGTCTGCGAGGCGGACACCATCTCGAAGAGGGGGCGCTCCAACGGCTGCACGGCGTCAGCGCCGACGATGACCGCGCCTGCGCCGTCACCGAAAACTACCTGGCTGATGAGCTCGTGGGGACATTCCTCCTCTGGGCTACGGAAGGAGACGACGGTGAGCTCGACGCAGGCAACTAGGACGCGCGCGCCCCGGTTGTTCTCGGCCAGGTCCTTGGCGAGGCGCAGCGATGCAGAGCCAGCGGAGCAGCCGTTGAGGTTGAGCATCGTCCTGCAGACAGAAGCGCGAAGGCCAAGGAGAGATGCCAGGCGGAGGTCGGCGCCCGGGGCGTGCGCTCCCGAGTTGGTGCTGACGACGAGGTGGGTGATGTCGCTGGCTGGACGGCCCCACTTGGCTATGGCCTTGGCTGCGGCCGAAGCCGCCAGCTCTGGCGCAGCGGCGGCAGCAATGGCCAGCCGTGCATCCAGGGACGGTTTCCCGCGGCAGAGGAAATCAGGGTTGGCGTCCAGTAGCTCCTCCGTGTGGTGGAAGTAGCGCTTCTCCGTGGATGACATCTGGCCTGATAATCATATATAGGAAACAAGAGTTTGTCACTGAATGATCATCGTTACAAACTACTAAGATGCATGTACACTTGCTTTTCTTTCTGCTTACAGAAGGCCTTGAGTGTTTGTTTGAGGTCAGTGGGGTGTTGGCTCTTGGTCACTCGCAAGTAGTAGTCTGGGAACTCCTCCTGGGACACGCAGTTGGGCGGGTTCGCGGTGCCGATGGCGAGGATGGCCGCGGGACCGTCCGCGCGCTGCGAATACCGGATCTGACCCAACGACGGCATGGTGTTGCTACCCATGGTCTTTTCACAAAATCAGCAGCTCTTAACTAGGCCCATTTGAGGGGGAAAAAGAGAAAGATAAGCGAGCAATAGAGGAAATACCTAAATAACGAGCGGTCAGTCGAGAACTCAGTGTGATGGAGGAGTGGGAAAAACCTGCTTCAAGACCCTTTGCTCTAAGAGATGGGATACGTTAGACAAGAAAGATGGCAAGTATTTATAAAGACGGGAGGGGAGTAGGGCCCATGTATATGAGGGGGAAATAAGCCTGCAGCTAGGATATTTGAACAAATTCGGTGTGATCCTTTTTCTGTACAGACTGGAGATATTATTTCAGAGTACATTATAAATAAAAGCCAAAGCCGACTCAAGTCGGTGAGTTCATTTTGATATGTTCATTCCTGAAAACCACCTAGAGGATGGTTTTTATCAGCGGTTTCGCAAAACCATCACTCTATCCAACTAGACATAGCAGATACTCATCACTAAATATACACACAGTAGCACATTCATCTCTTCATAAAGTCTGAGAAAAATATAATTGAGAAATACAACACATTTTTGAAAGAAAAAAGTTCCTTACACAGTGCGCCGAAATATCACAAAAGGACGAGTTGAAGCAACATAGCCCTGAATATCCCCTATTGTACATATACTCCACCGTCTTATATATCCTGATGAAATCATAATTACCCATAACCATCCAATTTTTCATACAATATCGTGGGCCAATTAATGTGCTAACTAGTTTCATTCCAAAAAAAGCTGGTATGTAATCTATGTTATACGATAAGTTGCATTTATTAATGCATCTTGAAAATCAAGCAAAATACACTACACATGTTTTATAGCAAACAAAGAAAATATGGAAGAAAATGTGCTAACCAACAAATATTTCAATCCTTTATGGAGAGAAAGTTGGACAATATGATCGCATATAATTGTATTTATTCATGTTATATGCAAATTATATATGACAGAATTATTTTCACAAAAATAGACATAAATAACACCAAACTGTTTGAGTTTATGTGCTTGGCTTAGTTTTCCTTGTTCAGGTTTCTTGTGCTCTTGTTGGCTTGTTGTGCTTCCCTTGTATATGTGGGATCCGCAACATTAGTGTTTGTGTGTCGGCACATGTGTGTGTGTGTGTGTGTGACCTATAAAACAGGGTGAAAACCTATTTTGAGATTGATTGTCAGTTTTTGTCATCCAGACCCATGGTCTATATCATGAACCTCGATGCAATCCCATCATAACACCCAGTTCATTTGTCTCTCCTTCGTCCTCCATCCGCAAGCATTGCCTAGAGAGCACGACGACCAACTTTGCGCTAAGCATGTTTCAGTACTCTCTCAGGCTCTCAGCGCAGTACATATCACAACCAGCTTCCTCAGTTGGAGAGAGAGCCACTTCAATGAGGTCAAGTATTCCACGTTAGCGGGGTGCACCACAAGAAACAAGTCGATCCGCTTTCATTTGTTAGTGTCGCGGCTCATTATTTCATTGAGAAAAACCGCACGCTTTCCAAATTGAACATTCTTTGGAATGGATCCGGCGGTGATGCTAGCGGGGAAGAAATGAGTGGAACTCCATGTATATCTGCAATGAAGTCATGCTTATTTCTATATGTATAATTATGTCTATCTTTATACTAAATACTTGACAAAGTCTGCACCTATGGCAGTGAGACGCACGATTCCCTGAATGATCTGGACTCCCACAATTAACAGATAAGTTTCGACGAAAGCTGATAGAAGAACATTTTATATGTGCCTATAGTTCTTGATTTGCATTCCAACCATCTTGCATGTGCACTATTTTTTATGTCCTGTTAAGACTGGGACGAGTAGTTGCTCTACAAACAAAAGAAACACAATTTAATTAAGCCATCAACATCAATTTAGTTGACCTATGGTGATCCTACGTATCAACCTTAAAAGATTTCCTACAACCATGTGCATCAGTAGGACATGGTGACTTTATTTGTAGGAGATGGTGATGCACATGGTTGTAGGAAACCTTTTAAGGTTGATACGTAGGATCACCATAGGTCAACTAAATTGACGTTGATGGCTTAATGAAATTGTGTTTCTTTTGTTTGTAGATCAACTACTCATTCCAGTCTTGACAGAAAATAAAAAATAGTGCACATGCAAGATAGTTGGACTGCGAATCAAGAACTATATGCACATATAAAATGTTCTTTTATCAGCTTTCGTCGAAACTTATCTGTTAATTGTCGGAGTCCAGATCATTGAGGAAATCATGCGTCTCACTGCCATAGGTGCATACTTTGTCAAGTATTTAGTATAAAGATAGCCATAATTATACATATAGAAATAAGCATGACTTCGTTGCAGTAGATATACATGGAGTTCCACTCATTTCTTCCCAGCTAGCATCACCACATGATCCATTCCAAAGAATGTTTGATTTGTAAAGAGTGCTGTTTTTCTCAATGAAATAATGAGCTGCAATGCTACCAAATGATAGTGGATCGACCTGTTTCTTGTGGTGCACCCCAGCGAACGTGGAATACTTGACCTCATTGAAGTGGCCCTCTGCTCTAACCGGGGGAAGCTGGTTGTGATATGTACTGCACTGAGAGCCTGAGAGAGTATTGAAACATGCTTAGCGCAAAGTTGGTCGTCAGGCTCTCTAGGCAATGCTTGCGGATGGAGGACTTAAGGAGAGACAAATGAACTGGGAGTTATGATGGGATTGCATCGAGGTTCACGATATAGACCATGGGTCTGGATGACAAAAACTGACAATCAATCTCAAAATAGGCCTTCACCCCATTTTATAGATCAAGCACACACACGTGCGCCCCCACACAAACACTAATATTGCGGATCCCACATATACAAGGAAAGCACAACACGCCAAACAAGAGCGCAAGAAACTGAACAAGCAAAGCTAAGCGAAGCACATAAACTCAAACAATTTGGTGTTATTTATGTCTATTCGTCCTTCCAAGAATAAGAAGGAAGAGAAACTAAAGCAACCAAGTGATCCATGATGTTGAAGAAGAAATGAGTATTTCAAAAAATAAAGCGAAAATATAAAGAAAGAGTATTCTAGAAAATAAGTAGAAATGAGAACTAAAGCTGGCGTGGAAGGAGGAATAAGAAGATAAGGCGTCATTGATGAACACACTGATGTTTACTTGGTGCAGGTTGGCGCCAACGAAATGGGTTGGCGAAATGGGTTGGTGCATCATGGTGTGAGGTTTGTGTATTGAGCTCGCGTGTTGGAGATAATATGACGGATAGCCCGTAGCAACGCACGGGTGTTATGCTAAAAAATACATTTTTAAAGCCGAAGTTAATTGACCTACATGTAAACAATCTTTTTTGAGAAACTGTCAGTCTATTCATTTTAATCATGATAGTGCAAATAACACCAGAGGTAATAAAAATTACTACTAGGTCCGTGGACCAGATAGCGACGACTACAAGCGCCGACGCGAGCGGAAGGCATGTCACTGTCAACGTCAACGTCCCTCTCTTACTGGAGCTGGCCAAACCTTGTAATAGACGGTCGAAAAGTCGTCGTGCTAAGGCCCTATAGGACCAGCGCACCAGAGCAAAGCAGCAATCATCACCAATGAAGAAAGTCGTAGATCGGAAGGATCAAACATGTAAACACCCAAACGAGGACGAACGCATACCAGATTGCAATAGATCCACGGAAGACCAACAACGACCAAATCCCCTGAGATCTGACGGAGACACGCCTCCACACGCCCTCCTACAACGCTAGATGCACTATCGGGGTCGGATGGAACGTGGGAGATATTATTCCCACCGAAGGAGATCATCGCCTTACATTGCCCCAACCAGGACGCTGAACATGACAAGAACGAGAATGGGGTCTCTCCCACGGCTGGGGCCGAGGTCCCCTGCACCTCCTAGCCCAAAGGCGTTCGGAGATGGGGTGGACCGGCGGTAGCGCCGACAGGAGGAGTAAGAAAACGTGGTATCTTTCCTTCTTTCACTTTGCGATCCTGCGTATCAAAATGATCTAAAAAAATTACTAGCAGGTGCATCTACAGGAAACAGTGATATCCCTAGATATCAACCAGTCTAATTGCATCGTGCGTGGAGGATGCTCTCACAGAGTTGACCGTACTAATTCATCAACTTGTTGTCATGCAGGTGTAGGCCAACGCATGAACAAATGGTACACTAATTAATTGGATCGTGCGTGGATGTAGAGAATTATAGAGGATAGGATGCGACAGAATGACCATGCTAGCTTCGTAGATAAACTCCATCCTGCACAAGGCTATAAAATCAAGATGCGACATAAGATGCGACAGTCTGAGTAGGTGCATACTTTGTCAAGTATTTAGTATAAAGATAGCCATAATTATACATATAGAGATAAGCATGACTTCATTGCAGATATACACGGAGTTCCACTCATTTCTTCCCCGCTAGCATCACCGCTGGATCCATTCCAAAGAATGTTCGATTTGGAAAGAGTGCTGTTTTTCTCAATAAAATAATGAGCTGCGACGCTACCAAATGAAAGTGGATTGACCTGTTTCTTGTGGTGCACCCCGGCGAACGTGGAATACTTGAGCTCATTGAAGTAGCCCTCTGCTCTAACCGGGGGAAGCTGGTTGTGATATGTACTGCGCTGAGAGCCTGAGAGAGTATTGAAACATGCTTAGCGCAAAGTTGGTCGTCAGGCTCTCTAGGCAATGCTTGCAGATGGAGGACGAAGGAAAGACAAATGAACTGGGTGTTAGGATTGCATCGAGGTTCACGATATAGACCATGGGTCTGGATTACAAAAACTGACAATCAATCTCAAAATAGGCCTTCACCCCGTTTTATGGATCACGCGCACACACACTTGCGCCCACACACAAACAATAATGTTGCGGATCCCACATATACAAGGGAAGCACAACACGCCAAACAAGAGCGCAAGAAACCTGAACAAGCAAAGCTAAGCGAAGCACATAAACTCAAACAATTTGGTCTTATTTATGTATATTCGTCCTTCCAAGAATAAGAAGGAAGAGAAACTAAAGCAACCAAGTGATCCATGATGTTGAAGAAGAAATGAGTATTCAAAAATATAAAGCGGAAATATAAAGAAAGAGTATTCTACAAAATAAGTAGAAATGGGAACTAAAGCTGGCGTGGAAGGAGGAAGAAGAAGATAAGGCGTCGTTGATGAACACACCGATGTTTACTTGGTGCAGGTTGGCGCCAACGAAATGTGTTGGCGAAATGGGTTGGTGCATCATGGTGTGAGGTTTGTGTATTGAGCCCGCGTGTTGGAGATAACATGACGGATAGCCCGTAGCAACGCACGGGCGTTATGCTCGTAAGCTGTTAAGATTGCAACGAGTAGTTTATCTAAAAGAATACATTTTTAAAGCCGCAACCTTGAATTTAATTGATCTACATATAAATAATGTTTTTTGAGGAACTTTTAATCTATTCATTTTCAATCATGATAGTACAAAGAACATCAGAGGTAATAAAAATTACTACTAGGTCCGTGGACCAGATAGCGACGGCGCCGACGCGAGCGGAAGACACGTCACTGTCAACGCCCCACTCTTACTGGAGCTGGCCAAACCTTGTAATAGACGGTCGAAAAGTCGTCGTGCTAAGGCCTCATAGGACCAGCGCACCAGAGCAAAGCAGCAACCATCGCCAATGAAGAAAGTCGTAGATCGGAAGGATCAAACATGTAAACACCCAAACGAGGACGAACGCATACCAGATTGCAATAGATCCACGGGAGACCAACAACGCACCAAATCCCTGAGATCTGGCGGAGACACGCCCACACGCCCTCCTACAACGCTAGATGCACCATCGGGGTCGGATGGAACGTGGGAGATATTATTCCCACCGAAGGAGATCATCGCCGCCACATTGCCCCAACCAGGACACTGAACATGACAAGAACGAGAATGGGGTGTCTTCCTCCGGCTGGGGGCCGAGGTCCTCTGCACCTCCTAGCCCAAAGGCCTTCGGAGATGGGGCGGACCGGCGGTAGTGCCAACAGGAGGAGTAAGAAAACGTGGTATCTTTCCTTCTTTCACTTTGCGATTGTGCGTATCAACATGATCTCAAAAATTGCTAGGTGCGTCTACAGGAAACAGTGATATCCTAGATATGAACCAGTCTAATTGCATCGTGCGTGGAGGAGAGTTGACCGTACTAATTCATCAACTTGTTGTCATGCAGGTGTAGGCCAACGCATGAACAAATGGTGCATTAAATCATCAATCGGAGATGGTACACTAATTAATTGGATCGTGCGTGGATGTAGAGAATTATAGAGGATAGGATGCGACAGGGCTATAAAACCAGTGTTATCCCTCCCAAGGCTATAAAATCAGTGTTATCCCTCCCAAGGCTATAAAATCAGTGTTATCCCTCCCACAATTGAGTACGACAACATATAGAACACCATGCATGCAAACAAGAGTTATCCCTCCCACAAGAAGGCCGACGGGCGCAGGTGGAGGATGAATTCTATCCATTAATCCGCAAGTACAAGGGACGGCAGAATCGAAGCGGTTCATGCCGACCTCTTTCGTGCCGGCATCTGCGGACCCGGCAGCCAACCGTGGTGTGGCAACAAGGGACGTCGTCATCGACCACGGCACCGGCGTGTCCGTACGCCTGTTCCTTCCCTCCCAAGCTGCTGCGACGGGCATGAGGCTTCCCCTCGTTGTTCACGCCCATGGTGGTTCTTTCTGCACGGAGAGTGCTTTCTCTCGAACGATACCACCGCTACGCCACTTCCCTCGCTGCCAGCGCAGGGGTGCTCGTTGTGTCTGTGGAATACCGTCTGGCACCGGAGTTTCCCGTGCCGGCTTCCTACGGTGACACCTGGGCCGCGCTGCGGTGGGTTGCGTCCTTGTCTGACCCTTGGCTCGGTCAATACGCAGACCCGGGCCGCACGTTCCTCGCCGGCGACAGCGCCGGTGGCAACATCGCATACCACACTGCTTTGCGTGCCACACATGATGACAGCGCCATGGAGATTGAGGGTCTAGTTCGGCATCCTTTTTTCTGGGGACTCGACCGCTTCCCTCAGAGAAAGTTTCGACGGTGACGCGATGTTCCCGCCTAATGTGTGTGGACAAGCTGTGGGCTATTCGCGTGACAGCGGGACAGGCTAGCAAGCAACGACGATCCCAAGATTAATCCTCCCGGCGAGGAGATCGCGTTGTTACCGGTAGGCGCGTGCTTGTAGGTGTTGCAGAGAAAGACACCTTGTGTGACTGGGCGTCGGGTTCGGCCCACCTCATGCGCAAGTGTGGGTGGACCCACGACAACCTCACCATGGTGGAGTCGGAAGGGAGGACCATGTCTTCCACCTATATGCCCCTGGCCACGAGCTTAATTAGCAAGAAGCTTATGAAGAGCATTGTGCACTTCATAAACCAGCGCCCCACCTCGCCCGTGGTGATGTCAGAGCAAGAGTGGTCCAGCCAACCTATGCTAGGCGTGCCTAGTAGGCCTTTCAAGGACATATTTGGTTACGGAATGCGCATGAAACGTTGGAATGTCCCAAGCTCTATGGCGCGCACTTCTTTAAAGCTCGGACATGCACAAGCATCAGGGACTAGGTATGCGGGGTTACATTTGAAGAAAGATGGCACCTTGGGACAACCATTATTAGCACCGCATTCGGTAAGCTCCATGATGAAGAACTTGTTCTAGCTAGACTGGAACTTTACAAGCCACAATCCACTATCGCGCTGGGTGGTGAAGCTTTGTGTGGGACTTGGTGTGCTTTTTGTATTTGGACTGTTGTAACGCTGTAGCAATTGAATAAAAGAAAGGAAGACAGAAAAACGTAGTTAAGGCATCCCAAAATTCTGTCATGTTTGTCCAAAACTCTTGTTCTACCCCATCACTGAGAGCGAGGGAAAGACTACCATGTGATCGCGAGAGTAGAATCAGAGTTGTCTTGGCTTAAAAAAGAGAATAATATGGTTAGAACCCAACATAGGATATCATAGCTTGTAGGTCTGACCGACTGTGTGAAGAGGTGGGGAGGGTTATACCGATTCAGTTTGGCTGTGGTCATCAGAGAAACTATCATTGTGTGTGAAGAAGCATGGCATGCCTCTGAAAATACAAGCCTCAGATCACTGATGATTTTTTGAAAATGGAGGCATATGCCCCTGGCCTCTGAAAATACTATCATCGTGATGCATGCGGCCATTCAGATCACTGATGATGATGCCGACTATTTGGCAATCATCTCTAATTTCCATGCCTGGTCCAAAGGTGAAGTAGAATCCCTTCTCAAAGAAGACAAGGGCAGGAATTAAACCCATTAAGCGCGCAGCATGAAGGGTGGCCAACCAGCTATGCCACATGGGCCCCATAGTGGTAATCAAATATCCATAATTCATCACTACTGAAATTTTCCTATACTACCGGGTGCCGTGTTCTTCGTCGAGATTCAAAACAAGGGCACTCGGCAAAGTAACGTACACCGCGAGTGCCTCTCGGCAAAACATGACACCACAACAAACAGAGGATATTGTTGAGAGTACCACTCGTCAAACACCCTATTAGCCGAAGGCCGCGCAAGAAAAGGCCATACGACAACGTTTTGCCACGTGGCACATCCGGCCGAGGTTAACGGCACGACCATGGTTTGACTTCTTTACCAAGAGTTGCTCCGGGAACAATAATATTTGCCCATTTGATTCCACCTCGCCTACCTTTTTAAATAGTCCGATTGTCCCACAATTGACTTAAACTTCGTTGTTCATAATGAAGAATATGTAGGAGTAAATTTATGATCCAACGTTTACTGAGAGCGGGCTTGGAAAGGCAACATTTACCGAGAGTTTCTCTCGGTAAAGATGAGGCTCCCATCAAACTTTTGTCGCCTATAGACAATCAACGGAACCTTTATAAATAGAGGGATAGTCTAGATGTAGAGAGTCTCGGTCTTCATTACACTCTTGTTAAGGAGATGAACTATCACTTTGAATCTTCACCTGTTACGGGGAAAATATTCAAAGTAATAGGTCATCTTCTTAATGGTACCGCTGAAAATTGCAGATCTGCAAGTCGGCACATGAAATCATGCCCAGAAGCAAGCGGTATGCGAAATCCTTTGTGATGTCCTTGCAGCATGCCCAGGCGCTACAAAGGAGAGGGAGGGGCATGCCCTGCCACCGGGATACTGAAAGTACCTCGGTGGCATGCTTGATGCAACCGTTGAAATCCTCGGAAAATCGTACGATGGTGGAATTGCTCGGTATCTGGCACGATGTCATCACATAGCCCCTGTAGGGTGTGGTAAAATTTTGGACACATTTTGAATAAGCCACCCCTGAGGAGGCAACCGCATGACACATGCCAAGCCCCTGCATTTTCGGGCCCGCGTGCAATATTTGAGAAATTTATGGCGCCGCTAGGGTTTCACCGCTAAAAATTGCAGATCTACAAGGCAGCACATGAAGTCATGCCCAGAAGCAAGCGCATGAGAAATCCTATGTGATGTCCTTGCGGCATGCCCAGCTGCTGCACAGACGAGGGAGGGGCATGCTCTTTCACCGGGTTACCAAAAGTACCTCGGTGGCAAGCCTAATGCAACCGTTGAAATCCTCGAAAAATCGTCACGATGGTGGAATTGCTCGATCGGTCAAGGTGTCATCACATGGCCTCACGTAGGGTGTGGTAAAAGTTTGGGCGATTTTGAATAAGCCTCCCCTAAGGCCGCTTGTAAACTTCAATTGCCCATGAGAGCTAGTCTGTGGGTATCGAGAAGGAATGTGTTCGGTTTGTGAAGGAAGTGTGGGTCATGTTGCTCCATTGGACTCGAAATTTCTCATGCTCTCAAAGGAAGCAACCGCATGACACATGACAAGCCCCTGCATTTTCCGGGCCGGCATGCAATATTCGAGACATTTATGGCACTGCTAGGGTTTCACCGCAGGAAATTGAAGATCTGCAAGGCGGCTCATGAAATCATGCCCAGAAGCAAGCGGCATGGGTAATCCTTTGTGATGTCCTTGCTGCACGACCAGGTGCTGCACAGACGAGGGAGGGGCATGCCCTGCCATCGGGTTACCGAAAGTACCTCGGTGGCATGCCTGATGCAACTGTTGAAATCCTCAGAAAATCGTACGATGGTGGAATTGCTCGGGATCTGGCACGGTGTCATCACATGACCCCTTTAGGGAGTCTTAAAAGTTTGGGCGCATTTCGAATAAGCCTCCTCTGAGGCTGCTTGTAAACCGCACCGTCTGCGAGCTAGTTTGTGGGCATCGAGAGGAAACGTGTCCGAATTGTGTAGGAATTGCGGATCATGTTGCTACTTTGGCCTCCAAAGTTCTCGTGCTCTCAATGGAGGCAACCGCATGACACAAGCCAAGCCCCCACAATTTTGGGCTGGCGTGAAATATTCGAGTCATTTATGGCAACGCTAGGGTTTCACCGCTGGAAATTGCAGATCAGCAAGGCGGCACATGAAATCATGCCCAGAAGCGAGCAGCATGTGAAATCCTTTGTGATGTATTTGCGGCATGCCAGGCGCTGCACACACAAGGGAGGGGCATGCCTTGCCATGGGGTTACTGAAAGTACCTCGGTGGCATGCGTCATGCAAGCATTGAAATCCTCAGAAAATCTTACGATGGTGGAATTGCTCGGCATTTGGCATAGTGTCATCACATGGCCCTGTAGGGGTGGTAAAAGTTTTGGCGCTGTTCAATAAGCCTCCCCGAGGCCGCTTTGTAAACTGCGACTGCAAAGCGAAGCTAGTCTCTGGGTATCAAGAGGGAACATGTCCGGTTTGTGCAGGAAGTGCGGCACATGAAACCATGCCCAGAAGCGGCACAGACGAGGGAGGGGCATGCATGGACGAGGGAGGGGGCATGCACGCAGGGAGGGGCCTGTCATTTAAGAGAGTAGTTGTTGCAATTATGATTTTTTCGAGAGCCCAACTCGGCAATTACGATTTTTCCTTGATCCACTATCGAAAAAGGTGTAAGCCCTAGATCTAGTATGTTAATGAAAACCGTACAGAATTCAATGTAATTATTATCTTGATGTATACATGCCTTCTTAGCGAACCTGAATCCTCGAGTAGAGACGAATGGGCTCGAGGTGTCGTGAGGGGGTTTTGATTCTTCTCCTCCATTGGCGTGTTGAAGAATTATCATTTTTTTCCGAGAGCCCTCTTAGAAACTATGATTTTTCGAGAGCCACTCTCAAAAAGGTGTAAACCCTAGATCTAGGGTTCATACCTTTTTCGAGAGCCGCACCGACAAACACTCGGTAAAGGTCCGCGGGACACTTAAGCCCCACCTGCACCTCCACCCCCATCCCCACTCCCAGCCCTACCCCACCAGTGCCCCCCACCACGTCGACCCCGTCGGTGAGCTTCGTCTCCCCCTCCCCTATCCCCAGAGCTTGTATGTATGCATGGATGCATGGTTGCATAGAAATTTGTATGGATGCATGGATGTATGAATGTATATATGCATGGATTGATGCATGGATTATTTTTGCAGTAGTTTTTTGTAGTTTGTTGTATGTATCAATAGATGGGTGTATGAAAGCATAGATGGATGCATAGAAGGATGGATGAGTGTAGATAATTTGTGGATAATATAGATGGATGCATAGAAGGATAGATGGATGCATAGAAGGATATATGAATGCATAGAAGGATGGATGGATGTACGTATGGATTTTTTGTTGTTTGCGTCTATTAGGTTTTTGTCGTTTGTATGGATGATCTCGGCTATATCTGTAGTGGGCAGGGCCGGCCCTGAGGAGGGGGGGCAGGGGCGGCCGCCTGGGCCCCGATGTCCAGGGGCCCCCCTCCGACGTATGCAGCTATCCCATGGCCCAGGCCCCAGGGAAACCAAGGACGAAGTCGGTAGCCCACGAGTACGTCTACGATTGTCATGTTTTCTTCCCGTCACGAGTTCGCCTGTTGACTAGTTTGCGGCGGTTTCGGAAGATTTGTTTTCGCCCCGGACGCGAGTCACATGCCGGCGACACCGGGCTCGTGCAGGGCGTCCTCACCAGCAGCCCCACGTCCCGCCTCCGGAGGCCTCACGATCTACAAATCATAAGATTGTATTTTGGGGGCCTCATAATCTACAAATCTGAAGATTTGTAAATGGATTTGTAGTGGGTTGTAGATCATGAACTCCATAACCAATTTCTTCGATGATGTCGCGCAGGTTGGAGTCCACACAATGGAAAGATTGATCCATGCATGGTTTGTATCAGTCCAGATGTTGATAATTAGTTGAGTTTTTATTTATCTGGTATATTTTTCATGGCAGAGGCAGTCTGAATACTATTATGGGGTCATGGGGATTATGGGAGTCAATGGCCTCACGATCTACAAATATGACGATTGATCTTCAGGTGTGTATGCGTGGATATAATTAGGTTTTTGTTTGAGTGTACTCTCTCTCTCTCTCTCTCTCTCTCTCTCTCTCATGCGTGGTCTGATATGTGATTCCATTTAAGTCACAAATTCATGCTAGGGAAACAGCAATATCAGTTTGGTGATCACCTGGCCACAGATGCTAAAATTATAAGATCTAATACTTATTAAATTGGCATGCATATTGATGCTTTTGTGTCTATATCATTTTAGTTAAATTTCCGGGTAAGACTGTCATAATTTTATCTTTTTAAGAATCATATCATCCTTATTTAAATAATAGACTTTGGGATACAAAGGCCATTAGACGAGCTGTCGGACACACACGTCGACCAACCTCATCTCTCAGCAATCAGTGCACTAGCATGTGCGCCTCTTTATTGGAAGGTCTTCTCTTGCAAAGAAAGGGGCTATTTTCTAGGCCTTGCTAGCTTGCCGTAATCTCCTGAATCTGCTCATAATGGCACAATGAACCACCGTGGAGGGTAATGGTTGAGGGTTCCAAATGCCATCTACGATGACTTTGATGCTCCGTAAAATCACACTCATGGCTTATTGAGACCTCCACCACCATAGCTTTGTTGTCAGGCTTGCCCAACGTGGGCGCCTATGTTCATCTTCGCTCAACCAAAAGGAGGAGGGGTACATGATAAAACTTTTATAAGTGACTTTTCATCATCGAATACTAGAGGAAAATTTTAAGGGCCCCCGAGTTTTAGTTTCGCCCCGGGCCCCCAAAAACTCAGGACCGGCCCTGGTAGTGGGTATCCTTGAATGAAAGCAGCGGGCAATGGTGACGAATTCCAGTTATATGTTGTAGAATCCTGATAGTCATGTGTTTATAGTGGAGTAGTAATCAGTTACAGAGATAACATTAGCATGTGCCAGGGACGTGGTTAGGCTGTAGAGCGGGCAAATAGTTACCCAAAGATACCATCCTCATGTGTGGAATTTGAGCCTTGCTTGGGTACAACCCCCCCCACACACTCACACAAACCATATAAGGGATGTATGGTCTTTTGATCACTTCGGTATGTATGATGGGTCACGCAACTTATAAATATATGTTATACTGGGAGTAACGTCATGCAAACCAATGCCACACCCCTCCGTCCTGGAGCCCATTTTTCTTCTTCTTCTTCTTCTTTAACCTTCAAAAAATTAGTCTCACATGTAGAATTTGAGCCTTGCCTCGGTACACCCCCTACACACACACACACACACCCACCAACCATATAAGGGCCTGTGTAGAAATTGAGTCGTGCCTCCATACACCCCTACAAAAACCATAAGGGCAGTATGGTCTTTTGAGCACTTTCGTATGTATGAGGGTCACCAGCCGTATATGTTTTTTTAGACACTACCAGTTGTATACATATATGTTGTACGGGGCGTCGCTTCACACAAACCACAGCACTCACCCCTTCGTCCTGGGCTTGGCCCATTTTTTCTTATTTTCTTACCTTCAAATAATAAGTGAGTGAGGTAGGATTTGTACTGCTCAACCTTTAATTACACTAACTATAACCAACTAGGACAACTGACATCTTATGCCTAGTTACTTCTTTTATTGTTTTTGTTGCCCATCTTAATCAACTAGGACAACTGACCAGCGTTTCGTTAGGAAGTTCTGCCCGAGGCGTTTTGATAAAAAAAAATTATGTTCCTTCGGTGCAAAATGCTGCTTTGGGATGGTGGTGGTTTGGAACTCTTCCTTTTTCATTGGTTCTTTAATTGAGGCCAATTCCTATGGGATAATTGTGGAGTTTAAATCCAAACATACTTCAGAAACATGGTCTTTAGTCTCTGTTTATGGCCCGTGTCAAGGCCCTGCCCGTGATGATTTTGTTCAGTGGTTATATAATCTTAATATTCCGTTTGGTGAAAATTGGCTACTTTTGGGTGATTTCAACTTCATGCGATCGCATGAGAACCGCATAATCTTCCGGAGGTGATGTTAATGATATCTTCTTGTTTAATGAAATAATTGGGCATTTGGGTCTCGTTGAGCTGCCAATCAAGGGGCGCCAATATACTTGGTCGAATATGCAATCTTCACCGCTTCTTGAGCAGATCGATTGGTTTTTCACGTCGGTTGCTTGGACATCAGACCACCCCAACACGATGGTGTTCCCACTCGCACGCACTACCTCTGATCATGTGCCGTGTGTGGTCTCGATTGCCACATGTATCCCCAAGGCAAAGGTTTTTCGCTTTGAGAACTATTGGGTTGATCTGCCTGGTTTTGCTGATTGTGTTGCTGAGGTTCGGAATAGGCCAGTGGTAAAATCGTCGATGGCCCTAACAATCTCGGCTAAGTTTAAGTCCCTCCGTTATGCTCTCAAGAAATGGCATTTAAATTTGTCCACAAAGTGAAAGCTCTAATTGCTGATTGTAATAAAGTGATTATGTTCTGGACAATCTTGAGGAAATTAGGCCGTTGAGTAGGCCGGAGTTTAATTTTGTATAATTGTTAAATTGCATCTTCAAGATGTCTTGCATTGGTAATTTATTTCTTGGAAGCAGCGTTGCACGCATCGAAACATCAAAGTTGGTGAAGAGAATTCAAAAAATTCATGCCATGGCTCTGGTAATGATTTCGTAAGAATGCTATCTCCTCGATCAAGACTGTGGAGGGTGATGTGGTCACGGATCACCAACAGTTATTGGATGTTCTGGGCTGATTTTAACCAACGAATGGGACAATCAAACGGCATTCAAATGGGTTTTGATCTAGACACATTAATTACCGGGATTGATAGTCTGGAGGAGTTGTCTTTACCGTTCACGGACTCTGAGGTGGATGCGGTAATTAAGAATATGCCTTCTAACCACGCTCCAGGACCTGACGGGTTTTTTGGGCTTTTCTTGAAGAAATGTTGGCCAATTTTGAAAGAGGATTTTATGAAACTTGTTCAAGAATTTTATGAGGGGAAATGTAATTTGGAGTGTCTCAATACATCTCTTATCACTCTCATTAAAGAAGCTGAGCCCTAAATATGTCGGTGATTTCCGGCCCATATCTTTGACTAATACATGTTTAAAGCTCTTAACCAAGCTTTTGGCAAATCGTCTTCGTGGTGTGATCTTGAAATGTATCCACCGCAACCAATATGGTTTCCTCCGTGTCGATCCATTCAAGACCTGGCATGGCGTGGTGTTTTGAGTATATCCACCAATGCAAAGCTTCCAAGAGGCCTATCATTCTTCTTAAACTTGACTTCGCAAAGGCGTTCGACACCATTGAGCATGAGCTGATTCTTGGATTTTGATATGCAAGGGATTTGATGATCGTTGGACAAGTTGGATTGACAGCATTCTCGTCACGGGCTCCTCTTCGGTTCTTTTGAATGGAGTGCTCGGGAACCATTTCGTCTGCGTCGTTTCGGTGTTCGCCAAGGAGATCCTTTGTCTCCTTTGCTCTTTGTGATCATGTGGACTTGCTCCAATCGGTTGTAAATGAGATGTGCTCTAGGAATATCCTCACCTTACCAATACCAACGACCTCGAAGGACTATCCGATCGTCCAATATGTCGACGATACCCTCATCGCTCTTCCCGCTATTGACAGCCGCTTAATTGCTTTCAAAGAAATGCTTGAAGTTTTTGCCAGATCAACCGGTCTAAAAGTGAATTTTAGTAAGTCATCTTTGATACCTATAAATATGAGTGATGACGAGGGCAAGAGTGTTGCTACTTTGCTTGGTTGTGATGTTGGTTCCATGCCATTCACTTGCCTGGGTTTGCCAATGGGCACATCTAGGCCAACAATTTATGATCTGTTGCCTTTGGTGGATCGTATTGAGAGGCGATTATCTGCGTCTTCCTGCCTCTTGAATCAAGGATGCCGCTACAGCTCTTGCAATCAGTCCTTATTTCTATACCAATATATTTCTTCTCGCACCCTATCGGCCACAGTGGGTATCTTGAAGCAGATTGAACGGATTATGCGACAATGCTTGTGGAGAGGGAATACGGATACACCCCGCAATCCTTGGCGGCTTGGGACTTCGTATGTCGTCCCTAAATCTTTGGGTGGTGCAGGAGTTCTGGACTTGAGCTCTCAAAATGATGCTTTGCTCATTAAGCATCTTTTTAAGTTCTTTAATAAGTTGGACGTGCCATGGGTATCTCTTATTTGGGACACTTATTATGCCTCTGCGCCCCCCCCCCCCAAGCCACTCAAACCTGCGGTTCTTTCTGGTGGAGGGACGTGTTCAAGTTATATGATAAGTTTTGCAAGTTGGCAGTTCCTCTAGTTCGATCTGGAGATACGGTGATCTTCTGGCTTGATCGTTGGCAACTTGGCAGCAATATGGTTAGCTTGCAACATCAGTTTCCGCGGCTCCACTCTTTTGTGATCGATGACACTCTCACAGTTAAGGATATTATGGAGCTGTCTGATTTCCTTTGATAATCTCCATCCGCCCTCTCTCCGCTCAGGACTTTGAGGAGTTTAATCAACTTCAGGAGATGCTTCCTTTTGCTTAATCTTCAAGATGGGAATAATGATGTCCGGAAATGGCCTTCCAACTGGTGATTACCAGTCCAGGATCTATTACTTGTCACCTTTGCAGACATCATGGTTGACCCCATATTCAGGTGGATCTGGAATTGCTCTTGTACTCTCAAGTTTAAGGTTTTTGGGTGGCTCTTATTGATGGATCGCCTAAATACTAGGGACATGACGCTAAGCGTGCATTGGATTATCCAAGATGACACATGTGTCCTATGCCTCTTGGCATCACATGAGGACAGAGCGCATCTCTTATTTGCTTGTAATTTTAGCCAGCGCATCTAGAACTACCTGGGTATTTCATGGAGTCCTCATCCTAACCAGACCACTTATGAGATGGCTTCGATGCTAGGAGGGATTTTGGCCTTCCTTTTTCTCCGAGGTAGTCTTCACCGCCACTTGGAATATTTGGACACAAAGAAATGGGAAGATCTTCGAGAATGAGACACCTTCTTTTAGGGCATGGAGGAGGAATTTTTTGCATGACATCTCTCTTTTAGCTCATAGAATCAAATGTAAATATAGGAATAGACTAATATCTTGGATAGCTGCCTTACCCTAATCGGTTTCCTCAGTAGGTATTACCCTCTCCCCTCTGTCTTAACTTTGTAACTTTGTATTACTTTGGCAATCGTGGGTTTAATAAAAGGTCAGGAGGTTGCCTGGCAAGATATAGTCAAAAAAAAAAAGAAATTCATTAGTCAAATTGCTTGCAAGGCTTATAGTGATTTGCATTACCGAGAGGGCCCAGAGATACCTCTTGGATACACGGAGTGAAAAATCCTAATCTTGATCTATGCCAACTCAACAAACACCTTAGGAGACACCTGTAGAGCATCTTTATAATCACCCAGTTACGTTGTGACATTTAATAGCACACAAGGTGTTCCTCTGGTATTCGGGAGTTGCATAATTTCATAGTCAGAGGAACATGTATAAGTCATGAAGAAAGCAATAGCAATAAAACTAAACGATCATAATGCTAAGCTAACTGATGTGATCCCGTTCATTAAATGACAACACATGTCTATGGCTAGGAAACTTGACCATCTTTGATTAACGAGCTAGTCAAGTAGAGGCATACTAGGGACACTCTGTTTGTCTATGTATTCACACATGTACTAAGTTTCCTGTTAATACAATTCTAGCATGAATAATAAACATTTATCATGATATAAGGAAATATAAATAACAACTTTATTATTGCCTCTAGGGCATATTTCCTTCAGTCTCCCACTTGCACTAGAGCAATAATCTAGTTCACATCGTCATGTGATTTAACACCAATAATTCACATCTTTATGTGATTAGTTCACATCTCCATGTGACTAATACCCAAAGGGTTTACTAGAGTCAATAATCTAGTTCACATCGCTATGTGATTAACACCCAAAGAGTGATCATGTTTTGCTTGTGAGAGAAGTTTAGTCAACGGGTCTGCCACATTCAGAGCCGTATGTATTTTGCAAGTTTTCTATGTCTACAATGTGCTACTCTAGCTAATCGCTCCCACTTTCAATATGTATCCAGATTGTGACTTAGAGTCATCCGGATCAGTGTCAAAGCTTTCATCGACGTAACCCTTTACGTCAAACTTTTTGTCACCTCCATAACCGAGAAACATGTCCTTATTCCACTAAGGATAATTTTGACCGCTGTCCAGTGATCCACTCCTGGATCACTATTGTACCCTCTTGCCAAACTCATGGTGAGGTACACAATAGGTCTGGTACACAGCATAGCATACTTTATAGAACCTATGACTGAGGCATAGGGAATGACTTTTCATTCTCTTTCTATTTTCTGCCATGGTCGGGTTTGAGTCTTTACTCAACTTCACACCTTACAACTCCGGCAAGAACTCCTTCTTTGACAGATCCATTTTGAACTCCTTCAAAATCTTATCAAGGTATGTACTTTGTGAAAGTCCAATTAAGCATCTTGATCTATCTCTATAGATCTTGATGCCCAATATATAAGCAGCTTCACCAAGGTCTTTCATTGAAAAATTATTATTCAAGTATCCTTTTATGCTATCCATAAATTATGTATCATTCCAATCAATAATATGTCATCCACATATAATATTAGAAATGCTACAGAGCTCCCACTCACTTTCTTGTAAATACAGGCTTCACCAAAAGTCTGTATAAAACCATCTGCTTTGATCACATTGTGAAAGCGTATGTTCCAACTCCGAGAGGCTTGCACCAGTCCATAAATGGATCGCTAGAGCTTGCACACTTTGTTAGCACCTTTAGAATCGAAAAAACCTTCTGGTTGCATCATATAAAACTCTTCTTTAAGATATCCATTAAGGAATGCAGATTTGACATCCATTTCCCAAATTTCATAATCATAAAATACGGCAATTGCTAACATGATTCGGACTGATTTAAGTATCTCTACGGGTGAGAAGGTCTCATCGTAGTCAACTTCTTGAACTTGTCAAAAACCTTTCGCAACAAGTCGAGCTTTGGAGACAGTAACATTACCATCAGCGTCAGTCTTCTTCTTGAATATCCATTTATTCTCTATTGCTTACTGATCATCGGGCAAGTGAACCAAAGTCCACACTTTGTTCTCATACTTGGATCCCATCTCAGATTTCATGGCCTCAAGCCATTTCACGGAATCTGAGCTCATCATCGCTTCCTCATAGTTCGTAGGTTCGTCATGGTCTAGTAACATGACATCCAGAACAAGATTACTGTACCACTCTAGTGCGGAACGTACTCTGGTCGACCTACAAGGTTCGATAGTAACTTGATCTGAAGTTTCATGATCATCATCATTAACTTCCTCACTAATTGGTGTAGGAATCACTGGAACTGATTTCTGTGATGAACTACTTTCCAATTCGGGAGAAGGTACAATTACCTCATCAAGTTCTACTTTCCTCCCACTCACTTCTTTCGAGAGAAAGTCCTTCTCTAAAAAGGATCCATTCTTAGCAACTAATATCTTGCCTCCGGATCTGTGATAGAAGGTGTACCAAATAGTCTCCTTTGGGTATCCTATGAAGACACATTTCTCCGATTTGAGTTCGACCTTATCAGGTTTTAGTTTTTTCACATAAGCATAACAGCCCCATAGTTTAAGAAACGACAACTTGGGTTTCTTGCCAAACCACAGTTCATATGGTGTCGTGTAGCGACCCGACCTCAGACGGTCAAGTCTCCGTGCTTAAGTGTCATCCCTGGATCGGTATGTTGACACACACAGTACTCGAGGATTTATAACAGAGGTAAATCACATGTATAGAGTAACGTAAATACTATTACCTCAATACAGATAGCGGAAGTAACAAGGTTGTGGATTCCCATCAACACCAACGGCAAAGTTGAGTGTAGAAATCAGAACCCTAATGTATCACTTACTCGTCAGAAGATATCCTGCAACATGAGACGCGTTGCAGCCACAAAGGGTCAAGACATTGAATGTACTGGCAAATTCACACCATAGGATAATGATGAATAATAACTATCACTACATGCATATTTGGCTGGTGGAAAGCTCTAAGGTTATAATGTTTTTGCGAAAAGCCAATTTTTCCCTACTACAAAGGAATAAATTTTATTTAACTATCATGGTGGTTGTTAAACATTGAGAATGGTTGACAGCATTCTCAATCCCAATTAAAAATATCATCATTAACCCAACAAAATTATTTAAAGTAACATGATGAGATACTTAAGATACTCCAAGTACTAGATACTAATGATTGTCCATAACCGGGGACACGGCTTACCATGATTAGATTGTACACTCTCCAGAGGTTTGCGCACTTTTCCCACAAGACTCGATCGCCTCCGTTGGATTTCTCGCACTACATGGTGTTTGAGAAAGGGATGACCGAGACACAGTCTTTCAGAAACATTAACTCTCTACTCCGGGTAGATCATACCAAACCTACAAAACCCACTACCTGCTGATCGACCTCTTCAAGAGCTTCACGTAACTTACTCAACTATGCTAGAGCCCATAATAGTTTGTTGCTGCACGCGGAAGTTTCTAGCATGAAAATATCTCAGTTCCCTTTGAGCCTGGGTGGCGGTCCATAAATGTGACGCCCGGGTAATTAAGCTACAGTAATCCGCACTGATGATGCCACGTCACCTCGGTTACCGTTGACAACTCTCGTGTTGATTCAAATCCGATTCAAGTTCAAATTCAAAATAAAGGCAAACAATAAAAAAATTTCAGATATTAAAACTAAAGTGTTCGGGTAGTTCTAAATAATTCATAAGTATTTATGGTGGTGAAACCCCACTTTTATAAAATGTTTAATTACTCTAAGATGAATAAAACAAAGAGTAAATACAATTATTTAAGTGCTTAAAAATAATAAACATTTTCAAAACTAATTTGTTATAAGTGTTAAACTATTGTGGCAGTGGCTTAATTTGTAGAAATCTATTTAGGTGCCACTTTAGCAATTTACTAAAGCTAAAATAAATGAAAAACTAAAAAGTAAAACGAAAAAGGAAAAATTAAGAAAAACAAACAATTACAAGCAGAAGAGAACACCCCCTCATTTGGGCCACGGCCCAGATGGCCTCGTATTAATCGGGCCGCCCACCGATCACCCAGTCGGCCCTCCCCTCGCTCCCACCCCAAACCCTAGTCCACCCGTTTCCCCACTCACCGATCCCATCGGATCGATCCTCCCCACTCACTCCCCACGCCCGATCGGATCGGGAATCACGCCATACTCCCTCGACCTCTCTCCCATCCCTGTCTGGATCGAGGTTCACCCCGCCCCGTCCCTCACGGCGCCTCCTCGCCTTCTCCCCAGCGCCCGTCGCCGAAACTCCCACCCACGCCGTCTGCCTCAAGCCCTCCGCCACCGGGAACGCCACGCCCGGCCCGCTGCGTCTCCCTCTCCCCGATCTCGGCCGGATCGGGGCCGACCCCATGGTCGCCACCCGCCGCCATCGCCGTTGCCTCGGCCTCATCCTGCGCCGGGCGAGGCCGTCGTTCCATGCGCCATGCTAAACCTTCGCCCGCCGCCCTAAATGGCGGCGACCAGCGCGCCCTTCCTCGTCACCTCCCCGACCCCGGACCACCGTCGGCCGCCGCCGTCGACCTCGCCATCCACCCCGAGCTCGTTGCCATGACCCTGCATTCCCCTTTGTGAGGACCCCCCCCCCCTCCTTCTTCTCTTTTATGTTCGCCGCTGTTCATGGCCGCGCTCGGCCTTCGGCCGCCCGCCCTGACCGCGGCCACCTCCGCCCGGCGCCACCCCTCGCCTCGCCTCGTCCGTGGCCCGGTTGTCACAGTGTTCCCATCGCCCGTTGCCCGGCGTTCGTTCTACCTCAAGTAGGGCCCTTTCAGTCTTGGCCAGCCACGCCGTTCGGGCGAGCGCCCGCCACCCATGCCCGCAACCCCCCTCTGGGCCACAGACACCTGGGGCCCACCCCCCAGAACAAAAAGGAAAAGAAAAAGGATTAAATGAAAAGGAAATAATTAAAATAATAATTAAATTAATAATTAAAATGTTAATTAATTAATTAGAGAATTAATTAACTTAATTAAACCTGATTAATTAAACTTAATCACAAATTAAACCTAATTAACTAATGTTAATTAATCTGATTAGGTTAACTAGTCATTAGTGAATGACATGCGGGACCCACCTGTCAAGGTTGACTCAGATCCAACCCTGTTATTGATAGCGTCGGCCATGACATCATGCTGATGTCATTAATGCATTTTCGAAATTAATTAAATAATTAATAAAATTCCAGAAATTAATAAAATCTTTTAAAAATCATATCTTTTAATCAGAAAGCCGGAGTAAAATATTTTCATCATGAAAGTTACTCGTAACGGCCAGAGGCCGAATCAGGGATCACGCAATTCGCTCAGGTTCGTCCACCACACGCCTCTAACCTATCGAACCTGCAAACTTTCCTCTCCGGTTCATCTGTCTGACAGACGTCCGGAACCGGGAAAACTTCCCGGATGTTTTTCCCCCCTAACCAGTACCCCCCTCATACCACGTTAGGGCACGCCTAGCATCGCTTCTTGGCTTGTCATGCATCGTTATGCATCTGTTACCTTGTATTCATTGTTTCTTCCCCTCTTCTCTCCTAGACTACGAGGCCGACAACAGCTGCCGGTGGCGATTAAACTTCTGGTGTTGGCGACCCTCTCTCTTGCTGAGCAACCAGTGCAAGCCCCCCTTGATCACGGATATATCGCTTACTCTTATCTATACTGCTTGCATTAGAGTAGTATAGCATATTCTTTATTTTCGGATACTCCTATATCTGCTGCATAGCTCGACCTTCTTGTTACTTACATTACCTTACCTCGCAAACCTATATGCTTAGTATAGGATGCTAGTACATTCATCTGTGGCCCTTCATACTTGTCCGTAAAATGCAAGTGCTTTATACTATCGGGCCGTGATCACTGGAGTTGGTCACGGTATATACTATATGCCTTACACTATACATTACATGTGGTAATGCTGTTCGGAGATGGGGGTGAAAGGACGGTGGCTCCATCCCGGGTAGAGGTGGGCTCGGGTTCCAGCCCCGATCGTTACATTTTGTATGGCGGAGCGGCAGGGCAGGTTGAGACCGCCTTAGGAGAGAGGTGGGCTGGCTCTGTTAAGCGTTCGCAGTTACTTAACACGCTTAACGAGGTCTTGGTATTTGATCTGGGTCGACTCACGAGCTTATACGCACTAACCATCTACGCGGGAGTAGTTATGGGTATCCCGCGTCATGTATCGGTAGAAGTACTTCAGACGTCGGAGCGGGCGCACATTGATTGGACTGGAAACGCCTCGCTGGGCTAGGTCTTCCGGCTTCGACGCGTCACAGCGTCTTGCAGGTGTGCTTTCAGGCGATGGGCCGGACCCTTCGGCGCTTAGAGTTTAGACCGCGTGTTGGCCTCTGTTGTGCCTAGGTGGGGCTGCGACGTGTTGATCTTACGCGGCGGGCATGACCCCGGAAAGTGTGTCCGCCAAATGGGATCAAGCGTCTTTGGGTAAGATGGTGCACCCCTGCAGGGAAGTTAATCTATTCGGATAGCCGTGATCTTCGGTAACAGGACGACTTGGAGTTGTACCTTGAGCTTATGACAACTAGAACCGGATACTTGATAAAACACACCCTTCCAAGTGCCAGATACAACCGGTGGTCGCTCTCGCTTAGGGTTATGAGCAGGGGATTGCCGGGTAGGATTATTGCTATATGATGTTACAAGGAGGACTTCCGCTTTGTCCTCTTCTCGTCTGTTGTAAGACAGGTGTCGAAGCGTAGTCTTCGCTAAGACTAGCTACCCTCTTATTCTCGGCATTCTGCGATTCACCCCGATATGGCCCTTTACACATATATCCATGCATATGTAGTGTAGCTCCTTGCTTGCGAGTACTTTGGATGAGTACTCACGGTTGCATTGTTTCCCTTTTCCCCTACCTATACTCGATTGTTGCAATCAGTCGATGGAGCCCAGAGCCGTGGCCACCGCCTTATGGCGACTACTACTCGAGGTGCCTACTACTACGTGCAGTCACCGACGACGACCAGGAGTAACCTAGGAGGATCCCAGCAGGAGGCCTGCTCTTCTCGATCCAGATCCCAGTTTGTGCTAGCCTTCTTAAGGCAAACTTGTTTAACTTATGTCCGTACTCAGATATTGTTGCTTCCACGACTCGCTCTATGATCGAGCACTTGTATTCGAGCCCCTCGAGGCCCTGGCTTGTATTATGATGCTTGTATGACTTATTTTATTTGTAGAGTTGTGTTGTGATATCCTCCTCGTGAGTCCTTGATCTTGATCGTATACATTTGCGTGCATGATTAGTGTACGATTGAATCAAGGGCGCCACAAGTTGGTATCGAGCCGACCGCTCAGAGGAATCCCCTTCCAACTCCTTGGTCAAGTCGAGTCTAGACATTGCAAAACTTTTTACTAAAATGGCTGTGTTCTATGGGCACACGCCGCCATTGGGTGGTATTAGGATCTTTTACTCTCGATCTTTACTCTGGGATTCTGAACTCTCTTCTATTCGGGTTAAACGATTTTGCTAAAAACAAAACTAACTTTAGGTTCTCGCAGTACTTTCTCCCGGAGAGCCCCTCACTTCAGATGATCGTCTGCTAATCAGAAGATTCCGAAGATACTCTCTGATGTTCTCTCGAGACCTTGTGCTCATCACTTATGCTATTCCTGACCACCGATAAATCCGTATGGATTACTGCTTACACTTGCCATTCATACGATCACCCCCCAGTGATCTTGTTATTACAAGATACCCCGAAGTTTTCTCTATTGATCCGAGAATACTTTTGTGCCCATCGCCTAGCAGTTCTTTTGCCACATGAATACCCCTTCAAATAAATCCTCGCACTTGTTTAGTATCCGCTCATTCCCTGTTGTTCATGTGTTACACAAAATTCTGCAAAATACTATTCGATCTTCCGAGAATCCTCCGGAGCCTTTTGGCTCTTGAAATTCTTGCTTGCTTGCATTATGGTTAATCCCATAAGTCTCGTGAGTCATATTGACATTCCTTGTCATTATCATTTTGAGTCTGTTGACTCAATATGTTTCTGAATACCATAATCATCATTGATCCTTATAAATTACCTTTCCGGCTGAGCTGCCATTCTTTTAACTCGGAATTGGTTCTCGACCAATCCAATTGCCGCTGATTGTACCCTAAGGCTATTCAACTTATCCTCCCTAATCGTAGCATTGCTTCGATCCTCGATTTGGGAATCATAATTCCTTTACATTTGACAATTGAGTTAGTCATTGTTTCTATAATTTAATCTCCTTGCATTCCCTACCTCTAGTTGAGTAATCGATGCTCACATCAGATCCCTAGTGGACCAACAGATCCTTTGTTGGATTTTATCCGACAACGCCCTTCATATACAATAACCTTGTGAGCCTTTCCTCCGATACATAATACCTTTGGTAAATTGTATCCTCTCGCTTTCCCAACCATGCTCCGCTTTCGAGCTAGTGGTACTTACTATTGAAGCTTGTGGTATATGTTTCCGTGATACCCTGCCGGGTTGGACATATGCCTTCACTAAACCGTGTGAACCCGAAAGTTTTCACGAATCATACTCTTCTGGTGCTTCGCCAGATAAAATTTTCAACACTGCAACTTCATCGAACGTGAGAAGTGAATGAAGGGTTATGCATTGGAGAAGTGGAGTCGACCTTTGAACTTGTGTTCATGCCCATGGACACGATGTAGATCTTATCATTGAAGCTTCTCTTAAATTAATTATTCCTTTGGTATAAGTTCATCTTACATCATTTGATCTGGCCTTTTGCAATCGTGGTTCCGACCATGTTCTCTTTTAAATACCATTTCTCGTGCAAGTTTTAGCACTTGTCTTCTGTAGAGCAATAACCCCCGTCCAACCTCTACTTTGATATGTCATCGAGTATTACCCAGGTATCTCGAGATTATCATGGAACTGCATAACCTCTTATGAGTTCTTCATCAAGTGCTACCTTCCCACTGCTTCCAAATTTTTCACGGGCTCACGAGTTATTAAACACTCAAAGACACCGATAAATGAACCGAATCCGCTTCTACGGGTTCAACAACTCTTGATGAAGCTTCTATAAGTACGAGTTTGTACCCGATCACGCCATTCCTAGCCTGTTTGGCTATATCGTTGTCGTGATGATTTTATCACATTACCCGCATTACCTTCTTCACGGAGCACAATTTTCGACGAGGAATCGACCTTACGCCGATCCTCATCGACATATCATTTCGCCTTGAACAACAAGCTTGGTTTCGAGTTTGTGCCGTACCCTTGGTTCTAATAACCTTTCACTTCATCATTACTTTGACTTGATGTCGTCATTTGTTTGATTACATCTGCATGAAATCTCTAAACAATTGTGTCGTGATCATCATCAACCTTATGGGCTCTTCCAGAATTCAATTGAATTCATGATGGGTAATACCATCCTTGCCCTCGATGATTCCTGTTCTCATCGACCACTTTATTGCCTTCCGTTCAACACAAGTTGTTCGTGGTTTGTGTAAACCTTGAGATCCCTGCTATCCAGCATTTGTTCTTCTTTACCTTGGAGTATTACCATCTGTTAATATCAAGGATGTTGTGAGGACTGCTCCACCTCTTAAGAAATTCTTGGTATTGAGATGCTTCTCACCATCACCATTCTTTCTTGGTCCCCGTGTTGCTTCCAACCGGTGTACCAACAAGTGAACGGTGCTGTTTGAATTCTGCCCTTCTAGCAAGCCTCTTGCTTTGAAGTGAAATTCTTAGACTATCGATTATTGAATCACCATTCCGACATTGGCCGTGCAACCCAACCCATCGGGCGCACCTTTCAACCAATGTTTACTTGTGTATGTTTTCCTCGAGCATATTTCCTAGTATCATTTGTTCCGACAAATGTTATCTCCTTGTTCACTTAAATGTGGGAGTCTATCTCTTGGGAATCTCGGTGAATTGCCGTTGAGTTCACCAGACACCCCCCTTGTCCTCTCCTTGGGTTAATGATGGACTCTTGTTAACGGAAATCACATCATAGTTCATTTCCCCGAGAATCTTACATTGTCATCTCGTCAATTTGCGTTGCACCTTTTCTTCTCAGGTATCCTAAGTCTGAGGTATCTTTACACCAATCGGATCTGAATCTCGGTCAGATATGATGGTTGGGACCATTTTCCAAGATTTATGTTATTGGTCCTTTAGTGAACCCGGTAGCATGATGTCATGCCTAGCACTTCCCGGTGGAGGACCTATCATTATAGATTCCTTTTCAGCAGGGTTATCCATTCATCCATGAGGGAATTGTAATATCGATTCTACAAGTTATTCCAGATGGATCCTTCGTGATTCCAAAGTCTGATCTTCACCTGAAGGCCATGTCAATGCTATCTCGTAGCATGTCTGTGCTACTTTGATTTTCAACAAGAACATTCGAAGCCCAATGCTAAATGTTTCTTGCTCAATTATCCGAACACCGTTGTATGGGTAATGTCATGGAATTTCTCTCCCCTTACCTAAAGGGTTTTCTACATTATCTCCTATCGTGGATATCTTGCTCTGCTTGTCCTTGGGAAGGATATGCCCTTGAATTATGTGTTTAAACACATTTTCCTTTCCATTGTTCTGTTTAATATGATAATCATATTTTACTTTCCATTGGTTGGTTGAACCTTTCTTGGGATATATATAATCTAAGCAGTGATAATCCCACCTTAGGGTAAGCACCTCGTTGTACCACTCGTAAGTAAGACCCTATTACTATTGTGATGACATTAGGTAGCCACCGGCGGACGAGAACCTTGCCTATTGGTCCGCCTCGTTCAACGAGCAGGAAAATGGTTCTCTTCGTCCCTCGCCCTTGGTTACTGTTGACCCTCAGAGTCCCCTCTGACATGCCTTGCTTTCATGATCGTGCAAGATGTCACCACCCTTCCTACTTTCAACCCACATGGTGGGCCCATAACCCACAGGTCCACTGGATTGAAACCTGACTCTCCTGTACACCCCCGTTTTCCAAAGATATTCCTCGCACGTGGCCTCGTATGTAATTCACGGGCCACCGTCATAGTGATCTATTCTGGTATCAGACGCGATAATTACTCTCGCTACTCTGAACCCCTTTCTCGCTCTGGTTCAGGCTTCGAGCAACTATCTATCCGCTTGGAGCCTATTATGGTACCTTCGTACCTTACTCTCGAGGTATTTCATATGTTCAACTCGAGAGATAATCTTATACTAATTCATGGGTTAACCCCAGATTGTTTTTCCTAAAAGCATTATGTCGTAGTGAGCTGCCCTTACCTTTCGTAAATGAAAGTACGATGGAGTTCACGAAGAAATGGTGACAAGTTTATCATGATGCATCGGAATAAAGGATTGAAGACATCGACGAAAAGGATTAGCTTCTTCGAGAAGATCCGTTAGATTAACGTAACTGGACCTTTCCCCTTCCTCCCTCTTAAATCTCTGACGAGATTTCTTGTAGTGGAGGAGAATTGTGACGCCTTGGGTAATTAAGCTTACAAGAATCCGCGACCGATGATGCCACGTCACCTCGGTTTACCGTTGACAACTCTCGTGTTGATTCAAATCCGATTCAAGTTCAAATTCAAAATCAGGCAAACAATAAAAATTTTCAGATATTAAAACTAAAGTGTTCGGGTAGTTCTAAATAATTCATAAGTATTTATGGTGGTGAAACCCCACTTTTATAAAATGTTTAATTACTCTAAGATGAATAAAACAGTAGCAAATACAATTATTTAAGTGCTTAAAAATAATAAACATTTTCAAAACTAATTTGTTATAAGTGTTAAACTATTGTATAAAGGGCTTAATTTGTGAAATCTATTTAGGTGCCACTTTAGCAATTTACTAAAGCTAAAATAAATGAAAACTAAAAGTAAAACGAAAAAGGAAAAATTAAGAAAAAACAAACAATTACAAATGTAAAAGAGAACACCCTCATTGGGCCTGGCCCAGATGGCCTCGTGTTAATCGTGACAGCCACTGATCACCTTGGCCCTCCCCTCGCTCCCCCACCCCAAACCCTAGTCCACCCGTTTCACTCACCCGATCCCATCTGGATCGATCCCCCACTCACTCCCCACGCCTGATCGGATCGGGAATCACGCCGCCCCTCCCCTCGACCTCTCTCCCATCCCCGTGCGGATCGAGGCCCAACCCCGCCGCCCGTCCCACGGCGCCTCCTCGCCCTTCTCCCAAGCGCCCGTCGCCCAGAGCTCCCACCCACGCCAGGCCGCCCAAGCCCTCCCGCCACCGGAGCCAGCCACGCCGTGCCCGCGTCTCCCCCTCTCCCCGATCTCGGCCGGATCGGGGGCCGACCCAGTCGCCACCCATCGCCACTCGCCGTTGCCTCGGCCTCATCTCGCCCGGGCCGAGGCCGTCGTTCCATGCGCCATGCTCGACCCTCGTCGCTTGCCGCCCTAAATGCGGCGCCGGCGCCCCTTCCTCGTCACCTCCCCGACCGGACCCACCGTCGGCCGCTTGCCCGTCGACCTCGCCATCCACCCGAGCTCGTTGCCATGACCTCGCATTCCCTTTGTGAGGACCCCCTCCTTCTTCTCTTCCGGCTGGCTTTCGCTTGCATGATCGCTGCTTGCGCCTTCGGCGCCAGCCGCCCACATCCCTCTGCAGGCCACCGCGCCATACCCTCCGCACTTGGCGCCACCCCCTCGCCTCCGTCCGCGTGGCCCCGTGGCCATGTCGCGCGGTGCTTCTGTCCATGGTCGCCCGTTGACCTCTCGTCCACCCTGCGGGCGAGGGCCACTTTCGAATCTTGCCCGCGCCAGCCTATACGCCATTCGGTGGCGGCGCATACCACCCATGCCATAACCCCCCTGGGCCACGGACACACGGGCCCACCCCCCGAACAAAAAAGGAAAAGAAAAGGATTAAATGAAAAGGAAATAATTAAAATAATAATTAAATTAATAATTAAAATGTTAATTAATTAATTAGAGAATTAATTAACTTAATTAAACACGATTAATTAAACTTAATCATAAATTAAACCTAATTAACTAATGTTAATTAACTGAATTAGGTTAACTAGTCATTAGTGAATGACATGCGGGACCCACTTGTCAGGGGTTGACTCGATCAACCCTGCTGATTGATGATCGCCAAGATGACATCATCTTGATGTCATTAATGCATTTTCGAAATTAATTAAATAATTAATAAAATTCCGAGGAAATTAATAAAATCTTTTAAAATCATATCTTTTAATCCGTAATCCCGATTAAAATATTTTCAACATGAAAGTTACTTTAACGAGCGAGACGAATCCGGACACGCAATCCGTTTAGTCCACCACACGCCTCTAACCTATCGAACTCAAGAATTTTCCTCTCCGGTTCATCCGTCGTGACAGACGTCCGAACCGGAAAACTTCCTTGATGTTTTTCCCCTAACCAAAGACCCTCATACCACGTTAGGGGCACGCCTAGCATCGCTTCTTGGCTTGTCATGCATCGTTATGCATCTGTTACCTTGTATTCATTGTTTCTTCCCCCTCTTCTCTCCGGTAGACTACGAGGCCGACCGCACTGCGGTGGCGGTTCGACTACTTGTTGGCGACCCTTCTCTCTTGCCAGAGCAACCAGCAAGCCCCCTTGATCACCGGGGATATCGCTTACTCTTATCTATATCGCTTGCATTAGAGTAGTATAGCATGTTACTGCTTTTCGGATACTCCTATCTCAACAGATAGCCCGACCTTTTGTTACTTGGTTGTTACCTTACCCGCAAAACCTATATGCTTAGTATAGGATGCTAGTACATTCATCTCGTGGCCCTTCATACTTGTCCGCTCGCCGTGTTATATTATCGGGCCGTGATCACTCGGGAGTTGGTCACGGTATATACTATATGCCTTACACTATACATTACATGTGGTAATGCTCGGAGATGGGGGCCGAAGGACGGGTGGCTCCATCCAGAGAGGTGGGCTCGGGTTCCCGACGGCCCGGGATCGTTACTTTGTATGAGCGGGGGCAGGTTGAGACCGCCTAGGAGAGGTGGGCCTGCCTTCGTTCGGGCGCTCATGTTACTTAACACGCTTAACGAGGTCTTGGTATTTGATCCGGTCGGCTCACGAGCTTATACGCACTAACCATCTACGTGGGAGTAGTTATGGGTATCCCGGCCAGCGGTATCAGCCGGTACTTGACGTCGGCACGAGCGGCGCGCCGGATTGGACTGGAACGCCATTGGCTAGGTTACGCTTCCGCAGACGCGAACGCAGTGTGTGTGCTCGGCGATGGGCCTGCACTCCCGGCGCTTTAGGTTTAGACCGCGTGTTGGCCTCTCTGTTGTGCCTAGGTGGGGCTGCGACGTGTTGATCTTACTGGCCGGCATGACCCCGGAAGAAAGTGTGTCCCGGCCAAATGGGATCAAGCGTCTTTGGGTAAGATGGTGCACCTGCAGGAAGTTAATCTATTCGGATAGCCGTGATCTTCTAAATGTGACGACTTGGAGTTGTACCTTGAGCTTATGACAACTAGAACCGGATACTTGATAAAACACACCCTTCCAAGTGCCGATACAACGGTGGTCGCTCTGGCTCGTGGTTATGAGCAGTGGGATTGCCGGGTAGGATTATTGCTATATGATGTTACTTGGAGGACTTCCGCTTGTCCTCTTACATGTTCATTGCAGAAGACAGGTGTCCGTAGCGTAGTCTTCGTTAAGACTAGCTACCCCTCTTATTCTCGCATTCTCGCAGTTCACCCATCGATATGGCCTTTACACATATATCCATGCATATGTAGTGTAGCTCCTTGCTTGCAGTACTTTGGATGAGTACTCACGGTTGCATTGTTTCCCCTTTCCCCCTACCTATACTGATTGCTGCAATCGATCGATGGAGCCTGTGGAGCCGTGGCCACCGCCTTATGGCGACTACTACTCTGGAGGTGCCTACTACTACGCAGCAGCCCGCCGTGACACGACCAGAGTAACCTAGGAGGATCCTGCAGGAGGCCTGCCTCTCTTCGACCAGTATCCTGCTTTGTGCTAGCCTTCTTAAGGCAAACTTGTTTAACTTATGTCCGTACTTTCAGATATTGTTGCTTCCGCTGACTCGTCTATGATCGAGCACTTGTATTCGAGCCCTCGAGGCCCCCGGCTTGTATTATGATGCTTGTATGACTTATTTTATTTGTAGAGTTGTGTTGTGATATCCTCCGTGAGTCCTTGATCTTGATCGCATTGCACATTTGGCGTGCATGATTAGTGTACGATTGAATCAAGGGCGCCAAGTTGGTATCGAGCCAACGCCTGTAGGAATCCCCTTCCAACTCCTTGGCCGAAGTCGAGTCTAGACATTGCAAAACTTTTACTAAAATGGCTGTGTGTTCTATGGGCACACGTCGCCATTGGGTGGTATTAGGATCTTTTACTCCTCGATCTTTACTCTGGGATTCTGAACTCTCTTCTATTCGGGTTAAACGATTTTGTTAAAAACAACACTAACTTTAGGTTCTCGCAAGTACTTTCTCCCGGAGAGCCCCTCACTTCAGATGATCGGCTGCTAATCAGAAGATTCCGAAGATACTCTCTGATGTTCTCTCGAGACCTTGTGCTCATCACTTATGCTATTCCTGACCACCGATAAATCCGTATGGATTATCGCTTACACTTGCCATTCATACGATCACCCCCAAAGTGATCTTGTTATTACAAGATACCCCAAGTTTTCTCTATTGATCCGAGAATACTTTTGTGCCTACCGCCCTAGCAGTTCTTTTGCCACATGAATACCCTTCAAATAAATCCTCGCACTTGTCGAGTATCCGCTCATCCCCTGTTGTTCATGTGTTACACAAAATTCTTCAAAATACTATTCGATCTTCCGAGAATCCTCTGGAGCCTTTTGGCTCTTGAAATTCTTGCTTGCTTGCATTATGGTTAATCCCATAAGTCTCGTAGTCATATTGACATTCCTTGTCATTATCATTTTGAGTCTGTTGACTCAATATGTTTGCGAATACCTCGCAATCATCATTGATCCTTATAAATTACCTTTCCGGGTCGAGCTGCCATTCTTTAACTCGGAATTGGTTCTCGACCAATCCAATTGCCGTTGATTGTACCCTAAGGCTATTCAACTTATCCCTCCTAATCGTAGCATTGCTTCGATCCCCGATTTGGGAATCATAATTCCTTTACATTTGACAATTGAGTTAGTCATTGTTTCTATAATTTAATCTCCTTGCATTCCCCTACCTCTAGTTGAGTAATCGATGCTCACATCGATCCCTAGTGGACCAACAGATCCTTTGTTGGATTTTATCCGACAACGCCTCTTCATATACAATAACCTTGTGAGCCTTTCCTCTGATACATAATACCTTTGGTAAATTGTATCCTCTGCTTTCCCAACCATGCTCCGCTTTCGAGCTAGTGGTACTTACTATTGAAGCTTGTGGTATATGTTTCCGTGATACCCTGCCGGGTTGGACATATGCCTTCACTAAACCGTGTGAACCCGAAAGTTTTCACGAATCATACTCTTCTGGTGCTTCGCCAGATAAAATTTTCAACACTGCAACTTCATCGAACGTGAGGAGTGAATGAAGGGTTATGCATTGGAGAAGTGGGAGTCGACCTTGAACTTGTGTTCATGCCCATGGACACGATGTAGATCTTATCATTGAAGCTTCTCTTAAATTAATTAGTCCTTTGGTATAAGTTCATCTTACATCATTTGATCTGGCCTTTTGCAATCGTGGGTTCACCATGTTCTCTTTTAAATACCATTTCTCGTGCAAGTTTTAGCACTTGTCTTCAGTAGAGCAATAACCCCCGGCCCAACCTCTACTTTGATATGTCATCGAGTATTACCTCGGTATCTCGAGATTATCATGGAACCGCATAACCTCTTATGAGTTCTTCATCAAGTGCTACCTTCCTAATCGCTTCCAAATTTTTCACGCTCTGAAGTTATTAAACACTCAAAGACACCGGATAAATGAACCGAATCCGCTCTACGGTTCAACAACTCTTCAGTAAGCTTCTATAAGTACGAGTTTGTACCCGATCACGCCATTCCTAGCCTGTTTGGCTATATCGTTGTCGTGATGATTTTATCTGTACTACCCGTACCTTCTTCACGGAGCACAATTTTCGACGAGGAATCGACCTTACGCCGATCCTCATCGACATATCATTTCGCCTTGAACAACAAGCTTGGTTTCGAAGTTTGTGTCGCACTTTAGTTCTAATAACCTTTCACTTCATCATTACTTTGACTTGATGTCGTCATTCGCTTTGATTACATCTGCATGAAATCTCTCGACAATTGTGTCGTGATCATCATCAACCTTATGGGCTCTTCCAGAATTCAATTGAATTCATGATGGGTAATACCATCCTTGCCCTCGATGATTCCTGTTCTCATCGACCACTTTATTGCCTTCCGCTCAACACAAGTTGTTCGTGTTTTGTGTAAACCTTGAGATCCCTCGCTATCCAAAGATTTGTTCTTCTTTACCTTGGAGTATTACCATCTGTTAATATCAAGGATGTTGTGAGGACTGCTCCACCTCTTAAGAAATTCTTGGTATTGAGATGCTTCTCACCATCACCATTTTTTTCTTGGTCCCCCGTGTTGCTTCCAACCGGTGTACCAACAAGTGAACGGTGCTGTTTGAATTCTGCCCTTCTAGCAAGCCTCTTGCTTTGAAGTGAAATTCTTAGACTATCGATTATTGAATCACCATTCTGACATTGGTCGTGCAACCCAACCCATCGGGCGCACCTTTCAACCAATGTTTACTTGTGTATGTTTTCCTCGAGCATATTTCCTAGTATCATTTGTTCCGACAAATGTTATCTCCTTGTTCACTTAAATGTGGGAGTCTATCTCTTGGGAATCTCGGTGAATTGCCGTTGAGTTCACCAGACACCCCCTTGTCCTCTCCTTGGGTTAATGATGGACTCTTGTTAACGGAAATCACATCATAGTTCATTTCCCCGAGAATCTTACATTGTCATCTCGCCAATTTGCGTTGCACCTTTTCTTCCTCGTATCCTAAGTCTGAGGTATCTTTACACCAATCGGATCTGAATCTCGGTCAGATATGATGGTTGGGACCATTTTCCAAGATTTATGTTATTGGTCCTTTAGTGAACCGGTAGCATGATGTCATGCCTAGCACTTCCTACCGGAGGACCTATCATTATAGATTCCTTTTCAAGAGGTTATCCATTCATCCATGAGGGAATTGTAATACCGATTCTACAAGTTATTCCAGATGGATCCTTCGTGATTCCAAAGTCTGATCTTCACCAAGGCCATGTCAATGCTATCTCAGAGCATGTCTGTATATTTTGATTTTCAACAAGAACATTCAAGCCCAATGCTAAATGTTTCTTGCTCAATTATCCCAACACCGTTGTATGGGTAATGTCATGGAATTTCTCTCCCCTTACCTAAAGGGTTTTCTACATTATCTCCTATCGTGGATATCTTGCTCTGCTTGTCCTTGGGAAGGATATGCCCTTGAATTATGTGTTTAAACACATTTTCCTTTCCATTGTTCTGTTTAATATGATAATCATATTTTACTTTCCATTGGTTGGTTGAACCTTTCTTGGGATATATATAATCTAAGCGGTGATAATCCTCGCTAGGTAAGCACCTCGCTGTACCACTGTAAGTAAGACCTTGTTACTATTGTGATGACATTCCGGTAGCCACCGATGGACGAGAACCTTGCCTATTGGTCCGCCTCGTTCAACGAGCAGGAAAATGGTTCTCTTCGTCCCTCGCCCTTGGTTACTGTTGACCCTCAGAGTCCCCTCTGACATGCCTTGCTTTCATGATCGTGCAAGATGTCACCACCCTTCCTACTTTCAACCCACATGGTGGGCCCATAACCCACAGTGTCCAATCGGATTGAAACCCCGACTCTCCAGACACCCCGTTTTCCAAAGATATTCCTCGACGTGGCCTCGTATGTAATTCACGGGCCACCGCCATAGTGATCTATTCTCGTATCGCACGCGATAATTCTCTCGCTACTCAACCCCTTTCTCGCCTCGTTCGTGCTTCGAGCAACTATCTATCCGCTTGGAGCCTATTATGGTACCTTTCGCATCTTACTCTCGAGGTATTTCATATGTTCAACTCGAGAGATAATCTTATACTAATTCATGGGTTAACCCTGATTGTTTTTCCTTAAAAGCATTATGTCGTAGTGAGCTGCCCTTACCTTCGTGAAGTACGATGGAGTTCACGAAGAAATGGTGACAAGTTTATCATGATGCATCGGAATAAAGGATTGAAGACATCGACGAAAGGATTAGCTTCTTCGAGAAGATCCGTTAGATTAACGTAACCAGACCTTTCCCCCTTCCTCCCCTCTTAAATCTCGGGACGAGATTTCTTGTAGTGGAGGAGAATTGTGACGCCCGGGTAATTAAGCTACAGTAATCCGCACTGATGATGCCACGTCACCTCGGTTACCGTTGACAACTCTCGTGTTGATTCAAATCCGATTCAAGTTCAAATTCAAAATAAAGGCAAACAATAAAAAATTTCAGATATTAAAACTAAAGTGTTGGGTAGTTCTAAATAATTCATAAGTATTTATGGTGGTGAAACCCCACTTTTATAAAATGTTTAATTACTCTAAGATGAATAAAAGCAGAGTAAATACAATTATTTAAGTGCTTAAAAATAATAAACATTTTCAAAACTAATTTGTTATAAGTGTTAAACTATTGTGTAAAAGTGGCTTAATTTTTGAAATCAATTTAGGTTCCAATTTAGCAATTTACTAAAGCTAAAATAAATGAAAAACTAAAAGTAAAACGAAAAAGGAAAAATTAAGAAAAACAAAAAATTACAAACATAAAAGAGAACACCGCCCCCCCCCTCGCTGGGCCACGGCCTGGGATGGCCTCTGGTTAATCGGGCTGCCCACCGATCACCCCCTTGGCCGCCCACTCCCCTCGCTCCCCACCCCAAACCCTAGTCCACCTGTTCCCACTCACCCGATCCCATCGGATCGATCCCCCACTCACTCCCCCACGCCTCGATCGGATCGGGAATCACGCCGCCCCACTCCCCTCGACCTCTCTCCCATCCCCCGTCTGGATCGAGGCTCCGACCTCACGCCCGTCCCGCGGCGCCTCCTCGCCCTTCTCCCCTGCGCCCGTCGCGAGAGCTCCCACCCACGCCTGCCGTGTCAAAGCCCTCCCGCCACCATCGAGCCGCCACGCCGGCCCGCCATCTCCCTCTCCCCGATCTCGGCGGCGGATCGGGGCCGACTCATGATGCCGCCACCCATCGCCACTGCGCTGTTGCCTCGGCCTCATCCTCGCCGGGCCGAGGCACGTCGTTCCATCGCGCTGACCTCGACCTTGCCGCCGCCCTCGTCATGGCGACCAAGGCGCCGCCCTTCCTCGTCACCTCCCCGACCGGGACCACCGTCAGCGCCACGCCGACCTCGCCATATCCACCCCGAGCTCGTTGCCATGACCTGCATTCCCCTTTGTGAGGGACCCCCCTCCTTCTTCTCTTTGCGGCTGCACACCATGGCTCGCCACACTGGCCAGCGCCGCCTGCCCCTCGCCTGACCACAACACACCTCCAGACCGTGCCCTCGCCTCGCTGGCGTCAGGCTCGGCTGGTCACAAGCTGGCGCGTGCTCCCATCGCTGCTGCTGTCTCGTTCCCCAAGTGGCGAGGGCTCGCTTCAGGTGCGCCTGCCACGGCCACACGCTGTCGGGCGAAAGTAGCCCCGCCACCCATGCCCGCAACCCCTCTCAGACATGTACACTGGGCCCACCCCCTGTAACAACAAAAAGGAAAAGAAAAAGGATTAAATGAAAAGGAAATAATTAAAATAATAATTAAATTAATAATTAAAATGTTAATTAATTAATTAGAGAATTAATTAACTTAATTAAACACGATTAATTAAACTTAATCATAAATTAAACCTAATTAACTAATGTTAATTAACTGATTAGGTTAACTAGTCATTAGTGAATGACATGTGGGACCCACTGTCGGGAAGTTGACTCACCAACCCCGCTGATCGATGACGCCAAGATGACATCATGCTGATGTCATTAATGCATTTTCGAAATTAATTAAATAATTAATAAAATTCGTAAATTAATAAAATCTTTTAAAATCATATCTTTTAATCCGTAATCCGGATTAAAATATTTTCAACATGAAAGTTACTCGTAACGACGAGACGAATCCGGATACGCGCAAATTCGCTCATTCCACCACACGCCTCTAACCTATCGAACTGCAAATTTTTCCTCTCCGTTCATCCGTCCGACAGACGTCTCCAAGGAAAACTTCGGATGTTTTTCCCCCCCTAACCAGTACCCCCTCATACCACGTTAGGGCACGCCTTAGCATCGCTTCTTGGCTTGTCATGCATCGTTATGCATCTGTTACCTTGTATTCATTGTTTCTTCCCTTCTCTTCCGGTAGACTCACGAGGCCGACACTGCACTGCCCGGTTCGACTACGGTGTTGGTCGACGACTCTCTCTTGCCAGAGCAACCAAAAGCCCCCCCTTGATCACCGATATCGCCTACTCTTATCTATACCGCTTGCATTAGAGTAGTATAGCATGTTACCGCTTTTGATACTCCTATACTGGCCGCATAGCTCGACCTTGTTACTACATTGTTGTTACCTTACACCGCAAACCTATATGCTTAGTATAGGATGCTAGTACATTCATTCATCTGGCCCTTCATACTTGTCCGTCCGCCGTTATACTATCGGGCCGTGATCACTGTGAGTTGGTCACGGTATATACTATATGCCTTACACTATACATTACATGTGGTACTGCTCGGAGATGGGGGCTGAAAGGATCGGTGGCTCCATCCCAGAGAGGTGGGCTCGGGTTCCCGACGGCCCCGATCAGTTACTTTGTGGCGGAGCGGGGCAGGGTTGAGACCGCCTAGGAGAGAGGTGGGCCTGCAGCCTCTGTTCAAGGCTCATGATTACTTTAACACGCTTAACGAGGTCTTGGTATTTGATGCAGGTGGCTCTGGCCACGAGCTTATCACGCACTAACCATCTACGCGGGAGTAGTTATGGGTATCCGTCGCCGCAGTATCAGCCGAAATTACTTGAGGACGTCACGACGGAGCGTGCGCGCCGGATTGGACTGAACGCTCTGGCTAGGGTCTCTGCCGCTGGCCACAGACGTTAACGCGGTGTGCTCGAGCGATGGGCCTGCACCCTGCGCGCTTAGGTTTAGACCGGCGTGTTGGCCTCTCATTGTGCCTAGGTGGGGCTGCGACGTGTTGATCTTACGCTGCCCGGGCATGACCCCTAAAGTGTGTCCTACAAATGGGATCAAGCGTCTTGGGTAAGATGGTGCACCCTCAGGAAGTTAATCTATTCGGATAGCCGTGATCTTGGTAACAGTGACGACTTGGAGTTGTACCTTGAGCTTATGACAACTAGAACCGGATACTTGATAAAACACACCCTTCCAAGTGCCGACATAACCGTGGTCGCTCTCGCCAGGTTATGGGTTATGGCGGGGATTGCCGGGTAGGATTATTGCTATATGATGTTACTTGGAGGAGGACTTCCGTTTGTCCTCTTCTCATACATTGTAAGACAGGTGTCCGTAAGCGTTTAGTCTTCGTTAAGACTAGCTACCCCTCTTATTCTCGGCATTCTGCAGATTCGGTCCAATCGATATGGCCCTTTACACATATATCCATGCATATGTAGTGTAGCTCCTTGCTTGCGAGTACTTTGGATGAGTACTCACGGTTGCATTGTTTCCCCTTTCCCCTACCTATACTCGATTGCTGCAATCGATCGATGGAGCCCAGAGCCGAAGCCACCGCCTATGGCGACTACTACCGGAGGTGCCTACTACTACGCAGCCCGGCCGACGACGCACCGTGAGTAACCTAGGAGGATCCCAGCAGGAGGCCTGCTTCCTCTTTCGATCTGTATCCTGCTTTGTGCTAGCCTTCTTAAGGCAAACTTGTTTTAACTTATGTCTCGTACTTTCAGATATTGTTGCTTCCGGCTGACTCGCCTATGATCGAGCACTTGTATTCGAGCCCTCGAGGCCTCGCTTGTATTATGATGCTTGTATGACTTATTTTATTTGTAGAGTTGTGTTGTGATATCCTCCCGTGAGTCCTTGATCTTGATCGTACACATTTGCGTGCATGATTAGTGTACGATTGAATCAAGGGCGTCACAATAAAGAAAAACAGGCAATCCTGGAATACCCAGGGACCTAGACAGGCAATCGCTGGAATACCCAGGTGCCTCAATCCACCCAGATGTGAGTTAAAGTTGCCACCTTAAGTAAACCATTAATTAACAATCTCACAACTGTCATGAATACTCTCAAAACCCAATCCACGTCTACGAGCATAGCATAGCAATATAAGCAACATAATAGTAACTCCCAAGGTTTGAATGCAGGACAATAGGTTCTACCTCATCAACTACTTCCCAATACCCACATGTTATCAATTCCTAACCATGCTATGTTTGAGGGTTGAAGCTAATGCATAAAAACTAGGTATGAAAGGGATATGATCAAAGTGTGAACTTGCCTGCAATGTTGATGAAGATGATTCGCACTCCAAACTCTTGATAGTTCTACTCGTCGCACTCCGGTCAATCTATCGTAGGCAAGCAATAGTAACCACACATAAGCAATCACTCAAAAGATCAGAAAGAACGAGAAGACGATTCGGAAAACAATCAAAACCAAGCAAATAACTCTTGCAACATAAAACAAATTTCTAACAGTACCAAAATTATATGAATTTGGCCTTATCAGAAAGTTTAGGTCAAGAGCTTCGGTTTGCAAAAAGAATCAACTCAAACGGAGTTATAAAACTCAAGTTACGATCAAACGAAGTTCAAATTCAAATCTGGTCTAATTCAAATTTTAAACTTTTAAAAACATGTTTGAGTTGGATTACTAGATAGAGGGGATCATAACGAAGAAGTGGGCGTTGGTTTTGTTGGATTTGGACTAACGAGCAAAAAGTAATGATTGTTTGAAAACCAGGGGCTAATCTGTAAAATAAAACCTAGCGAATAGGTCACTCGCAGAGAACTAAAATAAAAGAAAAAGACTAAATAGTGAACGTTCGTTACCGATCGCTAACGAACGAAAATCGCTCGCTACCGAAGAGGTAAACAGCGAAAGCTATTATTTAACAAGTACCGTTCGGAAATAAAAGAAATGACTAGATCTAATCCTAGCCGTCTATCCTAGATCGAATCGGACGAGGGCGGTCAGTGGCTTGTTGCGCGCATGGTCGCCGGGCGGCGATGAGAAGAACGCCGGCATGGCGAGGAAGAACGCCCGGCAGCGGGCGCTGGTCCGAACAGCGAGGCGACTCGGTGGTCGCCGAGGCCGGCAAAGGTCGAAGAAGAGGCAGGCAGCGACGGAGTCGATGGTGGCGACGGCGGTGGTCGCCGGGCGCAGAGTGGCGCTTCAAAGCGGCGGAGCTTGGCGGATCTCGCCAGCCGCGCGAGGCGCGAGATGCGGAGGAGAGGGAGAGAGGGTCCGGCGGCGGCTTTATAGGTGGAGGGTGGCCTCGGGAGGCGTGGAGGAGGGGCTTGAAAGACGGCGGAGGAGTCCCGTCTCGGGACGGGCGGGCGGCCGTGGTCGAGCGAGACTCCCGCTTGGGAGCTCAGGTGCGCGTGGGCTGGGCCGGGCTGTGGTCTGCACAGGAGCTGGGCCAGCCTGGCCATGGAAGTTTTTTTTAACAGACAAACAAAAATAAAAACAAAAGGAAATAGAAATATTATATAAGCATATAATATATCAAAATTTTCAGAAAACGATTTTCTACAACATGGACATTTTTATAATGCCAAATAAAATCCACACAAATTCAGATAATTCAAAGAGTGCTACTGGTCTAATAAAATCCAATAAAAATCATTTTAAAAATACCAAACTTAATTCAAATTTATTTCTCTCCAATTTTACGATGTAGGGAATCATGTTACCCTATTTTCCTTATATTTTATTTTTGGAGAAAAATAATTTGAATAAAACTCAAATAACTCCAATTTGAAAATAAATTCAAAAGAACTTTTAATTCTTTGAAACTCCCAACTCATATTTCATATGTTTTGAAGAAGTCATTTTATCTTCGCCCGTGAAAATCATTGAGTTGCATAAAGTTCCTGGGTTGGAAATATTTTCTAAATAAAATTCAAATATTTTCAACACCCCTTGTCATTTAAATAAATGGAAGAAGTCATGTCATCTTCTCCAGGGTTTTGTGGTGAAAAGAATTTGAATTCACAGGGATCACGAATGCAAAATGAAAGTTTGGGAAAGTCCTTTTATTCCCTCTCATTTAACTTTCAAAAAGTTTCGAATATCACTCAATTTCACACAATCAAACAAACAATTAATCAAATCTATCTATTTATTATAACATTCCGAAATTTAGAATTTTGGGATGTTACAAATCTACCACTCTTAAAATGAATCTCGTCCTCGAGATTCGGAGAGGCTAGAAAAGAAATAGGTTAGGTTTGGGGTCTTCTCAAAATCCATCGATCGTCCTCCTCGGGTCTCGGGTGCTACCACCCTTAGAAGCACGGTTACGGTTCCATCAAAACTCATATACTCCATCCTTATTGTTGACAGTGTCGGTCTTCTCAGATCATAAGGATAATTCCTTCTCTGGGCTCTTCCGGTAGTGGCATAACCTTTTCCTCAATTCTTTTGCCCTTTCCTCTTGGCAAGGTTATTCCGAGCTTGGGTCTTCATAGCTGATAGGTCTGGCGCCAATACTAAACAACTATCGATATCTCATGGTGGTCAACAATTTATGGTTTGTCCTGCAGGAAATGGGTCTGGGTTGAACCTCACCGTATAACCTATGGTTGGCAACAACTGCCGTGTACAAGGGGAAAAAAATACCTATACCATTCTAAGGTTTAAATAGGGTTTTGATCGTCGTCTCTCTACTATAGGTAAGTCACTCAGATTTACCATCCCATATAGCAAGGCGAACAATAAGAGTAAGTCGGTATGGTGATCAATCCATCCCGCACCCAAATCATTACCTTGTACATGGTTTAGCGAATCTACGCATTCTAACACTCGGTCATCCTCACAAGCATTGCAAAATTTTCTCTTGTCGACGAATAACCAAGTTCGGATAAATCCATTGATTCTGCAAGCCAAACCAACATCTATCGTTCCTTTACAACTCTCAGGTTTTGCGTAAACTCCTATAGGATCGTCTGTTGATAAGATCATAACTTCTTCCAGGGTTTTTCCTTCAGCAAGAGTGTGCTTGATTCTTGACAGGTCCTGGGGCATATGGGTTATGGCCCATCTCATCACTTGTAAACCTTGAAATCATCCTCTGGGCAACTGATCGTTATTCCAACATTCAACTTCCATCTTCCTAGCATACTCAAAATCCATCCAATTGTAATGTCTTCAGCTTCCTTCTGTTGCATCACACTAAGACGTGATTACTCAAACTCATCAAGGAGTTATATTGATCCATATTTCCAAAATCATACCTCCTTTATATCCAATAGTAATTCATCTCTTCATCCTCGTGGGATGTCCCACATACCGAGATAAAACTTATACTTATGAAATCCATACTCCACTTCGTGGAACATCATTATCCTTTCCAGGGTCAAGCATCCTTACAGGGGAATATTGGCCATCTCTGCATGGCACTTCTTCAACTGGGAAATGTAAAACACATCATGAACTCCTGATGGTCCTTCGGGTGATTCCAACTTGTTGGCCACTTCTCCCATATGCTCCAAAACTCAGTATGGTCCTACAAATCTCGGGGCTAACTTTCCCTTAACTCCAAATCATTTAACTCCTCGCAGAGGGGACACACGAAGACATGCTCTATCTCCAATTTCATAGACTACCTCCTTGCGTTTTTGAGTCTGCATAACTCTTCTGCCTGGACTGAGCTACCTTCAGTCTATCTCGATCAACTTTAACATTCTCTTCTGACTCCTTGATCATATTTAGTCCAAACAACTGACGGTCTCCAACTTCATCCCACATCAATGGGGTCTGGCTCCTTCTCCCATACAAAGCTTAAAAATGGGCCATCTTCAAACTGGCTTGGTAGCTATTGTTGAGTGAGAACTCCGCGTAAGGTATATTATCATCCCTACTAGATCCATAATATAGCGCACACGTTCTCAACATGTCCTCCAGAATCTTATTGACTCTCTCGGTCTATCCATCTGTCTGCGGATGAAAGGTTGTCTTGAACTCAAGCCTAGAACCCAAAGAGAGGTGCAGCTGATTCCAAAACTTTGAGGTAAATTGTGTTCCTCTATCTGATACGATGGTCCTCAAACTCCATGCAGACATACGATCCTGGTCAAATATATCTTGGCCAACTTCGCACTTGTATAGGTGGTTTTCACTGGGATAAAGTGAGCCACTTTGGTCAAGCGAATCAACTACTACCCAGATAGAATCATATCCCGATCAGGTTCTGGGAAATCCGTAATGAAATCCATGCCAAGCTTATCCCACTTCCATTCGGTATCGGCATAGGCTGTAGTAATCCTGCTGGCTTCTGATGCTCTGCTTTTACTCTCTCTGGCATACATCACCTACGACTACATACTCCGCAATATCCTTCTTCATACCAGTCCACCAGAAACGCTCCTTCAAATCCAAATACATCTTGGTGTTTCCAGGGCGAATCGGGTATGGTGAGTCATGAGCCTCCTGAAGTATTAACTTCCTGATCTTTTGCATTATTGGGTACATGTACACTATCCACAAACCATAAGGTGTCCTGCTCATCCTTACGAAAACCTTTGGCCTTTCCTTTGCTCATCCTCTCTTTAAACTCAGCAATCTCTTTGTCATCCGTCTGAGCTTCATGGATCTTTCCCAACAATGTATACTGAACTTCCATTGCTATAACAAAACCTTTTGGAACAATATCCAACCGAAGTTCCCTGAAAAATCCTCGGCTAACTCCTTTGGTAATCCTCCGCTTATGAGGGTATTCGTCCTTGTTTTCTTTATGGTCGTGTCCTATTTCTCCACAAATCTTGCATGCACTTTCTCCATATCATTTCCATAAGGCTTCAATTTCTGGGACACAAGCCGAGACTTTAGCAGAGTCAACTTAAATTCTTCCCAAACGGTTACTCCTTGCCATCCATTGATAGTTTGGTACATCCTCCACCAAGTAGCAGCACCTCTTTCAAAGCACTGAAGGGCATGCTGGGTCATATCCTTTCCGGCTATAGTGTTATTCTTCATATGATCTTCCATGTTCTAAATCCATCGATTCTGTCTCCAATTAACTCATAGGTCCGTAAAATACAAGCTCATCTCCATTCATTCTCTATTGGGTCCATGGGTTTTGGGGTGGGATAAGAGAGATAGAGAGGGATACACACAATACAAAAATAGTTTTGAAAAGACAGGTTTTGTTGTGGCTGTCGGAAAAACATCAAACAAATGACAGCTCACAATCGTCGCATCTAACGCAGGTATATAATAGGGGTTTGGGCTTCTAATGATCAATAAATCTTCAAAGTCATCAAACTCTTCGATTCTTGTTCATGTCTCTGATGGCTTCTTCTGATCATGCCTGTCCTACTCAAGTTCTTTTGCCAGATCCTCTCTGTTGTCGCAAAGTCTCTCGTGGCGTCCTTCAATATTTCTGGAGTTACGTTCCAACTTCTGGGTTTCATCAACCTCGACATGAACCATGATCCTACTATCCTTCAGTTCCTGACAAATCTCCGGTATCTCAAGGTTTATCTCCTCCTGCTTGGCTATTTTAATCTTCTGGGACCTGGGTTCTTCACGAACTGCTTCCTTGTCAAATACGGCTTCCTGCAGATCCACCCTAAACTCCTTGATGTAATACTCCAGATCCTGGCGATGCACCAGCTATGTTCAAACTGCATCCTTCGCTGTCAGATGCTCCTTCAGCCTTCTACCATCCAATTCTTCCATGCATCTGCACACTTAACTCCTCATGGTGACAATAGCATAGGCGGGCAATAACACCATGGTTAGCCATGTCTATGCCCATGTTACTGCCATGAGCTTTCATTCCATAATTGATATCTCCTATCTTAGGGTTTTCTTGACAAAAACTTTGAGTTCTAATGCTCCATGTTCCGGTCTTTCTCCGATACACCTGGATCTCGGGTATTGACAAATTCCATAGTCTGCCAAGTTCCATAAGGGTGCCTTCCTAGGTCATACAACCGAAATTCTTCAAAGCCTTCAAATTCTCCTAGTCTTCAGAGTCTTCACCGTTGTAGTTTCCGTCATTGTAATGCACGGTAAAAATCCTCTTTATTCCACAGTAGTCTTAGTTGTCCGATATCTTGTACTTCTTGGAGTGGTCTCATCAGCCGAATCTTCATGTGGTCAAAAGGGGAAAGGGATATGGTCTCACTAAAAGGGGATATTTGGATAAGCTCAGAAGAGAAGAAAGGTAAAAGATCTTTTTTGAAAAAGAAAAATTGTAGAGGAAATCTTTCCTATGGTCTTGCCAGTCTCTAGGGTCACGTCCTATAGTCAACATGTGCTCTGATACCATCTTGTAGCGACCCGAGCTCAGACGGTCAAGTCTCTGTGCTTAAGTGTCATCCCTAGATCGGTATGTCACACACACAAGACTCGAGGATTTATAACAGAGGTAAATCACATGTATAGAGTAACGTAAATACTATTACCTCAATCCGGATAAGCGGAAGTAACAAGGTTGTGGATTCCCATCAACACCAACGGCAAAGTTGAGTGTAGAAATCGTAACCCTAACGTATCACTTACTCGTCAGAAGATATCCCGCAACATGAGACGTTGCAGCATAAAGGGTCAGTACATTGAATGTACTGGCAAATTCACACCATAGGATAATGATGAATAATAACTATCACTACATGCATATTTGGCTGGTGGAAAAGCTCTATGGTTATAATGTTTTTGCGAAAAGCCAATTTTTCCCTACTGCAAAGGAATATATTTTATTTAACTATCACGGTGGTTGTTAAACACTGAGAATGGTTGACAACATTCTCAAACCCAATTAAAAATATCATCATTAACCCAACAAAATTATTTAAAGTAACATGATGAGATACTTAAGATACTCCAAGTACTAGATACTAAAGATTGTCCATAACCGGGGACACGGCTTACCATGAGTAGATTGTACACTCTGCAGAGGTTTGCGCACTTTTCCCACAAGACTCGATCGCCTCCGTTGGATTTCTCGCACTACATGGTGTTTGAGAAACGGATGACCGAGACACAGTCTTTCAGAAACATTAACTCTCTACTCCGGGTAGACCATACCAAACCTACAAAACCCACTACCTGCTGATCTACCTCTTCAAGAGCTTCACGTAACTTACTCAACTATGCTAGAGCCCATAATAGCTTGTGGCTGCACGCGGAAGTTTCTAGCATGAAAATATCTCAGTTCCCTTTGAGCCTGGGTGGCGGTCCATAAAGAAAAACAGGCAATCCTGGAATACCCAGGTACCTAGACAGGCAATCGCTGGAATACCCAGGTGCCTCAATCCACCCAGATGTGAGTTAAAGTTGCCACCTTAAGTAAACCATTAATTAACAATCTCACAACTGTCATGAATACTCTCAAAACCCAATCCACGTCTACGAGCATAGCATAGCAATATAAGCAACGTAATAGTAACTCCCAAGGTTTGAATGCGGGACAATAGGTTCTACCTCATCAACTACTTCCCAATACCCACATGTTATCAATTCCTAACCATGCTATGTTTGAGGGTTGAAGCTAATGCATAAAAACTGGGTATGAAAGGGATATGATCAAAGTGTGAACTTGCCTGCAATGTTGATGAAGATGATTCGCACTCAAAACTCTTGATAGTTCTACTCGTCGCACTCCGGTCAATCTATCGTAGGCAAGCAATAGTAACCACACATAAGCAATCACTCAAAAGATCAGAAAGAACGAGAAGACGATTCGGAAAACATCAAAACCAAGCAAATAAATCTTGCAACATAAAACAAATTTCGAACAGTACCAAAATTATATGAATTTGGCCTTATCAGAAAGTTTAGGTCAAGAGCTTCGATTTGCAAAAAGAATCAACTCAAACGGAGTTATAAAACTCAAGTTACGATCAAACGAAGTTCAAATTCAAATCTGGTCTAATTCAAATTTTAAACTTTTAAAAACATGTTTGAGTTGGATTACTGGATAAAGGGGATCATAACAAAGAAGTGGGCGTTGGTTTCGTTGGATTTGGACTAACGAGCAAAAAGTAATGATCGTTTGAAAACTAGGGGCTAATCTGTAAAATAAAACCTAGCGAATAGGTCCCTGGCAGAGAACTAAAATAAAAGAAAAAGACTAAATAGTGAACGTTCATTACTGATCGCTAACGAATGAAAATCGCTCGCTACCGAAGAGGTAAACAGCGAGCGTTCGCTATTTAACAAGTACCGGTTCGGTAATAAAAAAACGACTAGATCTAATCCTAGCCGTCTATCCTAGATTGAACGGACGAGGGCGGCCGGTGGCTTACCGCGGCGGCGGGTCGTCGGCGGCGAGGAAGAACGCCGGCGCGGCAAGGCCGGGTCAATAAGCGAGGCGACTCCGGTGGTCGTCGAGGCCGGCAAAGGGGTCGGGAATAGGCGGCGCAGTCGATGGTGGCGACGGCGGTGTTCGTTGGCGGCGAGAGTGGCGGCTTCGGGCGGCGGAGCTTGGCGGATCTCGCCGGCGGCGGCGAGGCGCGAGATGCGGGAGGAGAGGGGAGAGAGGGGTCCGGGCGGCGGCTTTATATGGGGAGGGGTGGCCTCGGGAAGCGTGGAGGAGGGGGCACGAAAAGGCGGCGGAGGAGTCCGCGTCCGGGACGGCGGAGTAGGCCGTGGTCGAGCGGGACTCCTTTCAGAGAACTCGAGGCGGCGGCGCGTGGGCTGGGCCGTGGTCTGCAGCACAGGGGCCCAGGCAGCCCGGTCGTGAAGTTTTTTAACAGAAAAACAAAAATAAAAAAAAAGGAAATAGATATATTATATAAGCATATAATATATCAAAATTTTCAGAAAAAGATTTTCTACAACATGGACATTTTTATAATGCCAAATAAAATCCTCACAAATTCAAATAATTCAAAGAGTGCTACTGGTCTAATAAAATCCAATAAAAATCATTTTAAAAATACCAAAATTAATTCTAATTTATTTCTCTCCAATTTTACTTGATGTAGGGAATCATGTTACCCTATTTTCCTTATATTTTATTTCTGGAGAAAATAATTTGAATAAAACTCAAATAACTCCAAATTGAAAATAAATTCAAAAGAACTTTGAATTTAATTCTTTGAAACTCCCAACTCATATTTCATATGTTTTGAAGAAGTCATTTTATCTTTGCTCGTGAAAATCATTGAGTTGCATAAAGTTCCTGGGTTGGAAGTATTTTCCAAATGAAATTCAAATATTTTCAACACCCCTTGTCATTTAAATAAATGGAAGAAGTCATGTCATCTTCTCTCCAGGGTTTTGTGGTGAAAAGAATTTGAATTCACGGGATCACGAATGCAAAATGAAAGTTTGGGAAAGTCCTTTTATTCCCTCTCATTTAACTTCCAAAAAGTTTCGAATATCACTCTATTTCACACAATCAAACAAACAATCAATCAAATCTATCTATTTATTATAACATTCCAAAATTTAGAATTTTGGGATGTTACATGTCGTCTCAACGGAATTAGATGGTGCCCTATTTAACGTGAATGCGGCTGTCTCTAAAGCATAACCCCAAAACGATAGCGGTAAATCAGTAAGAGACATCATAGATCGCACCATATCTAATAAAGTACTGATTCTGACGTTCGGACACACCATTACGCTGTGGTGTTCGGTGTTGTGAGTTCTTGAAATTATTCCACATTGTTTCAAATGAAGACCAAACTCATAACTCAAATATTCACCTCCATGATCAGATCGTAGAAATTTTATTTTCTTGTTACGATGATTTTCCACTTCACCGTGAAATTCTTTGAACTTTTCAAATGTTTCAGACTTATGTTTCATCAAGTAGGTATACCCATATCTGCTCAAATCATCTGTGAAGGTCAGAAAAAATGATACCCGCCGCGAGCCTCAACACTCATTGGACCGCATACATCAGTATGTATTATTTCCAATAAATCAATTGCTCGCTCCATTGTTCCGGAGAATGGAGTTTTAGTCATCTTACCCATGAGGCATGGTTCGCAAGCATCAAGTGATTCCAAAAGTCCATCAGTATAGAGTTCCTTCATGCGCTTTACACCAATATGACCTAAACGGCAGTGCCACAAATAAGTTGCACTATCATTATTAACCTTGCATCTTTTGGCTTCAATATTATGAATATGTGTATCACTACAATCGAGATTCAACAAAAATAGACCACTCATCAAGGGTGCATGACCATAAAAGATATTACTCATATAAATAGAACATTCATTATTCTCTGATTTAATTGAATAATCATCTCGCATCAAGCAAGATCCAGATATAATATTCATGCTTAACGCTGGCACCAAATAACAATTATTCAGGTCTAAAACTAATCCCGAAGGTAGATGTAGAGGTAGCCTGACGGCGATCACATCGACTTTGGAACCATTTCCCATGCGCATCGTCACCTCGTCCTTAGCCAATCTTTGTTTAATCCGTAGCCCCTGTTTTGAGTTGCAAATATGAGCAACAGAACCAGTATCAAATACCCAGGCGCTACTACGAGCATTAGTAAGGTACACATCAATAACATGTATATCAAATATACCTTTCACTTTGCCATCCTTCTTATCCGCCAAATACTTGGGGCACTTCCGCTTCCAGTAACCAGTCCCTTTGCAGTAGAAGCACTTCCGCCTCGTGCTTAGGTCCAGACTTGGACTTCTTCACTTGAGCAGCAACTTGCTTGCTGTTCTTCTTGAAGTTCCCCTTCTTCCCTTTGCCCTTTTTCTTGAAACTAGTGGTCTTGTTAACCATCAACACTTGATGCTCCTTCTTGATTTCTACCTTCGCAACCTTTAGCATCGCGAAGAGTCTCAGGAATTGCCTTATCCTTCCTTTGCATATTATAGTTCACCACAAAGCTTTTGTAGCTTGGTGGCAGTGATTGAAGAACTATGTCAATAACACTATTGTTGAGGATATAGCTACTAAGTATAAACCGGCCAGGAGGGCCCGGTTCACCTTAGACTGTGCTGAAGCCCATGAAGGTCTTGAAGATGGCGTTCAACTAGTAAAGCTTGGAAGCCCACGGCCCAAAGGCGGATTAGGGCCCGTAGTGGTAAACCGCCATGATCATGTAAACTTGTAATATAAGTTAAAAAGGAGAGAGACCGAGCCGGACACTTTGTATAGGTCGGCTCGGGACTCTGTAGACCGGCCGGGCGTCAACCTGTGTATATAAAGGGATGACCCGGCGGCAGTTCAGGACAGACAACAACAACAATGACTCGAGGCCTAGGCGAAGCTTATTTGCTCCCTAGTCATCGAAACCACATCAATCCCATCACAACTAGACGTAGGCTTTTACCTTCATCGAAGGGGCCGAACTAGTATAAACTCTCGTGCCTTTGCGTCCACTTTAACCCGTTCAAGTTAACCCGTAGCGATGGTTCCACGACTAAGTCCTTTCACGAGGACATCTGTCGTGACAAAACCACGACAGTTGGCGCCCACCGTGGGGCTATCGCATGATGGTTTGATGATCTTGGAGGGCAAGTTTTAAGGACTCGAAGGCTATGCTGTGGGCCGGATGACCAAGAGTCGTCGCGGCAAGCTCTACATCGACGACGCAGGATGGGGCCCCGAGGCCGGCTCAATCGAGTACGGATACCGGGTCCCTTTGGTGGCATACACGTTTTCATCGGCAAGATTGGTGAGCCAGGGGCTCGAGCCGGGACATTCGCACCGACCTCGCCGAGACGACTCGGCGTCACGAGATCTGCCCAGTTAAACCGCCGTGAAGCGTGCCTTTGTGGGAGTCGCCCACGGAGGAAGTTATGAGGACGGATCGTAGTCTGGTGGCGAGACCGTCGTCTACTCGACGACGAGTCGTCAACCGGAGAAACTGAATCTCTATATCAGCTACAAGATGGCCGGATTGGGGGCTGTTCTGATGGTGACAGTATTCCGGACCCCTCCGATCTGCCCAACCGGGTTGGAATATTCATGGCTGATACACAAGCAGTGCTTCATTCTTCGACTGCTGCTGCAATGATCTCCGGTTCAACAGCGGCGACGGCTGCCGGGGCAGGAGGCCCTGTGCGCCCGCCGGCTCAAGTTTTATCAGATCTGTTTGATGCGTTGGCTGCGCTCATGGCAGAGGCTAACCCGGCGGATCAGGACGCTCATAACGCAGAGATTGCGAATGTGAAGGAACAAATCACCCAGGCTAAAGCGGATCTAGCGGCTGCAGACGCCAGGATGACGGCAGAGCGGGCCGCTTTAGATGCGCAGGCTTATAGGCTCATGTTGGACCAGAACGCGTCGCATGAGGTCTTAAAGCGGAAACACAGGTCCCGTTTGCCTTCAGTTTTCGACGCTAGAAACCTCTTTCACACCCCAGGGGCGGGAACCAGTAATCCGCCAGAGGTAAACCGGGCTGAGGCGCCAGGGCCAGGCGCGCCGATCCAACCCCGCCTCATGGAACCCCCTCGGCAGAACAATATGATGCCTCCGCCGGTCCAGACACCTCCGGGTCATTATTCTAATCCTATGGACAATCTTGTCGCTGCCGCTTCACGATTGGAGGCCATCCCGATCGAAGGAGATTCTCCGCAGGCAGTGGAGACACGTCGGGTTAAGGAGCTACTTAGAACCGCTATGATCCAACAGAAGCATACTGCACAAATGCCGTGACCGGATTCATTCCACCCCACGTCCGAGCAGGAGCTACAGCAGGCGTATGGATGAACCGGCTGTATCGAGCAACGCACGGCACCGTGAAGCGGCCCATGGCCATAACCCGGCAGGCGGTATTCGCGATGCTCAGGAAGTGGTGGACCGGGCCCGCACGCGAGGAGGCCGAGTTAGCAAAGACAGAGCGAGACGCCAGCGTCCGCTTCACGCCGGTTCGCCCCACCACCTCGGGCCGAGCTGTGGGTCGCTTCTAGCTTGGGGTGCCTGTTTGATCCCGCTTTCAACGTCGCTTGCCCAAAGACTTCAAGGGTCCGCGCAAGGTGCCGAATTACACTGCTGATTTACCTCCAGAAGCATGGATAGAGATCTATGAGATGGCCATGGAGATGCTAGATGTGGATGAGGCCGCATGTGCAAAGTATTTTACCATGATGCTTGAAGGGACGACCCGTACTTGGTTAAAGAGCTTGCCGCCCAATTCTATCAGTTCATGGGCCCGATTCATAACCCGGTTTATCCGAATTTCAAAGATACCGTAAGCAGCCCATGTCCGTAGTGGACTTTGGCGGCTTGTCTCGAGGGAAGGGAGTCAACAACCCATTGGGTACGGCGTTTGAAACCTTGCACTCGTCAGTTGGATCAACGCTGACTCTGCGATCTTAACCACGGAGGGCAACCGCCGGTTTCAGCCTCTGAAGTTAAAGTTGGAGCGCGCATGAAGCGATTTTGTAATGACATGGGAACTCTCATGGGCGCTTTAGTGAAGTATGCTGATTCTGATAGTACCAAGGATCCCGAGTCTGACGATGACAAGACAGGGAAGGGAAGGAAGAACAGCAACTCCAAGGGCCAGCAACATCACTCAGCAGGTAATGGCAAGCGTAAAGCGGATGGCAACATGGACTTTGTAGCTAATACCAACGCGCAGGACAAGGGCCAGCGGCGCAAGGGTAAACAGCCGAATCGAAGTGGAGCGCCTAATCCCAATCCGGACCGCTTGAACTATCTATTGAATCAACCCTGTCCGAAGCATGGGACGAAGGAGACGCCAGCAAACCACCTCTGGAAGGATTGCTACATTATGCAGGAGTTCAAGAGTTCTAATGTTTTCCGGTATGATCACGGCTCTGGCGGCGGTTTAGGATCCGGGCCGGGTTACGGTGGAGTAAATTCCGGTTCAGGATTTAATGGTAATCCGGGCGGACATAACAATCAGAACAATCAGAATAACCAAGGTGGTTACAACCAGCAGCAACACCAGTCGGGTTATCAGAGCTACCCAAAGCAGTTGAATAGTGGGCAGTACCATGTCTTCACCACTAACTCAGACAAGCGAGACCGGATGGTTCAGAAGCGGGCAGTCAACGTTGTTGAACCGGCCGTGCCCCATTACCTACGCTGGTCGGAGCAGCCCATTATATGGAGTAGAGAGGATCATCCTCCCCGGGTCGACAATCCGGGTCAGCTAGCCCTGGTGGTGGCGCCTCAGGTGGGAGGTTATAAGTTCACCAAGGTACTCATGGATGGAGGGAGCAGCATTAACATCCTGTACTATGAGACCTTCCGTCGTATGGGACTAACGGATAAACATCTCAAACCGTCCAATACAGTGTTCCATGGTGTGGTACCTGGCAAGTCAGCATATCATGTTGGTAAAATAGCTCTGGAAGTGGCCTTTGGTGATGATTATGACTCCAGATCGGAAACATTGACGTTTGAAGTGGTAAAAATCCAAAGTCCATATCATGCCCTGTTTGGGCGACCGGCTTATGCCAAGTTCATGGCACGGCCTTGTTATATCTATTTGCAGCTCAAGATGCCGGGTCACAAGGGGACAATAACGGTTCATGGGAGCCGCAAGATCGCTTTGGAATGTGAGGAAGGTGATGCGGCCTATGCAGAGTCGGTTTGCGCTACGGAGGAGTTGAAATATTACAAGGACAACGTTGATCCGGCGGACATGACCCCTTTGAAGAAGCCGACTACAGAACATGATCCGGACCTGAAATTCAAATCGGCAGCTGAGACTAAGCTTGTTGACTTCGTGCCTGGCGATTCGTCCAAGCAGTTCAACATCAGTGCCAACTTGGATCCGAAATAGGAAAGCGCGCTCATCGAGTTCATCCGTGAGAATCGGGACATTTTTGCATGGAAGCTTTTCGACATGCCGGTGTACCGAGGCAACTCGCTGAGCACACTCTTAATGTTGATCCCAAGTACAAACCGGTGAAGCAGTTTCTCCATCGGTTTAACGAAGAAAGGTGGAAGGCCATTGGAGAGGAGGTGGCCAGGCTCTTCGCAGCTGGTTTTATCATTGAAGTCTTCCATCCAGAGTGGCTTGCTAATCCGGTGCTGGTTCTTAAGAAAAACGGCACTTGGCGCATGTGTGTGGATTACGCAGACCTTAACAAGGCTTGTCCAGCAGATCCTTTTGCCCTCCCCCGCATTGACCAGATTATTGATGCCACTGCGGGTTGTGAGTGTTTGAGCTTTTTGGATGCATATTCTGGGTATCATCAGATCAAGATGGCAGTTAAGGACCAGGAGAAAACAACGTTTATCACTCCCTTTGGAGCCTTCTGCTATGTATCTATGCCTTTTGGGCTCAAGAGCGCCCAAGCAACTTATCAACGCGTGTACAGAATTGTTCGTGCATAAACAGATCGGCCGTAATGTGCACGCCTATGTTGATGATATTGTGGTCAAGTCAAGGGAGAAGGAGACACTGATTGACGATTTGAAGGAAACCTTTGACAACCTATGGGTTTACAAGATGATGCTCAACCCGGCAAAATGTGTTTTTGGTGTTCCGGCAGGCAAGTTATTGGGTTTTCTCGTGTCCAACAGGGGAATTGAAGCTAATCCGGAAAAGATTACGGCTATTACCTCCCTGGCTAAACCGAAGTGTATTAACGATGTCCAGCGTTTGGCAGGCCGGATTGCCGCGTTGAGCCGGTTTATCAGCCGCCTCGGAGAGAAGGCCATCCCTTTGTATCAGATGCTGAAAAAGACAGATCAGTTTGTCTGGAGTCCAGCCGCCGATGAAGCGTTGGAGGACTTAAAGCGGCAGTTAGCCAATCCGCCCGTTCTTGCGGCTCCAATCAACACAGAACCGTTATTACTGTACGTAGCGGCTAATGCTCGCGCAGTCAGCGTGGCTATTGTGGTAGAGCGCAAAGAGGCAGGCAAGGAATATCCGGTTCAGCGGCCGGTTTACTATATTAGCGAGGTGCTTATTGAATCCAAGCAACGGTGCCGCATTGGCAAAAAGCTAGTATCTGAGTTTGTATGGCGAGCCGGAAGCTTAAGCAATACTTCCAGGACCATCCGATCACAGTGGTCAGCTCTGCTCCTTTGGGCGATATAATTCAGAACAGGGAAGCGACTGGCCGGACTGCTAAGTGGGCTATAGAGCTTGGGCCGCACGGATTGAAGTATGTGCCTCGAACGGCGATCAAATCTCAAGCACTTGTGGATTTCATCAATGATTGGACGGAGTTACAGACGCCTGAAGAGAAGCCGGATCACACTTATTGGACGATTCATTTTGATGGATCCGAGCAATTGAGGGCTCGGGGTGGAGTCGTATTAACTTCCCCACGAGGTGACAAGTTACATTACGTTCTCCGCTTAATGTTCCCTTGTACTAACAATGCAGCTGAGTATGAAGCCTTGCTCCATGGTCTCCGGATGGCTAAGGAGATGAATCTAAGCCGGGTTAAGTGCTTGGGTGACTCGGACCTAGTGGCTCAACAGGTGTCTGGCACTTGGGATTCAAAGGACCCACTCATGGCTGCATATCGTCGTGAGGTGGATATTGTTGCAGGTCATTTCAAGGCTATCAGGTGGACCACGTGGACCGTCGGAAGAATGAAGCGGCGGACGCTTTAAGCCGGTTGGGCTCTCAACGTAAACCGGTCCCGCCAATGTTTTTCTGGACGTGCTGCACAACCCGTCGGTCAGGCTCCCTGGTGAAGCGGATTTGGCTATTCCTGATCTGGAGGCTCAATTGGTGGCAGCTCTTCACGTCACTCCGGATTGGACGCTTCCTTATCTTGGCGTACATGAACCGGGCGAAGTTACCGTAAAGATGAGACGTTGGGTCCGGCAGATAATCCGGCGATCCAAGTCTATGACCATTGTTAATGGTGAATTGCACCATTGCAGCGTGTCAGGGGCGTTTCAACGCTGTGTGTCCCCTGAGGAAGGCTGTGAAATATTGCGTGAGATCCACGAAGGAGATTGTGGTCACCACGCCGGTTCAAAATCCTTGGTGGCTAAAGCGTTCCGCCACGGTTTCTATTGGTTGACTGCTCATGCTGATGCGGAAGATCTGGTCGACGATGTGATGGTTGCCAAAAGTTTTCCAGACGTGCTCATGTACCGCCCAAGAATTGAGGATGATTCCAATTACTTGGCCGCTTGCAACCTGGGGCTGGATATGGTTGGACCTTTCAAAAGGTCCAAGGACAAGAAGACCCACCTCCGGTGGCGGTTGACAAGTTTACAAAGTGGGTAGAGGCGTAACCTGTTAGCAAGTGTGACGCAGCCACGCCGGTTCAGTTCATCAAAAGGTGATTTTCGGTTTGGCTTTCCACACGGTATCATCACAAATAATGGTAATTTGTCCAAAGGTGCCATGAAAGAGTTCTCAACGTGAACACATCCGGCTTGACGCTTTCTTGAAGAGCCCACCGAGGGAGTCACGGATTAGGGGTGTCCGGATAGCGGACTACCATCATCACCGAACTATCATTTGCGGACTATCATCATCGATCGGACTCCAAGACTATGAAGATACAAGATTGAAGACTTCACCCGTGTCCGGATGGGACTTTCCTTGGCGTGGAAGGCAAGCTTGGCGATCTGGATATGTAGATCTCCTACCATTGTAACCGACTCTATGTAACCCTAGCCCTCTCCGGTGTCTATATAAACCGGATGGCTTTAGTCCGTGGGACTACAATCACAACAACCCTGACAATCATACCTTAGGCTAGCTTCTTGGGTTTAGCCTCCTTGATCTCGTGGTAGATCCACTCTTGTAAACATCCACAATATCTATATCAATCAAGCATGACGTAGGGTTTTACCTCCATCAAGAGGGCCCGAACCTGGGTAAACATCGTGTCCCTTGTCTCCTGTTACCATCCGCCTAGACACACAGTTCGGGACCCCCTACCCGAGATCCGCCGGTTTTGACACCGACATTGGTGCTTTCATTGAGAGTTCCTCTGTGTCGTCACCGATAGGCTTGATGGCCTCTTCAATCAACAACTACGCATGATCTGGGTGAGACCTTTCTCCCCGGACAGATCTTCAGATTCGGCGACTTCGCTGCGAGGCCAACTCCTTGGCCATACGGAAGCGCAGATCGAGCTCGCCCTGGCCGTCGGTCAGGTTGAAGCTCCCTAAACTTCACGGCCGATATCCGCGGGGACTTGATCCTCGGCGGATCTGAGCCACAGCCGGCGTGCAGCGCTGTCACGATGGGCATGACCTAACTCGCGCGGACAGCACCTTGAGGTCGCATTCGGATCCGCTCCGACTCATAGTCCGGAGCCGATCGCTCGAATCGAGGACGGATGGCTGGACACCGCCTCGGGGAGCCGCAATTCCTACGGGATGGAGCGAACACTTACCTTGTCCCACGTAAAGCCCATGACTCGAGGTGCGGACTCCTGCCGGACTCCGCACCTCCTGCGCCCGCGGTCGAATCCGATTGGGCACCGATCATGGAATTCACCGCTGCGGACATCCTCCAGCACTCGCCCTTCGGCGATATCATAAATTCATTGAAGCATCTCTCGCTATCAGGAGAGCCCTGGCCGAACTACGGCCAGGACGGTTGGGACGCGGACGACGAAGAAATTCAGATCCCACCCACCACCCACCTCGTAGCCACCGTCGACAATTTAACCGACGTACTCGACTACGACTCCGAAGACATCGACGGTATGGACGGCGATGCGGAGACTACCAAGAACCAATGCCTACAGGACACCTTTGGAAGACCACCTCGTCATACGACATATACATGGTGGACACCCCAAAAGATGGGGACGGCGAAGAAGAAGCGGCGGAGGCGATTCCTTAAAGAAACAGCCCAAGCGCCGACGGCGTCGGCGCGCGCTCTAAATCCTGCCACGGCAAGAATGGAGATTCCGGCACAGCAGATAATAACACGAGAAAGTGCCGAAGACAACTCCCTCCAAAGACGATCCAGCGTAGGAGGGGCAGCGCAAGCCCTCGTGGAGAGGCGGCGGCAAGAGGTCGAGGATGACAATTACTTACCTCCCTCCGGAGACGAGGCAAGCCTCGGCGACGATTTAATTCGTCGTGCACGAGGATCCCGTCGAACAAGAGCGTTCAGACGCAGGCTAATGGCCACAGCAAACAGCCTAAAGAAAAAGCAACAACAGCTTCAAGCTGATCAAGACCCTCTTGGCCGACGGATGGACCGAGGTCCTCGCGTCAAGAGTATGAACTCGAACGCCCCTCCAAAAGTTACCCAAAATGCAAGTTGCTCCCCGATTAGAGGAGGCAGCATCACCAGCGCTGTCGGCAGACCGACCACCTCGTGGCCGCGATAGAGAGGCGTGCAAACCCTCCACCAAAACCGTACCCCGGCATCGCTCTAAAAGCAGGAAGCCACGGGGGAACGTGCCAGACTTGCGAGATATATTGGAGGAAAAGGCAAGACAATCCAGATCTATCTATGGATCACGTGGACGCCCCACGACCCACGACGAATACCGTCGCACTGGATACAACTACTCCGGTCGGGCCGAACACAGCAGACAACGCTCTCTCGAGCTACGTCGCGATATTGCTCAATACAGAGGCGCCACACACCCACTATGCTTCACTAACGAAGTAATGGATCATCAAATCCTGAAGGGTTCAAACCCGTTAATATCGAATCCTACGATGGCACAACAGAGACCCGCGATGCGGATTGAGGATTATCTCCTCCATATACACATGGCGGCAGCAACGATCTTAACAGCTGCTCGCGAGTCAATTGGATCTTTGGGAAGACACGGAAGCCGCATTCCTCGACAACTTCCGGAGCGCGTATGTGCGACCATCGACGCAGATGACCTAAGCCACATAATCCAGCAGCGAGACGAATCGGCCGTGCAATTCGACACGGTTCTTAACAAAGAAAAATCAAATCGCCGATGTTGTCCGGGATGCAGAGGCACTTCGCTGCCTTCAAACATAACATCCGCGATGAGTGGCTGGCCCGGCACCTAGGACAGAGAAGCGAAATCCATGGCAGCCCTCACTTCCCTCATGACCCGCTTACATGCGGGAGAGGATAGCTGGCTCGCCGGAGTAACAACCTCAAAGAAAACGCCGGCAGTCCGGATACCAAGGACCGCAATGGCAGGTTGCGTTGAAACAAAAGCAAACGCCGCATTAACGGCGGCGACAATGAGGATCTGGCAGGCAACGCCGGATTCCGAGGCTCCAAACCCGGTCAACGGAAGAAGCCATTCAAAAGAACCACTCCGGGCCCGTCCAATCTGGACCGAATACTCGACCACTCTTGTCAAATACATGGAACCCCCGAAAAGCCAGCTAATCATACCAACAGAGATTGTTGGGTATTCAAGCAGGCAGGCAAATTAATCGCCGAAAACAGTGACAAGGGGCTACACAGCGATGACGAGGAAGAGACCGGCCGCCCGAACAACAGAGGACAAAAGGATTCCCCCTCAAGTTCGCGGTAAACATGATATACGCAACGCATATCCCCAAGAGGAGCGGAAGCGTGCACTAAAGGACGTATACGCTGGCGATGGAGCGGTCGCCCCAAAATTCAACCCATGGTCCTCTTGCCCGATCACTTTCGATCGAAGAGACCATCCGACCAGTATCCGCCATGGCGGATTCGCCGCATTGGTTTTAGACCCAATCATTGATGGATTTCACCTCACGAGAGTCCTGATGGACGGCGGCAGTAGCCTGAACCTGCTTTATCAGGATACAGTGCGCAAGATGGGCATAGACCCTTCAAGGATTAAACCTACAACGACGACCTTCAAAGGCGTCATACCAGGTGTCGAGGCCAATTGTACAGGCTCAGTTACACTGGAAGTGGTCTTCGGATCCCCGGATAATTTCCGAAGCGAGGAGTTAATCTTCGACATAGTCCCGTTCCGCAGCGGCTATCACGCTCTGCTCGGACGAACCGCGTTTGCAAAATTCAACGCGGTGCCGCATTATGCATACCTTAAGCTCAAGATGCCAGGCCCTCGTGGAGTCATCACGGTCAATGGAAACACGGAACGCTCCCTCCGAACGGAGGAACATACTGACTCTCGCGGCGAAGTCTGATCAGCCTTTTAAGGCAATTCTCGAGTCCGGCCGTTAAGCGACCAGACACGACCAAACGCGCCCGGAGCAACATCAACCAAGACCACAGCACGTTCCGCGGCATCGCGTAAGTAATGCGGCCCCAACCCCAGCCCTCGCAAAATTGCAAGACAAACTCTCGCGTACATAATTACGCATACAGATACCATGGGCATAGGGGAAGGGCACAACCACAACAGACCCAGTGCGGTTCGACCACACCAGGGGCTCCCAAGTGTCGCTCTTTTTGTTTTATTTTTCCCTTTTTTGTATACAGAACTCAGTCCGGTGGCGAACTCCTGCGAACTCATGATGCAACAGCCGAGGGAAGGACAAAGGCATGGCGAACACTCAGGTGGTCTCCATCACGAGCATTAAATTTGTTAAAATACAACATTCCACGGCCTACCCACTGGAGAGACGCCTTTAATTCGTCCAATCCCTTTGCTTTCCGCACTATTTGTATCATTCCGCATCGATAGCATATCTTCTCGAATAAAATGCAGCACTTTTTGCCTATAATTGCATTACTTTATATATATATATATGTTACGTTTACGACATGTTTGCACCGATGCATCTGGTACGGCCAAACACACCAGGGCTTATGTCCTCCGCTTTATGGTGTGATAAAGTCCGCACACTTTCACAAGTGCGGCACCCGAACTTATAGCATTATATGAATCAGCTCCGAATCATGCCTTGGGTCAATAGTTGGGTTTGCCCGGCTCCCGTGTTCGGCACCTTACGTTCCGTTCTATCGGCTAAGGTAGCACTAGGAGAACCACTGCGATTGCGCCCCGGTTGAGCCGGGTTAACGCCTCGGTGGAGAAAGCTAAACCGACCGGCATGATAAGGCGAGAGACTGGTCGCTGTTAGAGGTCCTTCGGGTCCTTAAAGACCTACGCCGCTTGACGAAGTTCGGATTATGTCCGATGAAGGCGTGGATAAGCGCCCCAATTCGGTCTTCTGAATACTAGGGGCTTCAGCGAAATTTAAAATTATAGAATTCTATGGCTAAGTGAGAGTGTTCAAGCACTATAAGTCCGGTTGCCTTGTTCGTTGTGTTGAGCGCCTCCCTAGATGGACCCAAAAATGGGAACAAGAGTGCTCAAGTTTATCCCGAACACCCCAGCACTCATGGCATGGGGGCTGGAGCCGACGACTTGCCATCTCTCAGATTTAATAAACGGCCGCACAGAAGGTAATATTTTAAATTAAACAAGCATTGCTTAGCGCATATGAACAAGGTTTTCAGTGCACAGGATAACACATTGCGAATTCACTCAAAAATTACATCCCTGGGGCACTCATCCGCAATCTTGCGGGCACCCTTCAGAACAGCCTTATAGTAAATTTCGGGCGTACGATGCTCCTTGCCCGCTGGTGGCGCGTCAGTGATTAGCTTCTCCGCATCCAGCTTGCCCCAATGCACCTTTGCGCGGGCAAGGGCCCGACGAGCACCTTCAATACAGGCGGAGCACTTGATAACCTCCACCCAGGGGCACGCATCCACCAGCCGTCGCACGAGGCCGAAGTAGCTCCCAGGCATGGCCTCTCCAGGCCACAGCTGGACTATGAGGCCCTTCATGGCCTGCTCGGCCACCTTGTGAAGCTCGACCAGCTGCTTCAGCTGGTCGCTAGGGGGCACCGGATGGCCGGCCTCAGCATGCTGAGACCAGAAGACCTTCTACGTTGAGCTCCCTCCTCGGCTCGGTAGAATCTTGGCGGCATCGAGACACGCGGAGGCAGATCTGCAAACGCCTGGAGAGCTCCGAATTCGGGTAAGTAACACGTAATTTACATTCACATGCTTGCTTTGCATGAAAAATGCCTTACCCGCGCTATCTTCCTCATCAACTCAACCTCCTGAAGGGACATATGGGCCTCGGCCTTGGCGGTTTTGGCACTTTCGAGAGCGAGGCAAGCTCGGACTCTCGAGTCTTTGAGTCACGCTCCAAACTCTCATGCTTTTCCATGAGAGCACTGGAGCTCTTGCTGAACCACCACCACCCGCCTCCTGCTTTTCTCGCTCTGCCTGCCTGCGTGGCCGCATTATGCGTCGGCAGCAGAACCACGGCCTCCTTCGTGGTCGCCACCTCGTTCATGGCCCCTGCGGTACCCATGTTATCCTTGTTATTTTTTGTCGCAACCTAAATCCTTTTCTCAGAAGGTACAAATTCAAAGTGGTGTTCCTCACCTTCTTTGTCTTGGAGCTGCTTCTGGCAGCGGCCGAGCTCTTCCCGGACCGCTCGAGCTCCTGCTTCAACGCACCGACCTCCATGATCGATGCGGCAGAGGTCAGCGCTACTGCAACCCATATTGACATAATTTTTAGCAACCCTGCGTATATCTTTTTTAAGATCCTCGGTCGGCTTTTCTTTCCGAACACCGAACCGAGCATCGGGGCTACTGTCTGCGCGGTATTATATTGCATATTTTAACTTCTTACCTCAAAGCACGATAGAAGGCTATTGCGAGGCTTCGTCAGCCCGCCTTTTGCGAGCTGCACCTTGAATCACCGCACTCATAATAGTGCGGTGTTCTTCTCGATGGAAGCGCTACTGCAGCGCCTCCAACAAGTGCCCGGCGCCTCCGTTTGGGCGGAAGCCGCGGCGTCCGCAGTCTTGCCCTTGATCGAAGGGCCGCTGCCGGACTCGGAACCCCTGCGGGTTCTGTTTTGGAGTCCGGCGCAAAGTCCGGGAGGACGCCTTGTGGCGCCTCCGGAGCCTCCCCCCGACGGGTCCCTTCTTGGGTTCCCACCTCGGCGTCCTCGGTGACGCGAGGGGTGGAGGCGGTCGGGATGGAGTCTACATCCGACGAAGCCAACGACCCTTCGAAGAAGCGGGAGATCATCACTGGCGGACTACTGAGCGGATGTCGGCATTAGAATGACACTATGTGGCCTTGAAAAAGAAATTATAAATCATTCAGGAATCCGGATACTTACGATCTCGCCGGAGGCTGGCCCTTGAAGGCCATTCTTCCTCGCCAACATTAATGTTGGCAGAGCTGTCCGGGGGAATAGTCCTTCCCCTCTTGGACCCTCCGGCCTCCCCTGTTGGGGAAGCCTTCCTCTTCCTCTCTCCCTCCTCTGGGAGAGAGTCCTCTTCCTCCTCCTCATTTTCGGGAGAGGAGTCCGCCCCGGAGTCGTCGGACACCTGAAAACGGGCACTCTTTCGAGCACCCGTGGCCTCCTTCTTGGCCTTCTTCTCCGGCACCACATGCGGTGCCGGAACCAGCAGCCTCGCTAGACGAGCATCTACTAGATTTTCTGGCATAGGAGCCGGACAGGTAATCTGCTCCGCCTTCCTCATCCAGTCCTGTCAAAGGAAAAGGGGAAATTAAAACCCACATAGAGTCAAACTATGAAAAACAAGTGTCCCGTAAAGGGTAGAATCACTTACCTCGTCGGCTGGCGGCTACAGTGAAATCCAGCGATCTTGATCGCGGATCTTGCCAGCGCCCTTGAACAGCACCTTCCAGGCGCCTTAAATGCGTTGTGTCGAAGAGCTTGTTCAGCGCTGGTGCTGTTCGGATCGAACTCCCATAGATTGAATGCCGCTCTTGGCATGGGAGAATCCGGTGACGAGCATGACTGGACCACGTTAATCAGCCTGAGCTTCTTCACCAGCTTCTTGATACAGGCTTGGAGTCCGTCGGCTCCTTCAAACTACCCCGGCAAGCCCTTCTCTTTCCGGGAGGTGAGCTGCGTGGGGATACCAGATCTAAACTTCGCGGCCGCCCGCCCACTTAGGGTCACAGCGGCTCGGTGATATAGAACCACCCGATTGCCACCCCTTGGCGGATTCCACGAAGGCCTTGAACCAAGGGACGTTGGGCATCTTGCCCAACATAAGCGCCTCCGCACTCCGGCTGAATGCCCTTCACTACCTTGACTTGACATTGAAGGTCTTGAGCCTAAGCGAAGTGGGGCTGGATGCAGAAGGAAGGCCTCGCACCTGACGATAAACGCCGAGATGTTGAGGATGAAGTTCGCGCGGATCATGGAAATCCAGGCCGTAGTAGAACATGAGCCCCGGACAAAGGGTGAAGTGGAAAGCCCAGTCCATGGAGGAAGTGGGAAAGAAAGACAACCCTCTCATGGGGCACAGGGGGTGGGGATGAGCTGCCCCTCGTCCAGGGCAACCCGGTCTTGTGATGTCATGGGAGAGGTATCCGGCGCAGCGCGGTTTAAGCGATTGCTCCTCCTTAAGCGTGGAGGCCAACCATTTACCTCCCGCTCCGGACATGGTCGGAGAAGGTTGAAGACGAGATCTTGCGAACTTGGGCGCTGGAGCTCGAGTCTTGTGAGATGGATAAGCAAAGGAGGAAGAAGGCGTGGGTGAGAAGGTGAATCCTTATCCCTTCTATGGGCGAGGCGAAGTCTTACGCGTCCCCCACCGGCCTGGTAAAACTCGCTTATCTCCCAAGCGTCACCATCAATGACGCGGTTGGGTTACCGCCCGTATTGATGAGAATCCCGGATTAAGGAAACACGATCTACTGCTTGACAAGGCGTGCCAAGGAAACCGCTTAAGCTAAATGCTGAGGTGGTAAAGTAAAAACAATTGAGTAATGGCTTGGTAGTGGTGTGACGTCATGCCACGGAAGCGTCGTGATGGGAACTTGTGTATATATTATTATTCTCTCTACGGTGGAATGTGGAATTTATTTTGCAGAGCGGACACTATCCTGGTGTTCACAATCTTCTATCATTTGGAGGAGGAACCCGCCTTGCAATGCCAAGCAATATACACGCCGGACTTATCGTCATTGAAGCCTGGTTCAAGGGCTCCGAGGAGTCTGGATTAGGGGTGTCCGGATAGCGGACTACCATCATCGGCCGAACTATCATTTCTTGCGGACTATCATCATCGACGGACTCCAAGACTATGAAGATACAAGATTGAAGACTTCACCCGTGTCCGGATGGGACTTTCCTTGGCGTGGAAGGCAAGCTTGGCGTCTACGGATTTGTAGATCTCCTACATTTTTACCCGACTCTATGTAACCCTAGCCCTCTCCGGTGTCTATATAAACCGGATGGCTTTAGTCCGTAGGACTACAATCACAACAACCCTTACAATCATACCATAGGCTAGCTTCTAGGGTTTAGCCTCCTTGATCTCGTGGTAGATCCACTCTTGTAAACATCCACAATATCAATATCAATCAAGCGGACGTGAGGTTTTACCTCCATCAAGAGGGCCCGAACCTGGGTAAACATCGTGTCCCTTGTCTCATGTTACCATCCGCCTAGACGCACAGTTCGGGACCCCCTACCCGAGATCCGCCGGTTTTGACACCGACACCCACCCACAGTCCAATGGTCAAGTGGAAAGGGCTAATCAAGAGATCTTGCGAGGCATCAAACCCCGGCTTATGGTTCCTTTGCAGAGAACACCGGGTTGTTGGGTAGAAGAGCTACCGTCTGTGTTATGGAGTATCAATACTACGCCAAACAGATCCACAGGATACACACCGTTCTTCATGGTCTACGGGCGGAGGCGGTTCTCCCTAGCGATATCCGTCATGACTCACCTCGTGTGGCGGCTTATGTTGAAGCGGACAACGAGACGTCACGACAAGATGCTTTGGACCTATTGGATGAAGAACGTGACATAGCAGCTGCCCGCTCGGCGATTTACCAACAGGGATCTTACGTCGTTATCGTGGTCGCCGAAGTCAGAACCAGAACTTTTCAAGAAGGAGATTTGGTGCTTGACTCATCCAAGACCAGGCTGATATGCACAAGTTATCCCCACCTTGGGAAGGACCTTTTGTGGTCAGAAGAATCTGCACAACGGGTCGTACTATCGATCAATATTCGAGAGCATAAAGACCCACGCGCCGTCGGAGGAGGAGACCAACAGGCCGTGGAACATCGCTCATCTTGACCTTATTATACCTGAGCCATCGGCTCTACTCATGTACATATTATGACGGTGTATATATTATGAATAAAGTAATAAACCGGAGCCTCGGCTAAAGCGGGGTATACGTTACTGTTACATCATGCGTGGTTACATGGGTTGTTACGTCTTAAAAGCGGCCTCCGGTTTACCCCACAGTTTGCTTTTCAAAAAGCTTTATGATATCACTTGGGGGCTTGGTGGGTGTCCGAACCAATGCAACACCTTTTGATAGGCGAAAGCCACCCGGATCACTTGGGGACATGATCAAGTCTGAACCAGTCACGCCTCTTGATCGGCCTAAGGCCATAGAGTCACTTGGGGGCTTGGTGAACCCGAACCATTGCCACGCCACTTGATCGGCATAATGCCACGGTTTCAGTTGGGGACCTGGCTGACTTGAACCATGGCTACACCTTATTGGGAGCTTGGTCGTGTCCGACCATGGTAACACCATCTGATCGGCTCAGTAAAGCCTCTTTTTGCAAACGGTTTTATCATTGCCTTTGCTTCCATATTTTTTCATAACTGTTATTTGATTTTGTTGCGTTTTTTAAACCGATAACATTTTTAAACCGGTTCAAACTGTCAATTGACGAATTCGGTCCATTTTAATCCAGAGATGATTTTTCGGTTTGACTTTTTCTGTTAACATCCCATTATGGAGTAACAGGGGCTTGTCATGACCTGTACGGTTTACATGGTAAACCGGCATTATAAACACATGAGCTGTTTTCTCCTTTGACGGTAATGGTTTATACAACCTCCGCTTCAAGATTGGCTAAGCCAACTTCATGCCCAGCGATGGCAGGTATTTTGTATCACAAATTTTGATCATATACCTCAATATTTCATTGCATATATATATATATATATATATATATATATATATATATATATATATATATATATATATATATATATATATATATATATATATATGAAAGACACACGCCAGCTGGCGGCATAACCCGCCGTGGCTGTGTAAGATTTTAAGCTGCGGTAATAGTTTATCATTGGCAAATCAAAAGGAGGCATACGTTGCAAAACTTATGCACGAAGGCATATAAACGCCAAAGGTGGCAAATAGTTTTATTACAAGGCATCCAGAGGCCCAAAATTTGGAGTTGCTTCATAACGGGCAGTTTCTGACGTATCAACCGACTTGATGGATTAAGCTTCATTGCCAGGTTGACGTGAAGTAGATGGGTCTTCTGGCGTCGGTTCAACTTCTTCCTCCTCACCATCCGATGGCCGGAAGTCATTGGTGGTCCAGTCAATCCGGGTTAAAGCACGAAAGACAGCCTCTTCACTTATAAGCTCAGCGAGATCAACGTCGGGCGTAAGTGTGCTTATGGGTTGGTGGAACAAGGTTACGCACTTCCGGAATAACAGCTTCAACCCGATACATTGTTGGCGTCGTAGAAGGAGCGGTGAACCATCAGGTTGGCCTCTTCGCGATTGACTTCGCCAGAAGGACGCATCTCCCTTGTTACCCGTTTGAGAGCATCATTATCAAATACTTCGCCATTTTCTTGAAACCTTTGGGGAAGCCTTTGGCTATGTCGGCGGATCATGGTCAGCTATCCATGCTTTGGCGCGAGTTAGTGCCAATAAGGTGCCAGCCCGGCGTGGATCGTTTCAATTCTTCTATCTATGCTTTGGTATCATAGATAGCGGTCGATGTATCCTTGATCAGTGTACTGAGCTGCATTATCATAAGAAGTGGCGCAAATAACTTCGCTGGGTGCGGTATACAGCTGTTCAATTAAGCGTATCTGTGACCTTGAGTTTCTTCCGCATGTCGAGCCGGATGAGCAATGCGCCTACCTATACCGGTTTAAGAAAGTTCAGGTTAAACCGGAGGAAATTTCAAAATGGAATATTCATCACAACCTTGGTGAAACGTTGCTTACCAAATATTGCAGAGGTCATGGCATTGATTTAACTCCAGTGAGCTCTTCCGTCACCGGTTTAAGAGCTGCTTCAGCATCTTCCGCCCGTTTTAGCAAGCCCGCTTTTTCAGTATCCCAGCTGGCCCGCTCAGACTTGAACCACTCCTTGAGTTGCTCCATGGTAGTCAAGGCGGTTTCAGCTCATCCTTGGCCTTGGAGGTTTACGCTTGTTGAGATTTCAGATTTTCTTGAAGATCATTGATTTGTGAGACTTGTTGGCGTATCTCACTCTGCAACAAAAAGAGAGCATGTTAATATCTTCATTCGAAGTCCCAAAGCGCATAACTAGTCATACACTTGGCACTTGGGGCTAATGCGGATCATTTTTATATCGATTATTGAAGTCCCATGGATTAATACAAGTGTTAATCATGGCACTTGGGGGCTAATGTGTGTTTGATCAAAATATATAAGACAAAGTACTATGAACTATGCAAAGTCCGGTTTGACTTTCTAGGGACAAACCGCCCTTGGGGGCTACTATGCAATGAAGGTACAAGAGAAGGGCACAACTATTTACCTCATAGCGCTCCTTCATAAGATTTACTAAACCGGCTTCATAATCACGGCTTGTGTAGAGCCAGTTCAGAGAAGCTTGAGTGAAGGTCTTGGGCGGAAGAAATTGTTATAAGGTGACAGATCAGTTTTTTCCTTCCCTTTGCTCATGGCAGCAAATTCTTCCTTGGCTGAGTGCTTTGATAGAGCAACCGGATTGCAGGCGGTGTATCACGGTGCCCGTAACTACGACATCATCATCTTTGGTCGGACTGGCGAATTAGCATTTTCAAGCTGGGCTTGGCGTTTTTCATACCGGGCTTGGCGGATCAGCACTTGAGTCCCGTTGTTACTGCTGCAGGACTCGGAGGAGCAGGAGGATGTGAAGTCTCAACTTGGACATCCGGTTCAACCTCTGGCGGATTAGCATTGGCATCTTGATTTTTCCCAGCAGAGTTGTCTTTAGCAACTTCCGGGATTTTCACCATGATGCTCTGGAGTCTTCTCCGGGTCAACATCCATAGTAGGGTCGAGGGTCTTGGCCTTTTTACTAAGTCGAGCCTTGGTGCTACAACATCAAGGGTTAGAATATGATAAACCGACAAATACAAGGAACAAATTAAGGAGTAATACACTTACCCAGCAACAACTTTGAGAGGAGGCAGCTGAGTGGTTGATGAACCGCCATGACGAGTTGGAAGAAGCACGGTAATTCGAATTCGAAGACGGATTGAGAGGGCATCGGAAGAAACCTTTCAAAGGATAACGCTTTTCAGGAGAACAAGTCACCTCTGGATGATGTTTCCGGGTTGGTGTGTCAGCTAAACCGGACGACGTAATTTGTTGACCGCTATGCCGGGTCGTCTGGCGTTCTTCAGTTCTTTGTGTCTTGAAGAAAATTTTGGATCCAAATGAGCATAGGGTGAGATCGTTTCACTTTCCGGACTGTGGCGTGAATTCTTTTAACCGGTACAAGATCAGAATCGGAAGAAAGAAGGATTACCTCAACAGGTACTGCATTGCTAGCCTCAGAATCAACAAGGGAATAGTAACTAACAGTAAAATGAATGAAAAAGAACCAAGTGAGTCAAGATCTACCTCAGCATCTGATTCTTCATCTTCTGGCGGTTCAGAAGACTCGGCGGTTTTCTTCTTGCCAGTTTTCTTGGTGGTCTTGGTCTTTGCACGAGTAACCCGGGCCGGTTTAGTTCGTTTCCAAAAGGAGTTGTTAGCCTGAAAATTGTCTGAGAGGATTAATACAATCAATATGGAATCAAAGTCGGTAGAGTAATGAGAGGAACCTTACATGGGCGGTTTGTTTGGAGATGAGAATGGAGCCAACCCGATTTGGCTGCATGCGGAGATCGGTTCATCGAGCATTCTCTTCCTTGTTTTGGTAACTTCAAGCTCAGTTATTGATAGTTCGTGATGTCGTTGAGGATCTTTGACGTCACCAGTATATTCATGCATCAATCCGGGGCGGCGGCTTAATGGCAAGATGCCCCAAGAAACCCAGCAGCGGACAAGGTCAATACCAGTTAAACCGTTGGCCATCAGAGCCTGGAGCTTGGTAATTTGAGGTGCAAAATTCTTCTGTTCTGCGGCGGTCAAGCGCGAAGGCTATGGGTGGCTGTTGCTAAGCCGGTGAGGGCGATAACCCGGCAAGGGATTTTCTCCGTTAGGAGCAGTGTTCCGGCAATAGAACCAGGTTTGATTCCAATCTTTAGGATGGCTATGATGTTTGGCGTGAGGGAAGTCCACTTCCTTCCTTTTCTGGATTGAAACGCCTCCAAGTCCTGTGTTAGGACCGTCCGAGAATTATGTACGACGGTTCAAATGAAAGAAGTCTCGAAATAACTCCACGGTTGGTTCTTCTTGAAGATAGACTTCGAGAATACTTGAAAGTTGCATATATTGGACATGAGTTCGGACCAATATCTTGTGGATGGAGTTGGAAGCTTGCGAGGACATCCCGGAAATTTTTGATCCGGCAGGCTGAATCCCGGTCTAGGTGTTGCATAAAACAATCACCTCTCCTTCTTGAGGTTCAGGTGGACATTCCGATTCGGAACTTCGCCGATGGAGAACATTTTTGAGGCTAAAACACGGTGGTGACGTAGCCCGTTGAGTTGTGTTTCCGTGATCCGGACGGAACCCAATTGCAAGCAGCAAATTGTTTCGCCATTCCGGAAGGGGAGCTGAAAGAAAATCAAACAGTGCGGTTCTTGTCTACGGTTTGTAAGTGAAAAATTCAGTGTTAAACCGGTGAAAATACAATGCAAGGTCCAGTTGGCGGTTTAAGAGAGGGCTAATGACATATGGCGGATTGGCCATCAAGGATTAAACCGCCCATAGGCAGAAAGGCCAAGATTCAAAATTTCTGCTAAGTGTTGACAGAAACAGGTTTTACACAATGTTCAAATCTATTTGGATCTACCGCGCATCTATAAAGCAGTTTTTACTGCGTTCTATAAAAGGTGTTCAAGTAGAACAGAGAAGGATGCATACTTTACAAGAAGCAAAGGAAGGGCTGCTAGTATTAAAAACAGATGCGGAATGACTACCGCGAGGAGATCTATACCGCTTTTTTGGATCAAAACTACATGACGGAAGGTAGGATGAAGAGGAAAAATGGAGAACTGTGCGGATGAGCTTGCAAAAACCTAATGCAGATCTAAGGGCGAAGAATGGAAGAAGTTTACCGCTGCAGATTACGGCAGAAGGCGATGGAGCCTCGATCTAACTCAGGTTGATGCAGCGGCCTTGGTTGGTGCAGTTCTCGAAGGTCGCGGACGGCGGCAAGTGAGCTTCAGAGCTGAGGGCGTCGCGAGGAAGAAGAAGATGCGAAGAGGAAGAGAAAAGGAGCCTCGGGCTTTATTTATAAGGGAAAGAGTAAATGGCGGTAGCGAGATTCAAAGGCGTCCAAAGCGGCCGAGGTAGCGCTGTCGCCTCGATTTTCGAGATAATCATTAATGAGAAGGGAATCTTTTTAATCCTTTTATGAAGAGATGATGTCATGACGGACCGTTGCAGTGCTCCGAAGATGACGTCACGGTGGTTTACAAAAATTCACAGGAGAAGTCAATATGGCGGTTTATGAAAGTTCAAGAGGATGTTTACAAGATGTTTTTAGTGTTGAAGATTGACATGAATAAATTCAAATCAATCCGGGGCCTAATGTTGAGGATATAGCTACTAAGTATAAACCGGCCAGGAGGGCCGGTTCACCTTTAGACTGTCTTTGAAGCCCATGAAGGTCTTGAAGATGGCGTTCAACTAGTAAAGCTTGGAAGCCCACGGCCCAAAGGCGGATTAGGGCCCGTAGTGGTAAACCGCCATGATTATGTAAACTTGTAATATAAGTTAGAAAGGAGAGAGACCGAGCCGGACACTTTGTATAGGTCGGCTCGGGACTCTGTAGACCGGCCGGGCGTCAACCTGTGTATATAAAGGGACGACCCGGCGGCGGTTCAGAACAAACAACAACAACTCGAGGCCTAGGCGAAGCTTATTTGCTCCCTAGTCATCGAAACCACATCAATCCCATCACAACTAGACGTAGGCTTTTACCTTCATCGAAGGGGCCGAACTAGTATAAACTCTCGTGCCTTTGCGTCCGCTTTAACCCCTTCAAGTTAACCCGTAGCGATGGTTCCACGACTAAGTCATTTCACGAGGACATCTGCCGTGACAAAACCACGACAACTATCATCAGGAAGATTAACTCCCAGTTGGGTCAAGTGGTTGTGGTACCCAAACATTCTGAGTATGTGTTCACTGACATAACTATTCTCCTCTATTTTGCAGCTATAGAACTTGTTGGAGACTTCATATCTCTCAACTCGGGCATTTGCTTGAAATATTAACTTCAACTCCTGGAAAATCTCATATGCTCCATGAAGTTCAAAACATGCATGGCACACTGAACTATCGAGTAGTCATCAGCTTTTTTTGCCAGACGTTCATAACGTCCGGAGTTGCTCCTGCAGGAGGTCTTGCACCTAGCGGTGCTTCCAGGACATAATTCTTCTGTGCAGCAATGAGGATAATCCTCAAGTTACGGACCCAGTCCATGTAGTTTCTACGATCATCTTTCAACTTAGCTTTCTCTAGGAACGCATTAAAATTCAAAGGAACGGTAGCACGGGCCATTGATCTACAACAACATAGACATTCAAAATACTATCAGGTACTAAGTTCATGATAAATTATAGTTCAATTAATCATATTACTTAAGAACTCCAACTTAGATAGACATCCCTCTAGTCATCTAAATGATCATGTGATCCATATCAACTAAACCATGTCCGATCATCATGTGAGATGGAGTAGCTTTCAATGGTGAACATCACCATGTTGATCATATCTACTATATGATTCACGTTCGACCTTTCGGTCTCAGTGTTCCGAGGCCATATCTGCATATGCTAGGCTCGTCAAGTTTAACCAAAGTATTCTGCGTGTGCAAAACTGGCTTGCACCCGTTGTATGTGAACGTAGAGCTTATCTCACCCGATCATCACGTGGTGTCTCGGCACGACGAACTGTAGCAACGGTGCATACTCAGGGAGAACACTTGTACCTTGAAATTTAGTGAGGGATCATCTTATAATGCTACCGCCGTACTAAGCAAAATAAGATGCATAAAATATAAACATCACGTGCAATCAAAATATGTGACATGATATGGCCATCATAATCTTGTGCCTTTGATCTCCATCTCCAAAGCACCGTCATGATCTCCATCGTCACCGGCTTGACACCTTGATCTCCATCGTAGCATCGTTGTCGTCTCGCCAACTGTTGCTTCTACGACTATCGCTACCGCTTAGTGATAAAGTAAAGCAATCACTTGGCGATTGCATTTCATACAATAAAGCGACAACCATAAGGCTGCTGCTAGTTGCCGATAACGGTTACAAAACATGATCATTTCATACAACAATTTGTTTCTCATCACGTCTTCGACCATATCACATCACAACAAGCCCTGCAAAAACAAGTTAGACGTCATCTACTTTGTTGTTGCAAGTTTTACGTGGCTGCTACGGGCTTCTAGCAAGAACCGTTCTTACCTACGCATCAAAACCACAACGATTTTTCGTCAAGTGTGCTGTTTTAACCTTCAACAAGGACCGGCCGTAGTCAAACTCGATTCAACTAAAGTTGGAGAAACAGACACCCGCTAACCACCTGTGTGCGAAGCATGTCTGCATATTCAGTCTCATGAACGTAGTCATGTAATGTCGGTCCGGTCCGGGCCGCTTCATCCAATAGTACGCCGAATCAAAGTAAGACATTGGTGGTAAGCAGTATGACTATTATCGCCCACCACTCATTGTGTTCTACTCGTGCATATAACATCTATGCATAGACTTGGCTCTGATAACACTGTTGGGGAACGCAGTATTTCAAAAAATTTCCTATGATGACGCAAGATCTATCTATCTAGGAGATGCATAGCAACGAGCGGGGAGAGTGTGTCCACGTACCCTCATAGACCGAAAGCGGAAGCGATTAGTAACGCGGTTGATGTAGCCGAACATCTTCACGACCAACCGATCCAAGCACCGAACGTACGGCACCTCCGTGTTCAGCACACGTTCAACACGATGACGTCCCTCGAGCTCTTGATCCAGTTGAGGACGAGGGACAGTTTCGTCATCATGACGGCGTGGTGATGGTGATGGTGATGATGAAGTTACCGGCACAGAGCTTCGCCTAAGCACTACGATGATATGACCGAGGTGTGTAACTGTGGAGGGGGGCACCGCACACGGCTAAGAGAAGACTTATTGTTGTCCCTTTGGTGTGCCCCCATCCCACGTATATAAAGGAGGGAGAAGGAGGACGCCGGCCCAAGGGGGGTGCGCCAGGTGTGCAGAGTCCTACTAGGACTCCCTAGTCCTAATAGGATTCCCCTCTCCTTTTTCCTTTTCCGGAGTAGCAAAGGGGGAAAGATAGGAGGAGTAGGAGAGGGAAAGGGGGAGCGCCGCCCCCACCCCTTGTCCAATTCGGACTGGCAAGGGGGGGCGCGCGCCACCTCCTGACCGGCCCTCTCTCTTATCCACAAAGTCCCATGATGGCCCATTAACTTCCCGGAGGGGGGGGGGGGGTTCCCGTAACCCCCGGTACTCCGAAAACTCATCCGAAACATCCCGAACCATTCTGTTGTCCGAATGTAACCTTCCAATATATGAATCTTTACCTCTCGAACATTTCGAGACTCCTTGTCATATCCGTGATCTCATCCGGGACTCCGAACAAACTTCGGTCATCAAATCACATAACTCATAATACAAATCGTCATCGAACGTTAAGCGTCACGGACCCTACGGTTCGAGAACTATGTAGACATGATCGAGACACATCGCCGGTCAATAACCAATAAGCGGAACCTGGATGCTCATATTGTCTCCTACATATTCTACGAAGATCTTTATCGGTCAAACCGCATAACAACATCGTTGTTCCCTTTGTCATCGGTATGTTACTTGCCCGAGATTCGATCGTCGGTATCGTCATACCTAGTTCAATCTCGCTACGGAAAGTCTCTTTACTCGTTCCGTAATGCATCATCCATAACTAACTCATTAGTCACATTGCTTGCAAGGCTTATAGTGATGTGCATTACCGAGAGGGCCAGAGATACCTCTCCGATACACGGAGTGACAAGTCCTAATCTTGATCTATGCCAACTCAACAAACACCTTCGGAGACACCTGAGAGCATCTTTATAATCACTTTCGATTCACGCTCGACGCTTGATAGCACACAAGGTGTTCCTCCGGTATTCGGGAGTTGCATAATTTCATAGTCAGAGGAACACGTATAAGTCATGAAGAAAGCAATAGCAATAAAACTAAACGATCATAATGCTAGAATGATGTGATCCTGTTCATTAAATGACAACAGATGTCTATGGCTAGGAAACTTAACCATCTTTGATTGACGAGCTAGTCAAGTAGAGGCATAGTAGGGACACTCACAAATGTACTAAGTTTCCTGTTAATACAATTATAGCATGAATAATAAACATTTATCATGATATAAGGAAATATAAATAACTACTTTATTATTGCCTCTAGGGCGTATTTCCTTCAATAGGTCCTAATGGAACTACTCACACATAATCATGAAGGCAGCAAGGTTGATGAAAAATACTCCGGCAATGGCGTCCCCCTCGGGCGGAGCTCCGAAAAAGGCCTCCAGATGAGATCTTCGTGGAACCCTCGGTGCGTGTATCCCCTCGGTGCGTGTATCGGTCTCTTCCCAAGGTCCTTGTGTTTCTTCTTGCCCCAAAAATCATGCTAAATTGGCACCATATTTTGACCTCCGTAAATATTTATTTCATGCGGAACCGAAGCAAGAAGAAAACAGAAATTGGCACTGCACATTAAATTAATAAGTTAGTCCATAGAAATAATATAAATTGCTAGAAAAAGTACATATAAATAATAATGTGATACCATGAAATAATAAATAATCCCCTACCTACTAGTATATCTAAATAGGAGCACCCCATTATTAGATTTTCCTGCGTTCCTCTGCATCCACGTCACCCTAAACAATTTCAACCGTTTGATTCACAACCGATGTCTCGGATCTGCAGGACAAGAGTTGATCCCCCGTACTCCAGGCTCCCCCCGTTGGCTCCTCCTTCCTCCACGAACGGAAGAGGAAGCAGAAGCGTCCAATCAAAACGTCCATGGTGCGACGGAATCCCTCTTTAATAGTTGGCCGCCCCGTCTCCCGTTCCCCATCTCACCCCAAACGACACGAATGCCACCCTGAAAGGGACGCGGCAGAACCCAACCTCATCTAGGGTTTGTGGCCGCCGGCGAGGTTGGAAGCGGTGGCTACCGCGGCGATGGCGGGGAAAGGGAGGGATCTGGAGGATGGGTGGAACTTCATGCAGAAGGGCATCAAAAAGCTCATCAGCATATAAAGGGCAAGCCGGAATCGCAGTTCATCTTCGACTACTATGTGATTTTCTATACGTAAGGCGCCTTCGTCCCCGCCTCCATCCTGCCATGCCTAGACTGGCCCGATCCGAGATCTAATCCGGTGTTGATCTAGGGTTTCCGCCCTCTGTTTGTTTCTTTTCATCACGCAACACAATATACAACATGTGGAAAAACAAACTGGTTGCCTTTTGGCCACAGACTAGATTGGTTTCAGTTTAGATATAAAACAGATTCTGGATTTTTAATGTGCAACGATGGTATCTTTTCCCTGTTGTGTTATTTGGAGATGCATCTTATATGGTTTTGTTAAATATGTGTAGGTGATTAAAGTGGGGCTAGACAAAAACAGCTCATGCATTGATTTTGATTACCTCAGCTTGGTCCAGAAGGACCATCGGGTGCAAGATTTTCTGAGTATGATTCTGATTCAAAATGATTCTGATTCTTTCCAATGTTCTAGCTGTGATGATACAAATCTGCTCGGCAAACAAATAAAAGCAGTTGGCAGAAAAAGTGATGACGAATAAGCGAGAGCAAGTCATGATAATTACTGGTCTTTTGTTCACCAATTATCAGTTATATGTTTCATAAACATGCTCATATGCTAATGTAAAATGGTTATTGAATCTACTATATATAATAGGAATGAGTTCAGGGCCGAAGGTCTGCTAGAAAGGCAGAACTGAAACACAAAGAAGGCCAAGCAAAGCAAATGGGAGGATGCAAGTGTTTCCATCAGGAACGATAATATGTGCTATGCTTTCATGTGTGCATTATTTATCTAAATGTGCTTTTTTCTAAATGATGGACCAATTTTGTTAATCGAACTAATATTTTCATCATATCTGCTGCAGAAAATTAGATTTCTTTTACTGTTAAATCATTAGCCAGTAACTATTTGGTGATGCGTATATGCCAATGGTATGACCATGTAAACCTTTGGTACAGTTTCAATGCAGCAGTACTATGTTATAACTTCCTACTCAATAGTAGATTTGAATTATTGTGAAATGTCTTTCTGCCAGAGCTAATGGCATTGCATCTATATGTCACACCATACACCACTTGCAGGTCATCAAGCGTGTGCCCACCTGATCCCCCAACAAGTGTTCGCTCACTGGTGACTTTTCTAATCTGCAGATATGTTTTTCTTCCTTGCTTGCTGCACATGGGCGGCACTTTTAACTGATAGTTAAACACCTATAGCGCTGTCTGTTGTAGTGTTATGTGTACAAGGAACCACGATGAACAAAGAAGTTTTGGTTTTTGGTGACGATTCCCTTTTCCCAAATACTTACTGATAGCATTTTTTTGTTTTTTCATATAGCAGCCATCTAATATTTTTGGCAGCATTTAGACTGGAGGAGAACAAACTTGATACACAAAGCAATTTTGTCACACGAGGGCTTCAGGTCACACGTGTGTCACTCGAGTGCGCAACCTGCTGACTGCATTTCAGCAAGACCATTTAATGACAAGCATGTACAAAATACCAATAAATGTAACTTACCCATTATATTTTTATGTAATGCGAATAAATTTGTAAATGTGTTCTACTCCCTCCGTAAACTAATATAAGAGCGTTTAGATCTAGTTTACGGAAGGAGTAGATTGTAACATCTTCTGTGGAGATCTAAATGGTCAAGGCGATCGGATTTAAACCGTTTGGCCTTTATATATCTGAATGTTATGCACCCAGCGCAATGATATCTTGATCTCCTTCGCTACACGCCTCCCAACTTCTCTGTTCCCATCCTTTCCCTTCTCCCTCATCATCAAATAAATTACCTAGCCCTTCTCTACCTACCGCTTGATCTCCTTCGCTACACGCCACCCCATGAAGAAGGTTGTGCTCGCCATCCAACGCCTGTTAAGATCACCGCCGTGTCGCAAGGTAGGCCACATCGTCCGCCACATCCGAGTTGACTCCTTCATCTGGCATGTTAAATCATTTTTCTTGTACCTTTATATATCTGAATGTTATGCACCCAGCGCAATGATATCTTGAATACAATAGTTATTTGGAATTATGAGTTAAGTGAAGATCACATATTAACTTCTCCTTACTGACACGTCTCCTTTCTCCTTTTTGCTTCCTTGATCTGCTCCTTGCATTCCATAATGTATCTCTCCCGTCCTACACCACAAGAAATCAAGTCATGTCATATACCTCCTCCCTTCTATACGTCCCTCGGCTATGTATGTCATTGCGCGTGTTATGTTGCTCCGGTCACTTGTCTCCCTAATCCACCTCGTTCTCATCTTCAACTCAGTAAATATCTATTGGATGGTTTTTATATTGAATTTGAACCCGACCGAGGATGTTTTTCCTACCAAGATTGGTTTGAATAAAGAAACAAAGCTGCCTACAAATAACTTTGATATGCTTACATTTTTGTATGATTAAAATATCCACCGCAAATGAGAATGTGTGACACAGCCACCGCCGCCAACCACCAACTCACATTCATAATATAGTGCATAAAGAGTTCATGTAATTTTGTCCTAGCAAAAGGAGAATTGTTAACAATGGGCCGCGGGAGAGGAGACAACCACAAATTAATTGATGCACATGACCAAAATAACTTGTATAGAACAAACATCCGTTCTTGTTCTCTGTCTATCGGAAAATGCAATTATGAATGGAAGTATATTAGTATATGGTTGCACCATTGAAACTAAAAGCCCAGCAAGTGAACTCCCACCGACTGATGGGTCATCTGTACAGTGATTCAAATCAATCTACATAATATTCATCCATTGTAACTTCATGCCGAATAAGAAGAAAACCACTCAGATTGTCTGCCGCTCGCATTTCACAAACACAGTATGCTATCACAATACATAAGTACATGGCTGTGTTGTATGCCATATAACAGGCATACATAATCATTGTATTTATATGAAAAATTACTACATCTACGGAGACCCTCTATATGTACATTGTTTTTGTATCTATGCAGAAAATATACTCCCTCTGTTCGGAAATACTTGTCATCAAACTGACTAAAAGAAGATGTATCTAGATGTATTTTAGTTCTAGATACATCCTCTTTTATCCATTTTGATGACAAGCTTTTCCGGACGGAGGGAGTACAACAATGATACTATGTACAATGTGACCATACAACAACTTGTTCTTCCTGTTATCGTCTTTTGAGTGTATTTTCTTTTCCTATGCCCGATGTGAGTTTATTTTTCTTTCATCCTCTCGGTTGCAACTCCACACATTGCTTGTTTGTCCTTTCTCTGTGCATGTTCTTAGCCTCGCCTGCTGTTGTTGGGAATGAGGAGTTTCTTCGCTGATGGCCCTTGCTTCTTGAAGACTTTATTCAAGAGGAGCAAAGTGGATGGCAGCGACAGGTCTGGAAGAAACCGTGGCCGGCACCGACCAGGCAATTGAAGTTGTCGTCGAGCAGATTTAGCAGGTCGGCTCTCATTATCCATGCCGGCGCTTTTCGAGCGAGCGATGGTATACTTTGTAATGCTTATGCGAGACATTTTTTAAAAGACTTGGGTCAATTAAGATTGAATGCGGTACGACTGTAGTTTATTTGTAACAACTTTATTTCAGACTCAATGTTTACTTCAGACTCGTCAACTATAATGTCAGGGTTCAGTCTGTACTATGGTCTGAAGTTTATCTTCCATTTATCTTGTTGGTTTGAATAAATAAATCACGAACTGGAACATGAATTTGCTACTGAATCATACCATGTGCCCTTGTTGTCATTTACTCTGTAGAATTATTTATTGACCCTGATCTGAAGCAATGGTTTCTGGGTGTAAGAGCATCTCCAGCCGTTGGAGCCCCCCAGGACAATCGCTGGGCCAAAAATAGCACGTGCTGGGGGGCAAAACACCTTCGCCGGATGAAACGCAAGGACGGTTTCCCAGCCGTTGGTGCCCCCCAGGACAGTCGCCAGGCAAAAAGTGAATGAGTGGGCCAGAAAAAATGATACATGGAGGAATATGATTGGCTGTTGCTTCTGCCGGTGCCCCCAGCAGCCCCCCAGCGCGTTGTGTGTGGCCTGGGTTCGCTGGCACCTTTTTGAGGTCTTGGGGGGGCTTGGGGGACATGGCTGGGCCTTTTTTTGCCATTTTTAGCTCACCAGCAGAAGAAAAGGCGCCTGGGGGTGACACTCGGGGAGGCGGACGGAGATGCTCTAAGAATGTTACGGTGTGCTCCCTTCATTGACTATCAGTCTCACCTTTACTTGCACTTACACAGGGAGCAAATCATCCGGTGATGCCTTTTGTGTGCGATGAAGCAAATCATATGTTGAAACGCAGATGAAGTATTTATTTATTATCAGTTTGATCGGTAAGCTAGACACGTTTGTTTCTTTATTTATGCTGTATTCTTATTACATACTCCCTCCGTTCCAAATTACTCGTCGTGGTTTTAGTTCAAATTTGGACTAAAACCACGACGAGTAATTTGGAAGGAGGGAGTACTTTTTTAGGGGTTATTTCTCATGTATTCTATGTAAATAAGGAGCCTGCTTCCGTCGAGATCAGATAAAAACGTTGCCAACCCTGTAATTTACGGTCGCCGTTTGAATAGAAATCTTAACTGAAGCTGAAAGCCCTGAAGCGCGGCTCAGCATTGAAACTCGGGCAGTCCTTATGTCCAGTGTCCATTGAATCCTCTAAACTATTTAATTTTTCTTCAGCTTCCACAACCTGCTCAGCAGCTTGTTCTGCAACTCCCTGAATTTGCTGCACAACTCATGAGGATCCTGGAAGGGATTCAGTAGCATCCCAACTACCTGTTGAAGATTCTTAGGCATCACATTATAACACCGGAACAACCCTCTAGATTCTGCGATATTGTCACCGGTGCCGCATGCCGTCTCTTCAGCTCTCTCTTGCACTCTTCAGTACACATAAACGATTGAAGCAACTCATCAGCCAGACAAAATTGTGTTCCCACCAACAGCAATTCCAAGCCGGTCAAGACACTCATGTGCAAAAACAAATAAGCTTACCATGTTGATACTGGACATCAAGCAGTATCGGCATGACCACCGCAAAGTCTCTGTCCACGTCCCATCAAACTTCTTCTTGGAAGAGTAGTATTCATGAAACAGCTCGTGGAGTGGCCAGGGACTTATCTGGGCGATCGAGTACCGTGAGGACAACCTCCTCCACGCGTGGATGGAAGGAGGGAGGCCAACTTGCTAGCAGTGTAGCTGTGAAGGCACAGGTCGGGAGCACACCTGGAGCTCGTCGGGGTTCATGCTTGGCATGTAGCAGAACTTGGCTCTCCTCTCTTAGTGGAATGTGACCAAGTCGCGAGGAGCGACAAGAGGGAGCTGTACAGGTAGGCCTCGTGTTCGAAGTCATTCAGGAGGACCATGGTGGTATGCGCCCTCGTGCTTCACGAGCTATTTGCCCTGGAGCTACAGACGGAGGTCTCCGAGCATGGCTTCGCACGGTGTGACGGCATGTAGTGGGGGGGCGTGGAGGGGGTCAGGCTCTGGCGGCAGGCGCGGGTGGTGACGGCTGAACGACTGGAAGCGACCCCTGCATATGCATGGGCCTGGGCCACCTTGGCGAATCGTATTAGGTATTAGGTATTGGGTATAGATATTAGGTATTAGGTATTAGGTATTAGGTATAGATATAGATATAGATTAGCTTGCACCTTGGTTGTCCGCGGAGTGGCTCCTGGGAGTCATGTCGATGCCAACTCTATTCTCTGCCATGTCCAAAAAGAATACTCATTCTCTACATCTAAAGTTTATGGGAGCCTGCTGCTATAGTAGGGATTCTGTTACAACCGCTGCTCACTAAGTCACTCTCACACTCTCCAATTACAACCAGTGATTTCTCTGTTTATTTTGCTGACCTTGATCTGGTCCCATTCAGTATGGTGGATTTGACTTAATTCAAAGGTGATATGTGGTGTTTCTCATAGTTGTTCAGGTAGGATCGATGGGGAAATAGCATTGTGTTCGGATAAGAATTCACTTATGCGTGAACCTATATAATATGCTAATTTTATAAAATTACTTTCTTGATATTCCACATGTGTGCATTGCTGACATGCTAATAGCAATGTGTTCGGATAAGATGTCATTTAGCGTGTAAACATGTATGCAATAGCTAATTAACACCGTGCGCATTGCTGACCTGCTAAATCATTTTTTGGGGTTTCAGTCCACTATATAGCACTAGATCAACACATGCCAGGGTTGCTGCCAACATGGAAATTAGTATTTGCGTTTCTATAAATGTTTGATCATGCATAGATCTTTCAGCTTTGTACGTATTAAGATTTTCTACCTTCTCATGTTCCTGAAGTTTCTGAAAATTTGTTCTGCACAAAAATTGAAATTCTCCTTTCCCAATATGTTTACAGTGATTAATATTCACCTTCGAAATAACTCATATGTAGATTCTCATGTATTAAAATTTCTCCCATTTCCTATCCTTTCAGTAATCTGGTGTACCAAAAAATGCAGACATGGAGCAGCGCAATGAGATTACAACAATGTCCAACATTCAGTGTGTTTCTTGATTGTCTGTTTATTTGCTTACTTTAACACATATTATTGCATTATCACAATTTGTTGATTGCCGATCTCAATTATTGGGTGTATTAACTATTGCTCAGTAACCATCATATATAGTGCTAGAAATTGCGGATCTAAATGGTACATGAAAAGTTGAAAATAATAACAAATTTGCTTCATGTTGCCCTTTTCGTCTTCTTTACTTAAAAAATTCAATTGCCATTCGTAGTTTTCCTAGAGCACAGGTTAAACAAAACATTTTATTTCAAATATCATCCTAATACAATTTTACATTGTTTGACATTTTTTAAATCGCACAATCATATTTTTCTAAAACACATGATTTTTAATATAATGAAATTTTTGAATGATATGACCATTTTTTGATCAAATTACGTGCACAATTTTACGTTCCATGAATACTTTTACAATGCACCATAAAATTTAAAAAAATTGAGTAAAAGTTAATTTTTAAATATAGATGTATTTATATATTTCAAAATTTAAATAAAAATAAGAAATAAAAAGTAAGAAAGAAAGAGTGAACAACCAAAGGAAACAAAGCAATTGGCTCCAACTACGTCGGCCCACTATTGGGTCCCTCAAGGCGAGGTGAGCGACCATCTCGCAGCGAGTGCGACCTGAGAGCAACCTTGTGGAGTCTCGCAAGGGTCAATTGGCTGGGCCGCGAGCACGTCAAGTGGTGAGTCCAACCGCCGACATATGTCGCATGCTGGTCATCCAGTTGATTTTCTTTTCGATAGGCGTCGTCGAGTTTTAGATGTTGTTTTATTCTAGGTTTTTTTTTGGGTTTTTAGTTTACACCTTGTTTTGGAGAAAAAAGTTCATTTTTATGGGAATTGTTTTTGTGCTTGCACGAGAAGCACAGGTGTGTTTATCGTGAATGCACAGATTTGGTTGAGCAAGAAGCACAACTGCAAATTAAGTTTATTTTTGTTCCATGAGAAACACAATCGTGTTTCTGGGAAAGCAAAACAGAGAACACATTTTCTTTCAATTTGATTCTCGTGGGGGCACTGATTTTCTTCAGCGGGAAGCACACCTATGCCTCTTGGAAAGGAAAAATGTAATATTGTTTCTTTCACAAGAAGCACATATTTAATTCTAGTGGAGGCGCAGATCTGCTCCCGTGAGAAGCACAACTGTGTCTCTCGACAAAGGAACAATATGAGTTTATTTGTTTCCATAAGAAGCACAGATTTGCTTCACGTGGAGGCACAAATTTGCTTCCACCAGAAGAACACATGTGCCTCTCAAAAAGGGGAAACTGCATTTTTTTTGCTTGCACCAGAAGAATAGATTTCTTTCCACGAGAAGCTGTGCCTCTCGGAAAGGAAAACAACACATTTTTTACTTCCGTGAGAAGCACATATTTTCTTCTCATGGAGGCACATATTTGTTTCTGCGATGTGCTTCTCGAAAAAGGGGAAAAAGTATTTAAAAAATTCTCCCAACTCCTTTTTTCTGGTTTATTTTGTGAAAAAAGTTCGTCGAAACCTGTTAACATTGGATCTGGTTTCAATGACCTCGACGTGAGAAATCTGACAATGAAGACGGTTCAAGATTTAGATGGACGGTTCAAGAGGTAAAACGTTTTGAATGTACGAACCTAAGAAAATAGGGAAAACTCTTAGGGCATCTACAATGGAGGCGCTTAGCCCAGGCTCCAGGGATTAAATCCTTGCCGTTTTCTCTAAATCCAATCCGATGCCAGGTTTTTGGCTGGCATCGATGCGAGTTCTGTCGCCGGACGCCTCATCCCTTTTCTTCACGTACGAGCAATTTTAACCAACGCTAGATTTTTTTTTACATAGAAAACTAATTCTGTTGGCGCTAAAACAAAGAGCCCTGCGTTGTAGGAAAAGGCTCTCACACGGACGCCAGTTCCATAATTGATATTTTTTATTTTCTAAACATCTACGCAAGCACCCTGCAATGGAGATGTCCCTAGGTTGCTAAAAGGGACGTACATGCAGTGCATCAATTGTCAACGCTTGAGAAGGTGGAGGTGACCTTTGCAAGGGGTACACCTTAGTTTGTGATCTCGGCGAGACATGACGTGCCCCAACATGTTGCATGCTGCCAGACCATAGGATCTGTCGCATCAAGGGCAGCATAGTTTGTTTCTTTTTTTCAGTGTGAGACTTGTGTTTCTTCCTTTTGTTTTTTTCTCATACCTATATTTGTATTTTAAAAATGCTCTACAATATACATATATATGGAAAAGTTATTTTGTTTAGATTTTAAGAAATTTTAACCGTGTATTATAAAAATGATTAGGGTATATAAACATTTTGTTCTCGCAGTTTTAGAAAACATTCATGGCATTTAAAAAATGTTCGCACATTTAAAAATATGTTAATTCTATTTTTTTAAATGTCAATCAACGACAAAAACAAATTCATGACAGAAAAAAAATACTCATAACACTTAATGTTTTTGGCACATTCACAAAAAAATTCATAGTTTGTTTTAAAATGATCATCGTGTATTTAAAAAATGATTGATGTTCAATTGAAAACTGTTCAACATTTATTTAATAAATGTTCATTGTGTAGCTGAAAAATGCTTTACCATTTTGCGAACAATGTTCAATGTGTAGTTAGAAAAAAATCAAAATATAACTGACAATAGAAAAGGGATAAAAGGAAGCAAAAAATATCTATCTATACCTACTAATAAAGTGCGGAGCGTTTCTACTCATCCGTCGTCATATTTTTTACAAAAAAGTCCCTGATTTTTTTCTTCAAGTAACCCATTGTCCAACATAAGAGCCATTTCTCTGTTGAGATTCGGCCCAACTGCGGCAGCCACTATCTCGCGCACATGGTCACCATTTGGTATTCCGCGCTCGAAGTAGGCCCAGTTCAATCTGTTTTCAACCTATTATGTCTCTGGCAATAATTATTTACACATAATATATTAAAAATTATTATTTGATAACTTTGGAACTATAACTCGGATAAAAATTATTCTATATGTAACTTGATCAGAAAAATGCGTAGTTTCCAACCATCCTATTATTTGTTACTGTTAACCACTTTGAAATTATATTCAGCGCATAAACTTAATTAACATAATCAATTGCTATGGTGTATCTTGAGAAATGCTAACACACAATATAACTTTTGCATTATCTTTATATTCATAAAATATGTTATGAGGGCCTATAAGGACCGAAGGAGTATGAATGGTCGACTTCATTGGGCATACAGGGAGCGCCTGAGTGGGTCGGCCCACTAGCGCACAGTAGCGAACCCGGGATCCAACACGTGTAGCACCCCCGGTTTATTATAGTGAACTATGTCAAAATGGCAAGTTTTTTTTAAAACTGCACATGTTTTGAAAACTCATTTTTTTTTAATCAGCTTACTTTTTTCTTTTTGAAAACGTGACTATTTAAAAAAAAATTACGCCCGGCAAAGGCTTTACCTAGTGTTGTACTCGACAAACAATGGTCGCCATACACCCTTCAAACCAGGGTACTAGATAATATAAAGCAATTGGTGTCGAATCGATGCAAACAGTGTCAACCACGTTTCCACGCGGTTCGCCGAGTACCATGTAGTAGGTACTCGGCAGAGCATTTTTGCAAAATTAGAGAAGAAGACACCGCGGTGATGACCTCCATGAAAGTCCAAAGCAAAACCCGAGCAAGCGACGTTGGTGGCGCGTGGGCCGAGCCGGATGCATCTCAGCAACTGTAGTGGCTTCTACGATGGTTGCTTCGTAAATCTTCATGTCGGCTTCCTGGATCTTCATGTCGGCGTCTTTCTGGAGCTCAAGCTAGGGCTTATTGCTGGTGACACACCACAAGGAGGACGAGTAGCCGGCAAGGCGGGAAGAGGCGATGCAGGAAGATGAGTACGATGTGGAGCACATGGATCTCCATACGATGACAGTGAGGGAAGATAGATCAGAGGGAATAAGGAGAGAAGGAGAGGAGAAGGAGAGAAGGAGAGGAGACGGCATGGCTGTAGGATCTGGGATGATCCGACAGCCACAGAGCATGAGTCACGGGAGGCTTGCCCTGATAAAACGGAATGGAGCACGCAGATAGCTCAGTAGGTTTGCGGAGTGTCAAATTTAAGGTAGTCAACAAACGAAATGCTTTGCCGTGTGTATTTCATAAAACACTCGACAAACATGTTTTTCCTATTTTCCTTTCTTTGTTATGACTTGCACAAATACATTTTTTTTATCTTGTATAGCTCAATGCAGTTTTACTCGTAATATGCTACATACAAGTTTTTTAGGAGTTTCCGTCATTTTTAAATCGGTTTAACATTTTCTAATGTTTAAATGCCTAAAAATGCAATTAATGGCTTCAATATAGCAAACAGTTCTGAAAAAATGTCAAAATTTGACACGTCACATGTCATGGCGAATGTTGAGTGTGGAAAAAGTTTTAGTGCAAACTGAAGAAACAACGGTCTTCGCACACAAGCCTGGTCCGTTCCTTCTCAAAAGCTAGTTTTTTTTGACAACTCTTCTCAAAAGCTAGTTTCTTCCTTGTAGATGGTGTGGTTTGTAAGGATTCTATGTGACACCTTTTTTGAAACACCCTAAAATTTTGAACACAACCTCTACCGGTCATGTCATGACACCATGTGAAGTTTGTGATTTCTAGACTTTGTCAAAAATTTTATAATGAAAATATCAACAAAGACCATGTTAGTGCCTGAGCCACCCAGTGTCTGGGACTCCTCTTATTTGCTTACATAAGTGCTAAACATACACTGAAGACCACAAATAAGATTTTTCGGCCAATTTTTGAGGATTATAGCATGTAGATGTAGTTAAAATTGTAATGAAATCAATTAAATGCCTAGCAATGCACTTAATGGCCTAAATAGCAAGCATACCATAGAAAATTAGAAATTTTGACATGTCACATGTAATTGTGATGAGTGTGAAGATAATTCAAGGGCAACGGATGAAGCAATGATCAGTTTGCGTGCAAACTTGATCGGTTCCGTCATGAAACCTAAGTTCTTCCCGTGAGGTTGTCTGGGTTGTAAGAGCAGTTACCCGAGATTTTTTTTTCTTCAAAATATGCCCAATTTTTACCACAACCTCTAGGGGTCATATCATGTAAAACCAATGTTTTCACTTCACTTGAAATTTTCAGAATTAAATCCCAGAACTCTATGGTGCACAACTAACTCTATAAACCTTGGAAATGCAAAAGCATGAAGGACAAGGTATGGGTTTGAGTTGAAGCAAGTTGGCACCTCCGTAGACCGGTTTTCAGCACCACTCTCGCTAAGTTCCACGATGAAGAACATTTTCTGAAGTGGAACTTCATGAGGTCTGCTGAGGTTAATCTTATTGTACCTCAATAAATTGAAGTACTCTTCTTTTCTTTGTTCTCCTGTTGAGTTTGTGGACGTGAAGGTTATGGTCAGCTCTGGAGTCGTGCAAGTGATTTAGGCGGGTGCACCGTCATATTGTATGTGCAAGAAACGTGCAAGTTCATGTTGCATACAAGTCGTCGTTTTGTGTTCTTATCGCACGCCCGATGTTCACTACTTGCGCGACAGCTCACACTTTGTGTGGATCATGGCGAGCTTTGTGCAAATGGACTGTTAGAATTGATATGTAGCGATTAATTAAAAGACAGATATCCTTTTTTTTTGACAATCAAAAGACAGATATATCCTAGTTGTACTCTAAGGTCAACGCGCTGACAAACCTGTGGACGGTGGGAGGGAGGTCATCCTAAGTAAATGGGCATGATCAATAACTGATTTGGCCGAGTGGTTCGCCCGCAAAGCTCAGCCGGAGTCGCGTATCATTTTCCCAACCCCGCTCCCATTCGCCCGCGCGACTAGATGGCCGAGTTGACCCCACCGGGTGGGCCCAGACAGCTCTCTCCCTAAGAGCATCTACAGCCGAATCCTTTAAACCATCTCTCATATGCCCGCGGACACACCTGGTCAGTGACCGGTCATGAGAGAGAAGGAAAAAAGTGACCCAACCAGACATCTCATATCTTTCCTATATGTCCAGGCTGTTGGCCCAGTCCCGACGCCGAGTACTTAAGTCAGTGACTATATATACTCCCTCCATCCGAAAATACTTGTCATCAAACTGGATAAAAGGGGATATATCTAGATATATTTTAGTTCTAGATACGTCTCTTTTTATCCATTTTGATGACAAGTATTTTCGCTAAACCAACTAGTACTATTCCTACACGGCGATTGACTTGGAAACCTACTCGGATACATGTACAAGCACATGTTCGTGAAGGACACAGACACGCATTATCGTGTTTACTGTTAGAGTTGTGTCGAATATTGTGTACAAGGTAGGTTATAGTTGGACTCTGAGTAGTATTGTGTTTAGATAGGATACGGAGTCGTGTCCTAATAGGATACTTGTATCCTAGGCCTCTCTTATATAGCGAGGGTAGACACATGATGTAACCTATGCCAACATAATAGCACAGGCGCGCAAGGGGGAGCCGGCTGCGTGTGCCGGCGCCCGGGTGGCCGTTGTGCGGTATTGTGACGGCGTCATGGGGAGGAGCGCTCGTAGTCAGGCCCCGGAGATGTAGCCATATCGGTGAACCTCGTTAACAAATCTCGGTGTCGTGCTCGTGTGATTGCTTGATCCTCGGATGATCGACGAAGTGCCTCAGATTTATTCTAACAAGTGGTATCATGAGCAAGGTTCGATTTGAGAGTCGCGGAAGTTGATTGAGAGGAAAGCGATGAAGACCGGCGGCTGTGGAGGCACGGCGTACATGCGGCAGCGATCGGAGATCGTCGCATATAAAGCAATTGGAAGCAGCTGGCTAGATCGAAAGCATTACAGGTGAATAGAGCCTCTTTCTAGCCGCCGCCTCCTTCTCCAAGAAAAGTTAGGGTTCGTGCCTCTCGCCGGCTCCGCCGTAGGTCCGCCTCATCTCCTGTGGGCCCTAGGTCCATGGGGCGTGGTGGATCTGGCAAGGGCAGCGGAAGAACTGCGTTGTTAGTCGTTCCTTCAAAATTTGTTAGGGTTTGTGTCCCTACTCAGGAAGACGAGGCGGTGGCGGCTCACGAAGATGAAATAAAGGTCTCCCCGCCTAGTCCCGTTCGGTGGTGTGTCTAGCATCGTTGGTGGGCGTGTGGAGGTGTGTCTCCGGCGGATCTATCCTCGTGGATTTGCTCGGATCTGTTGTGGTTCGTCTATGTTCGTGTGTCTTCGGGTTGGATCCTTTCGATCTACGTTATTCTTCATCGGCAGCGGTTGCTGTTACGATGCGCCGGTCCCACGGAGGGCCTTAGCAACGACGACTTCCCGACTGTCTACTACAACAAGTTGTGCCCGACTCCGACGAGGGAGGGGTGATGACGCGGTGGCGCCTTGGCTCGTTTCAGTGATTGTAGTCGTCGCTAGGTGGTCTACGGATCTGGATGTAATTTTTATTATTTCTAGTGTTCGTTGTACTGCCGTGATGGAAGATGAATAGACTGAAAGTTTTCTCAAAAAAAAAAAGATCGGAAGCATTGCCTGGTGCCAGAGTCGAGATTGAAAAAGAACAATCGGAAGCGGACTCGGCGAGATTGGATCAGCGGAAGGCTTGCGTGTGCGCATTGCGGCAGCAGGGACGTGCGGCGATCGGTCAGCGCATCGGCGCATCGATCGGGCGAGCCTAGGCGTCGTACGCGTGCAGCATGGCAGCGGAGGCTGCAGCCCAGGCAGGGCAATACGGCCCAAGGCCCAGTCGGATGCGGCTGGGCGGATGGCCGCTCGCTGGCCCATGGCTGGGCTGGCCGCGCTGAAACAAGGCGGATGGTGCTACACGTGCAAAGGCCAAGACGTGAGAGATTTGTTTTGGACAAAAAAAAAAAGGGTACGAGTGTTCATACTTCACATGAGGCGAGCGTGCGTGTGTGTCCTTTGGGCAGGAAGATGTATCTCTTTGCTGCTATAAGGGTACGTGGAGATGCACTAGCAAATAGTGGCGAGGGAAATAATTGTGCAAAGAATTCTTCGCGTCAGATTTGCATGGAAGTTTTTCGGTCAAGATTGCTTGGAAGGCTTGGAGATTATGTGAAGTGGAGGACAATGTGTCGTATAGGATCTTGCAAACACAAAGCGTCCAATACATGTACGGATGTGCAAGCGGTCGTGGTGCAAGGTGGAGCATGATTGCAGTCGAACGAGTTCGGCTGGGTTGGACAAGGCAGTGTGACGGATCGACGCGAGTCGGTTGATACAGAAGACGGTGGTGGGATCATCGAGGACGACATAGGAGTGTGATACTGATGGTGACCGACTTCTGGGCGTGGAAACACGTGGCGCATGCCCCGAGGGCTTGTGTGGCTTCGACAAGACTATGGCGCGGGGTTGATTCAAGGTGGTGTACACACGAAGCTTGAAGTCAACGGGGCGCAAGGGTGGATTGATCATCTACCATGGAGTCATGTTGAAAGTGGAGCTGGAGTCTGGAAGACTTCACTTGGTGCTGGATTGAGGGGCTACGGTGTAAGGATCCAGAGAATCGAAGCCTATTCAACGGGAAAAGCGAGTGACATGCAGTTCAGACTGGAGCCCAGTGGTCTGATGAAAGCGTGAAACTCGTCGTCGGTCGGCGATGACCGATGGTACTCTGCAGTGGGGGTTGAGTGGTGTGGGTTCACGAACCTTGAGACTCGACCGGGGCAGCGGAGACTCGACGCGGTAATAGCGGCGAGGCGTGCGGTATGCACGATGCATGGAGACGGACCAGGGCTCTAGTGGTCATACATGTGGTGAGACAACTGCGAATTTGACTCGGGATGACTACAAGCAATGGTGAAATTCCTTCAACTTTCCGACCGGCGGTCAAGAAGGAGTGGTGATGTCGAGTTCAGGTAACTCTTATGTGTGACACCCAATATGTGAGTTGTTCACTTTCATGCAGGTCATTGACCAGTGTGTGATGGCGTTGGACGGATACTCTGGAAGTTGGGAGCACAAACTAGAGTAACAAGGAACTTAATTTTGCTCGAGTGTTGACTGTGGTCAAGAAAGAAGGGACTACAAGTTGCAGGTGGAGTCACATGGAGTCCTTGGAGTAGCAGCGGTGCCCATGGGATAAACTCAAATTCAATGTACATGGAAGTTTGACGCATGAACGAATTCAAAGTGGTGGAGAATATTCGTGGAGAATATTCGCCAAGGTGGAATTTGTTAGAGTTGTGTCGAATATTGTGTACAAGGTAGGTTACAGTTGGACTCTGAGTAGTATTGTGTTTAGATAGGATACGGAGTCGTGTCCTAATAGGACACTTGTATCCTAGGCCTCTCTTATATAGCGAGGGTAGACACATGATGTAACCTATGCCAACATAATAGCACATGCGCGCAAGGGGGAGCCGGCGTGTGCAGCCGCCCGGAGTGGCTGGTGTGCGGTGTGGACGGTGTCACGGGGAGGAGCGCCCGTAGTCAGGCCCCGGGGATGTAGCCATATTGATGAACCTCGTTAACAAATCTCAGTGTCGTGCTCGCGTGATTGCTTGGTCCTCGGATGATCGACGAAGTGCCTCGAATTTATTCTAACATTTACTTCCAATACAGGCTGTGCGCGAACCCTCATATTCATGTCAAATATGGGGAGCATATGAGGGCTCGCGGACACGCCCTGGCGCGCCCGGTCAATCCGTCACATAGGACGTGACACCACCCTGGACCACCTTTTCTCTTTCTTTAGACATTCTTTTTTTTCTCTCTTCTCATCTCCACCGATCACGTGCAAGTGATCGGACATATGAGAAAGAAAATGAAAATTGTGGCTGCACGGATGGATATATAAGGGCTTAAAACGGACACACCCGGTCACTTCCGCGGGCGTTTGAGGGTTTAAATTAGAGGTGCGTGACTGAAGATGCTCTAATGACCCCAACTGCATAGTTCATCGTGTTCCCTTTTCTGTTGTGTGAAGTAGGTTATAGCAAAGCATACAAATCCACGGATAAGATATGCTAACTCTGGATAGTATATACACTTATACGAGTAATGTATAATAGATAAATGTGTGGGTACATAACCATGAAATTCAACCGAACATGCATACCAATTATTGTAAACCCATCTCTATTGTTGGATGGACACTGGACACAGGTCCGACTAAAATTCACTGACTTAAATCATCTGTCTTTGTGGAGCACAGCGAGCGATCTCACATGTCAGGCAGCCAAAGGTAATAATAAGATGAAGTAAAAGAGAATCTTGGTCCACCAACAAACTTATTCGATGAGCTTCCTTCTTGGATGCCATTTGTAGGACACTAGTGAAGCTGTGGATCGCAAGTGGCTGCCTGCACACATAGGTTGGACCTGCAATGCACAATGAGGCCAAACACCTCGTCCATGTCCAGAGTCTCCGGGCTTGCCCCGCCCGGAATTGACCAGTCAAAGTGGTACAAGAGATTTGCCAGCACGAGCTCGACCGTCGTTGTCGCCAACAGGGCTCCAGGGCACTGCCTACGGCCAAATCCAAACGGGACGAACTCCATCTGCGTCCCCGAGCTATAGTCCACATGCATATCGTCATTCCTCTTGAACCTCTCGGGTCTGAACTCCGCTGCATCCTCCCCCCAGTGGCTCGGGTCCCTCCCCACTGCGAACACGTTTATCATGACAGGGATGCCTTTGGGAATGTGGTAGCCCATGACCTGGCACTTATCTTGGGTTGCCCTGCGTATCAGCGGCACGGGCGGGTGTAGCCTTAGGGTTTCCTTGATCACCATTCGAAGGTAGGGAAGATTGCCTAGGTCCGCGCTTGTTACTGTTGATTGTCCTTGTGCGAGACTTTGTCGGACTTCGAGTTTTGCTCTTGCCATCACCTCTGGGTGGCGGATGAGTTCTGCCATGGCCCATTCTAGCGTGGCAGCAGTAGTGTCGGTTGCAGCTGCAAATATGTCCTGGAACAATGGATGTGACAAATTGACAAGTACATTATATATTATGTGTGTTAGCAGGGACAAGCACGTTTTGTCAATGGGTGTATATAAACTCTATATGGAGGAAAAACAATAATTAATGAAAAGTCAATAAATTCTGAATATTTTTTTGAAATTAACTTGACCGTCCATTGTACTTGTAAAGAAGTCCTCAGAAAAAGAGAAAAACCCATTGACTTTATTAACAAAAAAAATATACTTGGCCAAAATAGTGTGAATAGTGACTTTGTAATAGCAATACATTAGTTTTCTTGACTTGAAGTCAATGACGGTTTTTTATTCATAAAAAAATATATACTCATGCAAAAGAAAGTAAAGTTTATTCTAAAAAAACTTATAATTTTTTGACTTTTTAAAATTATTATTTATACCAGGGGTATAATGTATATACACCCAGGAACCAAAAGTCATTTTTCATCTGAGCTACACCAAGGGAGCTTGAAAGAAGAATCACTTACAAAGATGACCGTGCCTATGATCTCAGACGTCAGAGGGAAACTGAGGGCGTCTTCCTTCTGCAGCCTCAGGAGCACGTCTAGCAGGTCCTCGTTGTCTTTAGTGCCGGCGCTGGCGGAGGCACGCTCTTTCATATTCTTCCGCTCAACGATGATGTCCCCCAGGATTTTCTGTACCCGGCCGTGGCTCCTCCTCAGGTCGCGCATGGCGCCGCTGAACCACCGTACCAACCGCGATGATGGGAAAAGGTCCACTAGGCAGAACCCTCCCACCAGCACCAACATCTTGTCGAGCTCATCGAGGTACGTTCCTTGCTGCTGGCACTTGCCACCGAACACCGCCTTGGCGATGATATTGTTGGCAAGCTTGGCCATCCCCTGGCCGAGGTTGATGACGGTGGCCGGCGAGGAAGCCACAATGGAATTGACGAGGTCGGCGATCTCGTCTTGCTTGATGGAGTCCATTCGCCGAACCTGCCTCGCGCTGAGCACCTCGACCATGCAGACCTTGCGCATCTGCCGCCAGTGCTCGCCATAGGGCGTAAGGACGAGTCCTTTGCCGCCGCAGCTTACGAGCTCACGTGTGGGGCCGCTCGGACGGCTGGCAAAGACGAGGTCCTTCGCCTTCAGCACTTCCATGGCCGCCTCGGGCGTGGAGACGATGATGGTGGGCACCTCTCCGAGCCTGAGCAGCATGAGCTGGCCGTACCGGCGCGATAGGCGGAGCAGCGCGTGGTGCGGCAGCGTGCCGACGAGGTGATGGAGGTTCCCAACGACGGGAAGGTTCCATGGACCTGGAGGAAGCTTGGATCTAGTGTCCTTAGCGCCAACAGCATGGAAGAGAACCAAGTAGGATAGAATCGCTCCCACTACGATCAAGCAGAGTCCGTAGGAGAGTTGATGATCCATGCATGTACGAGTTAGTGTGGTATCGTGAAGTCCTTAGTTTGTTTATATATACACCTACTGGAACTAAATTGCTAGTATTAGGTTTAAGAAATATTGTCCTGAGTTCATAGTCGAGTATGGTCCTATGTATATATAGTGATACACACACACGTAAGGGTGGACGCTGTTCGGTCTGGTTTAGTCTTGACTGAGGCGTCCTTCGACCGGCTCAGAGGACGGGACCTATCGCTGAGTCTGAGTCGTTAGAGCATCTCTACATCAGGTAAGTCCCCGTAAATTTGATTTACACGCTGTGTGTAAAAGTTTTTTATGGTACCGCGAGGCCTTTGGCGAAACAAGTAAACTCATCCCACAAAACATTTGCAGGATGAGTACACGGGATCTATTCTGCGCTGGAGGCGTCGCGGTACCGCAAATTTTCCGGAGCTTTGTAAATTCTTGTTTTTCAACAATATAATCCGAATAGAATGATAATATAAATTAAACGAATATAAATGGTCCCAAAGGCAATTCACAATACAACAATTATCTTTATTACAACAAATGTTCATAATCGAAACAACAAATTGTTCAATTCACACACAAGTACATATGAAATTTATTAAGTTAAAAAACTGGAGTATATCTCCCATAGAGTTGCCAATGATGCTCAACAAGATGATCACAGAGCTGGTAATGTGAAGCATTGTTCTCAATCTTCCGGTAGGTGTCAAGAAATGCAGTGATCTCATATACGTCCCTGACAGGCTTCACATGGCTACCAACATTATCATAATAAAACTCTATTTTCAAATCCTCTCATCATCGATGATCATGTTGTGTAAAATTACACATGCAGTCATGATTTTTTCGAGGAATTTCTTATCCCAGAAGCGAGCGGGACCTCGAACAATGGCAAACCAAACTTGCAACACACCAAAAGTGCCCTCTCAATATCCTTTCGGCTTGTTTCTTGCGCTTTGGAATTTTTTTTTTGTGCTTCTTGGTTTTGGGTTCACTAATGTTCTTAAAAAATGTTGACCACGTAGAATAAATACCGTTGGCAAGATAGTACCCCATGGTACAGTCATTGCCATTGACGGTATACTTGCAAGCTAGAGCTTGTCAACTAGCTAGTGAGAAAGAAGATGAGATCGCTGCAAGACATTGATATCATTGAGAGACTCTGGGAGAGCAAAGAAGCAATGCCAAATCCATAAATCGCATGAAGCGATGGCTTCAAGCACAATGGTAGGTTTACGTTTGTGACCTGTGTATTGCCCTGCCCATGCTATGGGCAGTTCTTCAACCTCCAATGCATGCAATCAATACTCCCAAGAATGCCCGCCCATCCCCTTTCTTCGTTCATCGCCCTCGACTTCTTTGTGTCCTCCTCATTCCAAGCTAAAAAATACTCCGTGGCAAAAACCCGGATCACTGTCTTTCCAAAAACCCGCAATCATTTGATGGTTGTTTCTTCTCCAATGGGAAGATATTCATCAGTATACTCGAGAGGAACTCCATATACAATCACTCTTATCGCCGTCGATATTTTTTCATATGCACTAAACCCAACCAAACCGGCGGCATTCCTCATAGCGGGGGAGGCGGAGCTACTAGACGACACGGGCCGGGGGCAGCAAGAGATGGCGGGGATATGCGGCGGCGGCAGCGGGGAAGGGCGCACGACCTGAAACTTTCTGGGTGCCAAGACGCTGGAGCGATATGGGAACCAGCAAAAAGAGGGAGGGCACTCATAGATATTGCGGAATGGGCCCAGACTTTGCAGGTTGCTGCAAAAAAATTAGCGGTCTGTCGATTTTACAGGATCTGTTTTGGGCGGGAAAAATGACATCGTCCGCTAAATTCAATGTTATTTTAGTGGATGGCATGTTTTTTTGGGATCTGCTAGAGATGCTCTTATACATTCCTGGCCGGACTAGGCTGACATCTGGCTCAGGACCGGACCGGTTCCTGAATGGTCTGATTTTTCGACAAATGTGAATTTTATTGGCTCAAACTAAATCATTAAGAGAATGCAAAAATAGTGAGCACACACCTGACCTTTGCAAAGTTTGTGTGCACACAGTGAACACCAAAGCACGACTATATAAAACACACCAGCAAATAGCAAAGTCATATACCATCAAAGTTCTCGCATTAAGAAAATTATGCATAGGCGAGGAAAATAAAAATTCCAAAAGACCAGATCCAAAGATAGTGATATCTAGTACTTCAATACAAGCAAAGCAACGGAAATGACTTAGCAACTGTATGTTCTTCCAATTATAAGATAGTGACATCTAGTTCAATACAAGCATCGGATATGACTTAGCAACTGTATGTTCGTCCCACTATAAGACAGTGATATAAACTTCTCGATCCCCAAAAGGATGATGATAATACTGCACAGCATAATTAATCGCCGTGATTTCTGTATGATGCTTGGTAATGCACAAACCGTCGGCAGTGGCAGAGACTCGGAAATACTTGACGTTGATTCACAACTAAATCAGCGTCTCAATTATTTTCGAACGGCCCTGCAAAAGAAAAGTATTTTTGAATGGAGGGAGTATAATTTTTATTGCGTTTGACGTAAATTTTATTGAATAAGTTATGGTTGAAGTTTTTTCTTAAAATGAACCCAAACGAATGTTGTAATCACCGAGACAGTGCTGTGTATTTTTCTAGTTCATTAATTCAATGTTCCAGTAAACACGTTCTAGTCTTTGGAGTACATAACGGATGTCATCTGTTGACATGAGGATTAACCGATTGAGCTAGTAAGATATAATGTAAGCCGGATCTTAGTTCCTTAGGCTTGTAAATATATTTCGGTTGTTTTTCTTTTGAGTGAATTCCTGTAGATATATCGTTGACACTAATTACTTAATTTAACCTTTTTCATCTCAACTACCCAATTCCAAGAAAGTTTTGCTTGGAAACCGAGACAACATACACCTTCCTTAGTGACTCAACCGCACGGGAGACAGGGCTCCCCTAGCTCCTGTCGGTGCCACCGCTGCTCTTCCTTGTCTCCTATAGCCTTCAGGCCATGCAGGCATGGTGTATCTCGGGTTTTGTTTCAGGTGTTTCCTGAGTTTGGTTAGGGTTCGTGTCCAGGTAAATAAGATGAGGTGGTGGCGGCTCGTAACACCATTTTTCGTGCCTAGACGCCATCCCAGTTGTGCGTCTAGCGTCGTCGGAGGGTATGTGGAGATGTGTGTCTCAGATGGATCTCACAGGATTCGCTCGGTCTTTTGTATTTGTTGCATCCTCTAATATACGGTCTTCGTCCATCTCCGTTAAATGCGTCTACAAGTTGGATATATCTATGTTGCCGGGCATGGCTGTTAACATAGGCCTGCCGTCAAAGATCTTTATGTTGCCGGGAAGCCATATATTTACGATTTTTCGAGTACCGAAAGAAAATATTTGGCTCACACCCAATTGCCGACATGGTGTAAGCCTAATCCTCGATGTCAAGTCGGACACTCGGCTTAGAGTTTGCTGAGTAAATTTGGGTGTTAGCCAAGTATATTGGATACTTGGGTTTTAATGTATTTCCTCTAGTGCGTACTACCCCCTCTTATGTAGCAAACCATTTTCATGCCATGGTGTAGTGTAGTCAAGCATGATCGATAAATTATGCTCTGTCGCAGACTCATGACAAAGCCTGGTTTTTCGTGTAACAATTACAAATAACATTGGAAGAGGATGCATTCGATGTCACATATAAAAGGCATAGTTTTAAATAGCGGGCTATGGCATTGTATGTTTGACGCTAACTAGATCTAAATTATACATGATGTATTTAGCGTGACGCCCCTCCAATCGCTATAACAGTATTATACCGCCAAGATAGCCTACTCTAATACCGAGCGCAGATGTACCCGCATGAACAATAAATTCTGAAAGAAATGTAACAAAATAAGGAATATATCTGATTTTTTGTGTATGAACATCAACAGGTGATCTAACATCTTGTAAAAGTTTACCACCAAAAGTCATCCATAGTTGATGTTCACAAAAAAAAGAAAAACGAGTGCTCCAAATGCGTGTTTTTGAGTCCCGAGTTTTTTTTGTATAGGCCTCCACGGATAACATTTATAGGTGAATTTCTACTGGGTGTTAGAACATATGTTGATGTTCATCCACAAAAATTATGACTTTTAAAATTTTCTACACTATTTTAGGGATTTTCCATAGGTGGTTGAGCTAGAGGGCAGATAAGCATGTCCGCGCACAATTTAAAACTATGATGAAAAAGTGTAGAAGATTTTATTTAATGAGAAAGAAAGAGAGGAGATGTGCTGCAAACAAACAAAAGGTTCTGGTTCGCATAAAAAAGGTTCTGGTTGTTGATTCTACTACGTAACTGAATAGTCGGATATTAATGCCCCATGGCCACAGGTTGAAGGTACCTGGTGCCCCTAATTACTACACTAACCTTCCTCCAGTAGTTGTAGGTAATTAATAGCGAAAAAGCGGAACCAAACGTGTGTTACATGTTGTACAAAAGCACCGTCGTAATCTTGGAGGTGCTATCACAGACTCACAGCTCGCCGTCGTAATCTGAACCAATTCCCTGGAGCTCGATGTGGACAGCTGCTGTAACTTCCAGTTGTTGGATACCGGCAGAAGCAACGGCGGTACTGTACCTACTCTTGCTCAGCATAATGCTCACAATAAATATGAAGCAGTTAGGGTCGTACAGCTCATCAACATCAGTTCAGAATTTGGACAATGCGCTAGCTACATGCCAATCACCCTGGCCATCTATCCAACTGAAACCAGCGGATATGATTTAGCAACTGCATGTTTGTGCCTTTATGAGACTGTACTATGGATCCCAAAAAGTCAGCAGATGATACTTACACATCATAATCAATCGTCATCATATGGGCTCCATGCCTGGTAACACTGAGACGAGTGGTGATTGTGATCTCCTGACTTCTCTCTTGGAGGACTCTAGTCTTTAATTGTTGTGATGACCAAGATAGCGATATATTTTTCTCACGAGACCAGCACAACCACATGGTGGGCCCCAGATCTTCTATTTTTCCTATGTGTTTGGAGAATTTGTAATATCAGATTCAATACTACAACAAACGTGGCAACCGAATATTCATTTATGAGTCCAGGCTCATCTACTCCTGGTGAACAGTAAATTCAAAAGATATAATCTTTTTTAAAAAATTCTAGTTTTTCTGAACGAAGATGTTCGACGGTGCAATGTCCGTGTCATATTTCGGCTTGTTTGGAAATTTGAGGAAGCTCATGGCGAAAAAGAAAAAATCGGTCCAAACAGCGCGCGAACATTGAACTTTCACAGTACCTCAAATTAGTCTTTTTTCCTAAGAGCTACCGAAATATCCAAACTCCACAAATTTGGCACGAACTTGATGTTCATGAGCATCCCGCATCACGAAAAAAAATCATTTTTTAATTTTGTTACTATTTTAAATGATTTTTCTGTTCACCCGCGGGTGCGGATGCACCCGAGAGCCAAAACGCCGCTCCCGTGCTACTTTACACATTCTATTGTGCCCTCTACTTTTATGTTAATATTTGATATGTGTTGTCGGGCATAGGATCACTGTCTCCCTACATGTGCATCATGCCGACTTTACGGTTTCTAGGAAAACTATCGTGATTATTTAGGAAACATATGATTGCGTAGAATTTATTTCTACCTTGTCTTGTGCTCAAAGTTGATCATGTACTCCTATATATATGCTCATGAGGCTCAAGAAATAGAATCATCAGCTCGACCACTACCCCCTCTGTGCGTCTAAATCTTACCTTCGAATTCTTCTGCAGTATCAGCATCTGCGTCGCTACCATTTTGACTACAGACGGATGTTGAGTATCGTGATTAGATAGAAAACATAGGATAGCATACAATTTATTTGTACCTTCTCCTCCACTCCAAGTTTATCATGTATTTCCATCTATATGCCCACGAGTTTCAGGCAATACAATCATCAATTCCACCAATCTCCGCTCTATTCTTCTATAAAAACATAAAAATAATGTCAGCAGCTAGCTCAGATGGTCAGTGTCCTTGTGGTGAAGCCAACCAATCAGGATTCAAGTTTTAGACTTGACATTCATGGTCATATTTTCCTGGATTTATTTCGGGCCTTCCTGATATGTTCGTTTAGTAGTAAGAGACATTCCCGTCGACTATGAACGCGTCAGTGGCGTCTTCGTTAATCTCAAGATGATGTGTCGGCTCAGTCTCTCAGAGCAGCTCATAGGTGTGAGTTTTGCGTGTGTATGCGTTCGTAGGGATGAGTGCGTATGTATGAGCATTTGCATGTGTATTCTGATATAGAAAAGTTTGTCTACAAGAACAATATTGTAGATTTTTTTTTGCATCCCCTTTTTATACATTGAGTTGTAATTTTCTAACCAATTACCTAGAAAGATATAAGGCCACACATGCTCCGTTGTCCTTGTAAATAAATAGTCCCCTCCGTCCCAAAATTCTTGTCTTAGATTTGTCTAGATACGGATGTAGATTTGTCTATATACATATGTACCTAATACTAAAATGTGACTTGATACATCCGTATTTAGACAAATCTGAGACAAGAATATTGGGACGGAGGGAGTATATCATATATAACACTTGTATTTTTTTGAAATTCACTAGCACAGTGGCACATCCACATACACGTGCAACGTTTCAATTTGTTACTTCTTTGATAAACAAGTATTATTAACGTAAGAGCTTGTAGTTGATAAGGATACTTCAAATTATATTTCATTGTGACAACATTATGATTAATATTATTGTTATGAATATAGTTTTCCTCTCGAAGAAAATATGACCAATCCAAAAGAATCTGAAAATAATAATTAAGGTATTTGCTTTTATGTTCCAAACGCGGCAAGAGCACCTAATTTTCTACATATTTGGCATGTATATATATTTTAACAATTATTAGTGTTATTAATACAATTAACTGGTTTCCTCTTCTAAAAAGAAAAACCAATCCAGAAGACGCACTACAACAACAGAACAAAAGCGGAAACTCACCGGAAACAGAAACGGTATGCTAGTGGATGACAAACAAGGGAGAGCCTAGTGACACGCTAGAGCATCGCCAGCAGGAACAGGTGAAGAACCCTACCAAATAAACCAAATTGGACTATATGAGAAATCTATCAAAAAAACCATGACACCGACTAGACAATCCAATTACCCTCCCCCCCCGCCTTGGCTTGACAATGTAGCACGGACCACCGAGCTCTTGGCATTGCAGCCCTGGATGGATGGCCGCTTGGCATGTCGCCACAACCGTAGCTGGATGGCCCTCTCGGACATCCGGGCATGGAACACCTGTGCTGGCTATCGCCACCGAGGCAATGCATGCCAGTCTCAGGCGAGCAACAGAACCCGCTAGCGGCCGGTGGATGCTAACTGGCGGACAAGGCCACCCCGTCACGCGCGGGGCCGCGCCCATGGGCTCAACGGCTCTGGCTAAGGTGTCGAAGACGCCGATAGGTGCATCGGGCCACCCCTTTGGGCGTGAGGCACTCCAAGCACTCAGCGCTGCTGATTTATGGTGGCCCCATCCACATCCGCGGTCCATCCGCCATGGAGCGCCGGGTTGGCTCACCTAGGTGTGTGTCGCCCCGGCAGAGCCGACGGCACGGAGAGCTATGAGACGCCCTAGTGGCACGGCACCTGGAAATGGGGGGCGCGGAGGGCACTTGTCCTATGAAGCCCCCTAGAAGGCGGGTAATCCAACATCCTTTATATGAGTAATTTTTTAGCAACATGTCATTTCACAAAAACTAGGTTACGAGACACTATGACGTGCAGTCACCCACTATATGTAAGGCGATAATGTAGAGGGTATTATTCTCATATATTCTACTTTTATTCCTCATAATTATATTGCTATAAGGTCTCGGTAACAGCGTGCAAGGTGTTAGCTACTACTTCCTTTGTCCCAAAGTAAGTGTTGCTGATTTAGTACAATGTTAATACAATTTTGTAATAAATAAACGTTACTTATTTTGGTTTGGTGGGAGTTTATACTAAGTAGGTGATGCCATTTTCAAACTCACGCAGTCCACTATATCAAGTACATGCAATACCTTTTCAATTTCCTTGCACATGCAATCCACATCATCAAGAACGCTACAAGCTCTCTACAACATACTTTTCTATTTCTTTTCTTAACAATAAATAATTTGATTAATTCATAAGGTCATGGGATACCATAACGTTCTGGAATCCTCCATATACTAATTGGTATGCCACTGTTAATATAGCGAGAATGTGCAGTGTTATTATTCTCATATAGTCCAATTTTATCTTAATAAGTTCATTGTTGTAAATTCTTTAATACAAAATATTGTTGTTGATGGGCACACAATACCTTGAAAAATTAACACCAGAAAGCCCAGAATAAATCAAGAATATGTGGACACCCGTGCCATATCTAGGACTTGAATCCAGATGGGTAGGTTTCCCCATAAGAAATCTAATTGTGTGAGCTATGTCAGTTCACAAATTCTACAACATGTGTGGTGTCATCTCTTACTTAGGGCATCTCAAAGGAAGACCCTCAAAGCTCCAGTATATATCCGGGTTGTAGTGTCCGGACCGTTTGTGTCAACTGTTGTACCAATGGGTACCTCATCGGCCCGCGAAGTTGTCCGGATTCGTTTTCTGGAAAACTGGAGACAAACATGGAGGAGCTATACCAGTGCCAGTCATCCACTAGACCAACAAAAAGCCACCACGTGGTCCTCCTCTCTTTTCTCTCTCTGCACATGAATGGTCCCCTCTCCTCTCTCTCCTCCAAACCGTACAAGGGCATGAACTATGGTGGCATTTGGTTACATATGCCCATGAGAAAAAGTAGTTTGGGGCACCTACATTGATGTTTTTCTCTCTAATGCAACCTATCACTAGTGGGCTTCATTAAAGAATGGAAAATAAAGATTCTAGTACACATGCATCTCTACTCTTCACTCCAACTTTTTTAGGTTTTTACACTGAGCCATAGTTTTTCTCTTCAAGCCTGCAGAGGATCCCGCTTCCCCATCCGAACCTACTTTTTCTGACATCCGATCCTACATGGCATGCGAGACATCATCCTGGGGCTATGCATTGGCCATGCCCTAAATAAGGATTGATTTTTGAAAATGGTTGGATGACTCTCTCCCGCATCATGTCCGCGGACCGCGTCTGGACACAAAAATGGACATATACGGGAGCCATTTGCGGGCCAGCTTTGGAGATGCCCATACAATGCATAGTCAAAATAGTAACCATGCACATAGTGACCCGCCAGGGAGCGAAATGAATAGATATGTACAATTAATAATACTATAAGAAATATAACACATTTGCATATTTATGACTTAATTGCTTTGTATAGCAGGATGCATTAAATATAATATGGTAGTACAACTAGAACAAGAAGTAATTTCGTTAAAAAAATAGAACAAGAAGTACGTCAGAACTGTAGGAATTTTATGCCCGCTAAATGTGTACGGTGACGTAACCACTTATTGTTATGAGTCACTTAGAGTGTGCACACATAATAGTAGAGTATCGAAGTTATTTCAGTTGAGAGCATGGACTTTGTTCTTATTCTCCCATTTGTGCTTAACGAAGTTCTAAATTTTCTTTAAAAAGCCAGTTGCGCGCAGCACCACCGTCTCCATAGTGAAACCTGGTCCAAATCCCACCATGGCCCCCCAGTCTGCTGGTTCTCCTTCCTCCATTCGGCGCCGGAGCTCATCAAGGACGAAGATCACGGTGGCACTGAACATGTTCCCGTAGTTTTGTAGAATTGTTCGGCTTGCTGCTAGCTTTGTGGGTGCCAACTTGAGGGTCTCATCGATTTGGTCCAGCATCAAACGGCTGCCGGGGTGCACTGCCCAGAAGAGGTCATTCCAGTCGACGATCAAGCCAGTTGGACCAAATGCTTCCATAAGACATCGTTCGATGTTTTCTGCCACCACTTGGGTCAGTTTGGTGGAAACTTTGCCATGATTGCCGTAGCTCCCCATCCTCAGGGTGAGCATATGCTCGGTTTTGGGAACGACGGTCTGGGAAACTGACACCAACTCAAACAACGCCTGCTCGACCGGGTGAACGGGATCCGCGCCGATGATAACCACACCGGCCCCATCACCGAACAGTGCATGAGTAATGAGGGCGTCTAAGCTCTCGCCTTCGCCGGGGCTACAGAGGCCAGCAATGGAGAGCTCCACACATGCAACGAGGACGCGTGCGCCATGGTTGTTCTCAGCGAGGTCCTTGGCCAGGCGCAATGTTGCGCAGCCAGCGGAGCAGCCGGTAAGCTGGAGCATCGTACGGCGGACGTTGGTGCGAAGGCCAAGGAGTGAAACCAAGCATACGTCGACGCTTGGGGCGCCGACATCATTGGTACTGACTACGACGTGGGTGATGTCAGTGGCCGGACGGCCCCACTTTGCGATGGCCTTCCTTGCGGCTGATGCCGCCAGCTGTGGAGCAGCCTTGGCCACGATATCCTGCCGAGCCTCGAGGGAAGGCGACGTGCGGTCCAGCAACTCTGGGTGGGAGTTGAGTAGTTCCTCCGAGTGGTAAAAGAAACGATTCTCCAGGCCCGTTAGACCACCTGAATAATTTTGGGCAGCAAAATAATGAGTTATGCCTGATCATATGTACGTATATCCTTACATATTAAAGTACAGTGGTTATTACAGTATGTATGCGTGCTTACATATTATCTTGAATGTGTCTTTGCGGTCAGTAAGGTGCTCGCTCTTGGTAACACGGAAATAGTAGTCAGGGTACTCTTCCTGGGACACTTGGTTGGCTGGGTTTGCGGTTCCAATAGCCAGCACGGCGGCGGGAGCCTTCTGTACGCTGCGCACACCGGATCTCATGACCTTCGGTGACCAGCTTTCTGAGGTCATGGTCTCCGAGTAGTGACCTGCTACAAATATCAGGAGGTGAGGATATTAGGGAGGTACTGCATATTTTCTGCATCAATATGATTTCGCCTAGTTCAATTCATCGGGAGCTCGGCAAAGTAATGTGTCTGTTGAGTTTTCCAATAATTGTACTCGGCAGTGACACGAAACTCGGAAACTCAACCGTTTGCATAGTGCCAGCAAAAATGTACTCGGCAGTATTACATTATCGTTGAGTTCCAGTAGGAATAAACTTGGCAATATCTTACAAGTGGGCATCACGAATGTCTAGGAAACGCTGAGCTAACGGCTGTCCATGTTTGCCGGATTTCTACTAATGAAAACTTGGCCATCTTTTTGTGTTTTTCTTCATTTTAATTAAGAAATTCAAGGGGTCACATATATGCCGAGTAGCCGTGCCAAAAAACATGGCAAACAACTGACAAATGGGCCCATGGTAGACACATCAACGGCTATTCGACGGTTGGGCTTACTATGGCGTGTTCCAAAACACGGCAGATGGAAAACTCTTTGTCTCCTTCGCAAATATTAAACGTGGGATGTAACTATCATCTCCAAGGATTATACAACATCCTGAAAAGCAACATGAAAGCAAGAATACAATTCATCTTTCCCTTTTCTCAACACGGGGGTCAATTAGAATATTTTTATTTAATTTCAAGATAGATAAAATGTTGTGTCGATAAAATCTAGCAATCTCAATCACATTTCCAGTGCACGAGGAAACTTAATTTGTCTAGTGCGCACTATAGAGGCAGTGCTAAGACACTACTAAAATCGTGTACTTTGCCGTGTGCACTTTTCTATGAGTCAAATGCACTCACAAATAATTCTTTTTTGTATTCCCTTTTTCTATTCCTTTCTTATCTTATATTTTTCCTTTTCTTTATTTCACAATTCCCTTTTTTCCTTTTTTTTTTCTTTACTTTCCTTTCATAATTATTTTATTTTATCTCCTTTCGCTATTTAAGGCATAACAAAGACTAAAGAAAACAAAGATAATTTTGCATCAATATCTGGGCAATATTTCAAGTACTTGCAAATTCAAATTTGAACTTTAGGCATCAGAAGCATTGAAATGCACTTCAAATTTGCAAACAAAGTCTAGAACATGACAAATTTTGACATGAAAGATGTTACAGTATATGTTTAGTGCATGAAAAGTTTCAAGGCTACCTGACTGAGTAACCATCAGCCCGCCTTCAAACTTGACTCGTTCCATTGCGAAAGCACGATTCTTCCTCAAAGTAGTTCGGTTTTTAAGTAGTTACATGACAACTTTTGCGAACATTCTCAATTTTTAACCACAGCTTCAAGACGTCATTTCATGACACTATGCCAGGTTTCATGTTTTCAAACTTCGTTGCTTTTTCTATATAAAAATATATAAACTCCATGTTGGTGCTTGAGCCTTGGCACCCTAATGTTTCAAAAATCTTTTTTTGCAGGATGAATACTAAATATAGATTAAAGAACACAAAAAAGATTTTGTGACCATTTGTATTCATTGTTTCATGTACTTGAAGTTAAAATTTGAATTTATACGATAAAAGTCTACAAATGCACTTCATGACCTAAAATTGTAGGAAACGGACACTGAAAATGCCAAATTTTGTCTCCTAGCATGTAATGTGATATTGTTTAGTGTGTTTTCAAAGTCAAACGAGGAAGCAATGGTCGGTTCAGATTCAAACAGGACACATTCCATCTGCGAGCTAGTATTCTTCCTCGAAGATGCTTCAACTTCTAAGTGACATATGTGACCAGTTCTGCAAATCTTCTCAAAATTTTACGACAAAAACCTAGTGTGACATTATGACACGATGCTAATTTCTTATTTTCCAAACTTCGTGTGCATTAATTTAAATTGAAAACCCAACAAGATCAATATTGGCACCATAATGTTTGAATTTCATTTGCTTTTGTTGGATAGCACCTAAGCAGACAAGAACTCAAATATGATTTTTCAAATCATTTTTGTGAAGTCGCTGTCAATTATGAATTATATATATTAAACCCATAACAGAGAGAGGAAAAGAAAAGAAAATAAGATATCCTTTGGCTAGTATAAAAAATAATAGGCAAATAAGGGTGATTGTTCAGTGTTTACTATTTCCCGATTGTAAAACTAGCCAAGCAGCTTGTATAATGACTCGCTTAGTTGTAGGGTATACTTTCCTGAACACCCTGCAAGGTTATTTTTTGTGAGTGCCCAAGAAAAAAAAACTCAGCAAAAATGGCAACACTAGGTAAAGAGTGTGATTCTAGTATTGATCACCTAAAATTGCACACTAGAAAGTACTCCTCTATCCCAAAAATATGAGTCGCTGATTTAGTATAAAGTTAGTACAACTTTGTACTAAATCAGCGAAACTTATTTTACGACGGAGGGAGGATAAGGCTAGTTACAATGAAATGTATTATATACTAGTATCATGCATATGATATTTGTGTATGAAGTAGATCCAGAATGCATAGTATTATATTTTGGTATCTTAGTGACCTCATTTATTTTTATGCATGACACATACTTTTACAACATTTAATATGATATGGTATTATTCCTCATTTAATTACATGGCACCTAAGCAAAAAAGCCTAGTTGGCATGCATGATACTACTCGTGACTCCCATTGTGACCAGCCTAAGATTCCACCTTTGATGGTGCGTATAACCAACAAATTATTACTTTAGTTTTTAAGTGTGTAGATGGGATATTATTTAATTGGACTAAACAAGATATTAAGATGGATGGACGGTAGCTAATGGAAAAGCTTAAAACTGTGGCTCGGATATATGGAAACTTCAGGTATGAATAGACATAGGCATCCCTATAAAGTTTAGGGGAAGTAAAAGTGGTCTGAAAGATGAATCAAGTCAACTACTAACTTTATGCCAAGATGCTCCTTTGCACATGAAATTTACGTAAAACAAAGTTCAATACGAGTGTCTGAGAAACTCACCACGGCAGTTGTATTGCAGCTACTTCTAGCAGGATTAATGGTACACTTTCTCAGGAGGTAATAACAAATTATACGAATTTATAAATGTATTCCGACACAACTATTAATCAACGGTTCTGGTGCTTACCTTCAGGTAGCCGACCTGTCAAGGCTATGTACGCAAGTAGACAACAGCTTCTTCCTGCCTGTGTACCGAGTATTCAATACACAACGAGGAGAGGAGAAACAGTTATGAACTGTGTTTTGGGATGTGAGGAATGGAAGGTGTTGCCTAGTATTTATAGGCAGCAGTAGAGAAGGTGGGTGCCGGAGATATAAATTTGCCTAATGCTTTGTCCAGCTTAATTAAGTCACAAATTCTGGCCTTTAAACAATCACAATGTTGAGATATCTGATCCTCACAAAAAATAAAAAATGCACTCAACCTCTCATTTATCTGCATTTCAAATGTTTTTCCTCATGACCGTACAAAATAAACCATTATAATATGTTGCAATAATTCAGTATGGTCATGCTAACTCAAAAATCCTAGACATGAACCAAATCCCCTGTTGGTACCACCAAGAGGATTAAAGTGAGTGGAAATATACACACGGCATGAAGTTACACATGGAAAATTCACTACGTCAAAAAGGGGCACTACTGACAAAGTAGAATATCACACGGAAACCAACATTTAAAGAAAACTTGGTGGAAACCACGTTCGAATGTTAAAAGATGAAAAAAATACAAGATGTTAAGATGGTGATGTTCTATTGTCCTGCAAAATTCCAAGTTGAAACACATTACGGGATGCGAGCATGAAAAAAATAAATTCAACAAAGAATAATGATGTACTGTTTGGCACTATTATTGCTGATTTTTGTTTTCCAAAGGTCACATACCGTAATATATTTGAACTTAGAATTTTACATGACAATAGAACATCACCCTCTTAACATACCTTATTGTTTTCCTATTTTTCTAAAACTTCAAACATTGTTTCCGCATGGTGTTCATTAATCTCCATCGAATGTTGGTTTCCATGTGATATTCTCCTCATCGACAAGTCATTAGCTCCTCCAGTGATACGCTCATCGATCAAACTAGTGACGTCTTCCATTGATGATCGCATAGACTCAGTCCGTCAATGGTAATCCCGTCCATTGTTAGGCATCTATTAGGGTTCAATTAGTCTTATGTATAGTGTTTTGATAGGGCTGCAACTAGTAGTCTTGGCTGTAAAACACTCTACTAGCAGTGCTAGCCTAACTATAAAAAAACACTGCCTCATACACACACACATTCCCATTCATCTCACAAGTGAATCACATTTTACATAGTACATCTATTGTATGCAAAAGTAGAATATTACATAGGTGGCAACTCTGCCGCAATTGATTGCATCCCCTCCACATACCACCCCCATCCCTCTAATTTACATCGTTGGTGGCCTCCTCTAGGAAAATCTCATGTAAGGCTGCCATGGGAGGGACTATTCACCCTGGTGGAGCGTGGTTGCTCCTGAGAAGGATAGTCACCGTGGTGGTGACAGCAGAGGGTCGACAATCATTCCTTGGCTCAATGAGGGGTAAAGGCTCTTCTCCTGGTTGCTTTGGCGGTATCCTAGAAGTGGGCTAGCACGGTAGCTTGGGTGGTAAGCCTGTTTTGAGCCTGAGTGGCCACAACTTTGCATCTAGACACGAAGGCGGCTAGTCGGTGGTGGTGGCGTCAAGGAAGGTAGCAACTTGGTGGCACTTGACCATTGTGAGAATGGTGCACCAATCGAGTCTGGTATCATTGTGGCTAGCCTGTTGTTCGCCCTCATCATCCCGTGTGAGCTTCTTAGGAAGCTTCAATGGCGCTTGTTCTCACGATAAAAGTTTTGGGCCTGAGTGGCCACAACTTCTTGTGTAGCCATGCTACAACCTCATATAATTGAAGAGGTATAGTCTGGAGTATGTTGCCTATCTATATATGTGATGTGCATATATATTTGCTGAATTGCAGGATGCTTCCATAAGCAAAAAAAAAAAAAGAAGACTACTGGGCAGTAAACCAAGTGTTATAATCGGCTTATAGGTGAATGGCGAGTATTACACTCGGCTTGCGTGCCATGTGGCATGGTCTGGGAGAACCTGACCAAACGGCATTGCTCGGTGCTGAAGTAAGCCGAGTATCCCGGATGCGTACTAGGCTTATTTGGAATATAAGCCGAGAGGATGGCTCTCCACTTATATAGAAGCTGAGTATGACCCAAAGACACTCATCTTATTTCGTTGATACGTTGGAGTCTCAGAGAGGTTCTTCCAGAAATATAAGCCAAGATAACGGCAGTCGGCTTATCTATAAGAAGAGTATACCCAGAAGACTCCGGGCTTAACCTATTGAAATGTGGCAGTCCACAAGAAGCTTTGCTAGAAATGTAAGCTCAGAGCATGGCACTCAGCTTAAATATACGCCAAGAAGCCTACCAAGGCACGTCGCTTATGCCCAGCCGTCAAAGATCTTTATGTTGCCGACCAGCCATATATTGTGCTCGTCTTACTCTTTTGTCGACTGCATGATAGAAAATACTTGTCTTATACCCAATTGCCGTGAAATGTTGTAAGCCGAATCCTAAATGCCGAGTTGAATACCCGGCTTAGAATTTGCCAAGTACATTTGGGCGTTAGCGGATTATATTAGATACTTGTGGTTTCAGTGTATTTCCTCTAGTGTGTTCTACACCCTCTTATGTAACCAACCATGTCGACGCTGTGGTGTAGTATACTCAATGAGAATCGATAAAATATCCTGTTTTTTTAGTGTATCTATTAAAGATAACATTGGATGAGGATGCATTCGATGTCGCATATAAAAAGCATAGTTTTAAATAGTGGGCAATGGCATACTACACTAACTATAGTGAGACAAATACATCTAAATTATACATGTTGTACTTAGCGTGACACAACTATTATCGCTAAAACAACGTTACACTGCCGAGATAGCCAAAAGTTTTACTCTAATCCCGAGCACAATTGCAACCGCATAAACAGTAAACAAAAAGAAATGTAACCAATAATGGATATATCTGATTTTTCTATGTATGAACATAAACAAGTGTCCTAGCATCTTTTAAAATTTCACCACCAAAAGACACCCATAGTTGCCGTGCCAAAAAATAAAAATACAAAAATGCGTGGTTGAAACGCATGTTTCTGTGTCCCGAATTTTGCATTTTTTCTAGGGACCTCCACGGATAACTTCTGTAGGTGAACTTTTACTGGGTGTTAGAACATATGTTGATGTTCATCCACAAAAACTTCTGATTTTTTAAATTTTCTACATTAGGGATTTTCGGAAGGTAGTTGAGCTCAGGAGCAGATAATCCATGTAAGCGCGCTATTCAAAACTATATATTATAAAATAAAGTGACAAGATTTTATTTAAACGAGAAAGGCAGAGGGAGATGTGGTGCGAACAAACAAAATGTTCAGGTTGTTGATTCTAATTCCTAACTAAATAGTCTAATATTAATGAGATATGTATGGATGGGGCCTAAACTAGGGGCATAGGCTGGAGGTACCTAGCCGGTAGCCCCTAATTACTACACTATCTAAGCTTCATTTTTTGCAAATAACTAAGCTTCATTATTTGTAGGTAATTAATAGTGAACAAAAGCGGTGGTGTACACAAGCAGAAACAAAATCATGTTAAATGTTGCACAGTCATAGGCTCACAGCTCGCTCTCGTCATCTGAACCTTTTCCCTACAGCTCGATGGGGACAACTGCTATAACTTCCAGTTGTTGGACACAGGACCTAGTCTTGCTCATCATAATACTCACATCAGTTTAGAATTTTGACAATAATCTAGCTACATGTCAACTACCCTGGCCATTTATCAAACTGAAAGCAATGGATATGATTTAGCAACTATGAAGTATACCTAGAAGACTCCATGCTTTATCCGTTGACACATGGTAGTCTGCAAGAAGCTCCGCCAGAAATGTACGCATGCACCATGGCACTTGGCTTACATATACGCCAAGAAGCCTTCCGGTACACGTAAATTATGCCAAGTGGCATGTGTCACGGACCTTAATGTAGATTGGCCGTCAAAGACCTTATGTTGCCGAGCGGCCATATACTACACTCAGCTTACGCTTTGTCGAGTACATGATAGAAAATACTTGGCTTATACCGAATTGCAGACATGGTGCAAGGAGAATCCTAAATTTTGTGTTGGACACTCGGCTTAGAGTTTGCTGAGTAAATTTGCGTGTTAGCCGAGTATATTGGATGCGGGCTTTAAATCTACTTCCTCTAGCGCATACAACATCCTGTTATGTAACAACCCTTTCACATTGTGGCGCTCTGTACTCAATGATATCGATAAAATATTTTTCACACCGTGTGGCGTGTACTACACCCTCTTATGTAACAAACCTTTTTCACACCGTGGTGCTGTGTACTCAATAATAATCGATAAAATATTCTCTCTCACTAACTCATGACAAAGCCTGTCTTTAGTCTAACTACTACAGATAACATTAGAAGAGGATGTATTCAATGCCGCATATGAAAAGCATAGTTTTAACTAGATGGCTATGGCATTCTATGTTTTACGCTAACTATAGTGCGCTAAATAGATATAAAGTATGCATGATGCATTTAGCGTGAGGCCCATTCAATTGCTACAACAGCGTTAGACCGCCGAGATAAACCCGAGCACAGTTGCACCAGTGTAAACAGTAAACCGAAAGAAAAGTAACAAATAAAGAATATATCTGACATTTTTTATGTATAAACATCAACAAGTGATCTAACATCTTGCAAAATTACCTGACCAAAAGACACCCATAGTTGTTGTGCCAAAGAAAAATGCGTGCTCCAAATGCGTGTTTTGGGTCCCGAATTTTGCTTTTTTTTTCTACAGGTCTTCTTGGATGACTTTTCTATGTGTATTTTTACTGGGTGTTAGAACATATGTTGATGTTCATCCACAAAAAAAATCAGATTTTTTTCAATTTTCTACACTATTTTAGGGATTTTCCAAAGGTATGTGAGTTCAGGAGCAGATAATCCATGTCAGCGTGCTATTTAAAATTATAACAACTAAGCTACCATTTTTGTTGTGAATAACTAACCTTCATTAGTAATAGGTAATTAATAGTGAACAAAAGCGGTGGTGTACTGAAGCAGAAACAAACTCCTGTAATATGTTGTACAGTCACAGGCTCATAGCTCGGTTGTACAGTCACGGGCTCATAGCTCGCTGTCATAATCTGAACCTTTTCCCTTGAGCTCGATGGGAACTTCCAATTGTTGGACACCGAACTTAGTCTTGCTCATCATAATACTCACCTCAATTCAGAATTTTAACAATAAGCTAGCTACATGCCAATCCCCGAAGCCATCTATCCAACTGGAAGCAAGAGATATGATTTAGCAACTCCCAAGTATTACCCAGAGGATTCTATGATTAACCCGATGACACGTGATACCGCAAGAAGCTCTGCCAGAAATGTACCCCCAGAGCATGGCGCTTGGTTTACATATATGACACGCCTGGCCGTCAAAGATCTTTTGTTGCTGAGCAGCCATATCCCGCGCTCCACTTACGCATTGTCGAGTACATGATAGAAAATACTTGGCTTATACCCAATTGCCAACATGGTGTAAGTTGAATCCTAAATTCCGTGTTGGACACTCAGCTTAGAGTTTGCCGATTAAATTTGAGTGTTAGCCGAGTATATTGGATACGGGCTTTAAATGTACTAGCAAAGTGGCCCGCTCGATGCACGGGCTAGAATTTTATAATGTTTAATAATGACAATATATTATTTATTTTTCTGAAAGGAAAAATGAAACCAAATGTAATGATAATAGCTAATATAAGACTTTTGCGAACACAGTTATTTCTTAGATATGTATGATATTTTATCAATATAGTCTATAAGAGAGCAATTCCACAAACTCTTGTGTGATTTGATTTATTACATATGCATAAAAGAAATCAAAAAAATACCAGTCTAATTAAACCTGCATGGTCCAACTTTTATGAGGATTCTACAAACTTTATATTATCCTTGGCTTCCATCAATTCAAACATCTTTGGGTGCATCTTGTCTATCGGTCGACTTTATTATTTGTGGCCTTTCTTTCCTAGTGAGGAAAGACAATGAAGCACCACACATGTACACAATTATCTTAGAACCCATTTTTCCTAGGTAGTTCGGAAAGTATAAGAGGAGGACCATGAGATTACACAGTCCCGGGGATGCAGTCACCGGATACCGTCGATTGGGGGATTGGTGTAGAATCTTTGTCTAGATAATCGTCTCAGGTGATGAGATTGGTTCATCATCATGGGTTTGTGCACGTTAAACATGTTTGAGCCAAGGATATTGGATGGTTGAACATGTTTTGAGGCATGCTTGATGGAAGTACGGAAAGAAAATAAGGAGATAGTAGACACATTTATGTTGTATCAAAAAATGTAGAAACATATAAACATTTATGAAAAAGGTACGTTGAGTATTGAACTTATAATAATATTTGTCATTTAGCAAATGTAGGAATTTGGAAAATTAAGGAATACACTTGGTATCAAATTGACAATTTTATTTATCATATATGTCGTAGAATATGTGGGAACCAATATGAACATTCAGGTTCCGCTATTGGTTATTGACCGGAGACGTGTCTCGGTCAGGTCTACATAGTTCTCGAACACGTAGGGTCCGCACGCTTAAAGTTCGGCGACGATCGGTATTATGAGTTTTTGTGTCTTGATGTACCGAAGGTAGTTCGGAGTCCCGGATATGATCACGGACATGTCGAGGAGTCTTGAAATGGTCGAGACGTAAAGATCGATATATTGGACGACTATGTTCGGACACCGGAAGTGTTTCGGGAGGTTTCAGACATTTACCGGAGTACCGAGTGGTTACAGGAACCCCCCGGGGAGTATATTGGGCCTAATGGGCCTTAGTGGGAGAAGAGGAGTGGCGGCCAGGGCACCCGCGCGCCTCCTCCCCCTCTAGTCCGAATGGGACAAGGAGGGGGCGGCGCCCCCCTTTTTCCTTCTCCTCCTCTCTCCCTTCCTTCCCTTCTCCTACTCCTACAAGGAAAAGGAGGAGTTCTACTCCCGGTGGGAGTAGGACTCCCCCCTTGGCGCGCCCTCCTTGGCCGGCCACCTCTCCCCCCTTGCTCCTTGATATACGGGGGCAGGGGGCACCTCTAGACACACAAGTTGATCTGTTGATCTCCCCCAGCCGTGTGCGTGCCGCCCCTCCACCATATTCCACCTCAGTCATATCGTAGCGGTGCTTAGGCGAAGCCCTGCATCGGTAGCAACATCATCACCGTCATCACGCCATCGTCTTGTGGAACTCTCCATGAAGCTCTGCTGGATCGGAGTTCGCGGGGCGTCATCGAGCTGAACCTGTGCTGAACTCGGAGGTGCCATACGTTCGGTACTTGGATCGGTCGGATCGTGAAGACGTACGACTACATCAACCGCATTGTGCTAATGCTTCCGCTTTCGGTCTACGAGGGTACGTGGATAACACTCTCCCCTCTCGTTGCTATGCATCACCATGATCTTGCGTGTGTGTAGGGAAATTTTTGAAATTACTACGTTCCCCAACAGTGGCATGCGGGCCAGGTTTATGCGTAAATGTTATATGCACGAGTAGAACACAAGTGATTTTTGGGCGATACAAGTCATACTGCTTACCAGCACGTCATACTTTGGTTCGGCGATATTGTTGGATGAAGCGGCCCGGACCGACATTACGCGTACGCTTACGCGAGACTGGTTCTCCCGACGTGCTTTGCACACAGGTGGCTGGCAGGTGTCAGTTTCTCCAACTTTAGTTGAACCGAGTGTGACTATGGTGATGTGATATGGTTAAGCCATGAAGCTATATTTTAACGTATGAGATGATCATGTTTTGTAACCGAGTTATCAGCAACAGGCAGGAGCCATATGGTTGTCGCTTTATTGTATGCAATGCAATCGCCCTGTAATTGCTTTACTTTATCACTAAGCGGTAGCAATAGTCGTAGAAGCAATAGTTGGCGAGATGACAGCGATGCTATGATGGTGATCAAGGTGTCGCTACCGGTGACGATGGTGATCATGGCGGTGCTTTGGAGATGGAGATCACAAGCACAAGATGATGATGGCCATATCATATCACTTATATTGATTGCATGTGATGTTTATCCTTTATGCATCTTATTTTGCTTTGATTGACGGTAGCATTATAAGATGATCTCTCACTAAATTTCAAGGTAAAAGTCTTCTCCCTGAGTATGCACCGTTGCCAAAGTTCGTCGTGCCGAGACACCACGTGATGATCGGGTGTGATAAGCTCAACGTTCATCTACAACGGGTGCAAGTCAGTTTTGCACACACAGAATACTCGGGTTAAACTTGACAAGCCTAGCATATGCAGATATGGCCTCAGAACACTGAGACCGAAAGGTCGAGCGTGAATCATCTAGTAGATATGATCAAAATAGTGATGTTCATCATTGAAAACTACTCCATTTCACGTGATGATCGGTTATGGTTTAGTTGATTTGGATCACATGATCACTTATATGATTAGAGAGATGTCTATCTAAGTGGGAGTTCTTAAGTAATATGATTAATTGAACTTAAGTTTATCATGAACTTAGTACCTGATAGTATTTTGCTTGTCTATGTTGTTGTAGATAGATGGCCCGTCTGTTGTTCCGTTGAATTTTAATGCGTTCCTTGAGAAAGCAAAGTTGAAAGATGATGGTAGCAATTACACGGATTTGGGTCCGTAATTTGAGGATTATCCTCATTGCTGCCTGAAAAATTATGTCTGGAAGCACCGCTGGGTGCCGAACTCTGCAGATACTGGCCCGACGATGTTAAGAACGTTTGGCAGAGCAAAGCTGATGACTACTCGGTAGTTCAGTGTGCCATGCTTTACGGCTTAGAACCGGGACTTCAACGACGTTTTGATCGTCATGGAGCATATGAGATGTTCCAGGATTTGAAGTTAATATTTCAAGCGAATGCCCGGATTGAGAGATATGAGGTCTCCAATAAGTTCTAGAGCTATAAGATGGAGGAGAATAGTTCTGTCAGTGAACATATACTCAAAATGTCTAGGTATAACAATAACTTGATTTAACTGGGAGTTAATCTTCCGGATGATAGTGTCATTGACAGAATTCTTCAATCACTGCCACCAAGCTACAAGAGCTTCATGATGAACTATAATATGCAAGGGATGGATAAGAAAATTCCCGAGCTCTTCGCAATGCTAAAGGCTGCGGAGGTAGAAATCAAGAAGGAGCATCAAGTGTTGATGGTCAACAAGACCACCATTTTCAAGAAAAAGGGCAAAGGGAAGAAGAAGGGGAACTTCAAGAAGAACAGCAAACAAGTTGCTGCTCAGGAGAAGAAACCCAAGTCTGGACCTAAGCCTGAGACTGAGTGCTTCTACTACAAGCAGACTGGTCACTGGAAGCGGAACTGCCCCAAGTATTCAGCGGATAAGAAGGATGGCAAGGTGAACAAAGGTATATGTGATATACATGTTATTGATGTGTACCTTACTAGAGCTCACAGTAGCACCTGGGTATTTGATACTGGTTCTGTTGCTAATATTTGCAACTCGAAACAGGGACTACGGATTAAGCGAAGACTGGCTAAGGACGAGGTGACGATGCGTGTGGGAAATGGTTCCAAAGTCGATGTGATCGCCGTCGGCACGCTACCTCTACATCTACCTTCGGGATTAGTTTTAGACCTAAATAATTGTTATTTGGTGCCAGCGTTGAGCATGAACATTATATCTGGATCTTGTTTGATGCGAGGCGGTTATTCATTTAAATATGAGAATAATGTTTGTTCTATTTATATGAGTAATATCTTTTATGGTCATGCACCCTTGAAGAGTGGTCTATTTGTGTTAAATCTCGATAGTAGTGACACACATATTCATAATGTTGAAGCCAAAAGATGCAGAGTTGATAATGATAGTGCAACTTATTTGTGGCACTGCCGTTTGGGTCATATTGGTGTAAAGCGCATGAAGAAACTCCATACTGATGGACTTTTGGAATCACTTGATTATGAATCACTTGGTACTTGCAAACCATGCCTCATGGGAAAGATGACTAAAACGCCGTTCTCCGGAACTATGGAGCGAGCAACAGATCTGTTGGAAATCATATATACTGATGTATATGGTCCCAAGAATATTGAGGCTCGCGGTGGGTATCGTTATTTTCTCACCTTCACAGATGATTTGAGCAGATATGGATATATCTAATTAATGAAACATAAGTCTGAAACATTTGAAAAGCTCAAAGAATTTCAGAGTGAAGTGGAAAATCATCGTAACAAGAAAATAAAGTTTCTACAATCTGATCGTGGAGGAGAATATTTCAGTTACGAGTTTGGTCTACATTTGAAACAACGCGGAATAGTTTCGCAACTCACGCCACCTGGAACACCACAGCGTAATGGTGTGTCCGAACATCGTAATCGTAATTTACTAGATATGGTACGACCTATGATGTCTCTTACTGATTTACCGCTATCATTTTGGGGTTATGCTTTAGAGACGGCTGCATTCACGTTAAATAGGGCACCATCCAAATCCGTTGAGACGACGCCTTATAAACTGTGGTTTGGTAAGAAACCAAAGTTGTCGTTTTTAAAGTTTTGGGCTGCGATGCTTATGTGAAAAAGCTTCAACCTGATAAGCTCGAACCCAAGTCGGAGAAATGTGTCTTCATAGGATACCCAAAGGAAACTGTTGGGTACACCTTCTATCACAGATCTGAAGGCAAGACATTCATTGCTAAGAATGGATCCTTTCTAGAGAAGGAGTTTGTCTCGTAAGAAGTGAGTGGGAGGAAAGTAGAACTTGATGAGGTAACTGTACCTTCTCCCTTATTGGAAAGTAGTTCATCACAGAAACCGGTTCCTGTGACACCTACACCAATTAGTGAGGAAGCTAATGATATTGATCATGAAACTTCAGATCAAGTGACTACCGAACCTCGTAGGTCAAACAGAGTAAGATCCACACCAGAGTGGTACGGTAATCCTATTCTGGAGGTCAGGTTACTTGACCAAGGAAAACCTACGAACTATGAAGAAGCGATGGTGAGCCCAGATTCCGCAAAATGGCTTGAGGCCCTGAAATATGAGATGGGATCCATGTATGAGAACAAAGTGTGGACTTTGGTTGACTTGCCCGATGATCGGCAAGCCATAGAGAATATATGGATCTTCAAGAAGAAGACTGACGCTGACGGTAATGTTATCGTTGTCTAAAAAGCTCGACTTGTTGCAAAAGGTTTTCGACAAGTTCAAGGAGTTGACTACGATGAGACTTTCTCACCCGTAGCGATGCTTAAGTCTGTCCGAATCATGTTAGCAATAGCCGCATTTTATGATTATGAAATTTGGCAAATGGATGTCAAAACTGCATTCCTAAATAGATTTCTGGAAGAAGAGTTGTATATGATGCAACCGGAAGGTTTTGTCGATCCAAAGGGAGCTAACAAAGTGTGCAAGCTCCAGCGATCCATTTATGGACTGGTGCAAGCCTCTCGAAGTTGGAATAAACGTTTTGATAGTGTGATCAAGCATACTGTTTTATACAGACTTTTGGAGAAGCCTGTATTTACAAGAAAGTGAGTGGGAGCTCTGTAGCATTTCTGATATTATATGTGGATGACATATTGCTGATTGGAAATGATATAGAATTTCTGGATAGCATAAAAGGATACTTGAATAAGAGTTTTTCAACGAAAGGCCTCGGTGAAGCTGCTTACATATTGGGCATCAAGATCTACAGAGATAGATCAAGACGCTTGATAGGACTTTCACAAAGCACATACCTGGACAAAATTTTGAAAAAGTTCAAAATGGATCAAGCAAAGAAAGGGTTCTTTCCTATGTTACAAGGTGTGAAGTTGAGAGAGACTCAATGCCCGACCACTGCAGAAGATAGAGAGAAAATGAAAGATGTTCCCTATGCTTCAGCCATATGCTCTATCATGTATGCAATGTTGTGTACCAGACCTGATGTGTGTCTTGCTATTAGCCTAGCAGGAAGGTACCAAAGTAATCCAGGAGTGGATCACTGGACAATGGTCAAGAACATCACAGAAATACGAAAAGGACTAAGGATATGTTTCTCGTTTATGGAGGTGACAAAGAGCTAGTCGTAAATGGTTACCTCGACGCAAGCTTTGACGCTGATCTGGATGATTCTAAATCGCAAACGGATACATTTTTACATTGAACGATGGAGCTGTCAGTTGGTGCAGTTCTAAACAAAGCGTCGTCACTACTAGGAAAAGGCCTACTAATGGCGCACCTGTTTTGCCTACTAATGGCGCACTACAGGTGCGCCATTAGTACCACACCACTAGTACTTTTACTAATGGCGCACCAGCACCACTGGTGCGCCATTAGTATACCAGATACTAATGGCGCACCTGTAGTGCACCATTAGTATGCCTAGAGGTGCGCCATTACCAAATTTTTTTTCAATTTTTCTTAATCTCGGGTCACTATGGCGTAATCTCAGGTCAAATCACACTCCGTGGTCAAACTTCCCGAAAGGTCACCCATCCTCACACTACTCCATCCCAAGCACGCTTAACTTCAGAGTTCTATCCAACCCCAGCACCAACTCATTTCACAAGCACTTGTTGATATATCTAGCATCTCAATCCTATTAAACCTTGTTGATGTTTAGGACTTTGTTCATGTTCATGAGTGTGATGAAATTTTGAAAAAAAATTCACGAAAAAAAATTCGAAACTATTTTTTTTCTGTTACTAGTGGCGGACCTAGCAAACGGTGCGCCACTAGTAACTTTGAAATCTTTTGAATTTTTTTGCCTCCAGATCTTAAAAGCCCCGTAACTTTTTTTCTGTTAGGTCTTTGAGGATTTTGAAAATGTTTAACGGGGTTCCCCCGTTAAATTTGGATGTAACTTTTCGAGTAGATGATTTTTCATTAAAAAACTTTTTCATCCGAGTTAGTATGCAAAAGTTATGCCCATTTTACAAATTCTCGAGAGATTTTGCAAATAAAGTCGAAATTCATATTTGCAAAATTTCCCAACAACTAGACCACATATCACATGGGAAACTTATTTTTTTTATTTTTTTGACATTTCCATCATTTTCTTTTATTTTTTTTAAAACTGAAAAGGTGGTCCACGGTGGGGGGGTGCATTCGGGGGAATTTTGGGTCAAAATTAGTAATGGCGCACCGTGGGTGTGGTGCGCCATTACTAACTTTGGAAAAAAATAAAGAAAATAAAAAAAATAAAAAAATTTGTTAGTAATGGCGCACCGTGAGTGTGGTGCGCCATTACTAGTTTTAACTAGTAGTGGCGCACCACACCCACAGTGCGCCATTACTAACTTTGGAAAAAAAATAAAAAAAAGTTTGAAAAAAAATAAAAAAAAATTACTAGTGGCGCACTGTGGATGTGGTGCGCCATTACTAGTTTAACTAGTAATGGCGCACTATCCCCTGGTGCGCCACTACTAGTTTTAAAAAAAATTAAAAAAAATTGTTACTAATGGCGCACCGTGGATGTGGTGCCATTAGTATTTGGACACTAATGGCGCACCAACACATGGTGCGCCATTAGTATATACTAATGGCGCCCCACATGTCTGGTGCGCCATTAGTGTCCATATCATCTATAGCCCTTTTCCTAGTAGTGCTTGGCTTGATCTACGTGTGAAGCGGAGTACATAGCTGCTTTGGAAGCAGCAAATGAAGGAGTCTGGATGAAGGAGTTCATATCCGATCTAGGTGTCATACCTAGTGCATCGGGACCAATGAAAATCTTTTGTGACAATACTGGTGCAATTGCCTTGGCAAAGGAATTCAGATTTCACAAGAGAACCAAGCACATCAAGAGACGCTTCAATTCCATCCGGGATCAAGTCCAGGTGGGAGACATAGAGATTTGCAGGATACATACGGCTCTTAATGTTGCAGACCGTTGACTAAGCCTCTTCCACGAGCAAAACATGATCAACACCAAAACTCCATGGGTGTTAAAATCATTACTATGTAATATAGATTATTGACTCTAGTGCAAGTGGGAGACGGAAGGAAATATGCCCTAGAGGCAATAATAAAGTTATTATTTATTTCCTCATATCATGATAAATGTTTATTATTCATGCTTGAATTGTATTAACCGGAAACATAATACATGTGTGAATACATAGACAAACATAGTGTCACTAGTATGCCTCTACTTGAGATTATGCATGTTCCTATGACTATGAGATTATGCAACTCCCGTTTACCGGAGGAACACTTTGTGTGCTACCAAACGTCACAACGTAACTGGGTGATTATAAAGGTTCTCTACAGGTGTCTCCGAAGGTACTTCTTGAGTTGGCGTATTTCGAGACTAGGATTTGTCACTCCGATTGTCGGAGAGGTATCTCTGGGCCCTCTCGGTAATGCACATCACTATAAGCCTTGCAAGCAATGTGAATAATAAGTTAGTTGCGGGATGATGCATTACATAACGAGTAAAGAGACTTGCCGGTAACGAGATTGAACTAGGTATTAAGAAACCGACGATCGAATCTCGGTCAAGTAACATACCGATGACAAAGGGAACAATGTATGTTGTTATGCGGTTTTACCGATAAAGATCTTCGTAGAATATGTGGGAACCAATATGAACATGCAGGTTCCGCTATTGGTTATTGACCGGAGACGTGTCTCGGTCATGTCTACATAGTTCTCGAACCCGTAGGGTCCGCACGCTTAATGTTCGGTGACGATCGGTATTATGTGTTTTTGTGTTTTGATGTACCAAAGGTAGTTCGGAGTCCCGGATATGATCACGGACATGTCGAGGAGTCTCGAAATGGTCGAGACGTAAAGATCGATATATTGGACGACTATGTTCGGACACCGGAAGTGTTTCGGGAGGTTTCAGACATTTACCGGAGTACCGAGTGGTTACCGGAACCCCCCGGGGATTATATTGGGCCTAATAGGCCTTAGTGGGAGAAGAGGAGTGGCGGCCAGGGCACCCGCGCGCCTCCTCCCCCTCTAGTCCGAATTGGACAACGAGGGGGGCGGCGCCCCCCTTTTTCCTTCTCCTCCACTCTCCCTTCCTTCCCTTCTCCTACTCCTACAAGGAGAAGGAGGAGTCCTACTCCCAGTGGGAGTAGGACTCCCCCCTTGGCACGCCCTCCTTGGCCGGCCGCCTCTCCCCCTTGCTCCTTGATATACGGGGGCAGGGGACACCTCTAGACACACAAGTTGATCTGTTGATCTCTCCCAGCCGTGTGCGTGCCCCCCTCCACCATATTCCACCTCGGTCATATCGTAGCGGTGCTTAGGCGAAGCCTTGCGTCGGTAGCAACATCATCACCGTCATCACGCCGTCGTCTTGTGGAACTCTCCGTGAAGCTCTGCTGGATTGGAGTTCTTGGGGCGCCATCGAGTTGAACGTGTGCTGAACTCGGAGGTGCCGTACGTTCGGTACTTGGGTCGGTCGGATCATGAAGACGTACGACTACATCAACCACGTTGTGCTAACGCTTCCGCTTTCGGTCTACGAGGGTACGTGGACAACACTCTCCCCTCTCGTTGCTATGCATCACAATGATCTTGCGTGTGCGTAGGGAAATTTTTGAAATTACTACGTTCCCCAACAAACGGATGGTTGAGTTAACTGAAGCACAAAAGTACCTGGTTCCACAGGTAGTTTGAGTGCAGCGCGCTTCGACAGGTAATCGGCGGTGTCGTTCTCCACTCGAGGAACATGCTCCACTTGTATACCGTCAAAATGCTCCTCCAGCTTCCTCACCTCATTCAAGTAGGCCTCCATCAACAGGCTTTGATAATCTTTGTTAACTTGCTTCATGACGAGCTGTGAATCACCCCTGACGATAAGCTTCTTGATCCCGAGGTCTGCCGCGATCCTGAGACCGGCAAGCAACCCCACGTACTCAGCAGTGTTGTTTGTTGACATCTCCCTGGGAAGGTGCATCTGGACTACATACTTGAGGTGCTCTCTGGTGGGTGCAATGAGTAGCACACTGGTACCAGCGCCTTCCAGCACGAAAGCCCCGTCAAAGTACATAACCCAGTTGCGACTTGTTTCCTTGCCGGGGAGAGTGGTCTCCTGGATCTCTTCGTCGGGCGTTGAAGTCCATTCGGCGATGAACTCTGCCAAGACTCTACTCTGGATTGTCGAAGTACTTTCAAACTTCAAGCCAAAGCTTCACAGTTCCAAAGCCCATTCCACAATCCTCCCGGTTACGTCTGGGTTATGAAATATTCGTTGCAACGGGAGGCGGGTGACGACGGTGATTTCGTGGGCTTGGAAGTAACGACGCAGCTTCCTCGAGGCCATAAGGAGGCGAAGAGCAATTTCTGCACTGAGTACCTTGATCTAGCCCCCTGCAATAGGGAGCTGACAAAGTAAACCGGGTGCTGCATCATCTTCTTCTTCTGCACCATTCCATTCGGTCGCACGGGCGCTGACCCGCTGGTGTTAGATTCCGCTGAAGGAAATATGCCCTAGAGGCAATAATATAGGTATTATTTATTTCCTCATATCATGATAAATCTTTATTATTCATGCTACAATTGTATTAACCGGAAACATAATACATGTGTGAATACATAGACAAACATAGTGTCACTAGTATGCCTCTACTTGACTAGCTCATTGATCATAGATGGTTGAGTTTCCTAACCATGGATATGAGTTATCATTTGATCAGTGGGATCACATCATTAGGAGAATATGTGATTGACTTGACCCATTTCGTTAGCTTAGCACTTGATCGTTTAGTATGTTTCTATTGCTTTCATCATGACTTATACATGTTCCTATGACTATGAGATTATGTAACTCCCGCTTACCGGAGGAACACTTTGTGTGCTACCAAACGTCACAACGTAACTGGGTAATTATAAAGGTGCTCTACAGGTGTCTCTGAAGGTACTTGTTGAGTTGACGTATTTCGAGAACAGGATTTGTCACTCCGATTGTCGGAGAGGTATCTCTGGGCCCTCTCGGTAATGCACATCACTATAAGCCTTGCAAGCAATGTAGCTAATGAGTTAGTTACGGGATGATGCATTACGTAATGAGTAAAGAGACTTGCCGGTAACGAGATTGAACTAGGTATTGAGATACCGACGATCGAATCTCGGGCAAGTAACATACCGATGACAAAGGGAACAACGATATGTTGTTATGCGGTTTGACCGATAAAGATCTTCGTAGAATATGTGGGAGCCAATATGAGCATCAAGGTTCCGCTTATTGGTTATTGACTGGAGGCGTGTCTCAGTCATGTCTACATAGTTCTCGAACCTGTAGGGTCCGCACGCTTAAAGTTAGATGACGGTTATATTATGAGTTTATGTGTTTTGATGTACTGAAGGTAGTTTGGAGTCCCGGATGTGATCACGGACATGACGAGGAGTCTCGAAATGGTCGAGACATAAAAACTGATATATTGGACGACTATGTTCGGACACCGGAATGGTTTCGGGGAGTATCGGGCATATACCGGAGTACCGGGGGGTTACCGGAACCCCCCGGGGAGACTAATGGGCCTATTGGGCCCTAGTGGAGAAGAGGAGGGGCGGCCAAGGGCAGCCGCACGCCCCCTTCCCCCAGTCCGAATTGGACAAGGAGGGGGGGCGCCCCCTTTCCTTTCCCCCTCTCCTTCCCTCTCCTCTCCTACTCCCACTTGGAAGGGGGGCGCGCCTAGGGTGGCCGGCCCCCTCCCCCTCCTCCACTCCTTTATATACGGGGAGGGAGGCACCCCTTGGAGGCACAACAATTGATCCCTTGGATCTCTTAGCCATGTGCGGTGCCCCTCTCCACCATAATCCACCTCGATAATATCGTAGCGGTGCTTAGGCGAAGCCCTGCATCGGTAGAACATCATCATCGTCACCACGCCGTCGTGCTGAAAAAACTCTCCCTCAAAGCTCGGCTGGATCAGAGTTTGAGGGACGTCATCGAGCTGAACATGTGCTGAACTCGGAGGTGCCGTACAGTCGGTACTTGATCGGTCAGATGGTGAAGACGTACGACTACATTAACCGCGTTGTGCTAACGCTTCCGCTTTCGGTCTACGAGGGTAGATGGACACACTCTCCCCTCTCGTTGCTATGCATCACCATGATCTTGCGTGTGCGTAGGAATCTTTTTGAAATTACTACGTTACCCAACATCCGAGGGGGCCTCGCCTCGCCGGCACCAGGTCCTGCCGGGGGAAGCTCTGGCTCGTCATCCGCCTGCCCTGCCGTTGCTGTTGTCTCTTTGTCGACCTCACTCTGTGCTACCAGCGCGGCACTAACCACTTGGTTCGTTGACGCAAGATACAGCAGCAACGGTTCTTGTGGTTTAGGAGCAACCAGTATTGGTGTAGAGGAGAGGTACTTCTTCAAATCCTGCGAGTCTGCTTGGCCTCGGGTCCACTCCATTGGGCCCGCCTTCTTCAAGATTTTGAAAAAGGGAGGGCACGCCGTGAACTTGGAAATGAACCTGCTCATGGCGGCAGCGCAAAGTGGGCAGCAACACATCCTTTATCCGCTTAGGTGCCTCAATTTGGTCAATGGCCTTGATCTTATCTGGATTCGCCTCGATCCCGCACTATGACACAAAAAACCCGAGAAGTTTGTCGGACGGAACACCGAAGACACACTTCTCAGGGTTCGGCTTGAGGTTGATCTTGCGTAAATTCGCAAACGTCTCTTCTAAATCTTTCAGGAGTGTCACTTTGTCCTTGGTTTTGACCACTATGTCATCCATATAAGCTTCCATATTTCTATGTAGCTGGGGCTCAAAACCAATTTGGACCGCCCTTGCAAACGTTGAGCCAGCACTCTTCAATCGAAAGGCCTTCACAAAAAGCAAAATGTACCACCTGGGGTGATGAATGCTGTCTTCTCTTCATCTTCTCTCGTCATGAAGATCTGGTGGTATCCCGAGTAGGCATCGAGGAACGATACAAAGTCGCACCCGGCCGAGGAGTCAACAATCTGGTCAATGCGCGACAATGGGAAAGGGTCATTTGGACAAGCCTTATTGATATCCGTGTAATCAATACACATCCTCCACTTCCCATTCGCCCTGCGCACCACCACTGGATTGGCCAACCACATCGGATGGAGTACTCCCCTCACCAAGCTTGCTGCTTCTAACTTCCTGATCTCCTCCGTGATGAACTCCTGCCGCTCCAAAGCTTGCTTCCTGACCTTCTTCTTGATGGGTCACACATGAGGACAGACGGCAAGATGGTGCTCAATCACCTCCCTGAGAACGGCGGGGATGTCGGATGCTTGCCATGCAAACACATCGACATTCGCTCGCAGGAAGGTGACGAGCGCGCTTTCCTATTTGCTTTCAAGGGAGGAGCTTATGGTGAAAGCCCCCCCCCTCCCGTGCCATCCTCCTTGACGGACACCTTCTTGGTCTCTGGTGGCGCAGCTTTGGATTTCTTGCTCTTGTCGGTGGAGCTCTCTGGCACGTCCTCGACGGGAGCACAACACTTCGAAGAGGTGCGCTTGCCGGAGTGGGTGCGAGAGGTCTTGCCGGTCTTCTTTCCTCCCGGGGCTTCGGTGGCAGGAGCAAGTGCCTTAGCGGCAGTCGCTGCAACTGCCTCCCGGTAGAGTTGGTTAGCGTAGATCAGCGCATCCTTCTTGTCGGAGGGGACGGTGATGATGGTCATCGGCCTAGGCATCTTCAGCGTGTTGTAGGCGTAATGTGACACCGCCATGAACATGGCTAGTGCCAGGCGACCGAGCATCCCGTTGTAGGACAAGGGGATCTCGGTTTCATCAAAAACAATCCTCTCTGTCCGGTAGTTCAACTAACCTCCAAACCTCACGGGCAGCGTGACCTTACCCTTCGGCTGACTCCTCCCCGGGTTGACCCCTTCAAAAGTACCCGTCTCTTCGAGGTCTTCATCGGGAATCTGTAGCCTTTTGATCACAACAGGCGAGATCAAGTTCAGACCGGCCCCGGCGTCAACTAGCATGTTTGTAACCTTGAGGTTGCGTATTGTTGGCGAAACCAACAACGGCAAGCACCTGACCGCAGTTGCGCGATCAGGGTGGTCCTCGGCGTCAAAAATGATAGGCGTGCTGGACCACTTCAGTGGCTTTTGAGCATCGAGTGATGGTTCCGCTGCTGTGATCTCACGCGCCCACTGCTTGAGCTGGCGGTGAGAAGTGTGCAGCGAGGCGCCACCGTCGATGCACATGGCCTCCGTAGCTTTCTAAAACTCTTGCTCGCCGGACTCGTCGTCCTCGTCATGACCGTCGTCTTCCTGCTTCTTGTCACGGCCCCGAGCGGGCCTTTCTTGCTGGCTGTCCTTGCCGCGACGACCCCTTGGCCGCCACGCTTCTTGTCGGACCCTTTCGGCACACCATCCTGACCCTTCTCGTTGTCCCGCCTCTCATACTCAGTTTTTTGCTTCTCAGCAAGTAGCTCAACCTGTCGGCAGTTCTGGAGGTCATGGCCCTTGGTGTGGTGGATCTTGCAGTACTGCTTGTCGGAGCCTCCTGGCTTGCTGGCAGCCGCCAAGGCCCGGCAAGCGGCTCACCCGGCATCTCCTTGCCGGGGTCGTCTGCCTTGGCCTTCTTGGCAGTTGTCGTGGTCCTAAGACTGACAGTAGAATGGGGGGTAGGTATGAGGAGGCAAGATCCCAGCTATGGTGAAGTTGTACACACAAGATTTACGAGTTCAGACCCTTCACGGTGGAAGTAAAAGCCCTACGTCTCGGTGCCCGGAGGCGGTCGACTGGATTATATGCGTGTGGTGTTACAGGGTGTGCGAACCCTTGTCCCAGAGGAGGGGGTGGCTTATAGGAGGGGGTGGCTTATATAGAGTGCGCCAGGACCCCAGCCATCCTCCGTTACAAGGAGTTCAATGTACATAAAGATGGGGCATTACTGATAACGCCAGCCATAAGTGCTATTAACACTACTAGAAAAACGGCTATAGCTAATATGGACATTAATGGCGCACCACGTATGTGGTGCGCCACTGCTATATAGCAGTGGCGCACCATATATAGGTACGCCATTAAACTCCAAATACTAATGGTGCACCACATCCACGGTGCGCCACTACTAACAATTGTTTTTCATTTTTTTTCGAAACTAGTAATGGCGCACCTGGGGATAGTGCACCATTACTCGTTAAACTAGTAATGGCGCACCACACCCTCGGTGCGCCACTACTAACATTTTTTTTTCAAAACGAGTAATGGCGCACCAGGGTATAGTGCGCCATTACTAGTTTTAACTAGTAATGGCGCACCACACCCTCGGTGCGCCACTACTAACAATTTTTTTTTCAAAACTAGTAATGGCGCACCTGGGGATTGTGCGCCATTACTAGTTTAACTAGTAACGGTGCACCACACCCACGGTGTGCCATTACTAACTTTGACCAAAAATTCCGCCGAATGCACCCCCCCTCCCCCGTGGACCGCCTTTTTAGTTAAAAAAATAAAAGAAAATGATGGAAATGTCAAAAAAAAGTTTCACATGGGATATGTGGTCTACTTGGGAAAATTTACAAATATGATTTTCGACTTTATTTGCAAAATCTCATTGGAATTTGTAAAATGGGCATAACTTTTGCATACGAACTCGGATTAAAAAGGTTTTTATATGAAAAATCATCTACTCGAAAAGTTACGTCCGAATTCAACTGGGGGAATCCCGTTGAAGATTTTTAGAATCCCCAAAAACCTAACAGAATAAAATATACGGGGCTTTTAAGATCAAGAGGGTGAAAAATAGAAAAAAATTCAAAGTTAGTAATGGCCCACCTTTTGCTAGGTGCGCCACTATTAACAGAAAAAAAATTGGTTTCAAATTTTTTTTTGGAAAAAATGTTCAAAATGTGATACGTAATATGACGGGGAAGTTTGAAATATTTTTTCAAAATTTCATCACACTCATGAACATGAAGAAAGTCCTAGACATCAACAAGGTTTAATAGGATTGATATGATAGATATATCAACAAGTTCCTGTTAAGTGAGCTGGTGCTGGGTTTGGATAGAACTGCGAAGTTAAGCGTGCTCAGGTTGGAGTAGTGTGAGGATGGGTGACCTTTCAGGAAGTTTGACCACAAAGTGCGATTTGACTTGAGATTAAGCATATTGACCCGAGATTAAGAAAAAAAACTAAAAAGAATTAAGTAATGGCGCACAATAGGTGCGCCATTACAATCTATGATAGGTGCGCCATTAGTATTTGTTACTAGTGGCGTGGTAATAGTGACACACCTATAGTGCGCCATTAATGGCAAAAATAGGTGCGGCACTAACATGCCTTTTTCTAGTAGTGTAATGACCTTAAAGACTACGGAGTGAATGCCCGACAATTGCAGTTCTGAGTGACTTCTGATCTTCAGTAGGTTGAGTGGTTTCTTGTATGGCCGAGTGACACCAGGAAGGGGGGGTACCCGAGTGATATGATTGGTCGAGTGGGTTGCACTCGACGTCTTCACTGGGTATCCCTTGTTGTCTCTTGGACTTCTTTGCTTCTAGGGTAGTGACCTTGGGTAGGGCGTATAGGTCAGGCCTGTGACCCTACCCTAGGTCTATATCCTCATCATTAGCCCCCAAATGGATTAAGGTCCGAGTGGAAAGAAGGTTGAAGTTGATCTTGCTCCGAGCCTTGCGCCTCACGAGTGTTTTACGCGGGACGGAAGACTCATGTTGGAACTTCAGCTTCGATTCGGTCGCCTTGATCGATTCAGAAAGTTGCCGAGTGAATTTGTAACATCATCTATCGAGTGTTGTTTCGGGGTGCAAGATCTTTGGCGCGATTGATTGCGGCATATCCCGGATCTCACGGGATTCGAAATTACTAGGAAGCGCGCGGGACGGAGCGTGCTGAGGTAAGCGGGATGGATAAACAGGAGCGCCTCGATCTCCGCGCCACCTTTTTCGCCACGTACGTTGCGCGCGACTGTTGCGGGATTTGACATGATCGCCTGGACCCACGCGTCAGCCACTCGGGAGCGAGCCTGCACTGTGCACGTCCATTTTCCCCTCTTTCCCTCTGCTTCTCCACCGCATCCAGATCCTCTGCTCTCGACGCCGTCGCTCCGCCACCATGGTGAAGTACAAGACGACAGCGCTAGAACGCGCGAAGAAGGCGTCGGGGGTGGGCGAAAGGCAAGAAGCCACCCATGTCGATCGGGGATTTTCGCTTCCTCCTCAACCTTTTTTTGGGGTTTCTTGAACTTCTTCGGCACCCAACTCCATCACTTTTCTCTCAATACCATCACATATCTTGCTGCATTGTGTCCATGTGTGAGAATTTCACAGGGTGTCGATCAAGACCGGGCTCTTTTCAAGCATCGTTTCACCATCCGTTCTCGGTCGGTGAAGAAAGCCAATACGAGTGACGAGAAACCCATGTCATTCAGATATGTGGGGCTTGGGCATCCGAAGAGGCAGGAGCTCTGTCCTTCCATTAATCTTCCCGAATCGGTCGGGGGCTGGCAACACCTGGTTCTACTGCGGGACCTCGCAACTCGTGCAGGTCGACCGGACTTCCCCACTTCACCTTTGACCTTGTTCATACTCCTTCCTCGCTGAAAGTGACTGTTGCTGAGAGCGTGGAGACGAACATGCTAGTTGAGAGGGTGGTCCAACTGATCAATCAGGGTGTCACTGGCATGGATCTACTTGAAGTATTCCTCGGCCGACGATCGAGCCTCTCCGTGCCCGTGACCATCCCATGTGGATGTACTGGGTCGACGACACCGCCAGGTCCATCCAGAGGGAGTACCAGCTAAGACGGTGGCCATGTGGTTGAAGAGCATTACAGCAACAAGGACAACCCTCAGAGGAGTTGTGGAGAGTCCCTTCAGGGACAGCAATCTGTTAGACAAGGTGCGTCTTCCATGGCCGACTGCTTTTGGGTATATATTCCAATTGCTCTTGAACCCGACTGACTTTTACTCGACTTCTTGTCTTGTAGGTTTTTACTGAGATGTACTCGATGCCCAATGGTGAACAAGTTTTGGAGCAGGGCCAGGAGGGAGAGAACAGCACGGAGGAGAGCGGTGAATGGGAATCTTTGGATGAAGAAGACGAGGAGGAAAGCGAGGAGTCGGACGACGAAGAAGCGGTCGACTCGCCGCCTTGCTCAGAACATCGATCCAAGCAACATCATGATCCAACGGGCGCGCGCGGTAAGAACATGGCCCCAGGCACCCAAACGCAGAAGCGCACTCGGACGTCGACTCCGGAGCCAACAGAAAAAGTCGCCAAGCAGCCCAAGGTTGCTCCTCAAAAAGCTTGGAAGACTCTACCCAGGATCAAGATGGATGTTCCTGTTGCCTCTGGATGAGTATCCTTTCTGTGTTTTCCTCTACCGACTGATTTTTCTGCTCTGACCGAACGGATCATGCGCCTTTCCAGCCCAACTTCAGCCGCGACTGACATGGACGTTGACAAGGCCCCAGGAGATGAGGAAACCGATGATGCGGCCACCTCCCGAGCTGGTAAGTCCGTTCGACCAAAACTTATTTTGTCGATTGAGTTGTCGGTTAGTTGAATCTCTGATGTTTTCTTTTTGCTGCAGCTCCACGAGACATCGTAGTGCTTCCCGATGAAGAAGAAGAAGAAGCGCCTTTGAAGGAGAGGAGGAGGAAAGGCAAGGGCTCGAGCGGGAGAGGGCTTGAAGTTCAAGTCCCTCAGTCGAAGCCGGTGCTTGAGGCGGTGGTCGAGCGATCCGGAGATCTGGTTTGGACCAACGTCACATTCGCCGACCATGAAGACCGATCGCCCATCGTGGTTGATCGCCCGGCTCGCTGCTCCCGTGCAACTCCATGCATCCGACTCCGGTGGCTGCTTCGACCGCCTTGGTGCCATCACTCTTTGCTACATACCACACTCCAGACGACTCGCCAAGTGCCGCCAGGGAGGCTCTTCGTCAAGTGAATCTTGTTATGGAGCAAGTGAATGTGATGCACGAGGCCAGTCAGGTGGCCTATAACGCCAGCACCGCTTTGCAGACCAATGTTAAGGTCAGCTACCTCCTGACTGAACTTTTGAATCATGAAAAACTGCCGTTGTAGCTTTGTTGTCCATATGTTCTATCATGGGTCTGTGCTTCATATCCGATCACCCACTGGGGTGTGCCTGCCTTAGAGTTTAACAGGTCTTCTACTCCACTCGACTCATGTTGAGTCGAGAGTTTTGTCCGAACCAGTGGGGGCACGCAGAGTGCACCCACTGGGTGTAGTCCCGAGACCACGGTCGACTGCTGGCAGTCAGGTGGGGTCTGGGAATCTACTTTTTTTGACTCACGCTGGGCAGACCATGCTGAGTGTTGATCCAAACCAGTGGGGGCACGCTAAGTGCACCCACTGGGTGTAGTCCCCGAGACTACTATTGAATGTTTGATTCGGCAATAGTCTTAGAGTATCTTTAACTGTGATTGTCTTTTGTTTCTGTCGACTGATATATATCTCTTGCCGATTGCAGAGGTGTTGTGATCTTGGGGCTCAACTTTCTGAGTTGAACAAGAAGAAAATCAGCCTCAATCTTGGTCTTGAGCTGGCGAAGAAGAATGGGGGGTAGGTATGAGGAGGCAAGATCCCAGCTATGGTGAAGTTTTACACACAAGATTTACGAGTTCAGGCCCTTCATGGTGGAAGTAAAAGCCCTACATCTCGGTGCCCGGAGGCGGTCAACTGGATTATAAGCGTGTGGTGTTACAGGGGGTGCGAACCCTTGTCCCAGAGGAGGGGGGTGGCTTATATAGAGTGCGCCAGGACCCCAGCCATCCTCCGTTACAAGGAGTTCAATGTACATAACGATGGGGCGTTACTGATAACGCCAGCCATAAGTGCTATTAATGACCTTAAAGACTACGGAGTGAACGCCCGACCATTGCAGTTCCGAGTGACTTCTGATCTTCAGTAGGTCGAGCGGTTTCTTGTATGGTCGAGTGGCACCAGGAAGGTGGGGTACCCGAGTGATATTATTGGTCGAGTGAGTTGCCCTTGACGTCTTCACTGGGTATCCCTTGTTGTCTCGTGGACTTCTTTGCTTCTAGGGTAGTGACCTTGGGTAGGGCGTATAGGTCAGGTCTGTGACCCTACCCTAGACCTATATCCTCATCAGCAGTGCCGGTGTCCTCGGATCCCTCGACGGCAAGCACAGTCTTGCCCTTGCGCTTCCTGTTGCGACACCGGCCCTTCTTCATCGGGGTGGCTGTGCCTTCGTCTGTGGAGTCGGTTTCTGCACCGGCGTCCTCGCTGGGGTACTTCCTCCCCTATCCAGCTCGGGCGCACCTATCGGCCAGAACATAAAGTTTGGCCACATCTTTGACCTTATTCATCGCCAGCTCTTCACACATCTTACGGTTGCGCACATTTTGGCGGAATGCGCTGATCACGGCGGTAGGATGAACATCGGGGATGTTATATCGCACCCGCTGAATCTCTCAGATGTAGTTGCACAGGTTTCACCTTCTTTACGGGGATGATATGCAATTTGCTTGCCTGGCAATGAGCTTGGTGCCCCCCCGTAAAGGCGCCAACAAACTCATGGCACAAATCGGACCAGGAAGAAATAGAATCTACTGGCAAGTGCATCAACCATGACATGACATTGGGTTTAAGTGCCAACGGGAAGTAATTGTCAAGCACCTTGTCATCGCGAGCCCCAGCAGCATGCATGGCGATGGTGTAGATGTTGAGGAACTCCGACGGATGGGTCTTGCCATTGTACTTCTCGCCGACGTCGGGCTTGAATGTGAGGTGGGAGGACCACTGGAACTGTCGTAGCTCACGGGTAAAGGCTGGGCAACCCACCTCATAGGCTAGCTCGCCAGAACCCCCTGGTGTTCGGTGGTCCATAGTGGGCCCCGCCCGCCTATCTGACTGGTGGCGCATCACGCGGTCGCTCGATGGTGGTTCGAGCGTCTTCATGGGCTTGCTCCCGGAGAACTTGGCGCTGATCGCGGTGGGTACGTGGGTCGGGCGACGCTATGGAAATGTTATCACAAGCGTCATCACGACGGACCGGCACCTGCAGTGGCTGGCGTGGCGAGTAGAGTAAACCGTGGCCGCAACACCTCTGATCCTTCCACCACTGGCATGCGGTGGCTCGACGGAGCGCCGGTCAGAAGGCCCCGCTGGTCGTGGCTCATCTTTGTTGGCAACACCGACGAGGCTCCGGATGGTGGCTCTCCACTGCTCGAGCTTTTCCGCAGCAGGGGGAAAGTCGAGGAGCAATCGCGCTACGCCAAAGGCTTCGCTGGCGTGGGTGGCGGGCGAAAAGTCGCGTGGGACCGTGACGCGCTCCGACTTCTGACCATGTTAGAAGGAGCTTTATCACGGCCTGGCGGCTGTGCGCCATTTTTGCCAGTGTCTCGGCGTGCATGATGGCCTTCTACGTCCCGCGAATGAAGCGTAGGACTCTTCCCCCGGCGGCGCCCAGGGTCACCTTCATGGTGACGCTGCTCGTCGCACACAACCTGGGAGGAGCGCGTCTTGGGCGCCGGCGTAGGCGTCTTGGAAGTCGCCGCGCCGCCCGCAGGCGGTACAAAGCCGGCCCTGGAGGGTCCCGCGCCGCCTGCGGGGGGCCCTGCTCCGTCTCTTGATTTGGCGGCGTGCGGCTCGTCGTTTCACGCACGAACGACGCCGCTCGCCCGGCTTTGACTGCCAGTGCGATGCGGGTGTTCGCGGGCAGCGCCTCGGCTTCCGTTCGTGACCACCCCGCCGCTCACCCGCACTGGAACGGGCCGTTCGGCTCCCGACGAACCGATCGCCGTGATGGTCTTCTTCTTGGGAGCCATGGCGACGAAGAACTGCTAAACTAGCTGCTAGACCAGATTTTCACAATTGCGCCCCCTACCTGGCGCGCCAAAGATGTCGGTGGAAACGACACCTATGGGATCAATGGGATCCCTTCTACGGTTGGCGGGCGCGGGGTTGTGCAAAGAGCAGGTCTAGGAGTCAGCACAAAGATCGTTTACCCAGGTTCGGGCCGCGAGGATGCGTAAAACCCTAGTCCTGCTTTGGTTTATGTATCGAGTGTTCTCGAGTTCTTGAACTAGCTATGGTGCGTGTCTAGTCCAAATGGTCTGAATCCTTCTCGTGGACGCCTCGGGCCTCCTTTTATAGACAAAAGGGGTTGCCACAGTGGCACACAGGAGGTGGAAAGGTGTACGATGCACAAGCTTATCGCTTGTCATTACGGGACAAGATGCATTAAATGCGCTTCCTTAGGTGTCTCGTTGCTTTACTGTGGATGGCAACGAGGCCCGTCCCATCCGTCGCCGCTCCGTCTTGCTCTGACACGCGTCCAGGCCAACGAGGCATGCAGTGCCACGTAGGCTGGCAGGCTGCTGAGATGGCGTGGTGGTAGGGTCTTCACGAAGATTTGCATGCCACCACGTAGGTGTTTGCTGAGCTGGCCTGGAAGCTGCATGTCGCCACACAGGTGCCTGCCCAGCTGGTCGGGCTGGCAGCTGCATGGGAACGACGGTGGAGTCTTGGCAGACGCGGGCCTGGCTGCGGCCCCGTAGGTGTCTTCCGCATGAGCCTTAACGGGGCCCAGGCAAGGGTCTTGCTGTGGCATCGTGGTCGTCCCCGGCAAGGGTCTTGCTGGGGGTCTCGTGGATTTCCTCGGCTAGGATCCCGCCGAGGATCGTCGTCTTCCGGTCCTCATCTGATATTGTGTGTTTATGATCTTGACAAAGATCTGCATGCCACCACAGAGGTGCCTCCCGAGCCTTGGCTCCATTGTGGTTGTTGGCGGCGTTGGAACCCTTGGGCTCAAGGGTGGCTCGCTCATTGGCGTCCGGGCAAGTTGCCCCAAAGAAGGCTCTTGCCGGGGAGCTCGCGTGAAGCTGCCCGGCAAGGATCTTGCCGGGGGAGTCCACCTCGCCCTCTTGCTCTTTGTGTTTCTTGGCCTTGGCGCTGCTTTGCCCGTCTCGTGCCTTTGGCCAGAGCGCTTTATGATGTTCTTGCGCTTCTGCTCCTTCCCCTTGCCCTGCTAAGTATGGCCGTAGGCGTGGCTCTGACTTGCCATGCACAAGTAGAGGGGTAAAAAAGGAGAGCCCCTATTTTTGTACACCGATAATATATCAAATAAAATTCCGTGAAAGTAAGAGATTAATATTGTGCACGTCTTGGAAAAAGTGACATATATGAAAGACCTCAATGTGTAGGACACCTAGTATTTTTTTCTGAACGTGGATGCCTAGTAGATTTTTATGCATGGATGCCTAGTTGCTAGTTTTCTAAGGGAAGCGCCAAGTTGCTAGTTAGGCGTGCTTTATTAGAACTCTAGCTATACGTGTTGGACAGCTTTAAAAAAAGCGATACCTGTTGTACACATGACTTTATGGAGTTTTAGCCTGGGTCCATCAATTTATACTGTAACCAAGATTGAACGGCTAGGAATATTTTATAATAAATATTTACGAGATCAAGGGCCGTTATTTTCTGATTAACATGTGATTTTATTTACTATTTATCTTGCTCGTTGTTCACCGTATATTACTTTTAATAATATATAATAATAGAAGATTCATCTAGCGCATACTACACCCAGTTATGTAACAACCTTTTCACACTGTGGCGCTGTGTACTCAATAATAATCGATAAAATATTCTCTCTCACTAACTCTTGACAAAGCCCGTTTTTAGTCTAACTACCACAAATAAAATTTGGAGAGGATGTATTTGATGCAACATATGAAAAGCATAGTTGTAAGTAGCTGGCTATGGCATTCTATATTTTTAGCTTACTATAGTGTGCTAAATAGATCTAAATTATGCACGATGCATTTAGCGTAAGGCCCATCCAATTGATACAATAGCGTTATACCGGCGAGATAATCCCGAGCATAGTTGCAACAGTGTACACAGTACACTGAAAGAAAAGTAATAAATAGGAAATGTATGTGACATCTTTTGTTGCCGAGCAGCCATATACCACGCTCGGCTTATGCTTTGTCGAGTAGATGATAGAAAATACTTGGCTTATACCCAATTGCCGACATGGTGTAAGCCGAATCCTAAATTCCGTGTTGGACACTCATCTTAGAGTTTGCCTATTAAATTTGGGTGTTAGCCAAGTATATTGGATACGGGCTTTAAATGTATTTCCTCTAGCGCATACAACATCCTGTTATGTAACAAGCCTTTCACACTTTGGCGCTCTGTACTCAATGATAATCGATAAAATATTTTCTCTCACTAACTCTTGACAAAGCCTGTTTTTAGTCGAACTACCACAAATAACATTGGGAGAGGATGTATTCGATGCCGCATATGAAGAGCATAGTTGTAAGTAGCTGGCTATGGCATTCTATATTTTTACGCTTAGTATAGTGCACTAAATATATCTAAATTGTGCATGATACATTTAGCGTATGGGCCATCCAATCTCTAAAATAGCGTTATACCACCGAGATAATCCAGAGCACAGTTACACCTGTGTAAACAGTAAACTGAAAGAAAAGTAATAAATAAGGAATGTATGAGACATTTTCTATGTATAAACATCAACAAGTGATCTAACATCTTGCAAAATAACATGTCCAAAAGACACCCATGGTTGTTGTGCCAAAGTAGAATATAAATGCGTGCTCCAAATGCTTGTTTTGTGTCCCGAATTTTGTTTTTTTCTACAAGTCTCCACGGATGACTTCTTTCTAGGTGAATTTTTACTGGGTATTAGAATATGCTGATGTTCATCGACACAAAATCTGATTTTTTTTGTTCTACACTATTTTAGGGATTTTCCAAAGGTACATGAGTTCAGGAGAAGATAATCCATGTCAGAGTGCTATTTAAAATTATAACAAAAAAGTGAGAAGGTTTTATTTAAAGGAGAAAGACAGAGGGAGATGTGGTGCAAACAAACAAAACGTTATGGGTTGATTCTACTCCATAACTGAATAGTCAAATATTAATGAAATATGTATGGATGGAGCCGGAACTTTGTCCATAGAGGTTACCTCGGTGGTAGCACTTAATTACTACACTAACTAAGCTACATTTTTTGTTGAGAATAGCTAACCTTCATGAGTTATAGGTAATTAAGAGTGAACAAAAGCAGTGGTGTACCAAAGCAGAAACAAACTCGTGTAATATGTTGTACAGTCAGAGGCTCATAGCTCGCTGTAGTAATCAGAACCTTTTCCCTTGAGCTCGATGGGGAAAGCTGCTATAACTTCCAGTTGTTGGACAGCAAACCTAGTCTTGCTCATCAGAATACTCACATTAATTTAGAATTTCAACAATAAGCTAGCTACATGCCAATCCCCCAAGCCATCTATCCAACTGAAATCAACAAATATGATTTAACATCTCCCAAGTATTACCCAAAGGATTCTATGCTTAAACTGATGACACGTGGTACCGCAAGAAGCTTTGTCAGAAATGTAGGCCCTGAGCATGGCGCTTGGCTTACATATACGCCAAGAAGCATAAATGTAGCCTGGCCGTCAAAGATCTTTCGTTGCCGAGCAGCCATATACCGCGCTCGGCTTATGCTTTGTCGAGTACATGATAGAAAATACTTGGCTTATACCCAATTGCCGACATGGTGTAAGCCGAATCCTAAATTCCGTGTTGGACACTCAGTTTAGAGTTTGCTTATTAAATTTGGGTGTTAGCCGAGTATTTTGGATACGGGCTTTAAATGTATTTCCTCTAGCGCATACAACATCCTGTTATGTAACAACCCTTTCACACCATGGCGTTGTTTACTCAATGATAATCGATAAAATATTCTCTCTCACTAACTCTTGAAAAAGCCTGTTTTTTGTCGAACTACCACTAATAACATTGGGAGAGGATGTATTAAATGCCGCATATGAAGAGCATAGTTGTAACTAGCTGGCTATGGCATTCTATATTTTTACGCTTAGTATAGTGCGCTAAACAGATCTAAATTGTGCATTATATTTTTATTTATAAATATCAACAAGTGATCTAACGTCCTGCAAAATAACATGTCCAAAAGACACCCATGGTTGTTGTGCCAAAGTAAAAGAAAAATGCATGCTCCAAATGCTTGTTTTCTGTCCCGAATTTTGTATTTTTTTTCAACAGGTCTCCACGGATGACTTCTTTATAGGTGAATTTTTACTGGGTGTTAGAACATATGTTGATGTTCATCGACACAAATCTGATTTTTTTTATTTTCTACACTATTTTAGGGATTTTCCAAATGTACTTGAGTTTAGGAGCAGATAATCCATGTCAGAGTGCTATTTAAAATTATAACAAAAAAGTGAGAAGGTTTTATTTAAAGGAGAAAGACATAGAGAGATGTGGTGCAATAAACAAAATGTTATGGGTTGATTCCACTCCATAACTGAATAGTTAAATATTAATGAAATATGTATGTATGGAGCCGAAACTTGGGCCATAGGTTGGAGGTACCTATGTGGTAGCCCTTAATTACTACACTAACTAAGCTACATTTTTTGTTGCGAATAACGAACCTTCATCAGTTATAGGAAATTAAGAGTGAACAAAAGCAGTGGTGTACCAAAGCAGAAACAAACTCGTGTAATATGTTGTACAGTCAGAGGCTCACAGCTCGCTGTCGTAATCTGCACCTTTTCCCTTGATCTCGATGGGGACAGCGAACCTAGTCTTGCTCATCATAATACTCACATTCATTTAGAATTTCAACAATAAGCTAGCTACATGCCAATCCCCCAAGCCATCTATCCAACTGAAAGCAACAAATATGATTTAGCATCTCCCAAGTATTACCCAAAGGATTCTATGCTTAAACCGATGACACGTGGTACCGCGAAGAAGCTCTGCAGGAAATGTACTCCTCGAGCATGGCGCTTGGCACATATACGCCAAGAAGCATGAACGTAGCCAATTAGATCAAAGAACTTTTGTTGGCGAGCAGCCATATACCGCAGCTAATCTTCACGCTTTTGTCGAGTACATGATATAAAATACTTGGCTTATACCCAATTGCCGACATGGTGTTAGCCGAATCCTAAATTCCGTGTTGGACACTCAGCTTGGAGTTTGTTTATTAAATTTGGGTGTCAGCCGAGTATATTGGATAAGGGCTTTAAATGTATTTCCTCTAGCGCATACACCATCCTGTTATGTAACAACCCTTTCACATTGTGGCGCTGTGTACTCAATGATAATCGATAAAATATTGTCTCTCACTAACTCTTAACAAAGCCCATTTTTAGTCGAACTACCACAAATAACATTAGGAGAGGACGTATTCAATGCCGCATATGAAGAGCATAGTTGTAAGTAGCTGGCTATGGCATTCTATATTTTTACTAGTATAGTGCGCTAAATAGATCTAAATTGTGCTTGATACATTTAGCGTATGGTGAAGAAAATATGCCCTAGAGGCAATAATAGAGTTATTATTTATTTCCTTATGTCATGATAAATGTTTATTATTCATGCTAGAATTGTATTAACCGGAAACATAATACATGTGTGAATACATAGACAAACAGAGTGTCGCTAGTATGCCTCTACTTGACTAGCTCGTTAATCAAAGATGGTTAAGTTTCCTATCCGTATACATGAGTTGTCATTTGATTAACGGGATCACATCATTAGGAGAATGATGTGATTGACTTGACCCATTCCATTAGCTTAGATTTTGATCGTTTAGTATGTTGCTATTGCTTTCTTCATGACTTATACATGTTCCTATGACTATGAGATTATGCAACTCCCGTTTACCAGAGGAACACTTTGTGTGCTACCGAAGATCACAACGTAACTGGGTGATTATAAAGGAGCTCTACAGGTGTCTCCGAAGGTACATGTTGAGTTGGCGTATTTCAAGATTAGGATTTGTCACTCCGATTGTCGGAGAGGTATCTCTGGGCCCTCTCGGTAATGCACATCACTATAAGCCTTGCAAGCAATGTAGCTAATGAGTTAATTCACGGGATGATGCATTACGTAACGAGTAAAGAGACTTACGGTAGCACGAGATTGAACTAGGTATTGAGATACCCACGATCGAATCTCGGGCAAGTAACATACCGATGACAAAAGGAACAACATATGTTGTTATGCGGTTTGACCGATAAAGATCTTCGTGAGAATATGTAGGAGCCAATATGAGCATCCAAGTTCCGCTATTGGTTATTGACCCGGAAGCGTGTCTCGGTCATGTCTACATAGTTCTCAAACCCGTAAGGGTCCACGCAACAAGGTTTCGATAGCAGTTATATTATGAGTTTATGAGTTTTTATGTACCGAAGGAGTTGAGTCCGGATGAGATCGGGGACATGAGGAGGAGTCTCGAAATGGTCAAGGCGTAAAGATTGATATATTGGGCGACTATATTCGGACATCGGAAAGGTTCCGAGTGATTCGGGTATTTTCGGAATCCGGAGGATTACTTTGGAATTCGTATTAGGCCTTAATGGGCCATACGGGAAAGGAGAAAGGCCCCGAGGGTGGCGCACCCCTCCCCATGGACTTTTCCGAATTGGAATAGGGTGGGGGGGGGGTGCCCGCTTCCTTCCTTCTCCTTCTCCCTTCCCTTTCCTTCTCTCCTACTCCTACTTGGAAGGGCTCCTAATTCTACTAGGAAAGGGGGAATCCTACTCCCGGTGGGAGTAGGACTCCCCTAGGGCGTGCCATAGAGAGAGGGCGGCCTCCCCTCCTCCACTCCTTTATATCACGGGGAGGGGCACCCCTTGGAGACACAACAATTGACCTCTTGATCTCTTAGCCGTGTCTGGTGCCCCCTCCACCATAGTCCTCCCTCGATAATATTGTAGCGGTGCTTGGCGAAGCCTGCGGCGATAGAACATCAAGGTCGTCACCACGCCGTCGTCTTGTGGAACTGTCCCTCGACATTCGGCTGGATCGGAGTACGAGGGGCGTCATCGAGCTGAACGTGTGCTAGAACTCGGAGGTGCCGTAGTTTCGGTGCTTGATCGGTCGGGCCGTGAAGACGTACAACTACATCAACCGCGTTGTTCTAACGCTTCCGCTCTCGGTCTACGAGGGTACGTGGACAACACTCTCCCCTCTCGTTACTGTGCATCACCATGATCTTGTGTGTCCGTAGGAATTTTTTTCAAATTATTACCTTCCCTAACAGTGGCATCCGAGGCAGGTTTTATGCGTAGATGTTATATGCACGAGTAGAACACAAGTGAGTTGTGGGCGATACAAGTCATACTGCTTACCAGCATGTCATACTTTGGTTCGGCGGTATTGTTGGATGAAGCGGCCCGGACCGACATTACACGTACGCTTACGCGAGACTGGTTCTACCGGCGTGCTTTGCTGCAAGGTGGCTGGCGGTGTCTGTTTTCCAACTTTAGTTGAACTGGTGGCTATTTCGCCCGGTCCTTGCGAATGTTAAAACATCACTAACTTGACGAACTATCGTTGTGGTTTTGATGCGTAGGTAAGAACGGTTCTTGCTCAGCCCGTAGCAGCCATGCAAAATTTGCAACAACAAAGTAGAGGACGTCTAACTTGTTTTCGTAGGGCATGTTGTGATGTGATATGGTCAAGACGTGATGCTATATTTTATTGTATGAGATGATCATGTTTTGTAACCGAAGTTATCGGCAATCAAGGCAGAGCCATATGGTTGTCGCTTTATTTTATGAAATGCAAGCGCCCTGTAATTGCTTTACATTATCACTAAACGGTAGCAATAGTCGTAGAAGCAATAGATGGCGAAACGACAACGATGCTACGATGGAGATCAAGGTGTCGCGCCGGTGATGATGGTGATCATGACGGTGCTTCGGAGATGGAGATAACAAGCACAAGATGATGATGGCCATATCATATCACTTATATTGATTACATGTGATGTTTATCCTTTATGCATCTTATCTTGCTTTGATTGACGGTAGCATTTTAAGATGATCTCTCACTAATTATCAAGAAGTGTTCTCCTGAGTATGCACCGTTCTGAAAGTTCTTTGTCTTTGAGACACCACATGATGATCGGGTGTGATAGGCTCTACGTTCAAATACAACGGGTGCAAAACAGTTGCACACGCGGAATACTCAGGTTAAACTTGACGAGCCTAGCATATCTGAGATATGGCCTCGGAACACGGAGACCGAAAGGTCGAGCGTGAATCATATAGTAGATATTATCAACATAGTGATGTTCACCATTGAAAACTACTCCATCTCATGTGATGATCGGACATGGTTTAGTTAATTTGGATCACGTGATCACTTAGATAACTAGAGAGATGTCTGTCTAAGTGGGAGTTCTTAAGTAATATAATTAATTGAACTTAAATTTATCATGAACTTAGTCCTGGTAGTATTTTGCAAATAATGTTGTAGATCAATAGCTCGCGTTGTTGCTTTCATATGTTTATTTTGATATGTTCCTAGAAAAGCTGTGTTGAAAGATGTTAGTAGCAATGATGCGGATTGGATCCGTGATCCGAGGTTTATCCTCATTGCTGCCTGAAGAATTATGTCCTTGATGCACCGCTAGGTGACAAAGTTATTGCAGGAGCAGAATCTGCAGGCGTTATGAGCGTTTGGCTAGCTCAAAATGATGACTACTTGATAGTTTAGTGCACCATGCTTAGCGGCTTAGAATCGGGACTTCAAAGATGTTTTGAACGTCATGGACCATATGAGATGTTCCAGGAGTTGAAGTTAATATTTCCAGCAAATACCTGAGTTGAGAGATATGAAGTCTCCAACAAGTTCTATAGCTAAAAGATGGAGGAGAATTGCTCAACTAGTGAGCATGTGCTCAGATTGTCTGGGTACTTCAATCGCTTGAATCAAGTGGGAGCTAATCTTCCAGATAAGACGATTGATTGATGAGTTCCTAGTCACCATCACCAAATTCTTTGGAGCTTTGTGATGAACTATAGTATGCAAGGGATGACGAAAATGATTCCCGAGCTCTTCATGATACTGAAATCGACGAAGGTAGAAATCAAGAAAGAGCATCAAGCATTGATGATTGACAAGGCCACTAGTTTCAAGAAAAGGGCAAAGGGAAAGAAAGGGAACTTCAAGTAGAATGACAAGCAAGTTGCCACTCCCGCGAAGAAGCCCAAAGCTGGACCAAAGCCTGAAACTGAGTGATTACATTGCAAAGGAAATGGTCACTGGAAGCGGAAATTCCCTGAATATTTGGTGAATAAGAAGGATGGCAAAGTGAACAAGGGTATATTTGATATACAGGTTATTGATGTATACCTTACTAGTGTTTATAGTAGCCCCTGAGTATTTGATACTTGTTCGGTTGCTAAAAATTAGTAACTTCGAAACAGGAATTCTGAGAATAAGCAGAGACTAATTGAGGGTGAAGTGGCGATGTGTGTTGGAAGTGGTTCCAAGATTGATATGATCATCATCGCACCTCCCTATACTTTCGAGATTAGTGTTAAACCTAAATAAATGTTATTTGGCGTTTGTGTTGAGCATGAATATGATTTGATCATGTTTATTGCAATACGGTTATTCATTTAAAGTCAGAGAATAATTGTTGTTCTGTTTACATTAATAAAACCTTCAATGGTCATACACCCAATGAAAATAGTTTGTTGAATCTCGATAGTAGTGATACACATATTCATAATATTGATGCCAAAAGATGCAAAGTTAATAATGATAGTGCAACTTATTTATGGCACTTCCGTTTGGGTCATATCGGTGTAAAGCGCATGAAGAAACTCCATAAAGATGGATTTTTCAGAATCACTTGGTTATGAATCATTTGATGCTTGCGAACCGTGCCTTATGGGCAAGATGACTAAAACTCCGTTCTCCGGAAAAATGGAACGAGCTACTGACTTATTGGAAATAATACATACCGATGTATGCGATCCAATGAGTGTTGATGCTCATGGCAAGTATCGTTATTTTCTGACCTTCACAGATGATTTGAGCAGATATGGGTGTATCTACTTAATGAAACACAAGTCTGAAACATTTGAAAAGTTCAAATAATTTCAGAGTGAAGTGAAGAATCATCGTAACAAGAAAATAAAGTTTCTATGATCTGATCGTGGAGGAGAATATTTGAGTTATGAGTTTGGCCTTCATATAAAACAATGTGGAATAGTTTCACAGCTCACGCCACATGGAACACCACAGCGTAATGGTGTGTCCGAACGTCATAACCGCACTTTATTGGATATGGTGCGATCTATGATGTATCTTACCGATTTACCACTATCGTTTTGGGGTTATGCATTAGAGATAGCTGCATTCACTTTAAATAGGGCACCATCGAAATCCGTTGAGACGATGCCTTATGAACTGTGGTTTGGCAAGAAACCAAAGTTGTCGTTTCTTAAAGTTTGGGGCTGCGATGCTTATGTGAAAAAGTTTCAACCTGAAAAGCTCGAACCTAAATCGGAGAAATGTGTCTTCATAGGATACCCAAAAGAGACTATTAGGTACACCTTCTATCACAGATCTGAGGGCAAGATTTTTGTGCTAAATTTGGAATCTTCCTAGAGAAGGAGTTTCTCTCGAAAGAAGTGAGTGGGAGGAAAGTAGAACTTGATGAGGTAACAGTACCTGCTCCCTTATTGGAAAGTAGTTCATCACAAGAACCGGTTCCTGTGACAACTACACCAATCAGTGACGAAGCAAATGATATTGATCATGAAACTTCAGATCAAGTTACTACCGAACCTCGTAGGTCAACCAGAGTAAGATCCGCACCAGAGTGGTACGGTAATCCCATTCTGGAAGTCATGTTACTTGACCATGGCGAACCTACGAACTATGAGGAAGCGATGATGAGCCCAGATTCCGCAAAATGGCTTGAGGCCATGAAATCTGATATGGGATCCATGTATGAGAACAAAGTATGGACTTTGGTTGACTTGCCCGATGGTCGGCAAGTGTCGGTGTCAAAACCGGAGGATCTCGGGTAGGGGGTCCCGAACTGTGCGTCTAGGCGGATGGTAACAGGAGACAAGGGACACGATGTTTTTACCAGGTTCGGGCCCTCTCGATGGAGGTAAAACCCTACTCCTGCTTGATTAATATTGATGATATGGGTAGTACAAGAGTAGATCTACCACGAGATCAGAGAGGCTAAACCCTAGAAGCTAGGCTATGGTATGCTTGTTGTTCGTCCTACGGACTAAAACCCTCCGGTTTATATAGACACCGGATAGGGTTAGGGTTACACAGAGTCGGTTACATTGGTAGGAGATCTACATATCCGTATTGCCAAGCTTGCCTTCCACGCCAAGGAAAGTCCCATCCGGACATGGGATGAAGTCTTCGATCTTGTATCTTCATAGTCCGTGAGTTCGCCACCGGTGATAGTTCGGCTATCCGGACACCCCTAATCCGGATTCCCTCGGTAGCCCTGAACCAGGCTTCAATGACGACGAGTCCGGCGCATATTGTCTTCGGCATTGCAAGGCGGGTTCCTCCTCCGAATACTTCATAGAAGATTTTGAACACAAGGGCGGTCCGCTCTGCAAAATAATTTCCACACAACACCGTAGAGAGAATAATATCTATACAAAATCACTCTACTGACGTATTCCGTGGCGTGCCATTACGCCACGGCCAAGTCTTTATTCGAATCGTTTTTACGGTACCGCCTCAGCGTGTTTAGCGAGGCGGTTTCCTTGGCACGTCTTGTCAAGGCAGAGATCGTGTCCCCCTTATTCCGGGATTCTCATCAATACGGACGTGGGTAACCCAAACGCGTGCCCGCTGGCACGCCCTCCTCTATCGGCGCAGTCCTAATCGGCCACGCAGGAGGGCTCTTGGTATTCAACCTCTTTAAAACGAGACCAAGGTCCGCTCCTTTCTTTCAATCTCAATCGAATCCACCTCGCTTCGGTTCCAACACCCAAAGCTTCAGATTTAGGCGCCGGACCTTCGAGGATGTCCGGCTCCGACCTGCGAGGCCGGTGGATGCCTTCCTCCGTCACGGAAGAAAACGTGCTAAGGCTGAGAGACGCCAGGTATCTAACTGGTGAAATTTCGCATAGGCTGCCTGCTGCAGGGCAGGTCGTTCCTACTCCCGAGCCCGGCGAGAGTGTGGTGTTAAGATCTCACTTTCTTCGGGTTTAGGTTTCCCGATGGACCCCTTTGTGCGGGGCTCATGTTTTTATGGGCTGGAATTCCATGACTTGAATCAGAGTCCATCCTCCACATCTCGTCATTCATCGTCAGATGTGAAGCCTTCCTCCATGTTACCCCTCACTTTGGATTGTGGCTCAAGACCTTCAAGGTGGGCCGAGGATGATCGAGGGCAACAAGCAGAGTGCGGAGGGGCAGTCATAGGCAAGTGTGCTGATGCTCCGTGGCGAGGGCTCTTTTCAAGAGGAGCTTGGTTTGTGGCAACGGAGTGGTTCTATATCACCGCTCGTGGGCACCAAATGGGTGGCGCTACCGCCTTCGCTCAGGTCCACCAATGGCTGGCATCATGGGTTAGCCAGGGCTCGACTGGGGTCGTCAAGGGCGTTTCTACATTGCAGGGCCGTGTTCGAGATCTCGAGGAAAGAGAGATCAATCTGGTCGTGGCGGCGCAGAGTTATGCTAATTCGACGCATACGCCTCAAGCGTTGCCCCCTCCGTCTGTGGGAGTTCAATCCGGAGGGACCACGAGCTCTCCAACATTTTATGGGCACAACGCCCGTGGAGATGTATAAACTGTTCTTTGGATCACAAGAGAAGTGTCCAGATTTTACTGAGGACGCAGGACTAAGCTGCAATCGCCCAGATACTCAAGTAAGTAGTCCTGTAACCGGACAGGATGTTCATTCATTTATCATACATATGCCCTTAAAGGGAGCCGTTTCTTGAACAGGAGTGGATAGCCAATGCAAAGTTGAAAAGGTGTCCGCTCCTCCCGAGACCACACGGACCCTATGCTGACCAAGATGTTAAAGGTTGCGCCTTTTGAAGAAGGCGAAGGGGGGAGCCGGGAAGCAACTGCATCCACGAAGGAGGTATTCAAGGAAGGAGGAATCGAGGATCCTACCTTCCGAGGAGAGAAGAGGACCGCCTCCGAAGACCCGGAAGCCAAGGCCTCGAAGCGGGGAAAGAAATCTTCGGCGGACAGTCCGGCGCTGGGAAATACCCCAGCCGCACTATTTCCCCAAGGGGATCAGCCCTCCAGCGAGCCGTAAGTAAAAAGAAGGGGTCTTGTGAATAAAGGATATCCCTATGTTTATTTATGAAGATAAACGAAATTGTACCTTGTAGTTCAGATCTTAGCCCTTCTCAGCAGAGCTCATCTTCGGGGGATCTTCGTCCGGAAATGATGGAGAGCGAAACGCCTCCACCTATCGCGCCTTCATGTGAAGCGGGGGACCCTGAGGTGTCGTCATGGAGGGTTTCCCCGAGTCCGGCGGAGCCGGAAGGTCCGGCGCCAACTGGCGCAAGGTCGGAGGAGCTGAAGGACCTGCTTGGGCGAGTGTCTATCTCAGAAGATCACCGTGTGCTAATGGCTATGGTGATTGAAATAATTGCATCCGCTGAAAGCGGATTCCACGAAGCCGCCAGAAGTTTACTGGCGGGGTTTGAGGTACGATAAAAAAGATGATGTACCTTCTGACAGTTATGCATATAGAATGCGCCCTGTATAGATAGTAGCCCCTGAGACTCGGTATGGTGTCAAAACTGACAGCGGCGTGCGAGGATCATAATCTCGATACTAACATATTGCCCTTCCTATATAGGTGGCGGGGTGTCCGGTGGCTAGCCGGATCGATTTAATTTGCCGAACTAGAGCGGCGTCTTGAGGAGGCTGATCACGGACATCATATTTGGTCAATAAACGGTTTGACGAGTCACAAGGTATCACGACTCCTCGGGCACCTGGTAAGGGAGCTTGACGCCCATACATTATTATTTGTATGCTTTGATGCGAGATGGCGCTGCTGCCGTGGAGAGGCTGCTTGGCGGAACTTGCCCGAGCTAAAGAGCAAGCCGAAATAGTAATGTTTCTTTGTGAAAGTAATTTGAAGAGCTGAAAGGCTGAACGGGCTGCTCACTGCCGAAGCAAAGAGGAGATGGCTGAAATGGCCGTAAGGTTGAAGAATGCTACCGACCGTTGCGGGGTTCTTGAAAAGGAACGACAAGCGGAACAAGAGGGCCCGAACAAGGCCACCGCCGATGCCAAGGATGTTCGCTCTGCGATGAGAGCTATGAAAGAGGAGCTACGTCAGGCCGAAGAAATTGCGGCCGAAAGCCTTTTTCGCTGCGGAGGAGATATCTGGATCCGAAGTATGCTTTCAGTTGGATAAGGCTGGAGTTCGGAGGATGCTTATCTGGACTTAGCGGCGGCTGGACGCTTGATTGAGCACTTCCGAGAGGCGAAGGGGCACGAAGGGAAGGGCTATTTTGGTCGCAATTCCATAGTCGGAGCGTCCTCTTCCGCTGGCCGATCGGTTGGCGAATGGGCCAAACTGAATCGATTATCCGGACTTGCCATGAAGCATGTCGTGACTCATTTGTGGCGAGCGAACCCGGTAGAAGAGTTATTTTGGCTTAGTGCAGCGGTTTCCTTGGTGCGATGCAGCGTATCAATGCAATGAAGCGGTCGGCGTGTATTGAGGGTGCGCGGATGGCTCTTGCCCGTGTCAATACATACCGGGCGGAGATGAAGGCCATCGGCGTTGCATCCGGGATTCGGATGAAGCCGAGTACCTGCCGAGCACTATTTTGAGGAAGTCCTGCAGGGCGCTCGTTTAATAGAGACGCAGTGCTCGAAGGATGTTATGTTTGAATGACATGTGTAATTTTATGAAACATCATTTCGATTTAATATAAGAGCTTTTTATACTTGTCCCTTCAAGTGGAAAACTACCTCCTGTGCAGCCGTTAATGTATATGTGTATATAACCTGAAAGAAGGCAGTCCTTGGCTTCAGCCCCCCGCACATAGTGCGGGGGTGTTTGCAAAAGGCGCATTTTCACACTTAACCCAACGTCTTGGTCCTGTAGAGGAGGTGATAGCGTAGCAAACTAGGCAACCGGACTATAATGCTTTATCACTTTCACTTAGCCATAGGGGTTCGAAGCTGGGGCTACGATATAGCCTCTGGTGGCACCGCACTCTCCCGAATGCGGGGTGCATATGTGCCTGACCGGAAGCGGTCCTTCGTCTGGCGCGGAGGAATTCTAAACATTCCTATGGATCATCGAGTGGTTGACCAGTCTCACGCTACATCATGACAGTCAGTTTTCGGCTTTCTCTACTGAGGTGCTCACCAGGCCGAACCGGGGCACAATCGCAGTAGTTCTCCTGGTGCCGCGTTAGCCGATGAAACAGAACGTAAGGCAGCAAAACACAGGAGCCGGGCAAACCCAACATTTGACCAAAGACATGATTCGGAGCTGATGCATATAAGGCCTAACTCGAGACGCCGAACACTCCCTAAGGTATTCGGTCTTTATGAAAGCGGGCAGAACAATGCCCTAAGCCCCTGGTGTCCAGGTACGCGCAAAGATTCTGACGCGGCCGATGGCAAAACGCCAGCCTCCTCCTCGGTTATAGCGAGAAACCGGGGGATGTATATCAACAAGAGACAGTAAAAAGGTTTACGCAGGGTCTTAATCTGAAAAGAATCCTTATAACAGGTCCCTACTGCATGTCTGCGCCTGTGTCTCCGTTGTGCCGTATCCTGGACGGCTGTAGCACGGTGTTCATCTGTGAAAAAGAAGAACTTTAGTAAAAAAATATCGTGCGGAAATGTAATTGGAAATAATCATAGTACGATTCAAAAATGAATAAAATTGAGCTTTATTGTCTCTCTGTGTACATGCATGGAGCCCCTTGTAAGGGGGGTATGCGACTAGGGAGCATTATGTTTATTTATGCCGGACTTGCCTAACCGTGTCCGGGGTCTGAACGACCTGCTTTAGACGCTTTTGGCCAGTAAGGCCGTATTATTGTGAGGCTGTTAAGGCAGTCGCACATTCTTTCCTTAAAGGATACGCACAGCTTCCCCTTAGTGAAATGATGCCTCGTGGACCGGGCATTTTAAGTTTGAGAGATGCATAGTGTGGTATTGCGTTAAAAGCGGTAGCTTGGCAAAGAGTGCTTGATGGCTATTTCTGAATGGGGCGATGTGGAAGACCAACTTTTTGCGACGGAAGTTGCCGGGTGAGCCGAACATAACTTCCAATAGTAAGGAGCCCGTACAATGGGCGTAAATGCCTGGCGTGATTCCTTGGAAGGAAGTGTTGCTATGGCTAATCCTGTTTGGGTCTATCCCCATATTGCGGATTGTGTCCTGATATAGCAGGTTTAAATCACTGCCGCTGTCCATTAGGACTTGCGTAAATTGAAGACCGTCGATTATAGGTTCTAGTATCAAGGCAGTCCATCCTGCGTTACGGATACTTTTGGAGTAGTCTTGATGGTCGAAAGTGATTGGTTTTGACAACCCGGTGTTGGGACTCCGCTGGGGTGAAGCGTGCGTGGCGTAATTCAATGGGCGCGCTCTATTTTCCTTTTGTTACTTGAAGTAAGTTTATTGTTTTGACCTCTTGTGGGAAATTCTTTTGGTTTCGGTGCTTTCTGCTTGTGGGGTTCGTCATCGTCTTACGCTTGGTGTATGTCGAGCCCCTTGCGTTTCAGCGTTGAGTCTGCGGACTGCTTGAAGACCCAACAATCTACGTGGGTATGGTTGGCGAGCTTCCGAAGTCTTGTGGATTTGACATATCCTGTCCGAGATTTTGTTTAAGTTGGATATCTCATCGCTGTTATCCTTAAGGGCAGTTTTTCGTTGTTACGCCATGAGCTTTTGAATCCGGCGTTGACTGCCAAACTCTTTGGACCGTTCCCTTAATTGGGCGCTGGTCTGGCTGCGTCGTGGTTTCCGTTCCATCTCGACCCGGATGTACTTGGAGTCGCTGGTATTGCATCTTGCTAGCCAGCTATCCTCTCCCCGCAAAAAGCGGGTCATGAGGCTTGTCGGTCACGGCCATTGTTCTTGGTTTTTCCGGCCAAGGTGTCTGGCGAGCCATTCGTCTCGGACGTTATGTTTAAAAGCTGCTAAGGCTTGGCGTCGAGACAGTCGACTACTTGGTTCTTTTGGTGAGGAACCTGTTCGAAATTTTCGGGCTGACTCACCGGGCTGTTGGGTTATGTGACTTAAATCGTGCTGCGTCCAGGAGGTCGGATATAGGTGCCACGAAATTGGCTCGAAAAGCATCCTCAAGCTCTTCCCAACTACCAATGGTGTTTTCGGGAGGCTTTTGAGCCAATGCCGGGCTGGCCCTTTGAGCTTGAGGGTAGGTATTTTATGGGCGTGGAGATCATCTCCTCTTGCCATGTGTATGTGGAGGATGTAATCCTCAATCCAGACTCCAGTGGTCTGTAGTTCCATCGTATGCCTCTATGTTTACGGATTTGAATCCTCGGGAATTCATAATCCGGCACCTCATCGGTGAAACATAGAGGGTGCGCATACCCTGTATTTGGGTATGCCGTGATGTTCGGACACTTGACGTGTTGTACTTGTTTGCTTGGAGCTTGCTCTCTTGGCCCGTAGATGGACCTAAGCTGGGCCATCCTTTTGCTGCGGATCGCGTGCGGATTATGTCTGGCGCCTCTTGCCGCTCTATTCTTGTTATGTGGTCGTCTATCCGACCGGGCGGCCTTTTGCTTTTTGATTGCTTGGGGGCTCTAAGGCCTCCTTATCGAATTCAGGCGATGGTTTGGCGCTTTGGGTAGCTCTTTGTTTGGCGACTGTCTCCGTACTTGTGCTGCGGTGTTGAGTACCTTGCTCCATCTAATTACAGGTGTATCTTCCGCAGTTTTGAGCTTATACCTTTTTTTCAGGCTACGCGCAGTGTAACGAGCCTTTTGTGGAGGTTCTTACTGCTCCAACGACTTGTCCGGTGTGAGATCGTTCGGACTGTTATCTTCGCGGGGCGGGTTGTTTATCCAAGTTGTCTGTTCGGACTGTTGTTCGATGGCGTGTTAAATGCGTCCACGGATCGACCTGCTTGATGGCTGGTCCGTGTGGCTGCCGTTTTTGTCGAGGCGGGACTTGGTGCGGCGTTTACGTTGCCGTTTTGACTGCTTTTCGAGGGATTTATCCTTCGTAGTGTCCCGTTGTTCCTCGTTGCCACTTCCTTTAGGAGTATCCACCATGTATACATCGTGAGATGAGGTGTCCGTCCGGTATCCTATAGGTTCTGGTCCGTGGTTATCTCCTACATCGTCGTCCATGCCGTCGATGTCTTCGGAGTCGAAATTGAGCACGTTGTTTAAACTTTCGACAGTGGCTACAAAGTGGGTGGTGGGTGGGCGTCGAATTTCTTCGTCTTCCGCATCCCAACCTTCCTGACCATAGTCCGGCCAGGGCTCTCCTGACAAAGGGAGAGACTTTAATGAATTCAGAATGTCGCCAAGGGGTGAGTGCTGGAAGATGTCTGCGGCGGTGAACTCCATAACCGGTGCCCGTCCGGATTCGGACCGGCAGGGCGCTGGAGGTTGGAGTCCGGAGAGGAGTCCGGCACCTCGAGTCACGGGCTCTGCAAAGGGACAGGGATGGTGTTGGCTCAATCGCCGTGAGATATCGTAGCCCCAGGCGGTGTCCAACCACTCGTCCTCGATCGACGAAATCGGCTCCGAACTAAGGGTCGGGCGGAATGACTAATCTTGACCTCCGAGGACACTGACCGGTGGCAGAGCTAGATCATACCCATCGAGAGGCGGTGCGGCGCGCATGGCTGTGGCTCGGACCCGTCGAAGATCAAGTCTCCAGCGGACGTCGGCCGTGTAGTTCAAACTTCAAATCTGACACGATGGCGGGGCGTAGCTTCGATCTGCTCCGGATGGCTGGCGAATTGGCCCACAGCAAAGCCGCCGAACACGAAGATCTGTCCGGGGAGAAAAGTCTCGCCCTGGACCACGTCGTTGTTGATGATCGCAGGAGCCATCGGGCCTAAAGGCGACGACACAGAGGAACTCTCAATGAAAGCACCAATGTCGGTGTCAAAACTGGCGGATCTCGGGTAGGGGGTCCCGAACTGTGCGTCTAGGCGGATGGTAACAGGAGACAAGGGACACGATGTTTTTACCCAGGTTGGGCCCTCTCGATGGAGGTAAAACCCTACTCCTGCTTGATTAATATTGATGATATGGGTAGTACAAGAGTAGATCTACCACGAGATCGGAGAGGCTAAACCCTAGAAGCTAGCCTATGGTATGATTGTTGTTAGATCTCACGGACTAAAACCCTCCGGTTTATATAGACACCGGATAGGGTTAGGGTTACAGAGTTGGTTACATTGGTAGGAGATCTACATATCCGTATTGCCAAGCTTGCCTTCCACGCCAAGGAAAGTCCCATCCGGACACGGGACGGAGTCTTCAATCTTGTATCTTCATAGTCCAGGAGTCCGACCACCGGTGATTGTTCGGCTATCCGAACACCCCCTAATCCGGGTCTCCCTCAGCAAGCCATCGAGAATAAATGGATCTTCAAGAAGAAGACTGACGCTGATGGTAATGTAACTGTCTACAAAGCTTGACTAGTCGCAAAAAGGTTTCTGACAAGTTCAAGGTGTTGATTACAATGAGAATTTCTCAACTGTAGCGATGCTTAAGTCTGTCCGAATCATGTTAGCAATTGCCACATTTTATGAAATCGGGCAAATGGATGTCAAAACTGCATTCCTTAATGGTTTTCTTAAAGAAGAGTTGTATATGATGCAACGGAAGGTTTTGTCAATCTGAAGGTGCTAACAAAATGTGCAAGCTCCAGCGATCCATCTATGGACTGGTGCAAGCATCTCGGAGTTGGAATATACGCTTTGATAAGTTGGTCAAAGCATATAGTTTTATACGGACTTGTAGTGAAGCATGTATTTACAAGAAAGTGAGTGGGAGCACTACAGCATTTCTGATAAGTATCTGTGAATGACATATTGTTGATCGGAAATAATGTAGAATTATTCTGCAAAGCATAAAGGAGTGTTTTGAAGGAGTTTTTCAAAGAAAGACCTCAGTAAAGCTACTTACATATTGAGCATCAAGATCTATTGAGATAGATCAAAACGCTTGATAAGATTTTCAATGAGTACATACCTTGACAAGATTTTGAAGTAGTTCAAAATGGAACAGTCAAAGAAAGAGTTCTTGCCTATGTTGCAAAGGTATGAAATTGAGTAAGACTCAAATCCCGACCACGGCAGAAAATAGAAAGAGATTGAAAGTGTTTCCCTATGCATCAGTCATAGGTTCCATAAAAGTATGCCATGCTATGGACCAGACCTATTGTATACTCTGCCATGGTTTGGCAAGGAGTACAATAGTGATCTAGGAGTAGATCACTGGACATTGGTCAAAATTATCCTTAGTGGGATAAGGATATGTTTCTCGATTATGGAGGTGACAAAAGGTTCGTCGTAAAGGGTTATGTCAATACAAGTTTTGGCACTGATCCAGATGACTCTAAGTCTTAATCTGGATACATATTGAAAGTGGGAGCAATTAGCTAGAGTAGCTCCGTGCAGAGCATTGTAGAGTTAGAATATTTGCAAAATACATACGGCTCTGAATATGACAAACCCGTTGACTAAACTTTTCTCACAAGCAAAACATGATCATACCTTAGTACTCTTTGGGTGTTAATCACATAGCGATGTGAACTAGATTATTGACTCTAGTAAACCCTTTGGGTGTTGCTCACATGACGATGTGAACTATGGGTATTAATCACATGTAGATGTGAATATTGATATTAAATCACATGGCGATGTGAACTAGATTATTGACTCTAGTGCAAGTGGGAGACTGAAGCAAATATGCCCTAGAGGCAATGATAAAGTTATTATTTATTTCCTTATATCAGGATAAATGATTATTATTCATGCTAGAATTGTATTAACCGGAAACATAATACATGTGTGAATACATAGACAAACACAGTGTCACTAGTATGCCTCTACTTGACTAGCTCGTTAATCAAAGATGGTTAAGTTTCCTAACCATAGACATGATTTCTCATTTGATTAACGGGATCACATCATTAGGAGAATGATGTGATTGACTTGACCCATTCCATTAGCTTAGCTTTTGATCGTTTAGTATGTTGCTATTGCTTTCTTCATGACTTATACATGTTCCTATGACTATGAGATTATGCAACTCCCGTTTACCGGAGGAACGCTTTGTGTTCTACCAAACGTCATAACGTAACAAAGGAGCTGTACAGGTGTCTCCGAAGGTACATGTTGAGTTGGCGTATTTCGAGATTACGATTTGTCACTCCGATTGTCGGAGAGATATCTCTGGGCCCTCTCGGTAATGCACATCACTATAAGCCTTGCAAGCAATGTAGCTAATGAGTTAGTTACGGGATGATGCATTACGTAGCGAGTAAAGAGACTTGCAGTAGCAGATTGAACTAGGTATTGAGATACCGACGATCGAATCTCGGGCAAGTAACATACCGATGACAAAAGGAACAACGTATGTTGTTATGCGATTTGACCGATAAAGATCTTCGTAGAATCTGTAGGAGCCAATATGAGCATCCAGGTTCCGCTATCGGGGACATGAAGAGGAGTCTCGAAATGGTCGAGACGTAAAGATTGATATATTGGACGACTATATTCGGAAATCGGAAAGGTTCCGAGTGATTCGGGTATTTTTCGGAGTACCGAAGAGTTACGGGAATTCGTATTGGGCCTTAATGGGCCATACGGGAAAGGAGAGAAAGGCCCATGATCTTGTGTGTTCGTAGGATTTTTTTTGAAATTAGTACGTTCCCTAACATATGGGCCCTCCAATCGCTAAAGCAACGTTATACCGCCGAGATAATCCAGAGCACGGTTACACCTGTGTAAATAGTAAACCAAAAGAAAAGTAATAAATAAGGAATGTATGTGACATTTTTTATGTATAAACATCAACAAGTGATCTAACATCTTGCAAAATAACATCTCCAGAAGTCACCAATGGTTGTTGTGCCCGAGTAAAACAACAATGCATGCTCCAAATGCTTGTTTTGTGTCCCGAGTTTTGTTTTTGTTTTCTACAAGTGTCCACGGATGACTTCTTTCTAGGTGAATTTTTACTGGGTGTTAGAACATATGTTCATGTTCTTCGACACAAAATTTGATTTTTTTTATTTTCTACACTATTTTAGGGATTTTCCAAAAGTACATGAGTTCAGGAGAGGATAATCCATGTCAGAGTGTTATTTAAAATTATAACAAAAAGGTGAGAAGGTTTTATTTAAAGGAGAAAGACAGAGGGAGATGTGGTGCAAACAAACAAAATGTTACGGGTGATTCTACTCCATAACTGAATAGTCAAGTATTAATGAAATATGTATGGATGGAGCCGGAACTTTGGCCATAGGTTGGAGGTACATAGGTGGTAGCCTTAATTACTACACTAACTAAGCTACATTTTTTGTTGCGAATAGCTAACCTTCATGACTTATAGGTAATTAAGAGTGACCAAAAGCAGTTGTGTACCAAAGCAAAAACAAACTCGTGTAATATGTTGTACAGTCACAGGCTCACAGCTCGCTGTTGTAATCTAAACCTTTTCCCTTGAGCTTGATGGGGACAACTGCTATAACTCCTAGTTGTTGTACAGCGAACCTAGTCTTGCTCATCATAATACTCACATTAATTTAGAATTTCAACAATAAGCTAGCTACATGCCAATCCCCCAAGCCATCTATCCAACTGAAAGCAACATATATGATTTAGCATCTCCCAAGTATTACCCAAAGGATTCTATGCTTAAACCGATGACACGTGGTACCGCAAGAGGCTATGCCAGAAATGTATGCCCTGAGCATGGCGCTTGGCATACATATATGCCAAGAAGCATGCATGTAGCCTGGCCGTCAAAGATCTTTTGTTGCCGAGTAGCCATATACCACGCTCGGCTTATGCTTTTTCGAGTACATGATAGAAAATACTTGGCTTATACCCAATTGCCGACATGGTGTAAGCCGAATCCAAAATACCGTTTTGGACACTCAGCTTAGAGTTTGCCTATTAAATTTGGGTGTTAGCCGAGTATATTGGATACGAGCTTTAAATGTATTTCCTCTATCGCATACAACATCCTGTTATGTAACAACCCTTTCACACTGTGGCGATCTGTACTCAATGATAATCGATAAAATATTTTCTCTCACTAACTCTTGACAAAGCCTGTTTTTAGTCGATCTACCACAAATAACATTGGGAGAGGATGTATTCAATGCCGCATATGAAGAGCATAGTTGTAAGTAGCTGGCTATGTCATTCTATATTTTTACGCTTAGTATAGTGCACTAAATAGATCTAAATTGTGCATGATACATTTAGCGTATGGTCCATCCAATCGCTGAAACAACGTTATACCGCCGAGATAATCCAGAGCCCAGTTACACCTGTGTAAATAGTAAATTGAAATAAAAGTAATAAATAAGGAATGTATGTGGCATTTTTTATGTATAAACATCAACAAGTGATCTAACCTCTTGCAAAATAACATGTCCAAAAGACACCCATGGTTGTTGTGCCAAAGTAAAAGAAAAATGCATTCTCCAAATGCTTGTTTCCTGTCCCGAATATTGTTTTTTTTACAGGTCTCCGTGGATGACTTCTTTGTAGGTGAATTTTTACTGGGTGTTAGAACATATGTTGATGTTCATCGAGACAAAATCTGATAATTTTTTTATTTTCTACACTATTTTAGGGATTTTCCAAAGTTACATGAGTTCAGGAGAAGATAATCCATGTCAGAGTGCTAATTAAAATTATAACAAAAAAGTGAGAAGGTTTTATTTAAAGGAGAAAGACAGAGGGAGATGTGGTGCAAACAAACAAAATGCTATGGGTTGTTTCTACTCCATAACTGAATAGTCAAATATTAATGAAATATGTATGGATGGATCCGGAACTTTGGCCATAGGTTGGAGGTACCTAGGTGGTAGCCCTTAATTACTACACTAACTAAGCTACATATTTTCTTGCGAATAGCTAACCTTCATGAGTTATAGGTAATTAGGAGTGAACAAAAGCAGTGGTGTACCAATGCAGAAACAAACTAAGTGTAATATGTTGTATGATCCAGGTGCTCACAGTACTGTCGTAATCTGAACCTTTCCCTTGAGCTCGATGGGGACAACTGCTATAACTTCCAGTTGTTGGACAGCGAACCTAGTCTTGCTCATCATAATACTCACATTAATTTAGAATTTCAACAATAAGCTAGCTACATGCCAATCCCCCAAGCCATCTATCCAACTGAAAGCAACAAATATGATTTAGCATCTCCCAAGTATTACCCAAAGGATTCTATGCTTAAACCGATGACACGTGGTACCGCAAGAAGCTTTGCCAGAAATGTACGCACTGAGCATGGCGCTTGACTTACATATACGCCAAGAAGCATGAATGTAGCCTGGCCGTCAAAGATCTTTTGTTGCCGAGCAGCCATATACCACGCTCGGCTTATGCTTTGTCGAGTACATGATAGAAAGTACTTGGCTTATACCCAATTGCCGACATGGTGTAAGCCGAATCCTAAGTTCCGTGTTGGACACTCAGTTTAGAGTTTGCCTATTAAATTTGGGTGTTAGCCGAGTATATTATATACGGGCTTTAAATGTATTTCCTCTAGCGCATACAACATCCTGTTATGTAACAACCCTTTCACACTGTGGCGCTCTGTACTCAATGATAATCGATAAAATATTTTCTCTCACTAACTCTTGAAAAAGCCCGATTTTAGTCGAACTACCACAAATAACATTGGGAGTGGATGTATTCAATGCCGCATATAAAGAGCATAGTTGTAAGTAGCGGGCTATGTCATTCTATATTTTTACGCTTAATATAGTGTACTAAATAGATCTAAATTGTGCATGATACATTTAGCGTATGGGCCATCCAATCGCTAAAACAACGTTATACCACCGAGATAATCCAGAGCAGAGTTACACCTATGTAAAAAGTAAACTGGATGAAAAGTAATAAATAAGGAATGTATGTGACATTTTTTATGTATAAACATCAACAAGTGATCTAACATCTTGCAAAATAACATGTCCAAAAGACACCCAATTAGTTGTTGTGCCAAAGTGAAAGTAAAATGCATGCTCCAAATGCTTGTTTTGTGTCCCGAATTTTGTTTTTTTCTACAGGTCTCCACGGATGACTTCTTTGTAGGTGAATTTTTACTGGGTGTTAGAACATATGTTGATGTTCATCGAGACAAAATCTGATATATTTTTTATTTTCTACACTATTTTAGGGGTTTTCCAAAGGTACATGAGTTCAGGAGAAGATAATCCATGTCAGAGTGCTATTTAAAATTATAACAAAAAAGTGAGAAGGTTTTATTTAAAGGAGAAAGACAGAGGGAGATGTGGTGCAAACAAACAAAATGATATGGGTTGTTTCTACTCCATAACTGAATAGTCAAATATTAATGAAATATGTATGGATGGATCCGGAACTTTGGCCATAGGTTGGAGGTACCTAGGTGGTAGCCCTTAATTACTACACTAACTAAGCTACATATTTTGTTGCGAATAGCTAACCTTCATGAGTTATAGGTAATTAGGAGTGAACAAAAGCAGTGGTGTACCAATGTAGAAACAAACTCGTGTAATATGTTGTACAGTCACAGGCTCACAGCTCGCTGTCGTAATCTGAACCTTTCACTTGAGCTCGATGGGGACAACTGCTATAGCTTCCAGCTGTTGGACAGCGAACCTAGTCTAGCTCATCATAATACTCACATTAATTTAGAATTTCAACAATAAGCTAGCTACGTGCTAATCCCCCAAGCCATCTATCCAATTGAAAGCAACAAATATGATTTAGCATCTCCCAAGTATTACCCAAAGGATTCTATGCTTAAACCGATGACACGTGGTACCGCAAGAAGCTTTGCCACAAATGTACGCACTGAGCATGGCGCTTGGCTTACATATACGCCAAGAAGCATGAATGTAGCCTGGCTGTCAAAGATCTTTTGTTGCCGAGCAGCCATATACCGCGCTCGGCTTATGCTTTGTCGCGTACATGATAGAAAATACTTGGCTTATACCCAATTGCCGACATGGTGTAAGCCGAATCCTAAATTCCGTGTTGGACACTCAGTTTAGAGTTTGCCTATTAAATTTGGGCGTTAGCCGAGTATATTATATACGGGCTTTAAATGTATTTCCTCTAAGCGCGTACAACATCCTGTTATGTAACAACCCTTTCACACTGTGGCGCTTTGTACTCAATGATAATCGATAAAATATTTTCTCTCACTAACTCTTGAAAAAGCCCGATTTTAGTCGAACTACCACAAATAACATTGGGAGTGGATGTATTCAATGCCGCATATGAAGAGCATAGTTGTAAGTAGCTGGCTATGTCATTCTATATTTTTACGCTTAATATAGTGTACTAAATAGATCTAAATTGTGGATGATACATTTAGCATATGGGCCATCCAATCGCTAAAACAACGTTATACCACTGAGATAATCCAGAGCAGAGTTACACCTATGTAAAAAGTAAACTGGAAGAAAAGTAATAAATAAGGAATGTATGTGACATTTTTTATGTATAAACATCAACAAGTGATCTAACATCTTGCAAATAACATGTCCAAAAGACACCCATGGTTGTTGTGCCAAAGTAAAAGAAAAATGCATGCTCCAAATGCTTGTTTTGTGTCCCGAATTTTGTTTTTTTCTACAGGTCTCCACGGATGACTTCTTTCTGGGTGAATTTTTACTGGGTGTTAGAACATATGTTGATGTTCATCGACAGAAAATTTGAAATTTTTTATTTTCTACATTATTTTAGGTATTTTCCAAAGGTACATGAGTTCACGAGAAGATAATCCATGTCAGAGTGCTATTTAAAATTATAACAAAAAAGTGAGAATGTTTTATTTAAAGGAGAAATACAGAGGGACATGTGGTGCAAACAAACAAAATGTTATGGGTTGATTCTACTCCATAACTGAATAGTCAAATATTAATGAAATATGTATGAATGGAGCCGGAACTTTGGCCATAGGTTGGAGGTACCTAGGTGGTAGCCCTTAAATTACTACACTAACTAAGCTACATTTTTTGTTGCGAATAGCTAACCTTCATGAGTTATAGGTAATTAAGAGTGAAAAAGCAGTGGTGTACCAAAGCAAAAACAAAATCGTGTAATATATTGTACAGTCACCGGCTCACAGCTCGCCCTTGTAATCTGAACCTTTTCCCTTGAGCTCGATGGGGACAGCAGCTACAACTTCTAGTTGTTGGACCCATGAACCTAGTCTTGCTTATCATAATACTCACATTAATTTAGAATTTGAACAATAAGATAGCTACATGCCAATCCCCCAATCCATCTATCCAACTGAAAGCAACAAATATGATTTAGCATCTCCCAAGTATTACCCCAAGGATTCTATGCTTAGACCGATGACACGTGGTATCGCAAGAAGCTTTGCCAAATATGTACGCCCTGAGCATGGCGCTTGGCTTACATATACGCCAAGAAGCATGAATGTAGCCTGGCCGTCAAAGTTCTTTTGCTGCCGAGCAGCCATATACCGCGCTCGGCTTATGCTTTGTCGAGTACATGATAGAAAATACTTGGCTTATACCCAATTGCCGACATGGTGTAAGCCGAATCCTAAATACCGTGTTGGACACTCAGCTTAGAGTTTGCCTATTAAATTTGGGTGTTAGCCGAGTATATTATATATGGGCTTTAAATGTATTTCCTCTAGCGCATACAACATCCTGTTATGTAACAACCCTTTCACACTGTGGCGCTCTGTACTCAATGATAATCGATAAAATATTTTCTCTCACTAACTCTTGAAAAAGCCCGATTTTAGTCGAACTACCACAAATAACATTGGGAGTGGATGTATTCAATGCCGCATATGAAGAGCATAGTTGTAAGTAGCGGGCTATGTCATTCTATATTTTTACGCTTAATATAGTGTACTAAATAGATCTAACTTGTGCATGATACATTTAGCGTATGGGCCATCCAATCGCTAAAACAACGTTATACCACCGAGATAATCCAGAGCAGAGTTACACCTATGTAAAAAGTAAACTGGATGAAAAGTAATAAATAAGGAATGTATGTGACATTTTATGTATAAACATCAACAAGTGATCTAATATCTTGCAAAATAACATGTCCAAAAGACACCCATGGTTGTTGTGCCAAAGTAAAAGAAAAATGCATGCTCCAAATGCTTGTTTTGTGTCCCGAATTTTGTTTTTTTCTACAGGTCTCCACGGATGACTTCTTTCTAGGTGAATTTTTACTGGGTGTTAGAACATATGTTGATGTTCATCGAGGCAAAATCTGATATATTTTTTATTTTCTACACTATTTTAGGGATTTTCCAAAGGTACATGAGTTCAGGAGAAGATAATCCATGTCAGAGTGCTATTTAAAATTATAACAAAAAAGTGAGAAGGTTTTATTTAAAGGAGAAAGACAGAGGGAGATGTGGTGCAAACAAACAAAATGCTATGGGTTGTTTCTACTCCATAACTGAATAGTCAAATATTAATGAAATATGTATGGATGGATCCGGAACTTTGGCCATAGGTTGGAGGTACCTAGGTGGTAGCCCTTAATTACTACACTAACTAAGCTACATATTTTGTTGCGAATAGCTAACCTTCATGAGTTATAGGTAATTAGGAGTGAACAAAAAGCAGTGGTGTACCATTGCAGAAACAAACTTCGTAATATGTTGTACAGTCATGTGCTCACTGCTCGCTGTAATCTGAACCTTTCCCTTGAGCTCGATGGGGACAACTGCTATAACTTCCAGCTGTTGGACAGCGAACCTAGTCTTGCTCAGCATAATACTCACATTAATTTAGAATTTCAACAATAAGCTAGCTACATGCCAATCCCCCAAGCCATCTATCCAACTGAAGGCAACAAATATGATATCGCATTTACCAAGTATTACCCAAAGGATTCTATGCTTAAACCGATGACACGTGGTACCGCAAGAAGCTTTGCCAGAAATGTACGCACTGAGCATGGCGCTTGGCTTACATATACGCCAAGAAGCGTGAATGTAGCCTGGCTGTCAAAGATCTTTTGTTGCCGAGCAGCCATATACCGTGCTCGGCTTATGCTTTGTCGAGTACATGATAGAAAATACTTGGCTTATACCCAATTGCCGACATGGTGTAAGCCGAATCCTAAATTCCGTGTTGGACACTCAGTTTAGAGTTTGCCTATTAAATTTGGGTGTTAGCCGAGTATATTATATCTGGGCTTTAAATGTATTTCCTCTAGCGCATACAACATCCTGTTATGTAACAACCCTTTCACCTTTGTGGCGCTCTGTACTCAATGATAATCGATAAAATATTTTCTCTCACTAACTCTTGAAAAAGCCCGATTTTAGTCGAACTACCACAAATAACATTGGGAGTGGATGTATTCAATGCCGCATATGAAGAGCATAGTTGTAAGTAGCTGGCTATGTCATTCTATATTTTTACGCTTAATATAGTGTACTAAATAGATCTAAATTGTGCATGATACATTTAGCATATGGGCCATCTAATCGCTAAAAGAACGTTATACCACCGAGATAATCCAGAGCAGAGTTACACCTATGTAAAAAGTAAACTGGAAGAAAAGTAATAAATAAGGAATGTATGTGACATTTTTTATGTATAAACATCAACAAGTGATCTAACATCTTGCAAAATAACATGTCCAAAAGACACCCATGGTTGTTGTGCCAAAGTGAAAGAAAAATGCATGCTCCAAATGCTTGTTTTGTGTCCCGAATTTTGTTTTTTTCTACAGGTCTCCACGGATGACTTCTGTCTAGGTGAATTTTTACTGGGTGTTAGAACATATGTTGATGTTCATCGACAGAAAATTTGAATTTTTTTATTTTCTACACTATTTTAGGTATTTTCCAAAGGTACATGAGTTCACGAGAAGATAATCCATGTCAGAGTGCTATTTAAAATTATAACAAAAAAGTGAGAATGTTTTATTTAAAGGAGAAATACAGAGGGACATGTGGTGCAAACAAACAAAATGTTGTGGGTTGATTCTACTCCATAACTGAACAGTCAAATATTAATGAAATATGTATGAATGGAGCCGGAACTTTGGCCATAGGTTGGAGGTACCTAGGTGGTAGCCCTTAATTACTACACTAACTAAGCTACATTTTTTGTTGCGAATAGCTAACCTTCATGACTTATAGGTAATTAAGAGTGAAAAAGCAGTGGTGTACCAAAGCAGAAACAAAATCGTGTAATATATTGTACAGTCACCGGCTCACAGCTCGCCGTTGTAATCTGAACCTTTTCCCTTGAGCTCGATGGGGACAGCTGCTACAACTTCTAGTTGTTGGACCGCGAACCTAGTCTTGCTTATCATAATACTCACATTAATTTAGAATTTGAACAATAAGATAGCTACATGCCAATCCCCCAATCCATCTATCCAACTGAAAGCAACAAATATGATTTAGCATCTCCCAAGTATTACCCAAAGGATTTTATGCTTAGACCGATGACACGTGGTATCGCAAGGAGATTTGCCAAAAATGTATGCCCTGAGCATGGCGCTTGGCTTACATATATGCCAAGAAGCATGAATGTAGCCTGGCCGTCAAAGTTCTTTTGCTGCCGAGCAGCCATATACCGTGCTCGGCTTATGCTTTGTCGAGTACATGATAGAAAATACTTGGCTTATACCCAATTGCCGACATGGTGTAAGCCGAATCCTAAATACCGTGTTGGACACTCAGCTTAGAGTTTGCCTATTAAATTTGGGTGTTAGCCGAGTACATTGGATATGGGCTTTAAATGTATTTCCTCTAGCACATACAACATCTTGTTATGTAACAACCCTTTCACACTGTGGCGATCTGTACTCAATGATAGTCGATAAAATATTTTTTCTCAGTAACTCTTGACAAATCCTGTTTTTAGTCGAACTACCACAAATAACATTGGGAGAGCATGTATTCAATGCCGCATATGAAGAGCATAGTTGTAAGTAGCTGGCTATGGCATTCTATATTTTTAAGCTTAGTATAGTGCGCTAAATAGATGTAAATTGTGCATGATACATTTAGCGTATGGGCCATCCAATCGCTGAAAGAACGTTATACCGTCGAGATAATCCAGAATACGATTACACCTGTGTAAATAGTAAACTGAAAGAAAAGTAATAAATAAGGAATGTGTGTGAAATTTTTTATGTATAAACATCAACAAGTGATCTAACATCTTGCAAAATAACACGTCGAAAAGACACCCATGGTTGTTGTGCCAAAGTAAAAGAAAAATGCATTCTCCAAATGCTTGTTTTGTGTCCCGAATTTTGTTTTTTTTTCTACAGGTCTCCATGGATGACTTCTTTCTATGTGAATTTTTACTGGGTGTTAGAACAAATGTTGATGTTCATCGACACAAAATCGGATTTTTTTTTATTTTCTACACTATTTTAGGGATTTGCCAAAGGTACATGAGTTCAGGAGAAGATAATCCATGTCGGAGTGCTATTTAAAATTATAACAAAAAAGTGAGAAGGTTTTATTTAAGGGAAATTTACATTTATGCCCCTAATTTGCGCCCACTCTCAGATTTACCCCTAAATTTTTGATGCGCTCAAATTTGCCCCTAAAAAGCATTTTAAGTCGCAGGAATGCCCTTCCATATGGTCAAAGTTGTTTGAACAAAACTTTGAAAATTCATAACAAATTCATACGAAGTCAGAAAAATGCAAATAAGATATCCAAATGTTCATACAAACATCACCTACATTTTTTGTTGCGAATAGCTAACCTTCATGAGTTATAGGTAATTAAGAGTGAAAAAGCAGTGGTGTACCAAAGCAGAAACAAAATCGTGTAATATAATGTACAGTCACCGGCTCACAGCTCGCCCTTGTAATCTGAACCTTTTCCCTTGAGCTCGATGGGGACAGCTGCTACAACTTCTAGTTGTTGGACCGCGAACCTAGTCTTGCTTATCATAATACTCACATTAATTCAGAATTTGAATAATAAGATAGCTACATGCCAATCCCCCAATCCATCTATCCAACTGAAAGCAACAAATATGATTTAGCATCTCCCAAGTATTACCCAAAGGATTCTATGCTTAGACCGATGATACGTGGTATCGCAAGAAGCTTTGCCAAATATGTACGCCCTGAGCATGGCGCTTGGCTTACATATACGCCAAGAAGCATGAATGTAGCCTGGCCGTCAAAGTTCTTTTGCTGCCGAGCAGCCATATACTGCGCTCGGCTTATGCTTTGTCGAGTACATGATAGAAAATACTTGGCTTATAACCAATTGCCGACATGGTGTAAGCCGAATCCTAAATACCGTGTTGGACACTCAGCTTAGAGTTTGCCTATTAAATTTGGGTGTTAGCCGAGTATATTATATATGGGCTTTAAATGTATTTCCTCTAGCGTATACAACATCCTGTTATGTAATAACCCTTTCACACTGTGGCGCTCTGTACTCAATGATAATCGATAAAATATTTTCTCTCACTAACTCTTGAAAAAGCCCGATTTTAGTCGAACTACCACAAATAACATTGGGAGTGGATGTATTCAATGCCGCATATGAAGAGCATAGTTGTAAGTAGCGGGCTATGTCATTCTATATTTTTACGCTAATATAGTGTACTAAATAGATCTAACTTGTGCATGATACATTTAGCGTATGGGCCATCCAATCGCTAAAACAACGTTATACCACCGAGATAATCCAGAGCAGAGTTACACCTATGTAAAAAGTAAACTGGATGAAAAGTAATAAATAAGGAATGTATGTGACATTTTTATGTATAAACATCAACAAGTGATCTAACATCTTGCAAAATAACATGTCCAAAAGACACCCATGGTTGTTGTGCCAAAGTAAAAGAAAAATGCATGCTCCAAATGCTTGTTTTGTGTCCCGAATTTTGTTTTTTTCTACAGGTCTCCACGGATGACTTCTTTCTAGGTGAATTTTTACTGGGTGTTAGAACATATGTTGATGTTCATCGAGAAAAAATCTGATATATTTTTTATTTTCTACACTATTTTAGGGATTTTCCAAAGGTACATGAGTTCAGGAGAAGATAATCCATGGAAGAGTGCTATTTAAAATTATAACAAAAAAGTTAGAAGGTTTTATTTAAAGGAGAAAGACAGAGGGAGATGTGGTGCAAACAAACAAAATGATATGGGTTGTTTCTACTCCATAACTGAATAGTCAAATATTAATGAAATATGTATGGATGGATCCGGAACTTTGGCCATAGGTTGGAGGTACCTAGGTGGTAGCCCTTAATTACTACACTAACTAAGCTACATATTTTGTTGCGAATAGCTAACCTTCATGAGTTATAGGTAATTAGGAGTGAACAAAAGCAGTGGTGTACCATTGCAGAAACAAACTCGTGTAATATGTTGTACAGTCACAGGCTCACTGCTCGCTGTCGTAATCTGAACCTTTCCCTTGAGCTCGATGGGGACAACTGCTATAACTTCCAGCTGTTGGACAGCGAACCTAGTCTTGCTCAGCATAATACTCACATTAATTTAGAATTTCAACAATAAGCTAGCTACATGCCAATCCCCCAAGCCATCTATCCAACTGAAAGCAACAAATATGATTTCGCATTTACCAAGTATTACCCAAAGGATTCTATGCTTAAACCGATGACACGTGGTACCGCAAGAAGCTTTGCCAGAAATGTACGCACTGAGCATGGCGCTTGGCTTACATATACGCCAAGAAGCATGAATGTAGCCTGGCCATCAAGGATCTTTTGTTGCCGAGCAGCCATATACCGCGGCAGCTTTATGCTTTGTCGAGTACATGATAGAAAATACTTGGCTTATACCCAATTGCCGACATGGTGTAAGCCGAATCCTAAATTCCGTGTTGGACACTCAGTTTAGAGTTTGCCTATTAAATTTGGGTGTTAGCCGAGTATATTATATACGGGCTTTAAATGTATTTCCTCTAGCGCATACAACATCCTGTTATGTAACAACCCTTTCACACTGTGGCGCTCTGTACTCAATGATAATCGATAAAATATTTTCTCTCACTAACTCTTGAAAAAGCCCGATTTTAGTCGAACTACCACAAATAACATTGGGAGTGGATGTATTCAATGCCGCATATGAAGAGCATAGTTGTAAGTAGCTGGCTATGTCATTCTATATTTTTACGCTTAATATAGTGTACTAAATAGATCTAAATTGTGCATGATACATTTAGCATATGGGCCATCTAATCGCTAAAGCAACGTTATACCACCGAGATAATCCAGAGCAGAGTTACACCTATGTAAAAAGTAAACTGGAAGAAAAGTAATAAATAAGGAATGTATGTGACATTTTTTATGTATAAACATCAACAAGTGATCTAACATCTTGCAAAATAACATGTCCAAAAGACACCCATGGTTGTTGTGCCAAAGTGAAAGAAAAATGCATGCTCCAAATGCTTGTTTTGTGTCCCGAATTTTGTTTTTTTCTACAGGTCTCCACGGATGACTTCTTTCTAGGTGAGTTTTTACTGGGTGTTAGAACATATGTTGATGTTCATCGACAGAAAATTTGAATTTTTTTATTTTCTACACTATTTTAGGTATTTTCCAAAGGTACATGAGTTCACGAGAAGATAATCCATGTCAGAGTGCTATTTAAAATTATAACAAAAAAGTGAGAATGTTTTATTTAAAGGAGAAATACAGAGGGACATGTGGTGCAAACAAACAAAATGTTATGGGTTGATTCTACTCCATAACTGAACAGTCAAATATTAATGAAATATGTATGAATGGAGTCGGAACTTTGGCCATAGGTTGGAGGTACCTAGGTGGTAGCCCTTAATTACTACACTAACTAAGCTACATTTTTTGTTGCGAATAGCTAACCTTCATGACTTATAGGTAATTAAGAGTGAAAAAGCAGTGGTGTACCAAAGCAGAAACAAAATCGTGTAATATATTGTACAGTCACCGGCTCACATTTCGCCGTTGTAATCTGAACCTTTTCCCTTGAGCTCGATGGGGACAGCTGCTACAACTTCTAGTTGTTGGACCGCGAACCTAGTCTTGCTTATCATAATACTCACATTAATTTAGAATTTGAACAATAAGATAGCTACATGCCAATCCCCCAATCCATCTATCCAACTGAAAGCAACAAATATGATTTAGCATCTCCCAAGTATTACCCAAAGGATTTTATGCTTAGACCGATGACACGTGGTACCGCAAGAAGCTTTGCCAAAAATGTATGCCCTGAGCATGGCGCTTGGCTTACATATATGCCAAGAAGCATGAATGTAGCCTGGCCGTCAAAGTTCTTATGCTGCCGAGCAGCCATATACCGTGCTCGGCTTATGCTTTGTCGAGTACATGATAGAAAATACTTGGCTTATACCCAATTGCCGACATGGTGTAAGCCGAATCCTAAATACCGTGTTGGACACTCAGCTTAGAGTTTGCCTATTAAATTTGGGTGTTAGCCGAGTACATTGGATATGGGCTTTAAATGTATTTCCTCTAGCACATACAACATCTTGTTATGTAACAACCCTTTCACACTGTATGATCTGTACTCAATGATAGTCGATAAAATATTTTTTCTCAAGAACTCTTGACAAATCCTGTTTTAGTCGAACTACCACAAATAACATTGGGAGAGCATGTATTCAATGCCGCATATGAAGAGCATAGTTGTAAGTAGCTGGCTATGGCATTCTATATTTTTAAGCTTAGTATAGTGCGCTAAATAGATGTAAATTGTGCATGATACATTTAGCGTATGGGCCATCCAATCGCTGAAAGAACGTTATACCGTCGAGATAATCCAGAGCACAGTTACACCTGTGTAAATAGTAAACTGAAAGAAAAGTAATAAATAAGGAATGTGTGTGAAATTTTTTATGTATAAACATCAACAAGTGATCTAACATCTTGCAAAATAACACGTCGAAAAGACACCCATGGTTGTTGTGCCAAAGTAAAAGAAAATGCATTCTCCAAATGCTTGTTTTGTGTCCCTAATTTTGTTTTTTTTCTACAGGTCTCCATGGATGACTTCTTTCTATGTGAATTTTTACTGGGTGTTAGAACAAATGTTGATGTTCATCGACACAAAATCGGATTTTTTTTTATTTTCTACACTATTTTAGGGATTTGCCAAAGGTACATGAGTTCAGGAGAAGATAATCCATGTCGGAGTGCTATTTAAAATTATAACAAAAAAGTGAGAAGGTTTTATTTAAGGAAATTTACATTTATGCCCCTAATTTGCGCCACTCTCAGATTTACCCCTAAATTTTGATGCGCTCAAATTTGCCCCTAAAAAGCATTTTTGTCAGCAGAATGCCCTTCCATATGGTCAAAGTTGTTTGACCAAAACTTTGAAAATTCATAACAAATTCATACGAAGTCGAAAAATGCAAATAAGATATCCAAATGTTCATACAAACATCACCTACTTGGCGCATGTCATTTACGTTCCTCACCTACATCTGCATTTATTTTATGCTCACCCTAAATTGTTTTAATGTTATAAACCCTAAAAAGCTTTAAAGAGTGCTTTTATCATGAACGTAAATGACATGTGCATATAGGTGTTGTTTTTATGAGCATTTTGATATCTTATTTTGCATTCTTATAAGTTCATATGAATTTGTTATGAATTTTCAAAGTTTTGGTCAAACAACTTTGACCAGATGGAAGGGCATTCTTACATTTAAAATGCTTTTTAGGGGCAAATTTGAGCACATCAAAAAGTTAGGGGTAAATTTGAGTAGTGGGTTTGAGTTAGGGGCACAAATGTAAATGTCCCTTTACTTAAAGGAGAAAGACAGAGGGAGATGTGGTGCAAACAAACAAAATATTATGGGTTGATTCTACTCCATAACTGAATAGTCAAATACTAATGAAATATGTATGGATGGAGCCGGAACTTTGGCCATAGCTTGGAGGTTACCTAGGTGGTAGCCCTTAATTTCTACACTAACTAAGCTACATTTTTTGTTGAGAATAGCTAACCTTCATGAGTTATAGGTAATTAAGAGTGAACAATAGCAGTGGTGTACCAAAGCAGAAACAAAATCGTGTAATATGTTGTACAGTCAGAGGCTCACAGCTCGCTGTCGTAATCAGAACCTTTACCCTTGAGCTCGATGGGGACAGCAACTATAACTTCCAGTTGTTGGACATCGAATCTAGTCTTGCTTATAATCATACTCACATTAATTTAGAATTTCAACAATAAGCTAGCTACATGCCAATCCCCCATGCCATCTATCCAACTGAAAGCAACAAATATGATTTAGCATCTCCCAAGTATTACCCAAAGGATTCTATGCTTAAACCGATGACACGTGTTACCGGAAGAAGCTTTGTCAGAAATGTACGCCCTGAGCATGGCGCTTGGCTTACATATACGCCAAGAAGCATAAATGTAGCCTGGCCGTCAAAGATCTTTTGTTGCCGAGCAGCCATATACCGTGCTCGGCTTATGCTTTGTCGAGTACATGATAGAAAATACTTGGCTTATACCCAATTGCCGACATGGTGTAAGCCGAATCCTAAATTCCGTGTTGCACACTCAGCTTAGAGTTTGCCTATTAAATTTGGGTGTTAGCCGAGTATATTGGATACGGGCTTTAAATGTATTTCTTCTAGCGCATACAACATGTTGTTATGTAACAACCCTTTCACACTGTAGCGCTCTGTACTCAATGATAATCGATAAAACATTTTCTCTCATTAACTCTTGACAAAGCCTGTTTTTAGTCCGACTACCAAAAATAATATTGGGAGAGGATGTATTCAATGCCGTATATGAAGAGCATAGTTGTAAGTAGCTGGCTATGGCATTCTATATTTTTACGCTTAGTATAGTGTGCTAAATAGATGTAAATTGTGCATGATACATTTAGCGTATTGGCCAACCAATCGCTAAAATAGTGTTATACCGCCGAGATAATCAAGAGCACAGTTACACTTGTGTAAATAGTAAACTGAAGGAAAAGTAATAAATAAGGAATCTATGTGACATTTTTTATGTATATACATCAACAAGTGATCTAACATCTTGCAAAATAACATGTCCAAAAGACACCCATGGTTGTTGTGCCAAAGTAAAAGAAAAATGCGTGCTCCAAATGCTTTTTTTGTGTCCCGTATTTTGTTTTTTTTCTACAGATCTTTGAGGGAGTCCTGGATTAGGGGGTATCCGGACAACCGGTCTATATACTTTGGCCGGACTGTTGGACCATGAAGATACAAGACTTGAGACTTCGTCCTGTGTCCGGATGGGACTCTCCTTTGCGTGGAAGACAAGCTTGGTGATCCTGATATTATATTTCCTTCTTTGTAACCGACTCCATGTAAACCCTAGCCCTCTCTGGTGTCTATATAAACCGAGAGTTTAGTCCTTAGAGGGATGATCACAATCATAATCATCATAGGCTAGCTTCTAGGGTTTAGCCTCTACGATCTCGTGGTAGACCAAATCTTGTAATACCCATATCATCAATATCAATCAAGCAGGAAGTAGGGTTTTACCTCCATCGAGAGGGCCCGAACCTAGGTACACATTGTGTCCCTTGCCTCCTGTTACCATTAGCCTAAGACGCACAGATCGGGACCCCCTACCCGAGATCCGCCGGTTTTGACACCGACATTGGTGCTTTCATTGAGAGTTCCTCTGTGTCGTCGCTGCAAGGCTTGATGGCTCCTTCAATCATCAACAACAACGCGTCCGTGGTGAGACTTTTCTCCTGACAGATCTTCGTGTTTGGCGGCCATGACCGGGGCCAATTAAGCCCAGCCATCTGGAGCAGGTCGACAGCTACGCCCCTGGCCACCAGGTCAGGTTCGGAAACTTGAACTATACGGCCGATATCCACGGAGACATGATCTTCAACGGATTCGGGCCTGCGCCAGGGGCGCCGGACAGTCACTACGAGCACGGACTAGACCTGCTGTCGGACAATGCTCGGGATACCGCCCCTGCAAGAGCCCCAGACCTAAATCCGGAGCAGATTGCGTCGCCCGAGGACGGGTGGATGGACCCCGCCCTAGAGGCCGTGCACTCATCGGCAGTAGAGCCGAACACAGACTTCACCACCAAGGAAGCTTGTGACACCGGACCCCCGGACTCGTATCCGGTTGTAGGCTCCGGTAATGGAGTTCACCGCTGCGGATATCTTCCAGCACTCGCCCTTCGACAACATGCTGAGCTCTTTAAAGTCCCTCTCTTTGTCAGGAGACTCTCAGCCGACCTATATTCGGCTCGAGTGGGAAGCAGGCGACGAAGGAATTCGTTGCCCACACACCACCCACTTCATTGCCACGGTCGATGATTTAACCGACGTGCTTGACTTCCACTCCGAAGACATCGACGGTATGGACGACGATGCAGGAGAAGAACAGGAACCACCGCTCATGGGGCGGTGGACAGCCACCTCCTCATATGATATATATATGGTGGACACCCCAATGGAAACCAATGGCGATGAGGCAACGGAGGATAACCCCTCGGGGAAGAAAGCAAAGCATGGGCGTCGTCGGCGCCGCTCCAAGCCCCGCCATAGCAATACCGCAAGACAGAGACGAAACAATCCGGATGGTGCCAAGATGAATACAACTCGATCAGCCCGCCTCCCGAGCAGGCCGAGCAGAAGACGGGCAGGTCAGCCTGCATTTAACAAAGCGACGGACGGATATTCGGAGGAGGACAACTACATGCCCCCCTCCGAAGACAAGATTAGCCTCGGCGATGACGAGTTAGGCGTGCCTGAGGACCCCGTGGAGCAGGAGCGCTTCAAGCGCCGGCTTATGGCCACTACAAGGAGCCTGAAAAAGAAGCAGCAGCAACTCCAAGCTGATCAAGACCTGCTCACAGACAGATGGACCGAAGTCCTGGCAGCTGAGGAATACGGACTCGAGCGCCACACGGCTGACCGGCCACCTCGTGGCCGGGATAAAACGGCATATCAGCCCGAACACCAGCCCGCTGCCCCACGCCAATAGACCAAGGCCCAGGGCAATAGACAGGACCTGCAAGATATTACCGGAAAACTAGGCAGGACAGCCAAGATCGATCTACGGATCGCGGGGGCGCGCCCCAACACGTGACGATGATCGTCACGCCGGATACACTATGAACAAATCTGGCCGGGCGAATATAGCCACCCAGACTCATTCGAACTGTATAGCCACATAGCCCGGCATAGAGGCGCCGCACACCCCCTCTGCTTCACTGATGAAGTGATGGATCATGAATTCCCAGAAGGGTTTCAACCCGTAAACATTGAATCATACGATGGCACAACAGACCCCGCAGTATGGATCGAAGATTTCCTTCTCCACATTCACATGGCCCGCGGAGACGATCTACACGCCATCAAATGTCTTCCCCTTAAGCTCAAAGGACCTGCCCGGCACTGGCTAAACAGCCTACCGGCAAATTCCATTGGTAGTTGGGAAAACCTGGAAGACGCGTTCCTCGACAACTTCTAGGGCACATACGTGCGACCACCGGACGCCGATGATTTGAGCCACATTACCCAACAGCCCGGAGAGTCAGCCAGGAAATTCTGGACTCGGTTCCTAACTAAAAAGAACCAAATTGTCGATCGTCTGTGACGCCAAGCCTGGCGGCCTTTAGGCATAATATCCGTGGATTTAGTGGCTCGCCCGACACCTCGGCCAGGAAAAACCCAAGTCCATGGCGGCCCTAACGACACTCATGACCCGCTTTTGCGCGGGCGAGGATAGCTGGTTGGCTCACAGTAGCACCACGCCACATTCCGGCACCTCGGATGTCCGCGACAACAACGGCAAGCCACGTCGCAACAGACATAAGCGACGGAACAACGGCGACAACACTGAAGACATGGCAGTCAACGCCGGATTCAGAGGATCCAAATCCAGTCAGCGAAAATAGCCGTTCAAAAGAAACAATCAGGACCGTCGATGCGGACCAGATACTTGAATGCTCGTGCCAAATTCATGGCACCCCGGACAAGCCAGCTAACCACACTAATAGAGACTGCTGGGTGTTCAAACAGGCCTGTCGGTGTCAAAACCGGCGGATCTCGGGTAGGGGATCCCGAACTGTGCGTCTAGGCCGATGGTAACAGGAGACAAGGGACACGATGTTTTTACCCACACTACTAGGAAAAGGCCTACTAATGGCGCACCGGTTTTGCCTACTAATGGCGCACCACCGGTGCGCCATTAGTATCTGGTATACTAATGGCGCACCAAGCAGTGCGCCATTAGTATGTAACTCCATGCGCCATTAGTATGCCTCCCGGGGGGCCATATGTAACCATGTGCTTTGTCATACTAATGGCGCACTCTGCCTTGATGCGCCATTAGTATCCTTTGGCATACTAATGGCGCACTCTGCCTTGATGCGCCATTAGTATGAATATTTGGTTTTTTTTTTGCTTTTCTGATTTTTGCACAGGTTACAAAATATATTATTGGACAGAATATAGACGGCAGCACACAGCAACAAAGAGATTCATCGAATACAATAGAAGATTAGTCTCCGAATACAATTCATCATATTAGTCTCCGAATTCAAAAGACCGAACAAAGATAAAACATTACAAGTCTCAAGACCGCGATTATCGAGTTTGTCTTCACATTACAAGTCGATATTGATCATCTAAACTACCATCACATAAAAGAGAGCTGCGGTCATCACGATGAGCATCATCGCGATCAAACTGGTCTTCATCTGGTTCCTCCAACGCTCCCTCCTCTCTCCCGCTAGATAGCGGGCGTATCTAGATTCGGCCTCCGCCCTAGTGGTGTACCCTTTGTAACTGTTACCGCTGAAATGGTGAACCTATCTCCGACACTCCTCCCAGTCGTGGTAGTCTCCGGGAACCTTACCCTTGTACACGACATACGACGGCACCTATATGCACAAGCCAAACAACAGACAATACATAACCAATATGTAAGTATGCAACAAAAGGATCAGAAGAGAAAAGCAAGACACTAATAGCACGATTCATGGTCCTACTAATAAATAGCATCGATTACATCTAAGTTGAACGACTGTCCAAACCAAAGAGACATACGAATTCATTAAAGTTTAATTACAACATGAGCCAATCAATGTTTCAGAACTACACATCACTACTTTCAACTCGACTCATCGGACAGGAGCGTGGATGAAGCCGCCGTCTGTCGTGATGGTCATGAAATCATGATCGTTGTCACCCTGCATTTATAGCGTTCCATCTATCTCATTGTTGGACGGTTGATATCTGAGGTAGAACTGCCCCGAGGTATGAAGGACATCTTGATGGATGATGTCCGCAAACTCCGACTGGATGCGAAAGAATTCTTGTCTCGAGGTTCGTGTCTGGGTTGCCCGACAACCTCGCGGCCCAATCTTTGAGACTATCTCGGTAGCGGAAGGTGATGATGGTCCCTTACGATCGCCTCGCATGTGATGGAGGGCGTAGTAGGCATCCTTCGACCGCCAAAGGTGACTGCTTGACGCAGCAGAAATTCGTATTGTGTGAGAAGGTGTGCTTGCCGACTTACGAACTGCCACGTGAAGGTGCCTCCAGAGTTGGCGTAGCAGGGGAGAACAACAACAAGAACTTTCAAGACATTTGTGTAGTCTATCTTGGAGTTACGGTTCAGGTCGAAATACGTGGCCATGGAATATTTCGGGCTGAAGAGGATGAGTGTGCAATGTGTGTCACTGCACAGGACACGGAATGTTAGAAAAAAAAGAATAATCGAATCTAAGAAATCATATGTTAAGGGGCGGTTAAGGGATGACTTACTCGGGAAAGTAAGCCACAAGGAAGTTATCCTTATCTGGGTTTGCCAGAATGACGCCTTCGAGGTGTGAACTCGCAACTTGGCGGTCCCCGCCGCTGCTCAAGTGCTTGGCACGCATGTAGAAGGGGTCGACTTTCACGATGTCCGGGGTCTTGTCTCTAATGATCCGCATCTCCATACTCAGCGAAAACAGCGAGCGAAGGTGTAGTGCAGCGGATGAAGGTTAAACATAGCAAAGATGTCATCAAACCGCAGGGACGATCGTACCCCGATGTCGCCATCCACAAAGCCCTTGCCCTCCGGCACCTTGGCCACGAAACCGGGTATGCCACATCATTCTCTCGAGACGCCGCATCTCCAAAGAAAGAACACATCGTGCAGGATCACGCATAGCTCCGGTTGCAGCATTCAGCATATTTGGCGGTAGCATCGCCCTACCCGCCACATGCACCCTCCTCGAGATATCCTTAGGTGAAGGTGGCCCGTCCTGAGCACGGATCGAACTTGGTGCCGGCTGGCTCGCACCGGCACCCTTGTTAGTCTTTCGTTTCCGTCCCTTCTTCTTGATCTCCTGTAATGGGACCGAGTTCTGCTCACAGACCGCCTTCTTGAGCGTGTTGGGGCTGATAATATTTCGCACCTCAGCTATCTGAGGCTCGGTGAAGGCGGGAGCTGGAGGCGTGTCACGAGGCTGAACGCCAGACGGCGCTGTTGCAATTGGATTTCTCCGTCGTACCAACTAGATCGATGTCGTCTTGGTTGGGTTCTTGAGAAAGAGGCCCGCAGAACTCGTCGCGTACCCATGTTCGCAAAGTACTTATCAACTTTGGTAAATGTACCGTCGTCGTTGTCGCCGCCGTCCGGATCTGTGCCATAGGGCTGTCCGGATCCTGTGCCATAGGGATGTCCGGCAGGTCCAAAGAGTTGCGGCGTTCTTGCCATGGCTTGCGCCGCAGACGATCGGTGGTCTTGTTCGTGGGGTGGTGTCCCCGCCCCCAAAGCGAATCTGGCTCTTCGCCAAAGTAGGGGCCAGATTCTGCAGCGCCGAGGGTCATCTCATCTTCTTCGTCGGCCCCAGGTCGAATCGAGGTAACAGCTCGTCGCAGCTGGCAGCACCGGACCACTTCAACCCTATACACTGTGGGTGGCATCGAATTACCGTGGAACATGGGGTTGCCGGTTAAGCGATTCTGCCCTTGGCGACATCGACCAACTTCGGCGCCCACGAAGTGCGTAAGAGTGCAAGGCGTCGGCGGTGCCCTGCGAAAACATGTCTGGCGTCGAGGATGCCCGATCAAAGGCAAGGAGATGAAGTCATCGGCCGAGAGGCTTAGTTACCGTGATGCCGTCGAGCTCGGCTAATGTCGAGGCACCGCCAACGGCGGGGCGGTAATCGACGGAGGCGCTTCGGCGAGGTGCCGGTGGCGTACCCGGTGCATTAAGCTCAATGCCGTGCCGGCGCCGGAGACACGAATGCCGCCTCCGCCGGAGACACCAATAAGCTGCCGCCGGAGACACCAATGGCGCCGCTGCGCTGTGCGCAGTTCTTTGGCCGTGAAGCTGGGAACCGGGGGAGGCCCCTGTTGGCCGCCCACAATCCACGTCGTCAGCCCCTGAATCAACGTAGGCACCATGGCGTTGAGCTTCGTTCCCAGTTGTTGTTCCATTTGCTCTTGGACAAGCTCCGGAATCCGCGCCACTTGTGCCGTGAGTTCTTCGACCTCGCGCGTCTGGCTTTTCGAGCTGGTCTTTTTCTCCCTCCGCACACCAGCGGTATAGTATGACCCCCATTTTGCGGACAAGCCTTTGCCGGCCACACGACCAGCTGACGTCGGCTTAGTGAGCTTATCCTTGTTTTTCATTACGTTCAACACACTATTTAAAGGGGTGTCGAAAGGGGAGCTCTGAGACGACCCCGCGCTACTGCTTTCAGTGTCCTGCGAAAGGAACGTGAACCATTTAGAAATATTGGGGATTAATTAGAGTGCAACCATATGGAGCTAATTACGCGGGGGTGTATTCCTTACCAGAACAAGCTCAAGCGCCCTGGTCTTCGGATCCGTGGTAAGATCCATTGTTATCGGGTCCTCCATGTACCGGCCCCGACATAATTCCTGGTCTGCCTTGTCACCGCTGTATTTCTCGGCGGGCGGTAGGCCTTTGCTCGGCACGCTCCGCGTCCTCCTTGTCCCATATAGGCTCCGCCACTCAGTAACCGCCGGGACCGAAGTTTGTGTTCCCTAAGTTCAACTCCGCATTTCTTTCCCCTCGACTTGATTCGGAGGTTGCCTTTGCTCTCGCACTTGATCTTGAACTCCTTGTACTCATCTTCGCTCATCAAAGGATATTTCGCCTTGATCTTCTCATAACTATCACCTTTATCAATCATTCTCTTCACCGCGCTTCTCCAAGTAGACAGGGCCGTGCTCATCTTCGTGTAGGCGCCACTGTTCACTTTATTCCCTGAGAGGCGTGTGTTTTCAAATTCGGCGGGGAACTTGTATCGTTCGTGCAGCTTCCTGAAGAGGAGGTTGAGCAAATTCCCTCGGTCCGTATGCCTAAGGTTCTCGGTGTTGATCGAGGCGGTGCTCCGGAGAATGCACCCGAGCTGAACCGAGTACCCCTTGACTATATGTTTGGGCTCCGTTGGATTCCCCGGAGTCCACTTGAGTGAATTCCTCCTTGAGGGTGCGGAGCGCATTGAGCGCCAGATCCTTCCTTTGCTTCTTCGGTTGGCTGCCATCCGTGTGTGCGCCGCCATCATCGATGGTGGCATCCTCGGCGGCACCATCGGTGGTGTCATCCCAGCGCCACTAGGGGTTGTGTAATCAGGATCGGTGTCTTCCGGCGTCCTCATAGCGGTGAGGTTGTTCCTCCATCTCTGGGACAGCTCCCAGAATTAATTACCGCCGAACCACCGGCCTCATCGTTGTGGGCCATGTTTCGCTCTCTAAATAGGAAAAAGTTTGGTCAAAAGTTGGTTATTGTCAAGGAACAAGATCATGGTCTCATCATTTAGGGTTTGTCGACACCGAGGCACCCTAAAAGCCTAAGCTTTCATCATTTAAGGTTTGTCGACGCCGAGGCACCCTAAAAGCCTAAGCGTACATCATTTAGGTTCTCATCGACACCGAGGCATCCGGCAGCCAAGTTAAGTTTTCATCATTTAGGGTTTATCGATGCCGAGGCACCCTAGGTTGGGCCTAATCACTTGGCACTAATCACTTGGCTCTATTAACACCTATGTTGGGTTTATCATCTAGGGTATCGATGCTAAGAAGAATTCTAAGTTGGGCCTAATCACTTGGCTCTATTGCCACCTATGGTTTAATGCAGCAAGAATGGCAGGCAGTTGATCCTACTTAACTAAGTACTAAGATACTCGCCCATGCATTAGTCGCAGTATTCTATATGTCCTATTTTAGCAAAGTCATGCTAAAATTCACGGAAAATTTTAGCATGACCTTTGCTGAAAAAAGGACATATGGAGTACCCGAATTTGCCAGAACGGAAGTTAATCGACATTCCGGCAAACTCAAGGGCCTCTCGGGGTACCTGCAAATTCACCACGACACAATGGTCGGAGACAAAACCCAGCAAAGTAGCAAGATGATCATCATCTTTGCAAGACAGTAGCTCAAGTTTTTGATAGTAGCCTCTGAAGAAAACAACATTGCAACATTCAAGTTCAGACATACACACTGAACATTTGATCAGTTACCTCAAGAAGAAAAATATACGCTGACTATTGGACACAAAGAAAACAGCTATTGTAAACATTAAGTCATGGTAGTGTCTTATTTGAAGCAATTACAGATATAGGAACAACAACACAACGATAGCAAATACAAGTCCTCGATGAAGTGTAAGAGAAGTGTACTAGAGCTGTAAGCAGACTTAAAAACCCACATGATGTTATAATTGTATACTTGAACATGATGATACCAAATGGGAAGGAAAATTGTATCACTCTAGATTAGTGTAGCCACTATCTAACAAAACCAGAATGTTAACAAAATTACACCATGATGATACCAAATTCTTGTAGCAGTACAATGAGTTCACAGGATAAAAAATCATCCACATTCCACCAACCCAAACTGGTGGAGATCTGACAAACCAGAACCTCCCATGTTTCGCCATTTTATTTTTCCCACCGTATATGTTTTTTGATTCATGTCATGGTACTTGCTGTCAAACCAAGTATTTTCTTTCTACATAATCTGGAAGTTTCCTTCTTCTTGTCTCACTATCTTACTGTCTCACTACAAAATCTAGTATGCTTAGTTGAGACTAGTATGCTTAGTTGCATTATGACAGGCAAAGTGTCACGATTCAGACAACAGAGCAGCTAAGCATAGCAAGTGGATAGTTTAGTCAGGGGTTAAATAAAAATTTTCCAACCCCCTTTCCTTGTCCAAATTTCTCCAACCCCCAACCCTAGAACACATCAGAAGGAAATAAAGAGGGGAAGAGAAGTGGCTCGGGTGCTCACTTGGGAGGTCGAGGCGACTCGGGGCAGCGGAGCTAGTCAAGGCGGCCTTGAATTCGGCGTCGGCGGTGGCGGTCCTCTGGGCAGGCCGTGCGGTCGAGGCGTCGAGCGGTGGCGGTCCTCTGGTTTATTTGTGACATAGCTACAAATGATGTGAATAAAGCAACACCTGCACTAGCCTAAAAACAAGTGAAGTTTCACCCATATAAGAACAAGTGAATTCTAGTCACATTGACACTCCTGGTTTTCTACAAACACCAAGTAGTAGGGCACACAAAAGTTCTGAAATTTGTGTGCCTAACTGAATTAAGCGAATTTTCAAGAACGAATAAACTGAATTTTCAAAACTGCAAGAAGCCATTTAAAAAAATCCTCTCATCTCATATGAGGAGTGTTAATCCTAAGACTAATAGTTTGTTGTGCGGTACAGCTACAGTGATGCCTGTCCATTTTTCCCTCCCCAACTAGATACTAGAGTAGCCTTGTTGATGCCTGTTCTTCTTGAAGTTTATGACAATATATACAACAACTTATCTTGTTAAGCCAAAACAACTTTGTAAAAGCTAGATGCAACTTGTTGAGCTAATTTTTTTAGATGACCCATAAGACAAACTGAAAATAGTTGTTGTTGCTGAACTAATCTGACCACTATAACCTGTTCATCATTCAGCCATAGTTGCTGTTGCTGCTACAATTTCAGCAAGCAACATGCCTAAATCCAGTGCTTGTTTGACTTTACTGAATTACCAACACATGGCACACAACACATGGCAAGAATATTGAGTAATCTACTGAAGTTTGATCTACTGCAAATAGTCTGTTGCAATTTGATCTATTACATAAACATGGTTGATCTTCATTTTGCATAAACCTGGTTGAGTATTACAGAGCAATTGACAGCAAATTGACCTGGTTGGAATTCATACAGCAACAGTAACAGTAAACTGAACTTCTTTTGCATGCATTTATCACTCCAGAAAAGTTTCAGTAACAAGTGAGAAGCATCTGCATTTTCTTAGTGAACTTTTGAGTGCATTTATCACTTGTTGGAGTATGCTACAGCTTATGCAAATCACAAACTCCTTTAGTCTACATCTCAATTTTAGCTTACACTACAGTTTCAGTGAAGGAGTCATAACTAGCTAACACTACAGGTTTGATTGAAGCTAACACTACGATGGAGTAAGCCTGAAGATTCTTCTCATGAAAACCCCCAACCCTAGCTACTTAATTCTCCACCCCCCTTTCCTTGTCCAAAATTCTCCAACCCCCAACCCTAGAACACATCAGAAGGAAATCAAGAGGGGGAAGAGGGGAAGCAGCCTGGTGCTCACCGGGAGGTCGAGGGCGACTCGGTAGCCAGAGCTAGTCGAGGCGGCGAATTTGGCGTCGAGCGGTGGCGATGGTGGCAGGCGGAGAAAATCGAGGCGTCGAAGGGATGGCTTGAGGCGTCCGAGCTCGTCCGGGTCCTCAGTAATCGAAGAGGAAGACGGCGGTCCTCCTGGGCAGGCCGCGCGGTGTTGGACAGCGAGCACGTCGAGGGTGTAGGCGGGGCCATGGGGGAAGGGGGCGCTTGGGCGGGAGGACGTCGAGGGCACTCGGCTCAGGGACGGCGAGGGAGGCGGCAATCGGCTCGGGGACGGCGAGGGAGGCGGCAATCGGCTCGGGGACGGTGAGGGAGGCGGCGAGGGAGGCGGCGCTAGGCTCGGGGACGACGAAGGAGGCGAGGGGGGCGGCGTGGGGGACGGCGAACACGGGGGGAAGCGGGTGGGGATTGGGGATTAGAGAGATTGGGGATTTAGTGTGGGGGGGGGGAAGCTTTCTAATGGCGCACCACGCCCTCGTGTGCCATAAGTACGACTATTCTAACGGCGCACCACCTCGGGTGCGCCATTAGAATTTTGTTTTAATCTAGCGCACTAGCCCTATCTACAACCTAACCCTATCTACAACAGAACCCACCCACTAGCCTGACTGGTAAGCTCGCAGCACACACACCAGGAGGTCTTGGGTTCGATTCCCAGGCTCCCCAATATTTTTTATGCATTTTAAATGCTGTTTTTATATATATATTTGTGTTTAAATATGTTCAAACTTGTTTAAATCATAATAGTAATATTTTTTTATAAAAACAGTAATAATTTTTTTAAAAATATGTTCAAATTTGTTACTTGAAAATATCATCAGTGGCGGTGGAGCGGGGGAGGGTGCGGGGGTGCCCGTTGGCGGCGATGGAGCGGGGGAGGGTGCGGGGGGCCGGGTGCTCGTCGGCGGCGGTGGAGCGGGGGAGGGTTGCGGTGGGTCGTCGGCGGCGGTGGAGCTAGCAGGGGAGGGTGCGGGTGGGATCGAGATGGAGGGGGATCGAGATCGAGATGGAGGGGGAATCGAGATCGAGATGGAGGGGGATCGAGATCAAGTGTCCTCATGAATTCAAAAAGTGCCCATGAAATTTTGCAGAAAACTAAAAAATAAATATATATATACTAATGGCGTACTGTGGAAAGGTGCGCCATTAGTAGTTTAAACTAGTAATGGCGCACTGTGGCGCCGTGCGCCATTAGTAGTTTTGCAAAAAAGTAAAAAAAATATATACTAATGGCGCACTGTCTGCCCGGTGCGCCATTACTAGTTAGAACTAGTAATGGCGCACTTCGACCTGATGCGCCATTAGTATGTATGGAAAAATGGAAAAAAAAAATTAATACTAGTGGCGCACCGATTGTGTGGTGCGCCATTAGTGTCTTCCACACTAATGGCGCATCAGGAACCAGTGCGCCATTTAGTATATAGTAGTGGCGCACGACTTACCTAGTGCGCCATTAGTATCAATCCTATCTATAGCCCTTTTCCTAGTAGTGCCAGGTTCGGGCCCTCTCGATGGAGGTAAAACCCTACTCCTGCTTGATTAATATTGATGATATGGGTAGTACAAGAGTAGATCTACCACGAGATCAGAGAGGCTAAACCCTAGAAGCTAGCCTATAGTATGATTGTTGTTCCTATATCGACTAGCCTGGCCTCGGTTTATATAATGCACCAGAGGCCTAGGATAACAAGAGTCCTAGCCGAATACGTCGGTGGGGAGGAGTCCTTGTCTTGATCGCCAAGTCTTGTGGAATCTTCCTTGTATGCGGCAGCTGTCCGGACTGGCCCATGAGTATATGACCATGGGGTCCTCGGCCCAATCTAACAGATCGGAGACGACGTGGTGAGTACCCCTAGTCCAGGACACCGTCAAGAGCCCCTGAACCCGGTCTTCAAGTTAGAACGCTCCTCTATTCTTCGAACTGTTCTTCATCCTTGGTCGCCGGTCTTGAAAACTGGTTCAACAAATCTTCTCATCTTCGATCTTGAGGATCGCCAAGTGTATCCGAAGAGTTTACACGTTGGGTATCCGAGGAGCCCTTTAAGTTTCCGCCTTTACCAATGCCTTGTTATTTTTATGCCACGCCTCGGGTTTGAAGCTGTTCCGGGAGGCGGTGTCCTCTTCGCGTCCGAGCTCCAACGCCGGACTGCATTCGAGGTATCCTTTGCAACCGAGCACCAATGCCGGACTGCTTCCGAGCTCCAACGCCGAAATGTATCCGAGCTCCAACGCCTGACTTTGTCCAAGCTCCAGCGCCGGACTATATCCAAGATGTCATAGATCATCTTGGTACAAAAAAGTTGAAGGAGTGTACCCGAGCTTAATGCCGGAAATGCCCTCTATGGAGCTAGCCGCTGGCGCTCGAGCTTTATGCCGGACTGCCTCCGAGGTGGTGCACCACCCCGACCGCGGGTTCATTTTTTGTGAATATTTTTAACTGGTGCAGTTTATCCTCTGCCGAGATATACAGCCAGTATCCCTCAAGGTGTTTATCAGTCTAAAACCCGAGACGCACCTGAAGGAAAGCATAAAACCGCTGTACCCAGTAGCCCCTAAGACTCAGGTCGATGCGCGAAATCGGCCTGAGGATCAACTCCTAGCTCGGCAGCATACATAGGAATAAAAATGCAGTGTAATATATTAGAGATAATAGTGACCGGCGAACGGGCCCCTGAGAGAGGGTCGTGAGAAGTCGCCACAATATACTAGCTTGACGCCGGATAGGTCCATATGGTACCTATTATTATCCGAAGACATGCATGCACATAGTTCGGATAAGCCGAACACTGAGCACTTTGAATTCTCTGCATTGAATAAGCAATGCGGTAGCCCCAGACACCGGTCGGGTGGCAACACCGCATCGAGGATCGATGTGCCCCTTTAATATTTATAGATAATGAGCGCAAAGCCCAGTAGCCCCCGAGCCTTAATGTGGGCACGAGTGGCCGAATTAAGGATCGATATCCAGAGTAAAATCACAGATTATGTGTAATGATTCTATGTATCCAAGTACTTTACATCATTATTTTGACTCCATTGTGACCATTTATCAGTTGAAAGTGGCCCATCGTCGGTTTCTACCCCTTGGTAGATACTACACAGGGTGTTTCCGCACTAATAAAACAATCCTTAGCCGACGTCTCGGTGCCCGAAGGTGGTTTTGTTAGCGGAAACGAGGCAATCAGATATGCGGGCTTTATAACTTTCGCTTAGTCATAGGAGCTTTAAACTGGGGAAGCTAGCTATGAGCCCCCGGTTAGTGTTCGGCGACATCCAAGGTCAAGCCGTAAACACTTCGGCCAATGTTATGAACGGCCCATCATTCAACATAGTCATCGGATTGCTGACGATTTACGCCTATTGTGACGATCAGTTTTGCTTTCTCCACTGAGGTGCTTGACCATGCGAGCTGGAAGCACAATCGTAGTGGTTCTCCCTTTGCACACCTAGCCGAACAAAGCGGAACGTAGGAGGCAAGCACAGGGGTCGGGCAACCCAACTATTGACCGAAGACACAATTCGAAACCGATGCATATATAGCAATATCCGAGAATGTTTTTGCCGAATCCCTAAAGGTGTCCGGGCGTTGCCTCATGAGACTAATGGTGGAAACGCACAAATAGTTTAAAAGTGCCATAGGCTCGAAAAGCCAACAAACTTATTCAAAAGTTTAATGTCCGAACTTGATCAAGTGTTCGGTGCCAATCGAAAAATTGGATTTTTTTTAAAAAAAAAGGTGTTTCTGTCGTGCTTTAACATGACACATCCTATCTCGAGACTTCAAGCGGGTCAGCCTATGGCTTCAACCTCCTATCCCGAAGGCGAAGTACTTCTCGTTAGGCCAGTTTAGCAAACTTTTAGCGGCTTTAAGAGAGAAATTAGGCGCCTGGCTATTGACCGCACACTCGCGTCAAAAAGGGGTGATAGAAAAAGACTTTGCAGCGACTAAGAAGAAGAACACTTATTATAACACATCTCACATAAATTTAAGAGCCCCCAAGTGACTTGGGTAAAAGAATGATTGTATGTACCGAAGTACTTATATCATATCTATGTTCACCCGAACTTTAAACGCGTCTTAGCCGACCGTCGGCTTCTCCCTCTTCGGTCAGAGACCAAAAAGTGTTATGTACTCCACCTATTGAGAATATCGACGGTGTTTCCAATAACCAGGCAATCAGGTCATAAGGCTGTAACAGACAAAGCGCGCTCAGGGAACTTATGATATATTACTGATAAAGTGTAAGAAGCATCTTCGAAGAAAATAGTAGCCCCACCGATACCTTTCTTTGGTGCTCATTGTTAATATGAGACTTGTGCAATAGATTTTTTGTACTCATGAGTTCCGTTGTGTGTCGACCATTATTGAAAACAGTAAGAGCGCTAGCTTTCGGCCTCACCCAGTCTGAGGTCCGGCTCGGGTGACCCGATCGTGACACTGCAGAGGTGCTCCTTTTACTCCCTAGCCGAACAATCGGGAACGTAGGGGTAAACACAGGAGCAAGGCAACCCAGCTTGCAAATCACTTAGGTCAATATGGTGCATATTGTGGCGTAATACACGAACAAGGAACGAAGACGTACAAGTATAATCATATGCAAGAGGAAAAGCTCCAGCAAGGGAGCCCCCAAGTAAACAGGGTATTTGAATTTGAGCGTCACAAACAAAGTTTGGACAAGTAAATTTTTTACAAGCAACTTTTTTCCAAAAGAAAAAGTATAATGCTTGGTCGAACCGAACATAAATTAAAAATTTACAACTTTGAGCATGAAGGCAACTTAACTGGTTACTGTGTTCCGTAATGATGACGCGGTCCGAGCTTGATGCGGGACAAGGTTCCATCCCCCAAGCCGGTCCCGAGGTGGCGGAGCAAAGAGCTCGGCACTCCGAAGTAGTGACATAGCACAGTCAATGCAGGCCGGCAGAGTGATGCTGAGGTCACCGGCATGGGGTAATGAAGTGTTGACGAAGCCCCCTGTCCAGCCGAGGTGACGCCAAAGGATGTAGTCCGGCTGGATCATTTTCCTGTGCACAAAAAATAGTGCAGATCGGGGATAATAATAATAATTAAAAAAATGTTGCATAATAAATAATTTATGCAAAGTGAGTAATAAAATAAATATGGCCGTGCGCCGAAGTCAATGTCGATGCAGGTCGTCGGCGTAATGCAATAAAGGCGTGGCAAAGCCTGAATTGCTGGTCGGTCTGAGTTCGGATGCGGCGTTAGCGGACAATGTCTGAAACTAACGAACCATCATGCGACCCGTCGATAATGCGGCCACCATTTGATAGAACTGTGTACATATGATGGACAAACCAGAGTAATAATTCCTTGGGAAAAATTAACCCAAACAAGCAAAAAAAACACTAGGATTAATAGCACCTGGTTTATTTGTTGTAGCAATCCGAAGGAAGGTGATTCCCAAAATTGGGTCTCGATCCGGACACCCATTGCCTGATGGGCGACAAAGCGGCGGCATGGCAATGCTGGCAAAGGTTGGTTTGCCGAGGCAAAGCCCTCGGTCCAGCTAATCGTGACGAAGCTGGTCGGCTGGCGACACCAAAGTCACCGGAGTAGGTTGATGAAGAGATGGCGAAGCCCCCGGTCCAGCCGACATGTCGGAGCCTCGATGTCAGCCGATGAGTCGAAGTAGGTCGGCGTGATGGACACCGGCTCGAAGGAGCAACGGTGCGGCCTCGCCGATGCAGGTCGTGACGTGGTCAATGCCGGCTTGATGAAGTGACCGCGGCGGCGATGCCGGTGTGCCTGCTCCGTGTAATCCATGGGGCGGCGACGTTGGTGATGATTTATCCTTTCCGATGCCAAACTCTTGTTCGGCTTGCCGAGATGATGATCCGAAGAAGTTGAGCTCGGCTCAACAAAGTGACGACATGTTTAGCGCAGGTCGGCGACCGTGGAGCAATATTGCCGGACTGGTTTGACACCAGCATGATGTTGAAGATCATATTCAAAAGATTTTAAAGTTAGTGGATGTGTTCGGAAACAAAACACAACACCCATACAAAACTTCCTTCAAAAAGGATGTCCGAAATTCCGTTGATAAAAAATACGAACTCGGGTCTGATTCGTTTTCGCGCGGAAAACAGGTCCGAAAAGTGATGCACTAATCGGAAGGTTCCCGGAGTTTGGGCCGGTCGGATCGAGGTGAAATTTTGAGGGTGGTAGATATAGGAATTCTGCAGCCGATCAACGGTTGGATCTTGAAAGGAAGTCCGAGATAGAAGCTGGACACCACGCCCTAAACTCGTCCGGATTCTCGTCCAGATTCAATGCGGCTCCGGTATATCGGAGATTGACAGAGATTCCTCCATTGGAACTCGATGAAATTTTCCAGGGTTGTTGTAGACTCAAATCCGCACAATTCCACCGAAGCAATCGTTAAAATGACACTTGAGGAGGCGGTGGCGGCGGACACAAGTCCGCTGTCCAGAAAAAACAAGACGGTCCGCCCGAGGGCAATGTTGACGTTGAGGCTCGGGGCTCCTGGATGATTCCTCCATGATCTTGATAGAGATCGGAGTTGATGTTGATGAAGGCCCTCATCCGAACATGACGATCGGAGGTAGGCGCAGCCCTTGGTCGAATCAAGGTGACCAGCTTGAGCTGGTGACGAAGATGCCAAGTCGAAGTTGATCTGGCAGGCGAGCCATCGACCTTTTCCGAACACACATCGGAACTCTCAATGAAAGCACCAATGTCGGTGTCAAACCGGCGGATCTCGGGTAGGGGGTCCCGAACTGTGCGTCTAAGGCGGATGGTAACAGGAGAAAAGGGACACGATGTTTTTACCCAGGTTCGGGTCCTCTCGATGGAGGTAAAACCCTACTCCTGCTTGATTAATATTGATGATATGGGTAGTACAAGAGTAGATCTACCACGAGATCAGAGAGGCTAAACCCTAGAAGCTAGCCTATGGTATGATTGTTGTTCCTATATCGACTAGCCTGGCCTCGGTTTATATAATGCACCAGAGGCCTAGGATAACAAGAGTCCTAGCCGAATACGCCGGTGGGGGAGGAGTCCTTGTCTTGATCGCCAAGTCTTGTGGAATCTTCCTTGTATGCGCGGCGTCCGGATCGCCCATGAGTATACGGCCTTGGGGTTCCTCGGCCCAATCTAACAGATCGGGAGATGACGTGGTGAGTACCCCCTAGTCCAGGACACTGTCAAGGCCGGTAAAATAAACGCCGAAAACAAGGACAAGGGGCTGCACAGCGACGATGACGAAGAACCCCGGCGTCCGAACACAGGAGGATAGAAGAAATTTCCTCCCCAGGTGAAAACGGTCAACATGATCTACGCCACCCATATTCCCAAACGGGAACGGAAGCGAGCACTACAGGACATCTATGCGATGGAACCAGTCGCCCCAAAATTCAACCCATGGTCAGCTTGTCCGATCACCTTCGATCGTAGGGATCACCCTACCAGTATCCGTCACGGCGGTTTAGCCGCATTGGTCCTAGACCCAATCATCGACGGATTCCACCTCATGCGAGTCCTTATGGATGGCGGCAGCAGCCTGAACCTGCTCTATCAGAACACAGTGCGCAAAATGGGCATCGACCCTTCGAGGATGAAGCCCACCAAAACCACCTTCAAAGGTGTAATTCCAGGAGTAGAGGCCCGTTGCACGGGCTCCATAACACTGGAAGTGGTCTTCGGATCTCCGGATAACTTCAGAAGCGAGGAGTTAATCTTCGATATCGTCCCCTTCCGCAGTGGTTATCAAGCACAACTTGGACGAATCGCATTCGCTCGATTCAATGCGGTACCACACTACGCATACCTCTAGCTCAAGATGCCAGGACCTCGCGGGGTCATAACAGTCAACGGAAACATGGACCGCTCTCTCCGTATAGAAGAACATACTGCAGCCCCCGTGGCGGAAGTACAATGCGGCCTTCTCCGACAAACCACCAATCCGGCGACGACAACCTCGAACACCGTCAAGTGAGTACGGAGCACCCCGCAACAGGATCTCCAGGCACGCCAAGAGCGCGACTAGCAGTCCGGCCTCCACTCAAGCCCCATCAAAGCAGCATTCGTACCGCGCGTACACAATTACGCACTCAAAATAAGATGGGCATAGGCGGAGGCGCAACAGTGACTCAGTCAACAGTGCGGTAAAACCGCAACATAATTTAATAACCCCCCCCCCCCTTATCTTTCAGGCAGCCTCTTCAGAAGAGTCGGATTGTCGGACTTACACAGGAGAGAAAACCAAGGAGGCAACAGGCTTTGCGCACAAAGGAAATACCCAGGTGGCATCTGTTCACGATCGTTATACCTGTTTTACATACCTACATGCAGCCCGCCCTTGGATAGTATATGTTAAATAGTCCTATTCTCTTCTGCTTAAACGCACTCATTGTAAACATATGCTTAAACATATTATTCATCAATGGGAGATAATATATAGCGTCAGCTTATTATTCCTATTTGCACATTTTTCCTATAAATGTTTATTTAATATTGCATCCGTACACTTTGGTACGTTACATTTGCCGGGGGCTTCTTATGACGCCCATAATAGGGCAAGACAAGTCCGAACACTTTCAACAAAGGCGGCACCCTCAACTTATAGCACTATATGCATCAGCTCCGAATCATGTCTTGGGTCAATAGTTGGGTTTGCCCGGCTCCCTTGTTTTGGTACCTTACGTTCCGCTATATCGGCTAAGGTAAGCGCAGGGAACTACTGCGATTGTGTCCCGGTTCTTCCGGACGAGCACCTCAGTAGAGAAAGCCGAAAACTGACCGGCATGATGCGGCGAGAGCTGGTCGCTGTTCGAGAGGTCTTAAAATCCTTAAAGATTTTTTCCTCTCTAGGCGAGGAATCGGCTTCGTCCGATTTAGGCGTATATAGCGCCCCAATTCGGCTCTCCGAATTCTAGGGGCTTCGCTGAAATTTAAAATTGTAGACTTCTATGGCTAAGTGAAAGTTATAAAGCCGCATAGTCCGATTGCCTTGTTCGCTGCGCCAGACACCTCCTTAAGGGACCAAAAACTTGGATAAAGAGTGTCCGAGTTTTTCCAGGAACACCCCGGTACTAGTTACGAGGGGGGGGGGGCAGAAGCCGACGACTGGCCTACTTTCAGAATTTTATAAACAGCCGCACAGAAGGTAATATTTTAAATCAAAAAGCGCTATATAGCGCAAGTAGCTTCGTCTTTATATTACAACAACGACAGAAGTACATTTACTCAAGGATCGTGTCCTTGGTACACTCATCGGCCACGAGACGAGCGCCTTTCATAACTCCATAATATTTTTCGGGACAGCGATGCGCCTTGCACTCGACGGCCCGTCCTTCACCAGCTTCTCCGCATCCAGCTTGCCCCAGTGCACCTTCGCACGGGCAAAGGCCCGGCGCGCACCCTCAATCACCTCAAGCCGCGGACATGCGTTCACCATCTGCTTTATCAGGCCGAAGTAGCTGGCAGGCAAGGGCTCACAAGGCCACATCCAGACTATGAAATCTTTCATAGCCACTTCGGCCGCCCTGTGGAGTTCAACCAACTGCTTCAGTTGGTCACTCAGAGGCATGATGTCTACTACACAACCTTCTTCTTGTAGACGTTATTGGGCCTGCAAGTGCACAGGTTTTTAGGACAGTAGCAAATTTCCCTCAAGTGGATGACCTAAGGTTTATCAATCCGTGGGAGGCGTAGGATGAAGATGGTCTCTCTCAAACAACCCTGCAACCAAATAACAAAGAGTCTCTTGTGTCCCAACACACCCAATACAATGGTAAATTGTATAGGTGCACTAGTTCGGCGAAGAGATGGTGATACAAGTGCAATAGGGATGGTAGATATAGGTTTTTGTAATCTAAAATAATAAAAACAGCAAGGTAACTAATAATAAAAGTGAGCATAAACGGTATTGCAATGATAGGGAACAAGGCCTAGGGTTCATACTTTCACTAGTGCAAGTTCTCTCAACAATAATAACATAGATAGATCATATAACAAGCCCTCAACATGCAACAAAGAGTCACTCCATAGCCACTAATAGCGGAGAACAAACATAGAGATTATGGTAGGGTATGAAACCACCTCAAAGTTATTCTTTCAGATCAATCTATTCAAGAGTTCGTACTAGAATAACACCTTAAGACACAAATCAACCAAAACCCTAATGTCACCTAGATACTCCATTGTCACATCAAGTATCCGTGGGCATGATTATACGATATGCATCACACAATCTTAGATTCATCCAACCAACACAAAGTACTTCAAAGAGTGCCCCAAAGTTTCTACCGGAGAGTCAAGAACGTGTGCCAACCCCTATGCATAGGTTCATGGGAGGAACCCGCAAGTTGGTCACCAAAACATACATCAAGTGGCACATGGTATCCCATTGTCACCACAGATAAACACGACAAGACATACATCAAGTGTTCTCAAATAAAGACTCAATCCGATAAGATAACTTCAAGAGGGGAAACTCAATTCATCACAAGAGAGTAGAGGGGGAGAAACATCATAAGATCCAACTATAATAACAAAGCTCCGGATACATCAAGATCATGCCTTAGAGGGAACAAGAGAGAGAACACGAGAGAGAGAGATCAAACACATAGGTACTGGTACATACCCTCAGCCCCGAGGGTGAACTACTCCCTCCTCATCATGGAGAGCGCCGGGATGATGAAGATGGCCACCGGTGATGGGTTCCCCCTCCGGCAAGGTGCCGGAACGGACTCCCGAGAGGTTTTTGGTGGCTACCGAGGCTTGCGGCAGCGGAACTCCCAATCTATCTTCTCCGTGGATGTTTTTAGGGTACGTCGGACTATATAGGCGAAAGAAGTCGGTCGGGGGGTGTTCGTGGGGTCCACGAGACAGGGGGCCGCGCCCTACATGGGGGGGCGCCCTCCTATCTCATGGAGTCCTCGAGGATCTTCTGACGTGAACTCCAAGTCTCCAGGATGATATTCTTCCCAAAAATAACGCTGACGAAGGTTTCATTCCGTTTGGACTCCGTTTGATATTCCTTTTCCTCGAAATACTGAAACAGGCAATAAAACAGCAATATGGGTTGGGCCTCCGGTGGATAGGTTAGTCCCAAAAGTAATATAAAAGTGTATAATAAAGCCCATAATCATTCAAAACACATAATAATATAGCATGAATGCTTCATAAATTATAGATACGTTGGAGACGTATCAGCATCCCCAAGCTTAATTCCTACTCGTCCTCGAGTAGGTAAATGATAAAAGAAAGAATTTATAAAGTGTGAATGCTAGAAGGTGCACAAGTTTGATCGATGAAAATTTCAATCACCTTTTCTAGCATGATAATACGTCATAACAGTAGTTCATCTCATAAAACATTTCACGAACTAGTAACAAGCAATTCACATGTTAAAGCATAGACCATAAACTTTCTTGAAAGCTAGCAAACTTCATTCTTAGTCATCAAAACAATTGCAATTCATCCTATTTTCAGGAAGAGTCTATGTCAGAGCTTTGATTTAGCAAACTTCACATACTCAACTATCATATAGTCTTCTACAATTGCTAACACTCACGCAATACTTGTGGTTATGAAGTTTTAATCAGACACAGAGAAAGATTGGGGCTTATAATGTTGCCTTCACCTTTGGGTGATGTCAACAATAATAGTTCATGCTAACGTACATCCAATTGGATATATATATCAGGATCACCCTAACACAAAGTGCTTGCCAAAGGACAAAATGAAAAAGGGAAAGGTGAAGATCACCTTGACTCTTGCATAAAGTAAAAGACATAAAGTAAAAGATATGACCTTCGCAGAGGGAAGAAGTGTTTGTCATGCTCTTTTAGGGTTGGATACACAAAATCTTAATGCGAAAGAATGTCAATTTATATTGCGCCTTGTATATGGACCTTTTTTATGCAATTCGTCGCTTTTATTGCTTCCATAACAAGATCATACAAAGCTTATTTTCTCCGCACTAATAAGTCATGCATATTTGGAGAGCAATTTTATTGCTTGCACCGATGACAACTTACTTGAAGGATCTTACTCAATCCATAGGTAGGTATGGTGGACTCTCATGGCCAAACTGGGTTTAAGGATATTTGGAAGCACAAGTAGTATCTCTACTTAGTGCTAGGAAATGTTTTTTTGCTAGCATGAGGGGGAAAGGCAAGCTCAACATGTTTGAATGATCCAGGACAATATACTTTAACTGAGATGTGAGAAAACATAACCCATTACATTGTCTACCTTGTCCAATATCAACTCTTTATCATGTCATACTTAATGAGTGCTCACAATTATAAAAGATGTCTATGATAATATATTTATATGTGAAATCTCTCTTCCTTCAGTATTCTTTCATGAATTGATCAAGTGACTAATACAATGATCTTGCTAACCGTCAATAAATTTACAACCTCTACTTCTTAGATGTGAAGTCATTACTCCCCATGGGATAAGCAAATGAAACATATATAAATTCAGATTTATGACATTCAACTCATTCAACCATTTACTCATAGGATAAAAGTGAAGCACACGAGTAAATGGCAAACTACTCCAAAAAGATATAAGTGAAGATCAATGAGTAGCTAAATAATTATGTAACTATGTGAAGACTCTCTCTCATCAAAGAATTTCAGATCTTGGTATTGTATTCAAACAGCAAGCAAAACAAATAAAGTGACATTGCAAGGATAGCACAACTCATGTGAAGAAGCAAAAACTTTAGGCTCAACCGATACTAACCGATAGTTGTTGAGGAAGAAAGGTGGGATGCCTCAAGGGCATCCCCAAGCTTAGATGCTTGAGACTTATTGGAATATTATCTTGGGGTGCCTTGGGCATCCCAAGCTTGAACTTTTGTGTCTCCTTAATTCCTCTCATATCCTGGTTTCTCTTTTTATCAAAAGCTTCATCCACACCAACTCAACAAGAACTCGTGAGATAGGTTAGTATAAACCAATGCAAAACCTTATCATTTTCTACTGTAACAAATCATTAAAATTATTATTCAACATTGCATAAAAAATGCCTCTGCATATTTAATACTCCTATCTTCAAACAGAATCATTAAACAAGCAAACATATGCAAACAATGCAACCATAACAGCAATCTGTCAAAACAGCATAGTCTGTAAAGAATGCAAGATTCATCAAACTTACCTAACTCCAAAAATTATGAAATAAAATTCCCACTGTAATAAATTTATCAGAGCTCAATATGCAAAAAGTTTCAACATTATACCATTCTCTGACTTTTCTGAGGGATTTTTGCAACAGCGGTAAACTTTGTGTTTTCAAACAGCAACATGTATACTAGCAAAATAAGCATGGCAAAGGCTATCCTTGACTTTTTTATTGAAACTAAAGATGCAAAACATTATTATAAATAACAGCAAGCTAATACTAAAAAAATAAAATGACGCTCCAAGCAAAACACATATCATGTGGTGAATAAAAATATAGCTCCAAGTAAAGTTACCGATGAACGAGGACGAAAGAGGGGATGCCATCCGGGGCATCCCCAAGCTTAGGCTCTTGGTCGTCCTTGAATATTACCTTGGGGTGCCTTGGGAATCCCCAAGCTTAGGCTCTTTCCACTCCTTATTCCATAGTCTATCGAATCCTTACCCAAAACATGAAAAATTCACAACACAAAACTCAACAGAAAACTCGTAAGCTCCGTTAGCGAAAGAAAACAAAACACCACTTCAAGGTACTGTAATTAACTCATTATTTATTTATATTGGTGTTAAACCTACTGTATTCCAACTTCTCTATGGTTTATAAACTATTTTACTAGCCATAGATGCATCAAAATAAGCAAACAATACACGAAAAACAGAATCTGTCAAAAACAGAACAGTCTGTAGTAATCTGTAACTAACGCAAACTTCTGGAGCTCCAATTTTTTTACCAAAATAGGAAGTATTAGGCAATTTGTCTATTTGTCTACATCAAAAATAATCAACGCAAAGCACTTTCTGTGATTTACTAAATTTTTTCTCGTGCGCGCAAAGTTTCTGTTTTTCAGCAGAATCAAATTAACTATCACCATAGGTTATCCTATAGGCCTTACTTGGCACTTTATTGAAACAAAAGCTATAAAACATGATTACTACAGAAGCCTAATCATGTGGACACACAAAAACAGTAAGGGTAAATATTGGGTTGTCTCCCAACAAGCACTTTTCTTTAATGCCTTTCTAGCTAGGCATGATGATGACAATGATGCTCACATAAAAGATAAGAATTGAAACATAACGGGAGCATCATGAAGCATATGACTAGCACATTTAAGTCTAACCCACTTCCTATGCATAGGGATTTTGTGAGAAAACAACTTATGGGAACAATAATCAACTAGCATAGTAAGGTAAAACAAGCATAACTTCAAAATTTTCAACACATAGAGAGGAAACTTGACATTATTGCAATTCCTACAAGCATATGTTCCTCCCTCATAATAATGTTCAGTAGCATCATGAATTAATTCAACAATATAACCAGCACCTAAAGCATTCTTTTCATGATCTACAAGAATAGAAAATTTACTACTCTCCACATAAGCAAAATTCTTCTCATGAATAGCAGTGGGAGCAAACTCAACAAAATAATTATCATGTGAGGCATAATCCAATTGAAAACTAAAATCATGATGACAAGTTTCATGGTTATCATTATTCTTAATAGCATACAAGTCATCAAAATAATCATCATAGATAGCAACTTTGTTCTCATAATCAATTGGAACCTCTTCCGAAATAGTGGATTCATCACTAAATAAAGTCATGACCTCTCCAAATCCACTTTCATCAATATAATCATCATAAATAGGAGGCATGTTTTCATCATAATAAATATTCTCATCAAAACTTGGGGGACTAAACATATCATCTTCATCAAACATAGCTTCCCCAAGCTTGTGGCTTTGCATATCATTAGCATCATGGATATTCATAGAATTCATACTAACAACATTGCAATCATGCTCATCATACAAAGATCTAGTACCAAATATTCTAATGCATTCTTCTTCTAGTACTTGAGCACAATTTTCCTTTCCATCATTCTCACGAAAGATATTAAAAAGACGAAGCGTATGAGACAAACTCAATTCCATTTTTTTGTAGTTTTCTTTTATAAACTAAACTAGTGATAAAACAAGAAACAAAAGATTCGATTGCAAGATCTAAAGATATACCCTCAAGCACTCACCTCCCCGGCAATGGAGCCAGAAAAGAGCTTGATGTCTACTACACAACCTTCTTCTTGTAGACATTGTTGGGCCTGCAAGTGCACAGGTTTGTAGGACAGTAGCAAATTTCCCTCAAGTGGATGACCTAAGGTTTATCAATCCATGGGAGGCGTAGGATGAAGGTGGTATCTCTCAAACAACCCTGCAACCAAATAACAAAGAGTCTCTTGTGTCCCCAACACACCCAATACAATGGTAAATTGTATAGGTGCACTAGTTCGGCGAAGAGATGGTGATACAAGTGCAATAGGGATGGTAGATATAGGTTTTTGTAATCTGAAATAATAAAAACAGCAAGGTAACTAATAATAAAAGTGAGCGTAAACGGTATTGCAATGATAGGAAACAAGGCCAAGGGTTCATACTTTCACTAGTGCAAGTTCTCTCAACAATAATAACATAGATAGATCGTATAACAAGCCCTCAACATGCAACAAAGAGTCACTCCAAAGCCACTAATAGCGGAGAACAAACATAGAGATTATGGTAGGGTACGAAACCACCTCAAAGTTATTCTTCGGATCAATCTATTCAAGAGTTCGTGACTAGAATAACACCTTAAGACACAAATCAACCAAAACCCTAATGTCACCTAGATACTCCATTGTCACCTCAAGTATCCGTGGGCATGATTATACGATATGCATCACACAATCTCAGATTCATCCAACCAACACAAAGTACTTCAAAGAGTGCCCCAAAGTTTCTACCGGAGAGTCAAGACGAAAACGTGTGCCAACCCCTATGCATAGGTTCATGGGCGGAAGCCGCAAGTTGGTCACCAAAACATACATCAAGTGGCATGTGATATCCCATTGTCACCACAGATAAACACGACAAGACATACATCAAGTGTTCTCAAATAAAGACTCAATCCGATAAGATAACTTCAGGAGGGGAAACTCAATTCATCACAAGAGAGTAGAGGGGGAGAATCATCATAAGATCCAACTATAATAACAAAGCTCGGGATACATCAAGATCGTGCCTTAGAGGGAACACGAGAGAGAACACGAGAGAGAGAGAGAGAGAGAGAGAGAGAGAGAGAGAGAGAGAGATCAAACACATAGCTCTTTGGTACATACCCTCAGCCCCGAGGGTGAACTACTCCCTCCTCGTCATGGAGAGCGCCGGATGATGAAGATGGCCACGGTGATGGGTTCCCCCTCCGGCGAGTCTTTAACGGACTCCCAAGAGGTTTTGGTGGCTCTGAGAGGCTTACGGCGGCGCAACTCCCGATCTATCTTCTCCGTGGATGTTTTTAGGCACGTGGGACTATATAGGCGAAAGAAGTCGGTCGGGGGTACTCGAGGGGTCCACGAGACAGGGCGCGCCCTACAGGGGCGCCCACCTATCTTGTGGAGTCCTCGGGAATCTTTTGACGTGAACTCCAAGTCTCCAGGATGATATTCTTCCCAAAAATAACGCTACCGAAGTTTCATTCCGTTTGGACTCCGTTTGATATTCCTTTTCCTCGAAATACTGAAACAGGCAATAAAACAACAATATGGGATGGGCCTCCGATTAATAGGTTAGTCCCAAAAGTAATATAAAAGTGTATAATAAAGCCCATAATCATTCAAAACACATAATAATATAGCATGAATGCTTCATAAATTATATATACGTTGGAGACGTATCAAGGCACCGGGTGTTCGGCTCCAGCATACTGGGACCAGAACAGCTTCTCCATTGAGCTCCCCTCCTCGGCACGGTAGGACTCCGCAGCATCAGATACGTTGCGTGGAAGATCTACGAATGCCCCTGGAGAGCTCCGTATCCGGGTAAGTAAAAGAAATGTCTCCTCCACATGCTTGCTTTGCATAAAGAATGTCTTACCCGCCGCTATCTTCTTGGCCGCCTGGATTTCCTGCTGTGCTTTTTCGTCTTCAGCCTTGGCGTCTTTCACACTTGTAAGGGCCTTCGCAAGCTCAGACTCTTTCATCTTGAGATCATGCTCCAGGGACTCGGACTTCTTGCCGAGCTCCTGGAGCTCTTGCTGTACCTCGCCCACTCTAGCATTTTGCTTTTCGCGCTCTTTGCGCTCCATGGCCGCCTTGTCTTCGGCCTCAGGCAGCGCTTTCTTCAGGGACGCCAATTCGGTTGTGGCCCCTATTACAAAGTCACGACGCTTTGTCGTTAGAATCACCAATTTCGTCTATTCTCTATGATATGCGAACAAGGTATCACTCACCTTTGTTCTCTTCGAGCTGCCTCTTCGTGAGGCCGAGCTCTCCCTGTGCCTGCTCCAGGTCCCGTTTAAGTCCGGCGACCTCGGCCGTGCGGGCAGCAGCGGCAAGCAGCACCGCCTGCTTATTCACATGCACCCTACTATTAGACTCCTGTGGACTATAATTGAGCCTCCATTTGGCTTTTCGTTCCGAACACCAAATAGAGTATCAGGGGCTACTACCTATCGAGTGATAATTTCACATATTTTTATTACTTACCTCAAAGCCTGTCAGGAGGCTGGTGTAGGCTTCGGTTAGTCCGCTCTTGGCAGACAGAACCTTCTGAATCACTGCACTCATAAGAGTACGGTGCTCTTCATCCATGGAAGCGCTTGGCGCCCATGAGACTATCCGACGCCTCTGGCGTAATGGAAGTCATCGGCATGGACGGCTCGCCCTACCTAGCGAGGGGCCGCCTGCTCGAATCCGGAACCATTGGAGGTTCTGGCACAGTATCCGGCTGAGAGCCCGGCTTGCTGCGGCTCTCGTTGGCACAACCCGTGGGGATCTTGTACCCCGTGTGCCTGGCGTCTGGAATTCCGCCTTGGGGCGTCTGCAGAGTCACCTCCCCCTGCTCTGGAAGCCTTTGGGACAACACCTCCGTGTCATCCGCAGGCCGAGGAGTAGTGGCCGTCGGAAGCGAGTTCATCGCTGAATCACTCAAAGACCCATCCGAAGATGATACCACGGGATGGACCCTGGCCGGACTGCATATATGTTCGGCGTTATGACAGAACTATGAAGCGAAGTCGCACTAAAGTACAATAGAGTGCGGATACTTAAGATCTCACTAGGGGCTTCCCCCTGGGCAGCCACTCCTCCTCGCTATAGGCGGCAGTGGTGGAGAATGTCTGGAAGGACGCCTTTCCCTTCTTGGGCGTCCTAGCCTCCCCCGGCGGCTTTCCTCTTCTTCTCCTCCCCAAAGGTGGAGGCAGAGTTTCTTCATGCTTCCCCCGCCTCATGGAAGGAATCTGCCGTCGTCTTGGACGACGAGGTATATGACGACCTTGCGCCGGGGACCCTTCTCGGTCCCCAGCCCGCCTTCTTAGGCCCCATCCTCTCCGGATGGGGCGGCCCCTTCCTCTTCTTCCTCCCCTTCAGGGGAGGAGTGTGCCTCGTCTTGTTCGGACGAGGCGTCCGGCATAACCTTACGCTGGAGACCCTTCCTGGTCCCCGGGGCCTTCTTTTCGGCCTTCTTCTCCGGTGCCTTGTAGGGCACCGGGACTAACATCTTCGTCAGGAGAGCATCTGCTAGACCTTCTAGCAGTGGAGCCGGACAGTCAATCCGCTCCGCCGTCTCCACATACTCCTGATCGAATACAGACAACGACTTAATATTCCCCCATGAGTACATTGGGAAAAACCGCATCCGGTTGTAGTCAGAAAACTCACCGGACGGGGGAGCCGCGTGGTGTGAAGTCCGCGGTCCTCGGATGTGGGAGGAGGTACTCCGAAGGCCTTGAACAGAGCCTTCCATGCGCCCTTGTGTGTCATGACATAGAGCTTTTGAAGCGTCTGGTGTTCGGCCAGGACGAACTCCCACAGATTAAAGGCTCGTCTTTGGCACGGAAGGATCCGGCGGATAAGCATGACGTGGACCACATTGACAAGCTTGATTTTCTTGTCCTTCATATTCTTGATGCAGTTCCGGAGTCCGGTCAGCTCCACAGGCTCGCCCCAGGCCAGGCCCTTCTTTTCCCAGGAGGTGAGCCGCATGGGGATTCCGATCGGAATGCGGGGGCCGCCGCCCAGTTGGCGTCGCGCGGCTCGATGATGTAGAACCACCCCGATTGCCACCCTTTCACGGTCTCCGCGAAGAAGCCGTCAAGCCAGGTGACGTTGGGCATCTTGCCCACCATGGCACCTCCGCACTCCGCTTGCTGGCCGCTCACGATCTTCGGCTTCACGCAGAAGATTTGTAGCCACAAGCCGAAGTGAGGCTTGATGGGGAGGAAGACCTTGCACACGATGATGAACGCCGAGATGTTGAGGACGAAATTTGGGGCTAGATCATGGAAATCTAGCCCGTAGTAGAACATGAGCCCGCGGACGAAGGGATGAAGTGGAAATCCCAGTCCACGGACGAAGTGGGCGAGAAACACGACCCTCTCGTGGGGTTCCGGAGTTGGAATGATCTGCCCTTCGTCCGGTAGCCGGTGCGCGATGTCTGCGGCCAAGTATCCGGCCGCCCGGAGCTTCGCAATATGCTCCTCCTTCACGGTGGAGGCCACCCACTTGCCTCCTGCTCCGGACATGTTTGGCTGTGCGGAGAAAGCGTGAACTGGGGCGCTGGAGCTCGAGGGTGTGAGAATTGATAAGCAAAGGAGGAAGAAGGCGTGGGTGAAAATGGGGAATCCTTATCCCTTTATAGAGGCGACGATAACGGTGCACCTCCCCACTTTCCTGTTGAGAATCGCTTATTTTACAAGTGCCACGATTGATTGCGCGGTTGGGTTACCCATACCCGTATTGATGGGAATCCCGTGATAAGGGGACATGATCTCTGCTTTGACAAGACGTGCCGAAGAAACCACCTTGGAATATGCGCTAGGGCTGGTTGTGGAAAAACGGTTCGAATAATGACCCGACCATAGTGTCATGTCACTTTGTCTAAAGTTGTCAGCAGATTATATTTGTGAAACATCATTCTCTCTGCGGTGGTGTATGAAGATCATCTTGCAGATCCGGACACGGTTTAAGTGTTCGACAACTACTCTGGAGTATTCGGAGATGGAACCTGCCTTGCAATGCCGAAGACAGAACTGCGCGCCGGACTCATCGTCATTGAAGCCTGGTTCAGGGGCTACTGAGGGAGTCCTGGATTAGGGGGTATCCGGACAGCCGGACTATATACTTTGGCCGGACTGTTGGACCATGAAGATACAAGACTCAAGACTTCGTCCCGTGTCCGTATGGGACTCTCCTATGCGTGGAAGACAAGCTTGGCGATCCGGATATTATATTTCCTTCTTTGTAACCGACTCCATGTAAACCCTAGCCCTCTCCGGTGTCGATATAAACCGGAGAGTTTAGTCCTTGGAGAGACGATCACAATCATAATCATCATAGGCTAGCTTCTAGGGTTTAGCCTCTACGATCTCATGGTAGACCAACTCTTGTAATACCCATATCATCAATATCAATCAAGCAGGAAGTAGGGTTTTACCTCCATCAAGAGGGCCCGAACCTGGGTAAACATTGTGTCCCGTGCCTCCTGTTACCATTAGCCTAAGACGCACAGATCGGGACCCCCTACCCGAGATCCGCCGGTTTTGACACCGACAGTCTCCACGGATGACTTCTTTCGAGGTGAATTTTTACTGGCTGTTTGTTGATGTTCATCGACACAAAATCTGATTTTTTTATTTTCTACACTATTTTGGGGATTTTCCAAAGGTACATGAGTTCAGGAGAAGATAATCCATGTCAGAGTGCAATTTGAAATTATAACAAAAAAGTGAGAAGGTTTTATTTAAAGGAGAAAGACAGAGGGAGATGTGGTGCAAACAAACAAAATGCTATGGGTTGATTCTGCTCCATAACTGAATAGTGAAATATTAATGAAATATGTATGGATGGAGCCAGAACTTTGGCCATAGGTTGGAGGTACCTAGGTGGTAGCCCTTAATTACTACACTAACTAAGCTACATTTTTTGTTGCGAATAGCTAACCTTCATGAGTTATAGGTAATTAAGAGTGAACAAAAGCAGTGGTGTACCAAAGCAGAAACAAACTCGTGTAATATGTTGTACAGTCACACGCTCACAGCTCGCTGTCGTAATCTGAACCTTTTCACTTGGGCTCGATGGGGACAGCTGCTATAACTTCCAGTTGTTGGACAGCGAACCTAGTCTAGCTCATCATAATAATCACATTAATTTAGAATTTCAACAATAAGCTAGCTACATGCCAATCCCCCAAGCCATATATCCAACTGAAAGCAATAAATATGATTTAGCATCTCCCAAGTATTACCCAAAGGATTCTATGCTTAAACCGATGACACGTGGTACCGCCAGAAGCTTTGCCAGAAATGAACGCCCTAAGCATGGAGCATGGCTTAAGTATACGCCAAGAAGCATGAATGTAGCCTGGCATCAAAGATCTTTTGTTGCCGAGCAGCCATATACTGCGCTCGGCTTATGCTTTGTCGAGTACATGATAGAAAATACTTGGCTTAAACCCAATTGCTGACATGGTGTAAGCCGAATCCTAAATTCCATGTTGGACACTCAGCTTAGAGTATGCCTATTAAATTTGGGTGTTAGCCGAGTATATTTGATACGGGCTTTAAATGTATTTCCTCTAGCGCATACAACATCCTGTTATGTAACAACCCTTTCACACTGTGGCGCTCTGTACTTAAGGATAATCGATAACATATTTTCTCTCACTAACTCTTGAAAAAGCCTGTTTTTAGTTGAACTACCGCAAATAACATTGGGAGAGGATGTCTTCCATGCCGCATATGAAGAGCATAGTTGTAAGTAGCTAGCTATGTCATTCCATATTTTTAAGCTTAGTATAGTGTGCTAAATAGATCTAAATTGTGCATGATACATTTAGCGTATAGGCCATCCAATCGCTAAAACAGCGTTATAGCGCTGAGATAACACATCACACAGTTACACCTGTGTAAATAGTAAACTGAAAGAAAAGTAATAAATAAGGAATGTATGTGACATTTTTTATGTATAAACATCAACAAGTGATCTAACATATTGCAAAATAACATGTCCAAAAGACACCCATGGTTGTTGGGCCAAAGTAAAAGAAAAATGCGTGCTCCAAATGCTTGTTTTGTGTCCCGAATTTTTTTTTCCACAGGTCTCCACGGAGGACTTCTTTCTAGGTGAATTTTTACTGGTTGTCGGTATATGTTCATCGACACAAAATCTGATTTTTTTTTCTACACTATTTTAAGGATTTTCCAAAGGTACATGAGTTCAGGAGAAGATAATCCATGTCAGAGTGATATTTAAAATTATAACAAAAAAGTGAGAAGGTTTTATTTAAAGGAGAAAGACAGAGGGAGATGTGGTGCGAACAAACAATATTTATGGGTTGATTCTACTCCATAACTGAATAGTAAAATATTAATGAGATATGTATGGATGGAGCCGAAACTTTGGCCATAGGTTGGAGGTACCTAGGTGGTAGCCCTTAATTACTACACTAACTAAGCTACATTTTTGTTGCGAATAGCTAACCTTCATGAGTTATAGGTAATTAAGAGTGAACAAAAGCAGTGGTGTACCAAAGCAGAAACAAACTCGTGTAATATGTTGTACAGTCACAAGCTCACAGCTCGCTGTTGTAATCTGAACCTTTTCCCTTGAGCTCGATGGGGACAGCTGCTATAACTTCCAGTTGTTGGACAGCGAACCTAGTCTTGCTCATCATAATACTCACATTAATCAATAAGCTAGCTACATGCCAACCCCCCAAGCCATCTATCCAACTGAAAGCAATAAATATGATTTAGCATCTCCCAAGTATTACCCAAATGAATCTATGCTTAAACCGATGACACGTGGTACCGCCAGAAGCTTTGCCAGAAATGAACGCCCTGAGCATGGCGCATGGCTTACGTATACGCCAAGAAGCGTGAATGTAGCATGGCATCAAAGATCTTTTGCTGCCGAGCAGCCATATACCGCGCTCAGCTTATGCTTTGTGGAGTACATGATAGAAAATACTAGGCTTATACCCAATTGCTGACATGGTGTAAGCCGAATCCTAAATTCTGTGTTGGACACTCAGCTTAGAGTTTGCCTATTACATTTGGGTGTTAGCCGAGTATATTTGATACGGGCTTTAAATGTATTTCCTCTAGCGCATACAACATCCTGTTATGTAACAACCCTTTCACACTGTGGCGCTCTGTACTTAATGATAATCGATAAAATATTTTCTCTCACTAACTCTTGACAAAGCCTGTTTTTAGTTGAACTACCGCAAATAACATTGGGAGAGGATGTATTCAATGCCGCATATGAAGAGCATAGTTGTAAGTAGCTGCCTATGTCATTCTATATTTTTAAGCTTAGTATAGTGTGCTAAATAGATGTAAATTGTGCATGATACATTTAACGTATAGGCCATCCAATCGCTAAAACAGCGTTATAGCGCCGAGATAACACAGCGCACAGTTACACCTATGTAAATAGTAAACTGAAAGAAAAGTAATAAATAAGGAATGTATGTGAAATTTTTTATGTATAAACATCAACAAGTGATCTAAAATCTTGCAAAATAACATGTCCAAAAGACACCCATGGTTGTTGGGCCAAAGTAAAAGAAAAATGCGTGCTCTAAATGCTTGTTTTGTGTCCCGATTTTTTTTTCTACAAGTCTCCACGGAGGACTTCTTTCTAGGTGAATTTTTACTGGGTGTCGGTTGCTGTTCATCGACACAAAATCTGATTTTTTTTCTACACTATTTTAGGGATTTTCCAAAGGTACATGAGTTCAGGAGAAGATAATCCATGTCAGAGTGATATTTAAAATTATAACAAAAAAGTGAGAAGGTTTTATTTAAAGGAGAAAGACAGAGGGAGATGTGGTGCAAACAAACAAAATGTTATGGGTTGATTCTACTCCATAACTGAATAGTCAAATATTAATGAAATATGTATGGATGGAGCCGACACTTTGGCCATAGGTTGGAGGTACCTAGGTGGTAGCCCTTAATTACTACACTAACTAGGCTACATTTTTTGTTGCGAATAGCTAACCTTCATGAGTTATAGGTAATCAAGAGTGAACAAAAGCAGTGGTGTACCAAAGCAGAAACAAACTCGTGTAATATGTTGCACAGTCACAGGCTCACAGCTCGCTGTCGTTATCTCAACCTTTTCCCTTGAGCTCGATAGGGACAGCTGCTATAACTTCCAGTTGTTGGACAGCAAACCTAGTCTTGCTCATCATAAAACTCACATTAATTTAGAATTTCAACAATAAGCTAGCTACATGCCTATCCCCCAAGCCATCTATCCAACTGAAAGCAACAAATATGATTTAGCATCTCCCAAGTATTACCCAAAGGATTCTATGCTTAAACCGATGACACGTGGTACCGCAAGAAGCTTTCCCAGAAATGTACGCCCTGAGCATGGCGCATGGCTTACATATACGCCAAGAAGCATGAATGTAGCATGGCATCAAAGATCGTTTGTTGCCGAGCAGCCATATACCGCGCTCAGCTTATGCTTTGTCGAGTACATGATAGAAAATACTTGGCTTATACCCAATTGCTGACATGGTGTAAGCCGAATCCTAAATTCCGTGTTGGACACTCAGCTGAGAGTTTGCCTATTAAATTTGGTTGTTAGCGGAGTATATTTGATAATGGCTTTAAATGTATTTCCTCTAGCGCATACAACATCCTGTTATGTAACAACCCTTTCACATTGTGGCGCTCTGTACTCAATGATATCGATAAAATATTTTCTCTCACTAACTCTTCACAAAGCCAGTTTTTAGTCAAACTACCACAAATAACATTGGGAGCGGATGTATTCAATGCCGCATATGAAGAGCATAGTTGTAAGTAGCTGGCTATGCCATTCTATATTTTTAAGCATAGTATAGTGCGCTAAATAGATCTAAATTGTGCATGATGTATTTAGCGTATGGGCCATCCAATCGCTAAAACAGCGTTATACCGCCGAGATAACACAGCGCACAGTTACACTTGTGTAAATAGTAAACTGAAAGAAAAGTAATAAATAACGAATGTATGTGACATTTTTATGTATAAACATCAACAAGTGAAGTAACGTCTTGCGAAATAACATGTCCAAAAGACACCCATGGTTGTTGGGCCAAAGTAAAAGAAAAATGCGTGCTCCAAATGCTTGTTTCGTGTCCCGAATTTTGTTTTTTTTCTACAGGTCTCCACGGATGACTTCTTTCTAGGTGAATTTTTACTGGGTGTCGGTTGATGTTCATCGACACAAAATCTGATTTTTTTCTACACTATTTTAGGGATTTTACAAAGGAACATGAGTTCAGGAGAAGATAATCCATGTCAGAGTGCTATTTAAAATTATAAAAAAAAGTGAAAAGGTTTTATTTAAAGGAGAAAGACAGAGGGAGATGTGGTACAAACAAACTAAATGTTATGGGTTGATTCTACTCCATAATTAAATAGTCAAATATTAATGAAATATGTATGGATGGAGCCGGAACTTTGGCCATAGGTTGGAGGTACCTAGGTGGTAGCCCATAATTACTACACTAACTAAGCTACATTTTTTGTCCCGAATAGCTAACCTTCCTGAGTTATAGGTAATTAAGAGTGAACAAAAGCAGTGGTGTACCAAAGCAGAAACAAACTCGTATAATATGTTGTACAATCACAGGCTCACAGCTCGCTGTCGTAATCTGAAACTTTTCCCTTGAGCTCGATGGGGACAACTGCTATAACTTCCAGTTGTTGGACAGCGAACCTAGTCTTGCTCATCATAATACTCACATTAATTTAGAATTTCAACAATAAGCTAGCTACATGCCAATCCCCCAAGCCATCTATCCAACTGAAAGCAACAAATATGATTTAGCATCTCCCAAGTATTACCAAAAGGATTCTATGCTTAAACCGATGACACGTGGTACCGCAAGAAGCTTTGCCAGAAATGTACGCCCTGAGCATGGCGCATGGCTTACATATACGCCAAGAAGCATGAATGTAGCCTGGCGTCAAAGATCTTTTGTTGCCGAGCAACCATATACCGCACTCGGCTGATGCTTTGTCGAGTACATGATAGAAAATACTTGGCTTATACCCAATTGCCGACATGGTGTTAGCCGAATCCTAAGTTCCGTGTTGGATACTCAGCTTAGTGTTTGCTATTAAATTTGGGTGTTAGCCGAGTATATTGGATACGGGCTTTCAATATATTTCCTCTAGCGCATACAACATCCTGTTATGTAACAACCCTTTCACACTGTGGCGCTCTGTATACAATGATAATCGATAAAATATTTTCTCTCACTAACTCTTGACAAACCTGTTTTTAGTCGAACTACCACAAATAACATCGGGAGAGGCTGTATTCAATGCCGCATGTGAAGAGCATAGTTGTAAGTAGCTGGTTATGGTATTCTATATTTTTTATGCTTAGTATAGTATGCTAAATAGATCTAAATTATGCATGATACATTTAGCGTATGGGCCATCCAATCGCTAAAACCGCGTTATACCGCCGAGATAATCCAGAGCACAGTTACACCTGTGTAAATAGTAAACTGAAAGTAAATTAATAAATAACGAATGTATGTGACATTTTTTATGTATAAACATCAACAAGTGACCTAACATCTTGCAAAATAGCATGTCCAAAAGACACCCATGGTTGTTGTGCCAAAGTAAAAGAAAAATGCGTGCTCCAAATGCTTGTCTTGTGTCCCGAATTTTCTTTTTTCTCTACAGGTCTCCATGCATGACTTCTTTCTAGGTGAATTTTTACTGGGTGTTTGTTGATGTTCATCGACACAAAATCGGTTTTTTTACTTTGTACACTATTTTAGGGATTTTCCAAAGGTACGTTACATGAGTTCAGGAGAAGATAATCCATGTTAGAGTGCTATTTAAAATTATAACAAAAAAGTGAGAAGGTTTTATTTGAAGGAGAGAGACAGAGGGAGATGTGGTGCAAACAAACGAAATTTATGGGTTGATTCTACTCCATAACTGAATAGTAAAATATTAATGAAATATGTACGGATGGAGCCGAAACTATGGCCATAGGTTGGAGGTACCTAGGTGGTAGCCCGTAATTACTACACTAACTAAGCGACATTTTTTGTTGTGAATAGCTAACCTTCATGAGTTATAGGTAATTAAGAGTGAACAAAAGCAGTTGTGTACCAAAGCAGAAACAAACTCGTGTAATATGTTGTACAGTCACAGGTTCACACCTTGCTGTCGTAATCTGAACCTTTTCCCTTGAGCTCGATGGGGACAGCTGCTATAACTTCCTGTTGTTGGACAGCGAACCTAGTTTTGCTCATCATAATACTCACATTAATTTATAATTTCAACAATAAGCTAGCTACATGCCAATCCCCCCAAGCCATCTATCCAACTAAAAGCAACAAATATGATTTAGCATCTCCCAAGTATTACCCAAAGGATTCTATGCTTAAACCGAGACACATTGTACCGCAAGAAGCTTTGCCAGAAATGTACGCTCTAAGCATGGCGCTTGGCTTACATATACGCCATGAAGCATGAACGTAGCCTGGCCGTCAAGGATATTTTGTTGCCGAGCAGCCATATACCGCGCTCGGCCTATGCTTTGTCGAGTACATGATAGAAAATACTTGGCTTATACCCAATTGCCGACATGGTGTTAGCCGAATCCTAAATCCCGTGTTGGACACTCAGCTTAGAGTTTGCCTATTAAATTTGGGTGTTAGCCGAGTATATTGGATACGGGCTTTAAATGTATTTCCTCTAGCACATACAACATCCTGTTATGTAACAACCCTTTCACACTGTGGCGCTCTGTACTCAATGATAATCGATAAAATATTTTCTCTCACTAACTCTTGACAAAGCCTGTTTTTAGTCGAACTTCCACAAATAACATTGGGAGAGGATGTATTCAATGCCGCATATGAAGAGCATAGTTGTAAGTAGCTGGCTATGGCATCCTATATTTTTACACTTAGTATAGTGTGCTAAATAGATCTCAATTGTGCATGATACATTTAGCGTGTGGGCCATCCAATCACTAAAACAACGTTATACCGCCGAGATAATCCAGAGGAGAGTTACACCTATGTAAATAGTAAACTGAAAGAAAAGTAATAAATAAGGAATGTATGTGACATTTTTTACATATAAACATCAACAAGTGATCTAACATCTTGCAACATAACATGTCCAAAAGACACCAATGGTTGTTGTGCCAAAGTAAAAGAAAAATGCGTGCTCCAAGTGCTTGTTTTGTGTCTCGAATTTTGTTTTTTTCTACAGGTCTCCACGGATGACTTCTTTCTAGGTGAATTTTTACTGGGTGTTTGTTGATATTCAGCGACAAATATCTGTTTTTTTTATTTTGTACACTATTTTAGGGATTTTCCAAAGGTACATGACTTCATGAGAAGATAATGTATGTCAAAGTGCTATTTAAAATTTTAACAAAAAAGTGAGAAGGTTTTATTTAAAGGAGTAAGATAGAGGGAGATGTGGTGCAAACAAACAAAATGTTATGGGTTGATTCTACTACATAACTGAATAGTCAAATATTAATGAAATATGTATGGATGGAGCCGGAACTTTGGCCATAGGTTGGTGGTACCTAGGTGGTAGCCCTTAATTACTACACTAACTAAGCTACATTTTTTTTGCGAATAGCTAACCTTCATGAGTTATAGGTAATTAAGAGTGAACAAAAGCAGTGGTGTACCAAAGCAGAAACAAACTCGTGTAATATGTTGTATAGTCTGAGGCTCACAACTCGCTGTTGTAATTCGAACCTTTTCCCTTGAGCTCGATGCGGACAGCTGCTATAACTTCCAGTTGTTGGACAGCGAACCTAGTTTTACTCATCATAATACTAACATTAATTTATAATTTCAACAATAAGCTAGCTACATGCCAATCCCCCAAGCCATCTATCCAACCGAAAGCAACAAATATGATTTAGCATCTCCCAAGTATTACCCGAAGGATTCTATGCTTAAACCGATGACACATGGTACCGCAAGAAGCTTTGCCAGAAATGTACGCTCTGAGCATGGCGCTTGGCTTACATATACGCCATGAAGCATGAACGTAGCCTGGCCGTCAAGGATCTTTTGTTGCCGAGCAGCCATATACCGCGCTCGGCCTATGCTTTGTCGAGTACATGATAGAAAATACTTGGCTTATACCCAATTGCCGACATGGTGTTAGCCGAATCCTAAATTCCGTGTTGGACACTCAGCTTAGAGTTTGCCTACTAAATTTGGGTGTTAGCCGAGTTTATTGGATATGGGCTTTAAATGTATTTCCTCTAGCGCATACAACATCCTGTTATGTAACAACCCATTCACACTCTAGCGCTCTGTACTCAATGATAATTGATAAAATATTTTCTCTCACTAACTCTTGACAAAGCCTGTTTTTAGTCGAACTACCACAAATAACATTGGGAGAGGATGTATTCAATGCCGCATATGAAGAGCATAGTTGTAAGTAGCTGGCTATGGCATTCTATATTTTTACGCTTAGTATAGTGTGCTAAATAGATCTAAATTGTGCATGATGTATTTAGCATATGGGCCATCCAATCGCTAAAACAGCGTTCTACCACCGAGATAACACAGCGCACAGTTACACGTGTGTAAATAGTAAACTGAAAGAAAAGTAATAAATAAGGAATGTATGTGACATTTTTTATGTATAAACATCAACAAGTGATCTAACGTCTTGCAAAATAACATGTCCAAAAGACACCCATGGTTGTTGTGCCAAAGTAAAAGAAAAATGCGTGCTCCAAATGCTTGTTTTGTGTCCTGAATATTGTTTTTTTTTCTACAGGTCTCCACGGAGGACATCTTTCTAGGTGAATTTTTACTGGGTGTCGATTGATGTTCATCGACACAAAATCTGATTTTTTTTCTACACTATTTTAGGGATTTTCCAAAGGTACATGAGTTCAGGAGAAGATAATCCATGTCAGAGTGATATTTAAAATTATAACAAAAAAGTGAGAAGGTTTTATTTAAAGGAGAAAGACGGAGGGAGATGTGGTACAAACAAACAAAATGTTATCGGCTGATTCTACTCCATAACTGAATAGTCAAATATTAAGGAAATATGTATGGATGGAGCCGGAACTTTGGCCATAGGTTGGAGGTACCTAGGTGGTAGCCCTTAATTACTTCACTAACTAAGCTACATTTTTTGTTGCGAATAGCTAACCTTCATGAGTTATAGGTAATTAAGAGTGAAAAAGAAGTGGTGTACCAAAGTAGAAATAAACTCGTGTAATATGTTGTACAGTCACCGACTGATAGCTCGTCGTTGTAATCTGAACCTTTTCCCTTTGAGCTCGACGGGGACAGCTTCTATAACTTCTAGTTATTGGACCGCGAACCTAGTCTTGCTCATCATAATACTCACATTAATTTAGAATTTGAACAATAAGCTAGCTACATGCTAATCCCCCAAGCCATCTATCCAACTGAAAGCAACAAATATGATTTAGCATCTCCCAAGTATTACCCAAAGGATTCTATGCTTAAAGCGATGACACGTGGTACCGCAAGAAGCTTTGCCAGAAATGTACGCCCTGAGCATGGCGCATGGCTTACATATACGCCAAGAAGCATGAATGTAGCCTGGCGTCAAAGATCTTTTGTTGCCAAGCAGCCATATACCGCGCTCGGCTTATGCTTTGTCGAGTACAGATAGAAAATACTTGGCTTATACCCAATTGCCGACATGGTGTAAGCCGAATCCTAAATTCCGTGTTGGACACTCAGCTTAGAGTTTGCCTATTAAATTTGGGTGTTAGCCGAGTATATTGGATACGGTCTTTAAATGTATTTCCTGTAGCGCATACAACATCCTGTTATGTAACAACCCTTTCACACTCTGGCGCTCTGTACTCAATGATAATCGATAAAATATTTTCTCTCACTAACTCTTGACAAAGCCTGTCTTTAGTCGAACTACCACAAATAACATTGGGAGAGGATGTATTCAATGCCGCATATGAAGAGCATAGTTGTAAGTAGCTGGCTATGGCATTCTATGTTTTTACGCTTAGTATAGTGTGCTAAATAGATCTAAATTGTGCATGCTACATTTAGCATATGGGCCATCCAATAGCTAAAACAGCGTTATACCGCCGAGATAATCTAGAGCACAGTTACAGCTGTGTAAATAGTAAACTGAAAGAAAAGTAATAAAAAGGAATGTATGTGACATTTTTTATGTATAAACATCAACAAGTGATCTAGTATCTTGCAAAATAACATGTCCAAAAGACACCCATGGTTGTTCTGCCAAAGTAAAAGAAAAATGCGTGCACCGAATGCTTGTTTTGTGTCTCGAATTTTGTTTTTTTTCTACAGGTATCCACGGATGACTTGTTTCTAGGTGAATTTTTACTAGGTGTTTGTTGATGTTCATCGACACAAAATCTGATTTTTTTTTGTACACTATTTTAGGGATTTTCCAAAGCTACATGAGTTCAGGAGAAGATAATCCATGCCAGAGTGCTATTTAAAATTATAACAGAAAAGTGAGAAGGTTTTATTTAAAGGAGAAAGACAGAGGGAGATGTGGTGCAAGCAAACAAAATGTTATGGGTTGATTCTACTCCATAACTGAATAGTCAATTATTAATGAAATATGTATGGATGGAGCCGGAACTTTGGCCATAGGTTGGAGGTACCTAGGTGGTAGCCCTTAATTACTACACTAACTAAGCTACATTTTTTGTTGCGAATAGCTAACCTTCATGAGTTATAGGTAATTAAGAGTGAACAAAAGCAGTTGTGTACCAAAGCAGAAACAAACTCGTGTAATATGTTGTACAATCACAGGCTCACAGCTCGCTGTCGTAATCTGAAACTTTTCCCTTGAGCTCGATGGGGACAACTGCTATTATTTCCAGTTGTTGGACAGCGAACCTAGTCTTGCTCATCATAATACTCACATTAATGTAGAATTTCAACAATAAGCTAGCTACATGCCAATCCCCCCAAGCCATCTATCCAACTAAAAGCAACAAATATGATTTAGCATCTCCCAAGTATTACCCAAAGGATTCTTTGCTTAAACCGATGATCGTGGTACCGCAAGAAGCTTTGCAGAAATGTCACGCTCTGAGCATGGCGCTTGGCTTACATATACGCCAATAAGCATGAATGTAGCCTGGCCGTCAAGGATCTTTTGTTGCCGAGCAGCCATATACCGCGCTCGGCTTATGCTTTGTTGAGTACATGCTAGAAAATACTTGGCTTATACCCAATTGCCGACATGGTGTAAGCCGAATCCTAAATTCTGTGTTGGATACTCAGCTTAAAGTTTGCCTATGAAATTTGGGTGTTAGCCGAGTATATTGGATACGGGCTTTAAATGTATTTCCTCTAGCGCATACAACATCCTGTTATGTAACAACCCTTTCACATCGTGGCTCTCTGTACCCAATGATAACCAATAAAATATTTTCTCTCACTAACTCTTGACAAAGCCTGTTTTCGAACTACCACAAATAACATTGGGAGAGGATGTATTCAATGCCGCATATGAAGAGCATAGTTGTAAGCAGCTGGCTATGGCATTCTATATTTTTACGCTTAGTATAGTGCACTAAATAGATCTAAATTGTGCATGATATATTTAGTGTATGGCCATCCAATCGCTAAAACAGAGTTATACCATCGAGATAATCCAGAGACATGTTGAACCTGTGCAAACAGTAAACTGAAAAAAAAGTAAAAAATAAGGAATGCATGTGACATTTTTAATGTATAAACATCAACAAGTGATCTAACAGCTTGCAAAATAACATGTCCAAAAGACACCCATGGTTGTTGTGCCAAAGCAAAAGAAAAATGCGTGCTCCAAATGCTTGTTTTCTGTCCCGAATTTTTTTTCTACAAGTCACCACGGATGACTTCTTTCTAGGTGAATTTTTACTGGGTGTGTTAGAACATATGTTGATGTTCATCGACACAAAATCTGATTTCTTTTATTTTCTACACTATTTTAGGGATTTTCCAAAGGTACATGAGTTCGAGCAGATAATCCATGTAAGAGCGCTATTTAAAATTATAAAAAAAAAGTGAGAAGGTTTTATTTAAAGGAGAAAGACAGAGGGAGATGTGGTGCAAACAAACAAAATGTTATGGGTTGATTCTACTCCATAACTGAATAGTCAAATATTAATTAAATATGTATGGATGGAGCCGGAATTTTGGCCATAGGTTGGAGGTACCTAGGTGGTATCCCTTAATTACTACACTAACTAAGCTACATTTTTTATTGCGAATAGCTAACCTTCATGAGTTATAGGTAATTAAGAGTGAACAAAAGCAGTGGTGTACCAAAGCAGAAACAAACTCGTGTAATATGTTGTACAATCATAGGCTCACAACTCGCTGTCATAATCTGAAACTTTTCCCTTGAGCTCGATGGGGACAACTGCTATAACTTCCAATTGTTGGACAGCGAACCTAGTCTTGCTCATCATAATACTCACATAAATTTAGAATTTCAACAATAAGCTAGCTACATGCCAATCCCCCCAAGCCATCTATCCAACTAAAAGCAACAAATATGATTTAGCATCTCCCAAGTATTACCCAAATTATTCTATGCTTAAATCGATGACACGTGGTACCGCAAGAAGCTTTGCCAGAAATGTACGCTCTGAGCATGGCGCTTGGCTTACATATACGCCAAGAAGCATGAATGTAGCCTGGCCGTCAAGGATCTTTTGTTGCCGAGCAGCCATATACCGCGCTCGGCTTATGCTTTGTCGAGTACATGATAGAAAGTACTTGGCTTATACCCAAGTGCCGACATGGTGTAAGCCGAATCCTAAATTCTGTGTTGGACACTCAGCTTAGAGTTTGCCTATTAAATTTGGGTGTTAGCCGAGTATATTGGATACGGGCTTTAAATGTATTTCCTCTAGCGCATACAACATCATGTTATGTAACGACCCTTTCACACTGTGGCTCTCTATACCCAATGATAACGAATAAAATATTTTCTCTCACTAACTCTTGAAAAAGCTTGTTCTTAGTCGAACTACCACAAATAACATTGGGAGAGGATGTATTCAATGCCGCATATGAAGAGCATAGTTGTAAGTAGCTGGCTATGGCATTCTATATTTTTACGCTCAGTATAGTGCGCTAAATAGATCTAAATTGTGCATGATATATTTAGCGTATGGCCATCCAATCGCTAAAACAGCGTTATACCATCGAGATAATCCAGAGCCATGCTGAACCTGTGCAAACAGTGAACTGAAAGAAAAGTAAAAAATAAGGAATGCATGTGACATTTTTAATGTATAAACATCAACAAGTGATCTAACATCTTGCAAAATAACATGTCCAAAGGACACCCATGGTTGTTGTGCCAAAGCAAAAGAAAAATGCGTGCTCCAAATGCTTGTTTTCTGTCCCGAATTTTATTTTTTTTCTACAAGTCTCCACGGATGACTTCTTTCTAGGTGAATTTTTACTGGGTGTTAGAACATATGTTGATGTTCATCGACACAAAATATGATTTCTTTTATTTTCTACACTATTTTAGGGATTTTCCAAAAGGTACATGAGTTGAAGCAGATAATCCATGTAAGAGTGCTATTTAAAATTATAAAAAAAAGTGGGAAGGTTTTATTTAAAGGAGAAAGACAGAGGGAGATGTGGTGCAAACAAACAAAATGTTATGGGTTGATTCTACTCCATAACTGAATAGGCAAATATTAATGAAATATGTATGGATGGAGCCGAAACTTTGGCCATAGGTTGGAGGTACCTAGGTGGTATCCCTTAATTACTACACTAACTAAGCTACATTTTTTGTTGCGAATAGCTAACCTTCATGAGTTATAGATAATTAAGAGTGAACAAAAGCAGTGGTGTACCAAAGCAGAAACAAACTTCGTATAATATGTTGTACAATCACAGGCTCACAGCTACATTTGCTGTAATCTGAAACTTTTCCCTTGAGCTCGATGGGGACAACTGCTATAACTTCCAGTTGTTGGACAGCGAACCTAGTCTTGCTCATCATAATACTCACATTAATTTAGAATTTCAACAATAAGCTAGCTACATGCCAATCCCCCCAAGCCATCTATCCAACTAAAAGCAACAAATATGATTTAGCATCTCCCAAGTATTACCCAAATTATTCTATGCTTAAACCGATGACCGTGGTACCGCAAGAAGCTTTGCGAAATGCACGCTCTGAGCATGGCGCTTGGCTTACATATACGCCAAGAAGCATGAATGTAGCCTGGCCATCAAGGATCTTTTGTTGCCGAGCAGCCATATACCGCCCTCAGCTTATGCTTTGTCGAGTACATGATAGAAAATACTTGGCTTATACCCAATTGCCGACATGGTGTAAGCCGAATCCTACATTCTGTGTTGGACACTCAGATTAGAGTTTGCCTATGAAATTTGGGTGTTAGCCGAGTATATTGGATACGGGCTTTAAATGTATTTCCTCTAGCGCATACAACATCCTGTTATGTAACAACCCTTTCACACTGTGGCTCTCTGTACCCAATGATAACCAATAAAATATTTTCTCTCACTAACTCTTGACAAAGCCTGTTTTCGAACTACCACAAATAACATTGGGAGAGGATGTATTCAATGCCGCATATGAAGAGCATAGTTGTAAGTAGCTGGCTATGGCATTCTATATTTTTACGCTCAGTATAGTGCGCTAAATAGATCTAAATTGTGCATAATATATTTAGCGTATGGCCATCCAATCGCTAAAACAGCGTTATACCATCGAGATAATCGAGCCATGCTGAACCTGTGCAAACAGTGAACTGAAAGAAAAGTAAAAAATAAGGAATGCATGTGACATTTTTAATGTATAAACATCAACAAGTGATCTAACATCTTGCAAAATAACATGTCCAAAGGACACCCATGGTTGTTGTGCCAAAGCAAAAGAAAAATGCGTGCTCCAAATGCTTGTTTTCTGTCCCGAATTTTATTTCTTTTTACAAGTCTCCACGGATGACTTCTTTCTAGGTGAATTTTTACTGGGTGTTAGAACATATGTTGATGTTCATCGACACAAAATATGATTTCTTTTATTTTCTACACTATTTTAGGGATTTTCCAAAGGTACATGAGTTCGGAGCAGATAATCCATGTAAGAGTGCTATTTAAAATTATAAAAAAAAGTGGGAAGGTTTTATTTAAAGGAGAAAGACAGAGGGAGATGTGGTGCAAACAAACAAAATGTTATGGGTTGATTCTACTCCATAACTGAATAGGCAAATATTAATGAAATATGTATGGATGGAGCCGGAACTTTGGCCATAGGTTGGAGAATGCGTAGGTGGTATCCCTTAATTACTACACTAACTAAGCTACATTTTTGTTGCGAATAGCTAACCTTCATGAGTTATAGGTAATTAAGAGTGAACAAAAGCAGTGGTGTACCAAAGCAGAAACAAACTTCGTATAATATATTTGTACAATCACAGGCTCACAGCTTCATTTGTCGTAATCTGAAACTTTTCCCTTGAGCTCGATGGGGACAACTGCTATAACTTCCAGTTGTTGGACAGCGAACCTAGTCTTGCTCATCATAATACTCACATTAATTTAGAATTTCAACAATAAGCTAGCTACATGCCAATCCCCCCAAGCCATCTATCCAACTAAAAGCAACAAATATGATTTAGCATCTCCCAAGTATTACCCAAAGGATTCTATGCTTAAACCGATGACACGTGGTACCGCAAGAAGCTTTGCCAGAAATGTACGCTCTGAGCATGGCGCTTGGCTTACATATACGCCAAGAAGCATGAATGTAGCCTGGCCGTCAAGGATCTTTTGTTGCCGAGCAGCCATATACCGCGCTCGGCTTATGCTTTGTCGAGTACATGATAGAAAATACTTGGCTTATACCCAATTGCCGACATGGTGTAAGCGAATCCTACGATTCTGTGTTGGACACTCAGCTTAGAGTTTGCCTATGAAATTTGGGTGTTAGCCGAGTATATTGGATACGGGCTTTAAATGTATTTCCTCTAGCGCATACAACATCCTGTTATGTAACAACCCTTTCACACTGTGGCTCTCTGTACCCAATGATAACCAATAAAATATTTTCTCTCACTAACTCTTGAAAAAGCCTGTTTTTAGTCGAACTACCACAAATAACATTGGGAGAGGATGTATTCAATGCCGCATATGAAGAGCATAGTTGTAAGTAGCTGGCTATGGCATTCTATATTTTTACGCTCAGTATAGTGCGCTAAATAGATCTAAATTGTGCATGATATATTTAGCGTGTGGCCATCAATCGCTAAAACATTGTTATACCATCGAGATAATCCAGAGCCATGCTGAACCTGTGCAAACATTGAACTGAAAGAAAAGTAACAAATAAGGAATGCATGTGACATTTTTAATGTATAAACATCAACAAGTGATCTAACATCTTTCAAAATAACATGTCCAAAGGACACCCATGGTTGTTGTGCCAAAGCAAAAGAAAGAAAATCGTGCACCAAATGCTTGTTTACATCCCGAATTTTATTTTTTCTACAAGTCTCCACGGATGACTTCTTTCTTGGTGAATTTTGACTGGGTGTTAGAACATATGTTGATGTTCATCGACACAAAATCTGATTTCTTTTATTTTCTACACTATTTTAGGGATTTTCCAAAGGTACATGAGTTCGGAGCAGATAATCCATGTAAGAGTGCTATTTAAAATTATAAAAAAAAGTGAGAAGGTTTTATTTAAAGGAGAAAGACAGAGGGAGATGTGGTGCAAACAAACAAAATGTTATGGGGTGATTCTACTCCATAACTGAATAGTCAAATATTAATGAAATATGTATGGATGGAGCCGGAACTTTGGCCATAGGTTGGAGGTACCTAGGTGGTATCACTTAATTACTACACTAACTAAGCTACATTTTTGTTGCGAATAGCTAACCTTCATGAGTTATATGTAATTAAGAGTGAACAAAAGCAGTGGTGTACCAAAGCAGAAACAAACTCGTATAATATGTTGTACAATCACAGGCTCACAGCTCGCTCTCGTAATCTGAAACTTTTCCCTTGAGCTCGATGGGGACAACTGCTATAACTTCCAGTTGTTGGACAGCGAACCTAGTCTTGCTCATCATAATACTCACATTAATTTAGAATTTCAACAATAAGCTAGCTACATGCCAATCCCCCCAAGCCATCTATCCAACTAAAAGCAACAAATATGATTTAGCATCTCCCAAGTATTACCCAAAGGATTCTATGCTTAAACCGATGACACGTGGTACCGCAAGAAGCTTTGCCAGAAATGTACGCTCTGAGCATGGCGCTTGGCTTACATATCGTAAGAAGCATGAATGTAGCCTGGCCGTCAAGGATCTTTTGTTGCCGAGCAGCCATATACCGTGCTTTCGGCTTATGCTTTGTCGAGTACATGATAGAAAATACTTGGCTTATACCCAATTGCCGACATGGTGTAAGCGAATCCTAAATTCTGTGTTGGACACTCAGCTTAGAGTTTGCCTATGAAATTTGGGTGTTAGCCGAGTATATTGGATCACGGGCTTTAAATGTATTTCCTCTAAGCGCATACAACATCCTGTTATGTAACAACCCTTTCACACTGTGGCTCTCTGTACCCAATGATAACCAATAAAATATTTTCTCTCACTAACTCTTGAAAAAGCCTGTTTTTAGTGAACTACCACAAATAACATTGGGAGAGGATGTATTCAATGCCGCATATGAAGAGCATAGTTGTAAGTAGCTGGCTATGGCATTCTATATTTTTACGCTCAGTATAGTGCGCTAAATAGATCTAAATTGTGCATGATATATTTAGCGTATGGCCATCCAATTGCTAAAACAGCGTTATACCATCGAGATAATCCGGAGCCATGCTGAACCTGTGCAAACAGTGAACTGAAAGAAAAGTAACAAATAAGAAATGCATGTGACATTTTTAATGTATAAACATCAACAAGTGAACTAACATCTTGCAAAATAACAAGTCCAAAGGACACCCATGGTTGTTGTGCCAAAGCAAAATAAAAAATCGTGCTCCAAATGCTTGTTTTACATCCCGATTTTTATTTTTTTTCTACAAGTCTCCACGGATGACTTCTTTCTTGGTGAATTTTTACTGGGTGTTAGAACATATGTTGATGTTCATCGACACAAAATCTGATTTCTTTTATTTTCTACACTATTTTAGGGATTTTCCAAAGGTACATGAGTTGAGACAGATAATCCATGTAAGAGTGCTATTTAAAATTATAAAAAAAAAGTGAGAAGGTTTTATTTAAAGGAGAAAGACAGAGGGAGATGTGGTGCAAACAAACAAAATGTTATGGGTTGATTCTACTCCATAACTGAATAGTCAAATATTAATGAAATATGTATGGATGGAGCCGGAACTTTGGCCATAGGTTGGAGGTACCTAGGTGGTGTCCTTAATTACTACACTAACTAAGCTACATTTTTTGTTGCGAATAGCTAACCTTCATGAGTTATAGGTAATTAAGAGTGAACAAAAGCAGTGGTGTACCAAAGCAGAAACAAACTTCGTATAATATGTTTGTATAATCACAGGCTCACAGCTCGCTGTCGTAATCTGAAACTTTTCCCTTGAGCTCGATGGGGACAACTGCTATAACCTTCAGTTGTTGGACAGCGAACCTAGTCTTGCTCATCATAATACTCACATTAATTTAGAATTTCAACAATAAGCTTGCTACATGCCAATCCCCCCAAGCCATCTATCCAACTAAAAGTAACAAATATGATTTAGCATCTCCCAAGTATTACCCAAAGGATTCTATGCTTAAACCGATGACACGTGGTACCGCAAGAAGCTTTGCATGAAATGTATGCTCTGAGCATCGCGCTTGGCTTACATATACGCCAAGAAGCATGAATGTAGCCTGGCCGTCAAGGATCTTTTGTTGCCGAGCAGCCATATACCACGCTCGGCTTATGCTTTGTCGAGTACATGATAGAAAATACTTGGCTTATACACAATTGCCGACATGCTGTGAGCCGAATCCTAAATTCTGTGTTGGACACTCAGCTTAGAGTTTGCCTATGAAATTTGGGTGTTAGCCGAGTATATTGGATACGGGCTTTAAATGTATTTCCTCTAGCGCATACAACATCCTGTTATGTGACAACCCTTTCTGCTTTGTGGCTCTCTGTACCCAATGATAACCAATAAAATATTTTCTCTCACTAACTCTTGAAAAAGCCTGTTTTTAGTCGAACTACCACAAATAACATTGGGAGAGGATGTATTCAATGCCGCATATGAAGAGCATAGTTGTAAGTAGCTGGCTATGGCATTCTATATTTTTACGCTTTCGGTATAGTGCGCTAAATAGATCTAAATTGTGCATGATATATTTAGCGTATGGCCATCCAATCGCTAAAACAGCGTTATACCATCGAGATAATCCGGAGCCATCTTGAACCTGTGCAAGCAGTGAACTGAAAGAAAAGTAACAAATAAGGAATGCATGTGACATTTTTAATGTATAAACATCAACAAGTGATCTAACATCTTGCAAAATAACATGTCCAAAGGACACCCATAGTTGTTGTGCCAAAGCAAAAGAAAAATCGTGCTCCAAATGCTTGTTTTCTGTCCCGAATTTTATTTCTTTTTACAAGTCTCCACGGATGACTTCTTTCTAGGTGAATTTTTACTGGGTGTTAGAACATATGTTGATGTTCATCGACACAAAATCTGATTTCTTTTAGTTTCTACACTATTTTAGGGATTTTCCAAAGGTACATGAGTTGGAGCAGATAATCCATGTAAGAGTGCTATTTAAAATTATAAAAAAAGTGAGAAGGTTTTTATTTAAAGGAGAAAAGACAGAGGGAGATGTGGTGCAAACAAACAAAATGTTATGGGTTGATTCTACTCCATAACTGAATAGTCAAATATTAATGAAATATGTATGGATGGGCCGGAACTTTGGCCATAGGTTGGAGGTACCTAGGTGGTATCCCTTAATTACTACACTAACTAAGCTACATTTTTGTTGCGAATAGCTAACCTTCATGAGTTATAGGTAATTAAGAGTGAACAAAAGCGATGGTGTACCAAAGCAGAAACAAACTCGTATAATATGTTGTACAATCACAGGCTCACAGCTCGCTGTCGTAATCTGAAACTTTTCCCTTGAGCTCGATGGGGACAACTGCTATAACCTTCAGTTGTTGGACAGCGAACCTAGTCTTGCTCATCATAATACTCACATTAATTTATAATTTCAACAATAAGCTTGCTACATGCCAATCCCCCCAAGCCATCTATCCAACTAAAAGCAACAAATATGATTTAGCATCTCCCAAGTATTACCCAAAGGATTCTATGCTTAAACCGATGACACGTGGTACCACAAGAAGCTTTGCGAGAAATGTAGCTGTGAGCATGGCGCTTGGCTTACATATACGTAAGAAGCATGAATGTAGCCTGGCCGTCAAGGATCTTTTGTTGCCGAAGCAGCCATATACCACGCTCGGCTTATGCTTTGTCGAGTACATGATAGAAAATACTTGGCTTATACACAATTGCCGACATGCTTGTGGGCGAATCCTAAATTCTGTGTTGGACACTCAGCTTAGAGTTTGCCTATGAAATTTGGGTGTTAGCCGAGTATATTGAATCCCAGACTTTAAATGTATTTCCTCTAGCGCATACAACATCCTGTTATGTGACAACCCTTTCACACTGTGGCTCTCTGTACCCAATGATAACCAATAAAATATTTTCTCTCACTAACTCTTGAAAAAGCCTGTTTTTAGTCGAACTACCACAAATAACATAGGGAGAGGATGTATTCAATGCCGCATATGAAGAGTATAGTTGTAAGTAGCTGGCTATGGCATTCTATATTTTTACGCTCAGTATAGTGCGCTAAATAGATCTAAATTGTGCATGATATATTTAGCGTGTGGCCATCAATCGCTAAAACAGCGTTATACCATCGAGATAATCCAGAGCCATCTTGAACTGTGCAAGCAGTGAACTGAAAGAAAAGTAACAAATAAGGAATGCATGTGACATTTTTAATGTATAAACATCAACCAGTTATCTAACATCTTGCAAAATAACATGTCCAAAGGACACCCATGGTTGTTGTGCCAAAGCAAAAGAAAAATGCGTGCTCCAAATGCTTGTTTTCTGTCCCGAATTTTTTTTTTTTACAAGTCTCCACGGATGACTTCTCTCTAGGTGAATTTTTACTGGGTGTTAGAACATATGTTGATGTTCATCGACACAAAATCTGATTTCTTTTAGTTTCTACAATATTTTAGGGATTTTCCAAAGGTACATGAGTTCGGAGCAGATAATCCATGTAAGAGTGCTATTTAAAATTATAAAAAAAAGTGAGAAGGTTTTATATAAAGGAGAAAGACAGAGGGAGATGTGGTGCAAACAAACAAAATGTTATGGGTTGATTCTACTCCATAGCTGAATAGTCAAATATTAATGAAATATGTATGGGTGGGCGGAACTTTGGCCATAGGTTGGAGGTACCTAGGTGGTATCCATAATTACTACACTAACTAAGCTACATTTTTTGTTGCGAATAGCTAACCTTCATGAGTTATAGGTAATTAAGAGTGAACAAAAGCAGTGGTGTACCAAAGCAGAAACAAACTCGTATAATATGTTGTATAATCACAGGCTCACAGCTCGCTGTCGTAATCTGAAACTTTTCCCTTGAGCTCGATGGGGACAACTGCTATAACCTTCAGTTGTTGGACAGCGAACCTAGTCTTGCTCATCATAATACTCACATTAATTTAGAATTTCAAAAATAAGCTAGCTACATGCCAATCCCCCAAGCCATCTATCCAACTAAAAGCAACAAATATGATTTAGCATCTCCCAAGTATTACCCAAAGGATTCTATGCTTAAACCGATGACACGTGGTACCACAAGAAGCTTTGCCAGAAATGTACGCTCTGAGCATGGCGCTTGGCTTACATATACGCCAAGAAGCATGAATGTAGCCTGGCCGTCAAGGATCTTTTGTTGCCGAGCAGCCATATACCGCGCTCGGCTTATGCTTTGTCGAGTACATGATAGAAAATACTTGGCTTATACCCAATTGCCGACATGGTGTAAGCCGAATCCTAAATTCTGTGTTGGACACTCAGCTTGGATTTTTCCTATGAAATTTGGGTGTTAGCTTGAGTATATTGGATACGGGCTTTAAATGTATTTCCTCTAAGCGCATACAACATCCTGTTATGTAACAACCCTTTCACTGCTGTGGCTCTCTGTACTCAATGATAACCAATAAAATATTTTCTCTCACTGACTCTTGAAAAAGCCTGTTTTTAGTCGAACTACCACAAATGACATTGGGAGAGGATGTATTCAATGCCGCATATGAAGAGCATAGTTGTAGGTAGCTGGCTATGGCATTCTATATTTTTACGCTCAGTATAGTGCGCTAAATAGATCTAAATTGTGCATGATATGTTTAGCGTATGGCCATCCAATCGCTAAAACAGCGTTATACCATCGAGATAATCCAGAGCCATGATGAACCTGTGCAAACAGTAAACTGAAAGAAAAGTAACAACTAAGAAATGCATGTGACGTTTTTAATGTATAAACATCAACAAGTGATCTAACATCTTGCAAAATAACATGTCCAAAGGACACCCATGGTTGTTGTGCCAAAGCAAAAGAAAAATGCGTGCTCCAAATGCTTGTTTTCTGTCCCGAATTTTATTTTTTTTCTACAAGTCTCCACGGATGACTTCTTTCTTGGTGAATTTTTACTGGGTGTTAGAACATATGTTGATGTTCATCGACACAAAATCTGATTTCTTTTATTTTCTACAATATTTTAGGTATTTTCCAAAGGTACATCAGTTCGGAGCAGATAATCCATGTAAGAGTGCTAATTAAAATTATAAAAAAAAGTGAGAAGGTTTTATTTAAAGGAGAAAGACAGAGGGAGATGTGGTGCAAACAAACAAAATGTTATGGGTTGATTCTACTCCATAACTGAATAGTCAAATATTATTGAAATATGTATGGGTGGAGCCGGAACTTTGGCCATAGGTTGGAGGTACCTAGGTGGTATCCCTTAATTACTACACTAACTAAGCTACATTTTTTGTTGCGAATAGCTAACCTTCATGAGTTATAGGTAATTAAGAGTGAACAAAAGCAGTGGTGTACCAAAGCAGAAACAAACTCGTATAATATGTTGTATAATCACAGGCTCACAGCATTTCATTTGTCGTAATCTGAAACTTTTCCCTTGAGCTCGATGGGGACAACTGCTATAACCTTCAGTTGTTGGACAGCGAACCTAGTCTTGCTCATCATAATACTCACATTAATTTAGAATTTCAAAAATAAGCTAGCTACATGCCAATCCCCCCAAGCCATCTATCCAACTAAAAGCAACAAATATTATTTAGCATCTCCCAAGTATTACCCAAAGGATTCTATGCTTAAACCGATGACACGTGGTACCACAAGAAGCTTTGCCAGAAATGTACGCTCTGAGCATGGCGCTTGGCTTACATATACGCCAAGAAGCATGAATGTAGCCTGGCCGTCAAGGATCTTTTGTTGCCGAGCAGCCATATACCGCGCTCGGCTTATGCTTTGTCGAGTACATGATAGAAAATACTTGGCTTATACCCAATTGCCGACATGGTGTAAGCCGAATCCTAAATTATGTGTTGGACACTCAGCTTGGATTTTTCCTATGAAATTTGGGTGTTAGCCGAGTATATTGGATACGGGCTTTAAATGTATTTCCTCTAGCGCATACAACATCCTGTTATGTAACAACCCTTTCACACTGTGGCTCTCTGTACTCAATGATAACTAATAAAATATTTTCTCTCACTAACTCTTGAAAAAGCCTGTTTTTAGTCGAACTACCACAAATAACATTGGGAGAGGATGTATTCAATGCCGCATATGAAGAGCATAGTTGTAGGTAGCTGGCTATGGCATTCTATATTTTTACGCTCAGTATAGTGCGCTAAATAGATCTAAATTGTGCATGATATGTTTAGCGTATGGCCATCCAATCGCTAAAACAGCGTTATACCATCGAGATAATCCAGAGCCATGCTGAACCTGTGCAAACAGTAAACTGAAAGAAAAGTAACAAATAAGGTATGCATGTAGCGTTTTAATGTATAAACATCAACAAGTGATCTAACATCTTGCAAAATAACATGTCCAAAGGACACCCATAGTTGTTGTGCCAAAGCAAAAGAAAAATGCGTGCTCCAAATGCTTGTTTTCTGTCCCGAATTTTTTTTTCTACAAGTCTCCACGGATCACTTCTTTCTAGGTGAATTTTTACTGGGTGTTAGAACATATGTTGATGTTCATCGACACAAAATCTGATTTCTTTTATTTTCTACACTATTTTAGGGATTTTCCAAAGGTCATGAGTTCGGAGCAGATAATCCATGTAAGAGTGCTATTTAAAATTATAAAAAAAGTGAGAAGGTTTTATTTAAAGGAGAAAGACAGAGGGACATTTGGTGCAAACAAACAAAATGTTATGGGTTGATTCTACTCCATAACTGAATAGTCAAATATTAATGAAATATGTATGGATGGAGCCGGAACTGTGGCCATAGGTTGGAGTTACCTAGGTGGTATCCCTTAATTACAAAACTAACTAAGCTAAATTTTTTGTTGCGAATAGCTAACCTTCATGAGTTATAGGTAATTAAGAGTGAACAAAAGCAGTGGTGTACCAAAGCAGAAACAAACTCGTATAATATGTTGTACAATCACAGGCTCACAGCTCGCTGTCGTAATCTGAAACTTTTCCCCTGAGCTCGATGGGGACAACTGCTATAACTTCGGTTGTTGGACAGCGAACCTAGTCTTGCTCATCATAATACTCACATTAATTTAGAATTTCAAAAATAAGGTAGCTACATGCCAATCCCCCCAAGCCATCTATCCAACTAAAAGCAACAAATAGTATTTAGCATCTCCCAAGTATTACCCAAAGGACTCTATGCTTAAACCGATGACACGTGGTACCGCAAGAAGCTTTGCCAGAAATGTACGCTCTGAGCATGGCACTTGTCTTACATATACGCCAAGAAGCATGAATGTAGCCTGGCCGTCAAGGATCTTTTGTTGCCGAGCAGCCATATACCGCGCTCGGCTTATGCTTTGTCGAGTACATGATAGAAAATACTTGGCTTATACCCAATTGCCGACATGGTGTAAGCCGAATCCTAAATTATGTGTTGGACACTCAGCTTAGAGTTTGCCTATGAAATTTGGGTGTTAGCCGAGTATATTGGATACGGGCTTTACATGTATTTCCTCTAGCGCATACAACATCCTGTTATGTAACAACCCTTTCACACTGTGGCTCTCTGTACTCAATGATAACCAATAAAATATTTTCTCTCACTAACTCTTGAAAAAGCCTGTTTTTAGTCGAACTAACACAAATAACATTGGGAGAGGATGTATTGAATGCCGCATATGAAGAGCATAGTTGTAAGTAGCTGGCTATGGCATTCTATATTTTTACGCTCAGTATAGTGCGCTAAATAAATCTAAATTGTGCATGATATATTTAGCGTATGGCCATCCAATCGCTAAAACAGCGTTACACCATCGAGATAATCCAGAGCCATGCTGAACCTGTGCAAATAGTAAACTGAAAGAAAAGTAACAAATAAGGAATGCATGTGACATTTTTAATGTATAAACATCAACAAGTGATCTAACATCTTGCAAAATAACATGTCCAAAGGACACCCATGGTTGTTGTGCCAAAGCAAAAGAAAAATGCGTGCTCCAAATGCTTGTTTTCTGTCCTGAATTTTATTTTTTTCTACAAGTCTCCACGGATGACTTCTTTCTAGGTGAATTTTCTTTGGGTGTTAGAACATATGTTGATGTTCATCGACACAAAAATCTGATTTCTTTTATTTTCTACACTATTTTAGGGATTTTCCAAAAGGTACATGAGTTGAGCAGATAATCCATGTAAGAGTGCTATTTAAAATTATAAAAAAAAGTGAGAAGGTTTTATTTGAAGGAGAAAGACAGAGGGAGATGTGGTGCAAACAAACAAAATGTTATGGGTTGATTCTACTCCATAACTGAATAGTCAAATATTAATGACATATATATGGATGGAGCCGGAACTTTGGCCATAGGTTGGAGGTACCTAGGTGGTATCCCTTAATTACTACACTAACTAAGCTACATTTTTTGTTGCGAATAGCTAACCTTCATGAGTTATAGGTAATTAAGAGTGAACAAAAGCAGTGGTGTATGAAAGCAGAAACAAACTCATATAATATGTTGTACAATCTCAGGCTCACAGCTCGCTGTCGTGATCTGAAACTTTTCCCTTGAGCTCGATGGGGACAACTGCTATAACCTTCAGTTGTTGGACAGCGAACCTAGTCTTGCTCATCATAATACTGACATTAATTTAGAATTTCAACAATAAGCTAGCTACATGCCAATCCCCCCAAGCCATCTATCCAACTAAAAGCAACAAATATGATTTAGCATCTCCCAAGTATTACCCAAAGGATTCTATGCTTAAACCGATGACACGTGGTACCGCAAGAAGCTTTGCGAAATGTACGCTTTCTGAGCATGGCGCTTGGCTTATATACGCCAAGAAGAATGAATGTAGCCTGGCCGTCAAGGATCTTTTGTTGCCGAGCAGCAGCCATATACCGCTCGGCTTATGCTTTGTCGAGTACATGATAGAAAATACTTGGCTTATACCCAATTGCCGACATGGTGTAAGCCGAATCCTAAATTCTGTGTTGGACACTCAGCTTAGAGTTTGCCTATGAAAATTGGGTGTTAGCCGAGTATATTGGATACGGGCTTTAAATGTATTTCCTCTAGTGCATACAACATCCTGTTATGTAACAACCCTTTCACACTGTGGCTCTCTGTACTCAATGATAACCAATAAAATATTTTCTCTCACTAACTCTTGAAAAAGCCTGTTTTTAGTCGAACTACCACAAATAACATTGGGAGAGGATGTATTCAATGCCGCATATGAAGAGCATAGTTGTAAGTAGCTGGCTATGGCATTCTATATTTTTACGCTCAGTATATTAAGCTAAATAGATCTAAATTGTGCATGATATATTTAGCGTATAAGCCATCCAATCGCTAAAACAGCGTTATACCATCGAGATAATCGAGCCATGTTGAACCTGTGCAAACAGTAAGCTGAAAGAAAAGTAACAAATAAGGAATGCATGTGACATTTTTAATGTATAAACATCAACAAGTGATCTAACATCTTGCAAAATAACATGTCCAAAGGACACCCATGGTTGTTGTGCCAAAGCAAAAGAAAAATGCGTGATCCAAATGCTTGTTTTCTGTCCCGAATTTTATTTTTTTTCTACAAGTCTCCACGGATGACTTCTTTCTAGGTGAATTTTTACTGGGTGTTAGAACGTATGTTGATGTTCATCGACACAAAATCTGATTTCTTTTATTATCTACACTATTTTAGGGATTTTCCAAAGGTACATAAGTTCGGAGCAGATAATCCATGTAAGAGTGCTATTTAAAATTATAAAAAAAAAAGTGACAAGGTTTTATTTAAAGGAGAAAGACAGAGGGAGATGTGGTGCAAACAAACAAAATGTTATGGGTTGATTCTACTCCATAACTAAATAGTCAAATATTAATGAAATATGTATGGATGGAGCGGAACTTTGGCCATACGTTGGAGGTACCTAGGTGGTATCCCTTAATTACTACACTAACTAAGCTACATTTTTTGTTGCGAATAGCTAACCTTCATGAGTTATAGGTAATTAAGAGTGAACAAAAGCAGTGGTGTACGAAAGCAGAAACAAACTCGTATAATATGTTGTACAATCACAGGCTCACAGCTTCATGTCGTAATCTGAAACTTTTCCTTGAGCTCGATGGGGACAACTGCTATAACTTCCGGTTGTTGGACAGCGAACCTAGTCTTGCTCATCATAATACTCACATTAATTTAGAATTTCAACAATAAGCTAGCTACATGCCAATCCCCAAGCCATCTATCCAACTAAAAGCAACAAATATGATTTAGCATCTCCCAAGTATTACCCAAAGGATTCTATGCTTAAACCGATGACACGTGGTACCGCAAGAAGCTTTGCCAAAAATGTACGCTCTGAGCATGGCGCTTGGCTTACATATACGCCAAGAAGCATGAATGTAGCCTGGCCGTCAAGGATCTTTTGTTGCCGAGCAGCCATATACGGCCGGCTTATGCTTTGTCGAGTACATGATAGAAAATACTTGGCTTATACCCAATTGCCGACATGGTGTAAGCCGAATCCTAAATTCTGTGTTGGACACTCAGCTTAGAGTTTGCCTATGAAATTTGTGTGTTAGCCGAGTATATTGGATACGGGCTTTAAATGTATTTCCTCTAGCGCATACAACATCCTGTTATGTAAGAACCCTTTCACACTGTGGCTCTCTGTACTCAATGATAACCAATAAAATATTTTCTCTCACTAACTCTTGAAAAGCCTGTTTTTAGTCGAACTACCACAAATAACATTGGGAGAGGATGTATTCAATGCCGCATATGAAGAGCATAGTTGTAAGTAGTTGGCTATGGCATTCTATATTTTTACGCTTAGTATAGTGCGCTAAATAGATCTAAATTGTGCATGATATATTAAGCGTATGGCCATCCAATCGCTAAAACAGCGTTATACCATCGAGATAATCCAGAGCCATGCTGAACACTGTGCAAGCGATAAACTGAAAGAAAAGTAACAAATAAGGAATGCATGTGACATTTTTAATGTATAAACATCAACAAGTGATCTAACATCTTGCAAAATAACATGTCCAAAGGACACCCATGGTTGCTGTGCCAAAGCAAAAGAAAAATGCGTGATCCAAATGCTTGTTTTCTGTCCCGAATTTTATTTTTTTTCTACAAGTCTCCACGGATGACTTCTTTCTAGGTGAATTTTTACTGGGTGTTAGAACATATGTTGATGTTCATCGACACAAAATCTGATTTCTTTTATTTTTACACTATTTTAGGGATTTTCCAAAGGTACATGAGTTCGAGCAGATAATCCATGTAAGAGTGCTATTTAAAATTATAAAAAAAGGTGAGAAGGTTTTATTTAAAGGAGAAAGACAGAGGGAGATGTGGTGCAAACAAAAAAAATGTTATGGGTTGATTCTACTCCATAACTGAATAGTCAAATATTAATGAAATATGTATGGATGGAGCCGGAACTTTGGCCATAGGCTGGAGGTACCTAGGTGGTATCCCTTAATTACTACACTAACTAAGCTACATTTTTTCTTGCGAATAGCTAACCTTCATGAGTTATAGGTAATTAAGAGTGAACAAAAGCAGTGGTGTACCAAAGCAGAAACAAACTCGTATAATATGTTGTACAATCACAGGCTCACAGCTACATTTGTCGTAATCTGAAACTTTTCCCTTGAGCTCGATGGGGACAACTGCTATAACTTCCAGTTGTTGGACAGCGAACCTAGTCTTGCTCATCATAATACTCACGTTAATTTAGAAATTCAACAATAAGCTAGCTACATGCCAATCCCCCCAAGCCATCTATCCAACTAAAAGCAACAAATATGATTTAGCATCTCCCAAGTATTACCCAAAGGATTCTATGCTTAAACCGATGACATCGGTGGTACCGCAAGAAGCTTTGCCAGAAATGCACGCTCTGAGCATGGCGCTTGGCTTACATATACGCCAAGAAGCATGAATGTAGCCTGGCCATCAAGGATCTTTTGTTGCCGAGCAGCCATATACCGCCCTCAGCTTATGCTTTGTCGAGTACATGATAGAAAATACTTGGCTTATACCCAATTGCCGACATGGTGTGGCGAATCCTAAATTCTGTGTTGGACACTCAGCTTAGAGTTTTCCTATGAAATTTGGGTGTTAGCGAGTATATTGGATACGGGCTTTAAATGTATTTCCTCTAGCGCATACAACATCCTGTTATGTAACAACCCTTTCACCTTTGTGGCTCTCTGTACTCAATGATAACCAATAAAATATTTTCTCTCACTAACTCTTGAAAAAGCATGTTTTTAGTCGAACTACCACAAATAACATTGGGAGAGGATGTATTCAATGCCGCATATGAAGAGCATAGTTGTAAGTAGCTGGCTATGGCATTCTATATTTTTACGGTCAGTATAGTGCGCTAAATAGATCTAAATTGTGCATGATATATTTAGCGTATGGCCATCCAATCGCTAAAACAGTGTTATACCATCGAGATAATCCAGAGCCATGCTGAACCTGTGCAAACAGTAAACTGAAAGAAAAGTAACAAAGAAGGAATGCATGTGACATTTTAAATGTATAAACATCAACAAGTGATCTAACATCTTGCAAAATAAAATGTCCAAAGGACACCCATGGTTGTTGTGCCAAAGCAAAAGAAAAATGCGTGCTCCAAATACTTGTTTTCTGCCCGAATTTTATTTTTTTTCTACAAGTCTCCACGGATGACTTCTTTCTAGGTGAATTTTTACTGGGTGTTAGAACATATGTTGATGTTCATCGACACAAAATCTGATTTCTTTTATTTTCTATACTATTTTAGGGATTTTCCAAAGGTACATGAGTTCGGAACAGATAATCCATGTAAGAGTGCTATTTAAAATTATAAAAAAAAGGTGAGAAGGTTTTATTTAAAGGAGAAAGACAGAGGGAGATGTGGTGCAAACAAACAAAATGTTATGGGTTGATTCTACTCCATAACTGAATAGTCAAATATTAATGAAATATGTATGGATGGAGCCGGAACTTTGGCCATAGGTTGGAGGTATCTAGGTGGTGTCCCTTAATTACTACACTAACAAAGCTTCATTTTTTGTTGCGAATAGCTAACCTTCATGAGTTATAGGTAATTAAGAGTGAACAAAAGCAGTGGTGTACCAAAGCAGAAACAAACTCGTATAATATGTTGTACAATCACGGACTCACAGACTTCATTGTCGTAATCTGAAACTTTTCCCTTGAGCTCGATGGGGACAACTGCTATAACTTCTAGTTGTTGGACAGCGAACCTAGTCTTGTTCATCATAATACTCACATTAATTTAGAATTTCAACAATAACCTAGCTACATGCCAATCCCCCCAAGCCATCTATCCAACTAAAAGCAACAAATATGATTTAGCATCTCCCAAGTATTAACCAAAGGATTCTATGCTTAAACCGATGACACGTGGTACCGCAAGAAGCTTTGCCGAAATTTACGCTCTGAGCATGGCGCTTGGCTTACATATCCGCCAAGAAGCATGAATGTAGCCTGGCCGTCAAGGATCTTTTGTTGCAGAGCAGCCATATACCGCGCTCGGCTTATGCTTTGTCGAGTACATGATAGAAAATACTTGGCTTATACCCAATTGCCGACATGGTGTAAGCCGAATCCTAAATTCTGAGTTGGACACTCAGCTTATAGTTTGCCTATGAAATTTGGGTGTTAGCCGAGTATATTGGATACGGGCTTTAAATGTATTTCCTCTAAGCGCATACAACATCCTGTTAATTAACAACCCTTTCACACTGTGGCTCTCTGTACTCAATGATAACCAATAAAATATTTTCTCTCACTAACTCTTGAAAAAGCCTGTTTTTAGTCGAACTACCACAAATAACATTGGGAGAGGAAGTATTCAATGCCGCATATGAAGAGCATAGTTGTAGAAGTAGCTGGCTATGGCATTCTATATTTTTACGCTCAGTATAGTGCGCTAAATAGATCTAAATTGTGCATAATATATTTAGCGTATGGCCATCCAATCGCTAAAACAGCGTTATACCATCGAGATAATCCGAAGCCATGCTGAACCTGTGCAAACAGTAAACTGAAAGAAAAGTAACAAATAAGGAACGCATGTGACATTTTTAATGTATAAACATCAACAAGTGATCTAACATCTTGCAAAATAACATGTCCAAAGGACACCCATGGTTGTTGTGCCAAATCAAAAGAAAATGCGTGCTCCAAATGCTTGTTTTCTATCTCAATTTTATTTTTTTTCTACAAGTCTCCACGGATGACTTCTTTCTAGGTGAATTTTTACTGGGTGTTAGAACATATGTTGATGTTCATCGACACAAAATCTGATTTCTTTTATTTTCTACACTATTTTAGGGATTTTCCAAAGGTACATGAGTTGAGCAGATAATCCATGTAAGAGTGCTATTTAAAATTATAAAAAGGTGAGAAGGTTTTATTTAAAGGAGAAAGACAGAGAGGAGATGTGGTGCAAACAAACAAAATGTTATGGGTTGACTCTACTCCATAACTGAATAGTCAAATATTAATGAAATATGTATGGATGGAAGAACTTTGGCCATAGGTTGGAGGTACCTAGGTGGTGTCCCTTAATTACTACACTAACTAAGCTACATTTTTTGTTGCGAATAGCTAACCTTCATGAGTTATAGGTAATTAAGAGTGAACAAAAGCAGTGGTGTACCAAAGCAGAAACAAACTCGTATAATATGTTGTACAATCACAGGCTCACAGCTCGCTGTCGTAATCTGAAACTTTTCCCTTGAGCTCGATGGGGACAACTGCTATAACTTCTAGTTGTTGGACAGCGAACCTAGTCTTGTTCATCATAATACTCACATTAATATAGAATTTCAACAATAACCTAGCTACATGCCAATCCCCCCAAGCCATCTATCCAACTAAAAGCAACAAATATGATTTAGCATCTCCCAAGTATTAACCAAAGGATTCTATGCTTAAACCGATGACACGTGGTACCGCAAGAAGCTTTGCCAGAAATTTACGCTCTGAGCATGGCGCTTGGCTTACATATCCGCCAAGAAGCATGAATGTAGCCTGGCCGTCAAGGATCTTTTGTTGCAGAGCAGCCATATACCGCGCTCGGCTTATGCTTTGTCGTGTACATGATAGAAAATACTTGGCTTATACCCAATTGCCGACATGGTGTAAGCCGAATCCTAAATTCTGAGTTGGACACTCAGCTTAGAGTTTGCCTATGAAATTTGGGTGTTAGCCGAGTATATTGGATACGGGCTTTAAATGTATTTCCTCTAGCGCATACAACATCCTGTTAATTAACAACCCTTTCACACTGTGGCTCTCTGTACTCAATGATAACCAATAAAATATTTTCTCTCACTAACTCTTGAAAAAGCCTGTTTTTAGTCGAACTACCACAAATAACATTGGGAGAGGAAGTATTCAATGCCGCATATGAAGAGCATAGTTGTAAGTAGCTGGCTATGGCATTCTATATTTTTACGCTCAGTATAGTGCGCTAAATAGATCTAAATTGTGCATGATATATTTAGCCTATGGCCATCCAATCGCTAAAACAGCGTTATACCATCGAGATAATCCAGAGCCATGCTGAACCTGTGCAAACAGTAAACTGAAAGAAAAGTAACAAATAAGGAACGCATGTGACATTTTTAATGTATAAACATCAACAAGTGATCTAACATCTTGCAAAATAACATGTCCAAAGGACACCCATGGTTGTTGTGCCAAATCAAAAGAAAAATGCGTGCTCCAAATGCTTGTTTTCTATCCCGAATTTTATTTTTTTTCTACAAGTCTCCACGGATGACTTCTTTCTAGGTGAATTTTTACTGGGTGTTAGAACATATGTTGATGTTCATCGACACAAAATCTGATTTCTTTTATTTTCTACACTATTTTAGGGATTTTCCAAAGGTACATGAGTTCGGAGCAGATAATCCATGTAAGAGTGCTATTTAAAATTATAAAAAAAAGGTGAGAAGGTTTTATTTAAAGGAGAAAGACAGAGGGAGATGTGGTGCAAACAAACAAAATGTTATGGGTTGATTCTACTCCATAACTGAATAGTCAAATATTAATGAAATATGTATGGATGGAGCCGGAACTTTGGCCATAGGTTGAGGTACCTAGGTGGTGTCCCTTAATTACTACACTAACTAAGCTACATTTTTGTTGCGAATAGCTAACCTTCATGAGTTATAGGTAATTAAGAGTGAACAAAAGCGATGGTGTACCAAAGCAGAAACAAACTCGTATAATATGTTGTACAATCACAGGCTCACAGCTCGCTGTCGTAATCTGAAACTTTTCCCTTGAGCTCGATGGGGACAACTGCTATAACTTTTAGTTGTTGGCCAGCGAACCTAGTCTTGCTCATCATAATACTCACATTAATTTAGAATTTCAACAATAAGCTAGCTACATGCCAATCCCCCCAAGCCATCTATCCAACTAAAAGCAACAAATATGATTTAGCATCTCCCAAGTATTACCCAAAGGATTCTATGCTTAAACCGATAACACGTGGTACCGCAAGAAGCTTTGCCAGAAATGTACGCTCTGAGCATGGCGCTTGGCTTACATATACGCCAAGAAGCATGAATTTAGCCTGGCCGTCAAGGATCTTTTGTTGCCGACCAGCCATATACCGCGCTCGGCTTATGCTTTGTCGAGTACATGATAGAAAATACTTGGCTTATACCCAATTGCCGACATGGTGTAAGCCGAATCCTAAATTCTGTGTTGGACACTCAGCTTAGAGTTTGCCTATGAAATTTGGGTGTTAGCCGAGTATATTGGATCACGGACTTTAAATGTATTTCCTCTAAGCGCATACAACATCCTGTTATGTAACAACCCTTTCACCTGTGGCTCTCTGTACTCAATGATAACCAATAAATTATTTTCTCTCACTAACTCTTGAAAAAGCCTGTTTTTAGTCGAACTACCACAAATAACATTGGGAGAGGATGTATTCAATGCCGCATATGAAGAGCATAGTTGTAAGTAGCTGGCTATGGCATTCTATATTTTTACGCTCAGTATAGTGCGCTAAATAGATCTAAATTGTGCATGATATATTTAGCGTATGGCCATCCAATCGCTAAAACAGCGTTATACCATCGAGATAATCCGGAGCCATCTTGAACGTGTGCAAACAGTAAACTGAAAGAAAAGTAACAAATAAGGAATGCATGTGACATTTTTAATGTATAAACATCAACAAGTGATCTAACATCTTGCAAAATAACATGTCAAAGGACACCCATGGTTGTTGTGCCAAAGCAAAAGAAAAATGCGTGCTCCAAATGCTTGTTTTCTATCCCGAATTTTATTTTTTCTACAAGTCTCCACGGATGACTTCTTTCTAGGTGAATTTTACTGGGTGTTAGAACATATGTTGATGTTCATCGACACAAAATCTGATTTCTTTTATTTTCTACACTATTTTAGGGATTTTCCAAAGGTACATGAGTTCGAGCAGATAATCCATGTAAGAGTGCTATTTAAAATTATAAAAAAGGTGAGAAGGTTTTATTTAAAGGAGAAAGACAGAGGAGGAGATGTGGTGCAAACAAACAAAATATTATGGGTTGATTCTACTCCATAACTGAATAGTCAAATATTAAGGAAATATGTATGGATGGAGCCGGAACTTTGGCCATAGGTTGGAGGTACCTAGGTGGTATCCTTAATTACTACACTAACTAAGCTACATTTTTTGTTGCGAATAGCTAACCTTCATGAGTTATAGGTAATTAAGAGTGAACAAAAGCAGTGGTGTCTGAAGCAGAAACAAACTCGTATAATATGTTGTACAATCACAGGCTCACAGCTCGCTGTTGTAATCTGAAACTTTTCCCTTGAGCTCGATGGGGACAACTGCTATAACTTTTAGTTGTTGGACAGCGAACCTAGTCTTGCTCATCATAATACTCACATTAATTTAGAATTTCAACAATAAGCTAGCTACATGCCAATCCCCCCAAGCCATCTATCCAACTAAAAGCAACAAATATGATTTAGCATCTCCCAAGTATTACCCAAAGGATTCTATGCTTAAACCGATAACACGTGGTACCGCAAGAAGCTTTGCCAGAAATGTACGCTCTGAGCATGGCGCTTGGCTTACATATACGCCAAGAAGCATGAATTTAGGGCCTGGCCGTCAAAAAGGATCTTTTGTTGCCGACCAGCCATATACAGCCGCTAAGCTTATGCTTTGTCGAGTACATGATAGAAAATACTGTGCTTATACCCAATTGCCGACATGGTGTAAGCCGAATCCTAAATTCTGTGTTGGACACTCAGCTTAGAGTTTGCCTATGAAATTTGGGTGTTAGCCGAGTATATTGGATACGGGCTTTAAATGTATTTCCTCTAGCGCATACAACATCCTGTTATGTAACAACCCTTTCACACTCTGGCTCTCTGTACTCAATGATAACCAATAAAATATTTTCTCTCACTAACTCTTGAAAAAGCTTGTTTTAGTCGAACTACCACAAATAACAAGTGGAGAGGATGTATTCAATGCCGCATATGAAGAGCATAGTTGTAAGTAGCTAGCTATGGCATTCTATATTTTTACGCTCAGTATAGTGCGCTAAATAGATCTAAATTGTGCATGATATATTTAGCGTATGGCCATCCAATCGCTAAAACAGCGTTATACCATCGAGATAATCCAGAGCCATGCTGACCTGTGCAAACAGTAAACTGAAAGAAAAGTAACAAATAAGGAATGCATGTGACATTTTTAATGTATAAACATCAACAAGTGATCTACAATCTTGCAAAATAACATGTCCAAAGGACACCCATGGTTGTTGTGCCAAAGCAAAAAGAAAATGCGTGCTCCAAATGCTTGTTTTCTGTCGAATTTTTTTTTTTTCTACAAGTCTCCACGGATCACTTCTTTCTAGGTGAATTTTTACTGGGTGTTAGAACATATGTTGATGTTCATCGACACAAATTCTGATTTCTTGTATTTTCTAATCTATTTTAGGGCTTTTCCAATGGTGCATGAGTTGAGCAGATAATCCATGTAAGAGTGCTATTTAAAATTATAAAAAAAAGTGAGAAGGTTTTATTTAAACGAGAAAGACAGAGGGAGATGTGGTGCAAACAAACAAAATGTTATGGGTTGATTCTACTCCATAACTGAATAGTCAAATATTAATGAAATATGTATGGATGGAGCCGGAACTTTGGCCATAGGTTGGAGGTACCTAGGTGGTATCATTAATTACTACACTAACTAAGCTACATTTTTTATTTGCGAATAGCTAACCTTCATGAGTTATAGGTAATTAAGAGTGAACAAAAGCAGTGGTGTACCAAAGCAGAAACAAATATGTTGTACAATCACAGGCTCACAGCTCATTGTCGTAATCTGAAACTTTTCCCTTGAACTCGATGTGGACAACTGCTATAACTTCAGGTTGTTGGACAGCGAACCTAGTCTTGCTCATCATAATACTCACATTAATTTAGAATTTCAACAATAAGCTAGCCACATGCCAATCCCCCCGAGCCATCTATCCAACTAAAAGCAACAAATATGATTTAGCATCTCCCAAGTATTACCCAAAGGATTCTATGCTTAAACCGATGACACGTGGTACCGCAAGAAGCTTTGCCAGAAATGCACGCTCTGAGCATGGCGCTTGGCTTACATATACGCCAAGAAGCATGAATGTAGCCTGGCCATCAAGGATCTTTTGTTGCCGAGCAGCCATATACCGCCCTCAGCTTATGCTTTGTCGAGTACATGATAGAAAATACTTGGCTTATACCCAATTGCCGACATGGTGTAAGCCGAATCCTAAATTCTGTGTTGGACACTCAGCTTAGAGTTTTCCTATGAAATTTGGGTGTTAGCCGAGTATATTGGATACGGGCTTTAAATGTATTTCCTCTAGCGCATACAACATCCTGTTATGTAACAACCCTTTCACACTGTGGCTCTCTGTACTCAATGATAACCAATAAAATATTTTCTCTCACTAACTCTTGAAAAAGCCTGTTTTTAGTCGAACTACCACAAATAACATTGGGAGAGGATGTATTCAATGTCGCATATGAAGAGCATAGTTGTAAGTAGCTGGCTATGGCATTCTATATTTTTACGCTCAGTATAGTGCGCTAAATAGATCTAAATTGTGCATGATATATTTAGCGTATGGCCATCCAATCGCTAAAACAGCGTTATACCATCGAGATAATCCAGAGCCATGCTGAACCTGTGCAAACAGTAAACTGAAAGAAAAGTAACAAATAAGGAATGCATGTGACATTTTTAATGTATAAACATCAACAAGTGATCTAACATCTTGCAAAATAACATGTCCAAAGGACACCCATGGTTGTTGTGCCAAAGCAAAAGAAAAATGCGTGCTCCAAATGCTTGTTTTCTATCCCGAATTTTATTTTTTTTCTACAAGTCTCCACGGATGACTTCTTTCTAGGTGAATTTTTACTGGGTGTTAGAACATATGTTGATGTTCATCGACACAAAATCTGATTTCTTTTATTTTCTACACTATTTTAGGGATTTTCCAAAGGTACATGAGTTCGGAGCAGATAATCCATGTAAAGAGTGCTATTTAAAATTATAAAAAAAGGTGAGAAGGTTTTATTTAAAGGAGAAAGACAGAGAGGAGATGTGGTGCAAACAAACAAAATATTATGGGTTGATTCTACTCCATAACTGAATAGTCAAATATTAATGAAATATGTATGGATGGAGTCGGAACTTTGGCCATAGGTTGGAGGTACCTAGGTGGTATCCCTTAATTACTACACTAACTAAGCTACATTTTTGTTGCGAATAGCTAACCTTCATGAGTTATAGGTAATTAAGAGTGAACAAAAGCAGTGGTGTACGAAAGCAGAAACAAACTCGTATAATATGTTGTACAATCACAGGCTCACAGCTCGCTGTCGTAATCTGAAACTTTTCCCTTGAGCTCGATGGGGACAACTGCTATAACTTTTAGTTGTTGGACAGCGAACCTAGTCTTGCTCATCATAATACTCACATTAATTTAGAATTTCAACAATAAGCTAGCTACATGCCAATCCCCCAAGCCATCTATCCAACTAAAAAGCAACAAATATGATTTAGCATCTCCCAAGTATTACCCAAAGGATTCTATGCTTAAACCGATAACACGTGGTACCGCAAGAAGCTTTGCCAGAAATGTACGCTCTGAGCATGGCGCTTAGCTTACATATCGCCAAGAAGCATGAATTTAGCCTGGCCGTCAAGGATCTTTGTTGCCGACCAGCCATATACCGGCTTTCGGCTTATGCTTTGTCGAGTACATGATAGAAAATACTTGGCTTATACCCAATTGCCGACATGGTGTGTCGAATCCTAAATTCTGTGTTGGACACTCAGCTTAGAGTTTTCCTATGAAATTTGGGTGTTAGCCGAGTATATTGGATAATGGGCTTTAAATGTATTTCCTCTAAGCGCATACAACATCCTGTTATGTAACAACCCTTTCACACTACGGCTCTCTGTACTCAATGATAACCAATAAAATATTTTCTCTCACTAACTCTTGAAAAAGCCTGTTTTTAGTCGAACTACCACAAATAACATTGGGAGAGGATGTATTCAATGCCGCATATGAAGAGCATAGTTGTAAGTAGCTGGCTATGGCATTCTATATTTTTACGCTCAGTATGGTCGCTAAATAGATCTAAATTGTGCATAATATATTTAGCGTATGGCCATCCAATCGCTAAAACAGCGTTATACCATCGAGATAATCCGAAGCCATCTTTGAACCTGTGCAAACAGTAAACTGAAAGAAAAGTAACAAATAAGGAACGCATGTGACATTTTTAATGTATAAACATCAACAAGTGATCTAACATCTTGCAAAATAACATGTCCAAAGGACACCCATGGTTGTTGTGCCAAATCAAAAGAAAAATGCGTGCTCCAAATGCTTGTTTTCTATCCCGAATTTTATTTTTTTTCTACAAGTCTCCACGGATGACTTCTTTCTAGGTGAATTTTTACTGGGTGTTAGAACATATGTTGATGTTCATCGACACAAAATCTGATTTCTTTTATTTTCTACACTATTTTAGGGATTTTCCAAAGGTACATGAGTTCGGAGCAGATAATCCATGTAAGAGTGCTATTTAAAATTATAAAAAAAGGTGAGAAGGTTTTATTTAAAGGAGAAAGACAGAGGGAGATGTGGTGCAAACAAACAAAATATTATGGGTTGATTCTACTCCATAACTGAATAGTCAAATATTAATGAAATATGTATGGATGGAGCCGGAACTTTGGCCATAGGTTGGAGGTACCTAGGTGGTATCCCTTAATTACTACACTAACTAAGCTACATTTTTTGTTGCGAATAGCTAACCTTCATGAGTTATAGGTAATTAAGAGTGAACAAAAGCAGTGGTGTACGAAAGCAGAAACAAACTCGTATAATATGTTGTACAATCACAGGCTCACAGCTCGCTGTCGTAATCTGAAACTTTTCCCTTGAGCTCGATGGTGACAACTGCTATAACTTTTAGTTGTTGGACAGCGAACCTAGTCTTGCTCATCATAATACTCACATTAATTTAGAATTTCAACAATAAGCTAGCTACATGCCAATCCCCCCAAGCCATCTATCCAACTAAAAGCAACAAATATGATTTAGCATCTCCCAAGTATTACCCAAAGGATTCTATGCTTAAACCGATAACACGTGGTACCGCAAGAAGCTTTGCCAGAAATGTACGCTCTGAGCATGGCGCTTGGCTTACATATACGCCAAGAAGCATGAATTTAGCCTGGCCGTCAAGGATCTTTTGTTGCCGACCAGCCATATACCGCGCTCGGCTTATGCTTTGTCGAGTACATGATAGAAAATACTGTGCTTATACCCAATTGCCGACATGGTGTAAGCCGAATCCTAAATTCTGTGTTGGACACTCAGCTTAGAGTTTGCCTATGAAATTTGGGTGTTAGCCGAGTATATTGGATCTGAACTTTAAATGTATTTCCTCTAGCGCATACAACATCCTGTTATGTAACAACCCTTTCACACTCTGGCTCTCTGTACTCAATGATAACCAATAAAATATTTTCTCTCACTAACTCTTGAAAAAGCTTGTTTTTAGTCGAACTACCACAAATAACAAGTGGAGAGGATGTATTCAATGCCGCATATGAAGAGCATAGTTGTAAGTAGCTAGCTATGGCATTCTATATTTTTACGCTCAGTATAGTGCGCTAAATAGATCTAAATTGTGCATGATATATTTAGCGTATGGCCATCCAATCGCTAAAACAGCGTTATACCATCGAGATAATCCAGAGCCATGCTGACCTGTGCAAACAGTAAACTGAAAGAAAAGTAACAAATAAGGAATGCATGTGACATTTTTAATGTATAAACATCAACAAGTGATCTACAATCTTGCAAAATAACATGTCCAAAGGACACCCATGGTTGTTGTGCCAAAGCAAAAGAAAAATGCGTGCTCCAAATGCTTGTTTTCTGTCCCGAATTTTTTTTTCTACAAGTCTCCACGGATCACTTCTTTCTAGGTGAATTTTTACTGGGTGTTAGAACATATGTTGATGTTCATCGACACAAAATCTGATTTCTTTTATTTTCTACACTATTTTAGGGATTTTCCAAAGGTACATGAGTTAGAGCAGATAATCCATGTAAGAGTGCTATTTAAAATTGTAAAAAAAAGTGAGAAGGTTTTATTTAAGCGAGAAAGACAGAGGGAGATGTGGTGCAAACAAACAAAATGTTATGGGTTGATTCTACTCCATAACTGAATAGTCAAATATTAATGAAATATGTATGGATGGAGCCGGAACTTTGGCCATAGGTTGGAGGTACCTAGGTGGTATCCCTTAATTACTACACTAACTAAGCTACATTTTTTGTTGCGAATAGCTAACCTTCATGAGTTATAGGTAATTAAGAGTGAACAAAAGCAGTGGTGTACCAAAGCAGAAACAAATATGTTGTACAATCACAGGCTCACAGCTCGCTGTCGTAATCTGAAACTTTTCCCTTGAACTCGATGTGGACAACTGCTATAACTTCCAGTTGTTGGACAGCGAACCTAGTCTTGCTCATCATAATACTCACATTAATTTAGAATTTCAACAATAAGCTAGCCACATGCCAATCCCCCCGAGCCATCTATCCAACTAAAAGCAACAAATATGATTTAGCATCTCCCAAGTATTACCCAAAGGATTCTATGCTTAAACCGATGACACGTGGTACCGCAAGAAGCTTTGCCAGAAATGTATGCTCTGAGCATGGCGCTTGGCTTACATATACGCCAAGAAGCATGAATGTAGCATGGCCGTCAAGGATCTTTTGTTGCCGAGCAGCCATATACCGCGCTCGGCTTATGCTTTATCGAGTACATGATAGAAAATACTTGGCTTATACCCAATTGCCGACATGGTCTAAGCTGAATCCTAAATTCTGTGTTGGACACTCTGCTTAGAGTTTGCCTATTAAATTTGGGTGTAAGCCGAGTATATTGGATACGGGCTTTAAATGTATTTCCTCTAGCGCATACAACATCCTGTTATGTAACAACCCTTTCACACTGTGGCTCTCTCAGACCCAATGATAACCAATAAAATATTTTCTCTCACTAACTCTTGAAAAAGCCTGTTTTTAGTCGAACTACCAACAATTAACATTGGGAGAGGATGTATTCAATGCCGCATATGAAGAGCATAGTTGTAAGTAGCTGGCTATGGCATTCTATATTTTTACGCTCAGTATAGTGCACTAAATAGATCTAAATTGTGCATGATATATTTAGCGTATGGCCATCCAATCGCTAAAACAGCGTTATACCATCGAGATAATCGAGCCATCTTTGAACCTGTGCAAACAGTAAACTGAAAGAAAAGTAACAAATAAGGAATGCATGTGACATTGTTAATGTATAAACATCAACAAGTGATCTAACATCTTCCAAAATAACATGTCCAAATGCTTGTTTCCTGTCCCGAATGCTTGTTGTGCCAAAGCAAAAGAAAAATGCGTGCTCCAAATGCTTGTTTTCTGTCCCGAATTTTTTTTTTCTACAAGTCTCCACGGATCACTTCTTTCTAGGTGAATTTTTACTGGGTGTTAGAACATATGTTGATGTTCATCGACACAAAATCTGATTTCTTTTATTTCCTACACTATATTAGGGATTTTCCAAAGGTACATGAGTTCGGAGCAGATAATCCATGTAAGAGTGCTATTTAAAATTATAAAAAAAAGTGAGAAGGTTTTATTTAAAGGAGAAAGACAGAGGGAGATGTGGTGCAAACAAACAAAATGTTATGGGTTGATTCTACTCCATAACTGAATAGTCAATATTAATGAAATATGTATGGATGGAGCCGGAACTTTGGCCATAGGTTGGAGGTACCTAGGTGGTATCCCTTAATTACTACACTAAATAAGCTACATTTTTTGTTGTGAATAGCTAACCTTCATGAGTTATAGGTAATTAAGAGTGAACAAAAGCAGTGGTGTACCAAAGCAGAAACAACCTCGTATAATATGTTGTACAATCACAGGCTCACAGCTCGCTGTCGTAATCTGAAACTTTTCCCTTGAGCTCGATGGGGACAACTGCTATAACTTCCAGTTGTTGGAAAGCGAACCTAGTCTTGCTCATCATAATACTCACATTAATTTAGAATTTCAACAATAAGCTAGCTACATGCCAATCCCCCCAAGCCATCTATCCAACTAAAAGCAACAAATATGATTTAGCATCTCCCAAGTATTACCCAAAGGATTCTATTCTTAAACCGATGACACGTGATACCGCAAGAAGCTTTGCCAGAAATGTACGCTCTGAGCATGGCGCTTGGCTTACATATACGCCAAGAAGCATGAATGTAGCCTGGCTGCCAAGGATCTTTTGTTGCCGAGCAGCCATATCTGGCCTTTCGGCTTATGCTTTATCGAGTACATGATAGAAAATACTTGGCTTATACCCAATTGCCGACATGGTGTAAGCCGAATCCTTAATTCTGTGTGGGACACTCAGCTTAGAGTTTGCCTATTAAATTTGGGTGTTAGGCGAGTATATTGGATACGGGCTTTAAATGTATTTCCTCTAGCGCATACAACATCCTGTTATGTAACAACCCTTTCACACTGTGGCTCTCTGTACTCAATGATAACCAATAAAATATTTTCTCTCACTAACTCTTGACAAAGCCTGTTTTTAGTCGAACTACCACAAATAACATTGGGAGAGGATGTATTCAATGCCGCATATGAAGAGCATAGTTGTAAGTAGCTGGCTATGGCATTCTATATTTTTACGCTTAGTATAGTGCGCTAAATAGATCTAAATTGTGCATGATATATTTAGCGTATGGCCATCCAATCGCTAAAACAGCGTTATACCATCGAGATAATCCAGAGCCATGTTGAACCTGTGCAAACAGTAAACTGAAAGAAAAGTAACAAATAAGGAATGCATGTGACATTTTTAATGTATAAACATCAACAAGTGATCTAACATCTTGGAAAATAACATGTCCAAAAGACACCCATGGTTGTTGTTCCAAAGCAAAAGAAAAATGCGTGCTCTAAATGCTTGTTTTCTGTCCCGAATTTTATTTTTTTTCTACAAGTCTCCACGGATGACTTCTTTCTAGGTGAATTTTTACTGAGTGTTAGAACATATGTTGATGTTCATCGACACAAAATCTGATTTCTTTTATTTTCTACACTATTTTAGGGATTTTCCAAAGGTACATGAGTTCGGAGCAGATAATCCATGTAAGAGCGCTATTTAAAATTATAAAAAAAAAGTGAGAAGGTTTTATTTAAAGGAGAAAGACAGAGGGAGATGTGGTGCAAACAAACAAAATGTTATGGGTTGATTCTACTCCATAACTGAATAGTCAAATATTAATGAAATATGTATGGATGGAGCGGAACTTTGGCCATAGGTTGGAGGTACCTAGGTGGTATCCCTTAATTACTACATTAACTAAGCTACATTTTTTGTTGCGAATAGCTAACCTTCATGAGTTATAGGTAATTAACAGTGAACAAAAGCAGTGGTGTACCAAAGCAGAAACAAACTCGTGTATTATGTTGTATGCGATCACAGGCTCACAGCTTTCGTTATTAAGTAATCTGAACCTTTTCCCTTGAGCTCGATGGGGATAGCTGCTATAACTTCCAGTTGTTGGACAGCGAACCTAGTCTTGCTCATCATAATACTCATATTAATTTATGATTTCAACAATAAGCTAGCTACATGCCAATCCCCCAAGCCATCTATCCAACTGAAAGCAACAAATAAGATTTAGCATCTCCCAAGTATTACCCAAAGGATTCTATGCTTAAACCGATGACACGTGGTGCCGCAAGAAGCTTTGCCAGAAATGGACGCTCTGATCATGGCGCTTGGCTTACATATACGCCAAGAAGCATGAATGTAGCATGTCCGTCAAGGATCTTTTGTTGCCGAGCAGCCATATACTGTGCTCGGCTTATGCTTTGTCGAGTACATGATAGAAAATACTTGGCTTATACCCAATTGCCGACATGGTGTAAGCCGAATCCTAAATTCCGTGTTGGACACTCAGCTTAGAGTTTGCCTATTAAATTTGGGTGTTAACCAAGTATATTGGATACGAGCTTTAAATGTATTTCCTCTAGCGCGTGGTGTGGCCGATTAGTACTAAATCACACTCATGATCTTACCGATCTTTAGCCTCTCTATTTTCCCATGTGTTTGGAGAACTTGTAGTCTCGGATTCAATACTACAAAGAAGATGGCACATCTTTGCACCATCCATGTCTCCTCTACCTTTTGTGAATATTTCATCTACGTGTGTTGGCCAGGCGTCGAGATCACTTTGTCTCCCTACACGTGTGTCAGGCTAACTTTACGGTACCACGCGGATCAGGCTAACTTTACGGTTTCAAAGAAAACGTCGAAAGACTTCAGTTTGTCTAGTAGACCAATATTGTTGATTTATTTTTGTATCCCACATTTTTCTGTCCATTGAGTTGTAATTTTCTAAGATATTAGCAAGAAAGGTGTAAGCCCACAGATGCTCGCTTGTGTTAGAGTTGTGTCGAATATTATTGTACAAGGTAGGTTACAGTTGGACTTGGTTTTGGATTATGTGTAGATAGGGTAGGAGTTCTATCCTAATAGGACACTTGTATTCTAGGCCTCTCATATATATCGGGGGTAGACACACGATGTTACATATGCCAACATAATAGCACAGGAACGCAGGGGAAGCGGCGGTATGTGCCAGGCCGATCGAAGCGACTGGCGGTATTTTAGCGGTGTCATGGGGAGGAACGCCCGTAGTCTGGCCCCGGGGATGTAGCCATATCGGTGAACCTCGTTAACAAATCTTGATGTCGTGCCTGTGTGATTGTTTGATCCTTAGATGATCGATCATATGCCTCGAATTTATTCTAATAAGGGGTATCAGAGCAAGGTTCAAAGAGAAAGTGAAAGTTGATCTCGAGGAGCTGTGGCGGAGATCGGAAGTTGATCGGTGTGTGGCTGAGAGATTGAAAGTTGCGGCCGTGGTGGGTAGCAACTGGTTCGATTCAGATCGGCAACATGATCAAGCGATCTGCGCGGATTAGCAGCGAAAAGATTCGTCGACATTGATCATAAAGAAGTCCGTTGTGTCAATCGGCGGCTGCGAGGAATATTGATGATCGGCGTGGTACTATTTGCGTGTCAGAAAGCAATCAGAGGCAGCAGGTGGTGTCATCAGCGGTGTGCAACGACTCGAGGCCGTCTCGGCGAGATGCGATGGGCAGCGAACAACACGTGGCAGCGTGGCATGGAACTCGACGGGATCTCGATCGGTCTCAAAGGCTCGGGCGACATGTATGTGGAAGGTCCTCGTCCGTGATGGATCGATCGTGGTGGCGACGGAACATGAGCAGAGTTCTCGGCGAGATTGGGTCGAGCATATGCTGCGTGACGGCAGCGATGCATTGCGGAGACCCAAGTGCGGGTCCTTTACAGATTCAGGCCCCCGTCCCCCATGTCGCCCCCTGCTAGGGCGGCTCGGGCGGAACCCTACCCCCACCGCCGCTGGGTCCCAACCCCTCCCTCCCCTCCCCTCCGCCGCTGTTGGCGGAGGTCGTCAAAACAAGCTCCGGCGGTGACGGCGGTGTGAGGCCCCTTCCCTCCCGCGTTCCTTTCGGTGAGGCGGGTCACCCGGGACGCAGGGGCCCTCCTCCCCGATCTGAGCCGTTGTCGCGGCGGCGCGGCCGATCTAAGTCCGCCGACGGCGCCTTAGCGGTGTGGTGATGGGAGGAGGCGGCGGAGCGGCGGGCTTCGTGGAAGATCTGGTGGTGCCGGCTGCTCGGTGGGCGTGCTTGGTCATGGCGGCGGAGGTCGCAGCTACCGGCGGCTTGGCCGATCGGCAGCGGCGGAACATGGCCGGTGGCAGCGGCGATGTTCTGTCTGGATCCCGGGGCGGCGGCCCTGGAGGGTGGCGGATGTTGAAGCTAGGGCCTCCCGCGGCGCAGGGCGTGGTGCAGTCCCTGTCCAAGGCGGATCTGTGACGGCGATCTTCTATGGATTGGTTCGGATCAGAGATGGTGGCGAAGTGCGAGGATCCATCTCGGCAGCTCGCGGCTTGTCGAGGCGGAGTGAGAGCCCTCCTCCTAGGCACCGATGGTGGCACACTCGAGCGATGGTCGGTGCGCCAGGCTCCCTCTGGTGGCACTGTTTTTGCAGTTGGTCGCCGGATCTAGGCGGCCGGATCTGGGGCTTTGAAGGCGGTCGAGACGGTGCACATGTTGTCGGGTGGATTTCCTGCGACGGATCCGGGAGAAAACCATGTTTTCGGTCGATGGCCGGAGCCGGTGATGAGGATGCCCCTATCATGATTTCCTTCATGAAGGCATTATCGAGGTGAAACTCCCAACTCCATTCAATACCTCCGGGGGAACCCTAGATCAGCTGATCGGATGTTGGCGGCAAGCATGTGTCGTTACCCCCTTGAGGGCGGCATTCTTGGAGGTGCACTCGGCTTTGCGGCACAAGAGGATGGCATCTTTGGTGGAGCGGTGCTTCATCCTACACATTGATGGCAACGGATCTCGACGACGTGGCGCAGTGCAGATTTGGAGTTCGATGTGCGAGGATGGACTCACGCAGGATGACGGCGCTGTCTGGCGTCGTGGTGGCGTCGGTGGCAGAGAGACCTGGCTCGGTAGATGAAACAGTACAGCTTTGAAGATGGATTGGTGGCAGATGGCTGCAGCGGCCTCATACCCGGCAGACGTCCTGGTTGAGGAGTGCGCCGGATTGGTAGGTACCCCATACCAGGCAGTCGTCCTGGTTGGGACCTCAGGTCTTAGATGTTTAGGTTTAGCTGCGATGTCTGTTTGGTATTAGGCTCAGGCTATCAGCGCCCCTCCATCAACTTGATAGGAGTAGCGACAGTTGTTGCTTAGACGGTGGCTTTAGTCTTACTGTTGTATGACTTTGTAAGGTCTTGTGAGAATAATTAATAAAGTGGCCGCATGCATCGCCCAGATACGGAGGCTAGGGGTCCTCCTCCTTTTCTAAAAAAAGTGGGGGGTTGTGGCGGTCTGGCGGGTAGGCCGCATAAGCCTTGATGGATCGAGCAGGCCAGCAGGCCGGTCCATGTGGTGCAGTGCTTACATGCATAAGGCCCAGCCGAGCATGCTTTGGGTGGACAGGGCGAAATCACTAATTAAGGAGTACTCCTTGCGGAGATCACTCCAACTTGTCCAGATTGTGACAAGTGGCGCGCTGCATGTGCGTCACTTGTCACAACCTGGGAGTTTTTTCTTTTTTAGTAGATCCGTTTATTCAAAATGTTTTATCTCTTAAACCGTGCGTCAAAATCTCGAACCGCTTTTGCCGTTGGATTCCTCGCGTCGAGATCTTTAAAACTAGATCCCATGTTGATATGTTTTGACGAACTTTTTTTCACAAAAAAACGGACGAAAAAACCAACGAAAAACCGAACCGGGAACACGGGTTTTTTCCCTTTCCGAAAGAGGCACGCCCGTGCCTCTGACGAAATCACAACCGTGCCTCCCGCGGAAGAAAAACAGTGCCTCTCGTGGAAAAAAAACAGAAAACGCGTTTTTTCCTTTCCGAAAGAGGCACGCCCGTGCCTCTCGCGAAATCACAACCGTGCCTCTTGCGGAAGCAAAACTGTGCCTCTCGTGAAAGAAAAAAAACAGAACACGCGTTTTTTTTTCCTTTCCGAAAGAGGCACGCCCGTGCCTCTCGCGGAAGCAAAATCGTTCCTCTCGCGAAAGAAAAAAAAGAAAAAACATGTTTTTTCCTTTTCGAAAGAGGCACGCCCGTGCCTCTCGCGAAAGCACAACCGTGCCTCTCGCGGAAGCAAAACCGTGCCTCGCGCGAAAAAAAACAGAAAACATGTTTGTTTTCGTTTCCAAGAGGCACGGCCGTGCCTCTCGCGAAAGCACAACCGTGCCTCTCGCGAAAACAAAACCGTGACTCTGGCGAAAAAAATTGCACAAAAAAATTATTTTTTCCGAAAAAGTTTTTTTGGTCGAAAAACTAGGGAAGACCAGTAGAAAACAAAAACGTCAAAGAAAACCGAAAAAAAAACCGTTTAAAAGCCGAAAACGCGTGCGTAAAAATAAAAAAACAAAATACGGAGGGAGCGCCCAGAGCGTGACATGTGGTGAATGGCTGTGAGCGCGCCAAGTGGCGCTGATCGTTGCGAGGCTCCCAAAGAAGCGCTCGTTAATTAGTTGCTCCGGGATAGGGCGCTGACGTGCACAGGGAGCCATGGGACAGCCTGCGGGATGGAAAGCTGCGAGCCGGACATGCAGTGTACGAGATTTGTTAGAGAAAAAAAAAGGTCTTGAAAGTCCCGGGAGGAGCAGACATGCACAATGATCCAATGCTTTTGGCATGAAAAATATGCACAAGTTTGTTACGTTCATGGTCAAAGACGAAACGCAGTGAAGCAATTGGAGCAGGTGTGCGTGAGGCAGATTTTGCACATGACTGAATGTGGTTACTACGGCACACATTGTGGTGGCTTGATCCGAACACATGAGGAATCAAGGTGGCCGGGACATAATTCAAGGATGGACGACGTGCGTATAAGGCTTGGAGGAGTCTGGAGCGTGTCGTGGAAGGATCATGCAAACACAGGGCGTCGAGCAATGCACGATGTGCGAACAGAGACGATGCAGGGTGGACCATGGTTGCAGTCAGACAAGGTCGGCTGGGTTGGACTCGACAGTCTGACGGATCGACAAGGATGTCGGTTGGATAGAAGACGGTGGTGATTTCAGCGACGATGACACATGAGCGTGATGCTGATGGTGGCCGACTTCTGGGGCGTGGAAACACGTCGTGCATGCGTAAGGGCTTGTGCAAGCCCGACAAGACTATGACGCAGGGTTGATTCAAGGCAGTGCACACATGAGAGCTTGAAGTCGACGGGGCATGGTGGTAGCACAGCGCAGCTACATGGAGTCATGTTGAAGGTGGAGCTGGAGTCTGATGACGACTTCACTCTGAGCTGATGGAGGGGCTACGGCGTAAGGATCCGTAGAATCATAGCCTATTTTAGCAGGAAGGCGAGAGACACATGGTTCAGACTGGGTACTAGTGGTCTGTTGGAGACGTGATACTCGGCATCAGCCGGTGATGATCGATGGTTCTCTGCAGTAGGGGTTGAGGCAGTGGGGGCTAGCTACCCGGGAGACTCGATCCGGACAGCAGAGGCTCGACGCGGTGATAGTGGCGAGGCGTGCGGTAAGCACGAGACACAGCGATAGGCCAAGGCACTGGTGGTCAGACATGTGGTCGGACAAGTTGTGCAGGGGATGATGAAGCAGTGTTGACGAGTACCGGATTCAAGTTGGTCACAGGGTCTATCGGTGCCGGAAGATGGACACGAGTTTACCATGGAGAATCTGAAAAAGTGACGGAGAGTCTGAAATTGTCAAAAGTTGAGAGAGTACATGGCCGTATATTCTGTGATGTTCAGTGCACATGGCAAAGTGCGGATAACAAGCACACAAGGAGGTGGAGTGCTATAGCTGTGGGACATGTCGGAGACTATCCGGGAAAAGGGTGAGACAACTGGGAATTTGACATAGGGTGACATAGGGCGACGGTGAAATTCCTTCAAGTTTCATACAAGCAGTACAGAAAGTGCGGTGACGTTAAGTTCAGGTAGCTCTTATATGTGGCGTTCCATATGTGAGTTGTTCATTTTCACGCAGACAGTGGTCGGTGTGTGATGGCGTTGAACGAATTCGTCGGAAGTTGGGAGCACAAAGTAGAGTAATGTGTAACTTAATTTTGCTCGAGTGTTTACTGTGAAAAAGACGAAAAGGGACTACAGTTGCAGGTGGAGTCACATGGAGTCTGGGAGTAGCAGTGGTGCTCATGGCATATCTCAAGTCCAATGTACATGGAGGTTCGACGCATGGATGAATTCAAGGTGGTGAAGAATATTCACCAAGGTGGAGTTTGTTAGAGTTGTGTCCAATATTATTATATAAGGTAGGTTACAGTTGCACTTGTTTTTGGACTGTGTGTAGACAGGGTAGGAGTTGTGTCCTAATAGGACACTTTTATCCTTGGCCTATCATATATATCAGGGGTAGACACACGATGTAACCTATGCGAACATAATAGCACATGAACGCAGGGGAAGCCGGTGGTATGTGCCGGCGTCAACAGCGACCGAGTGTAGTATTGTAACAGTGTCATGGGGAGGAGTGCCCATAGTTAGGCCCCAGGGATATAGCCATATTGGTGAACCTCGTTAACAAATCTCGGTGTCATGCTCGTGTGATTGTTTGATTCTTGAATGATCGACCGTATGCCTCGAATTTATTCTAACAGCTTGTCCTTGTAAAAAAATACACACTATATATAACACGACTTTTTTTAATTCAGTGGCATAGTGGCACGTGCACATACACATGCAACGTTTAATTTGTTACTTATTTGATAGAAAAATATTATTAACGTAAGAGCATGGAGTTAATAAGGATACTTAACGATATTCTCTTCGGTGTGTGGGCTCAGATGAACCCAGTGAACAGTAAAATCACTGAAAATAGAAAATTCAAAGAAAAAAGTTGCAAGCAAAATGTGCACGTGAGTGATGTTCGTGCAAATTTTAGTGAAGTTTGGGCATTCGAGGAGCGTGCGGCAAAAAAGACAACATCAGGCATGAATAGTGCTATTTTCAAATATTTCTTACATACCCGAATTCTGTTTATTTTTTGCCGTGGGCACCTCGCATGTCCAAACTTCATGAAAATTTTCACAAGCATCACACATTTGAGCATCTTACATCACAAATATTGTTTTCTTGACTTTCTTTCTATTTTTTGCGATTATACTATTCACGCGCGGGTTCGTATCAGCCTGTGCACCGAAAAGCCGCTCCCATTATTTTGTGGCAGCATTATTATTAACCTTATTGATATAAATACAACTTTTCCTTTCAAAGAAAAAGATAAACAATCAAAAAGAATCATGAAAACCTTAATTAAAGTATTTTATTTTATGTTCCATACAAAGTAAAAGCACCAAATATTCTACGTATTTGGCATGTATATTTTTAACAATTATTAATGTTAGGAAAATCATTAATTGGTTTCTTTAAAAATCAACTGAATTTAGAAGATAAGAAAAAATTGAAATATAAATTTAAGCATAGCAAACATAATGTATAGCATCAGACAGATAACAAGAGAGTAAATGTAATATGTAGGACTTATTTCTGCTGGAAGAAAGTCACCAACAACGGCATGAAAAATCCTCCTTGCTCTCTCGTAAGTCTCATTAGCTAACCCTCAATTGTAAGGGTGAGGTAACCTAGAAATAAATATTTCCCTCGATCCAGAAACATGGTTTACCAAACCAATAGGCATTTCTGCAGCAAACAAAGTCATCCGTACCTACACACCAAACACAAAAAATCTTGCCCCCAACGTTTGAAGAAGGTTGTCAAGCTTCCTATCCTGCTAGTAACAAGTATAAATTGTATGGTATGGTTGCAATTTATAGACATAACAAAATGATAAAACGAAACAACATGAAAATTAATTGTCACTATGTATGCAACTAAAATAAAGTAGATCGAGGGGCCATAGCATAACTAGTGGCATCTCTCCAAGCAAGATATATGTGTTGTGGTGAACAACTACAGTTGGGCAGCGATTAAATTGCAATATTTATATTTAGGATTGTGATCATTCATGCCACAATCATATATAGGCATTATGTCCGTAATATGTAGACCCATATCCAACTACATCTACAACTTATACTCTATCATCCGCCTAAAGGTATTAATTTTGTAACAATTAGAGTACTGCAATAAGTAAGATGATGCAATGTTGATGGTAAAACTATCATCCAAGTGTGATAAGCAAACCATTGTTTTATGCATAGCAATAATAAAATGCATGCTCTTTCCCTTGCTGTCACTTGGATGAATCACCGCAAGATTGAACCCACTACCATGAACGACTCCCTCTCAAGAACTACCTATCAATCTTGGCCAAAGAATAAAAATAGATTGGAGAGCACATGAATACTTAATTATGTAGCAAAGAAATTTCAAAAGATTTAATTTGCTTCGAAGAACAATATGATCAGAAAGTGACAATTCATCATGTCGCAGCAAACACAAACATTGAGTATGGTCCCGATTATGCGAGGTAGCTCACAGAAACTTTATTTTGAGTCATAAGGCATAAATGATGCCATATAGCTACTGCTATCGACCAAAGGTCCTAAGGAAACTACTCACACATGGTCATGGTAGCAACAAGGGTGATGAAAATTTCTCCGGTGATGGATCCCCCCTCTGGCAAGGTTCCTAAATAGGCCTCTAGATTAGATCTCCTTGGAATAGGAATTTGCAGCGGCAAAAAATTGAGGAAAAAATGGGATGGACGGTTTCATAAAATGTGTGATTTATAGGAAGAAAGATGGTCAAAAGGCAGTGGCCAGGGGCCCCACATGGCCTGTCCATACGGGTAGGGTCCTGGCCACGTGGGGGGGCTAGAGTGGCCCCGTGGCCCCTTCTGGTGCTTGCTGGAACATTGTCCCGGAATAATTCATATTAAATTCCCAAGTTCTTTTGAGCTCCATAAATATTGATTTTTCGCAAAGTCAGAAACATGCAGAATACAACAACTGGCTCTGAGCAATGTATTAATAGGTTAGTCAAGAAAAATAATATAAATTGTTATGAAAATATTCAAAAATTTCATTATAATAGCTTGAAACAAATATAAATTATAGATACATTTCAGACTTATCAGTCATCCATAAAATCACAAACTAGGCCAGGGAAAATATTATGTTTGTTTAAGAAAAACATAGTGGACTAAAAGTTAACTACAAGATACCCCACGTGGTGGAAATGGTTTGAAAGTTTTAGGTTTATATTTTGTATGGAGACTGTAATATGTTGAGATTATATCCATGAGAATAGAATTTCTTAGTTTTATTAATCTTTCTCATTAAACAAAATTATTATAAACATTTTGGTGATCTCTATCTAACTTGAAAGTGGTTTGAACATTTTGATGATTCTACTTTTTGTTGAAGTATAATTTAAGGTACCAATAGGATATTATAGAAAATGCTATCGTGAAGGATGTCGTTACAAACATGGCCCTATTTACATGTTGATTCAGTCACACACATACATGAGATTACCATGAAAACCAACATGCCAACTTCTCCAATATCAATGGTAATGTCACAGAGTGATAGAGCATGGTGTTTATAAGGTGCATAATAGAAGTTTCTCTACACTCACATTTGATGAAGTTCTTAATACGTGAACTATATGGAAATAATAGCAACATTATTGATCTATGTGTGCAAATATGTGATGCGAAGCATGGCCTGAGAAGTGGGGAGTTGGCACAAAACTAGTGGGAGGAAGAAGAAAAGGCATGTGGGAATTAGAAATGGAATAACTCTGCATTAAAAATGGACATGTTTTATGTTATAACTTAAATTAGTTGGACATGATGATGTTTATTAAGGATATGGAAGGAAGATAAATTAAAGTAAGCATCATAGGCAGCTAATGTGTTAGCGCTTCTACATTAATAGGAAAAATAGGTAGAGGGTTACACCTATTTAGGAATCAAGGATAAATTCCATGAGAAGTCAAACAATAGTGATAATACTGCTAGCCTGCATGATAACTTCCAAGATGATACTGTCAAAAAATAGCAATAGAGAATGATGCCATGAAATATTAGGAAAACATGTAGAAAATGTGGTACATTTAGGAGAAATTTGGAGTAATCACTATACGACTAATTATTTTAATAAATATATTCTATCAAAAAGGGTTCTGCAATGCTAATTATTAGAAAATATGTAAAGAAAGGGTGAATTTCCGATAAAGAAATACAATTTTGAGATAAGGATTTCAGATTTCTAACCGAAAAGTTGTATGCCAAAGATATAGTATGGTTTATTAGTATTTCTTGAAGTTGAAATGTGGCGCAAGAAAAATAATTAAGCTAAATCTATGAACTAATCAGAATCAATAATTAAATTAGATAACATAAGCATAAGAAAATCCCATTTAACTAAATAGTTTATCCACACTAACATATTTCTCTCAACATGCCACCATGCGACCTCAATATGTAGTCATGCATGGAAAAATGCCCACCACAACATGCAATCATGAAGAGGGAAATGACTATCTCAACATGCAACCATCCATAAAAATCCTATCTCAAAATGCAACCATGCATGGAAATTGATTTGTCCATTTCGTATTGTTCTAATCATATTAAATATTTTAAATAATTATTAGATACCCACTATCTTATTTCTCTTGATATAGTTAACCAATTTCTCTCAACATGGAATCATGGCAACTCACCATGGAATCATTCATGGATAAAGGCTCACCACAACATGCAACGATGCATAGGAAAATGCCTATCTCAACATGCAACCTTGCATGGAAACGATTTATCAATTTCCTACTATGCTACTTATGTTCAATAAATATTTGACGACTATATAATTAAATAAAATTACTTTAAATATTATAATAGACTCCCATGGTACACATGGGGTATCATCTAGTTTCCCAGAGGAGGTTTACACATGTTTAGTCTGAATTGAAGGAACGATATAAATAACGGAATGCAAAAATGTAAGTAAAGTAAAATTAGCATGTACCTGATAAGTAAGTTTAGTACATAACATAGGTGAACTATCAACAACGGGTATTTCAAAATCATTAAAATGATGGTGCTCAGTGTATCATTTGCTTTTGGAACATGATTATCTAGAAGTAAACTTGGGATCACGTGCATGCATAATTTTCTTCCCGTGTTAAAACCTTGTGTTTATGCAAGTAAAAAGCAGCTTTATTGACATGTGGCAACCAGTTCAAAGTTAATTTTTATACTACAATGCAATGTGGAAATAATTTTGTTTTAATTGAATTTGATCCAATGGACCATTGTAGCTGCATTGTTTTCTCTGTGTCAGTTCCATGACCACTCGCAAGTACGTCATGGTAGACGTGGAACCACTGTATTCGTCCTTGGAGGCGACGTTGTAAGATACTGCTATGGTCGCTTCAGACTGTGATAGCACATCCCATGGTGATTCTGGATGTCGTTCTGTCCTGGCCCAGTAGTGGGAGGGAGAGGACGAGCATGTGCAAGCGGTGAACATGGTTACTACAACAAACGAAACATCATACTAGATACTAGTCTATAACGTAGAGTAATGTGTTTCGATCGGTCGCTAATGAGAAACTCACTATCATATCACTGTTCACAAAAGGTCATCTTCATTTCTGTTAGTTCAAAGGCAATCTTGCAAACTGAAGAGGGCCAGGATCATACATATATGGCGTAGGCTTTTAGCCAAGTATCCTCTTCTGAGCCGAGAGAAGCAACCAACCGAGCATATGAACAGGAAATCATCCGATGGTAAGATTGGGTACATATGAGGAAGAGTTTGCCACTCGTACTCATGATTTTTTATTCGCGAGCACTACATGTCAGTCAATTGCTAACTTCCAGTTATTAGTCGGTGGAGAGTAGTTGTATCAGAGATATCAAGCGGTCCAGTATGATGGCTTCCATTGCAACACTTTGCAACATGGAGCATGGAGCGAACCCCCTTTGCAACACAACACATGTTACTTTTTTCCCGCCCTTCAAAAAAATTGTTGCACAGCCAATGTTGCGAACAATATAGCGACATCATAGTTGTCGGAACATCCCGTCATTACCGTATTACACAAACTGTTTCACTTTGGTGACCTGGTTTACAACATCTCATCATCACCAACAGCAACGGCCTTGTGCTGGCACTGTCCACAAGGGGCGGTGTATAGGACTAGGTCACACTGTATATGAGATCATTTTAGTTGCAAATCTCAGGAAGGAAGTGTGCTCTTGGGTCTTAAAAAACGGATGCGTCTGTTCACAAGAGAACATGCTAGAAGCTTTCTTGCCATCGCCGTCATGGAGAAGGTTGAAAATGATTGCAACTGCATTGAAGATAGAGAGGAGAATGACCGGACATGAGAGGTTGGGAGAGGATAAGGTTGCCCACCGCATGCATCCACTATGAATGCCTGGTGAAAGCGTGACACATTGCACTCTATTTGGCCGGACGGCAAAACGAGCCATGTTGCATTCCCTAGGTTTGCAACTGGGCCCATCTGGAGGCCAACATTAGTCTTGGGGATGGCTTTTGCGCACCACATGATCAGATTTTAATATGATGATCAGGAAGGCGGTATATGCGTCCAGAATATCAATTGGTTGTTTGGAGGATTATTCTTTTATTGCTCATGTGTATCCTCAACGGTGGGCTTGGTTGCATAAGGGCAAGACCTATGGGGGCAGAACCATATTGCTGCTCCACGAGTACATGTAAGCAAACGTAGTTGGAACCATCGGTCAGAACCGCGTCTGAATGATTTATAAAGCCCCCACTAAATTAATTATCCCACCTTTATTACACTCCCTCTTACTTTTGCTTGTGCAATGTGGTACTGCTGCACTTTGTCAGGGGATAGGTGGACTGCTTTGCAGGAAGTAGTTTGCCGCTACAAAACCAGATGATTCCAGTAGGTGCGATTCATAGGGATAATGCCAACCCTCCAAAAATGATTTTTTTACTACTCCTTTTCTCATAATCTCAGCCCAGCAGCCCAACATCAGGCAACAGCCCATCCGGCCACACCAAAGTAGCGAGCAGCCAAGCTCGAGAGCTGAAGCTGCATCCAGGCACGCTGCACACACCGTTCATGCTCCACGGCTCCATCACCAAGACCTAGCGTTGGGCGGTGTTGGAGCCACGGAGCAGGAGATGCGGGAGCACCCCAGCCAGTAACAAGGTGCGCGTGCCTCACCGATGAGCCAAGGCACAAACTGCCAACCATAGCTATTGCGCTTATGGGACGCACTGGCCGTCGGCCTGCCACACAACACTCGGGGGCGTACGATGTGGACACAAAGGAGGAGTTAAGGCGTTGAGCAGATGTCGGCTCATGGTGGGATGTTCCACGCTAGTTAACTGGAATTAGCAAATTTGGCAACAAAAGTAGAAGTGAGAACTTGTTTGCACTATAAGTTACTTATTATTCCTGTTGTCTATTGTACTTTGCACATTTGTAACTGCTAGTTCATGTTATGTTGATTAATTAACGTTGTGTGCAAATTATTTGCAAATTTGCATAAATGAACAGAAAAAATATGAGCATGCGCAGATTTTTTGCAAGTAGTTCAAGCACTCCTCCTGTCAAACCTGAACCTATCCCAATCGTCCCAGCCAATGTGAACCTAGATCCCCTTCCCTTTACATTTGTGAGCATAATTCCTCCTTCAACTAATGAGAGGACTGATCCCTCAACCACAAGTAATGAGAGAGATGATACCATTATCACATTTGATGAGAGTACAAATCAAACGTGGAAGCCTATACAAGAATTTCATCCAAATCAAAATTATTGTTGATCCAGGACTTAGAATACCAATAGAAGATTATGACCCTGAAATTAGAAGTGATGTGAGAAGAGCTTATTTTTAGAACAAGTGAAACAAAGATATTGGGCGTAAATTCAAGAAGACAAAGGGCGGTAAAATTTGCAGATCCTTTCAACTTGCGTGGTTTGACAAGTTTGATTGGTTCGAATGCAATGTGGAAAAAGAGGTTGTGTTTTGCTTCAATAAAGGAGCAACTGGAAGACTGTGAGCATCACCTTTAGCTGAGTTGGACTTTGTGAACCTGCGTGGTACGCTGGGGCAGCGTCAAGCGTGGACCGTTGGCCATGCCCTAAGTCGCACGGGTGCACCTTTGTATTTTTTGGCCGAGCTTATCGTGTATACCTGTCAGAATTCAAACCGGACACTGACTCTATTTTACCTTTTCTTGTGGCTCATATGCTTGTACATACTTCATGGTGATTTGTAGCCTGTTATGTCCATCTGTTGTACATGATGATGAGTATCTGTATCGTTTGTGGACAGACTCCACCTTATAAACATGTAACGTGAGTATGGGACTAACCAATATGCCGGCCCGTATATATCTTATATGCCGGAAGTGACTTTTTAATAAAAATAATATACTAAATTATAGGACTCAGAATATGCATCTAACGTCCAATTTGAGGTGGTCCTAGAACAAACCAGTGTTCTCTAGGAACGATCGATCGAGCGAGCCAGTACCAAGGCAGCCCCAAAGGCCCTCCAGTTGAAAGGCGACAAAAAAAGGCGTAGTTTTATTGTGACTAATACAAATGTGTTCAGCTAGTACTTGGACCTAAAATAGCTAAAAAAATAAAATTGCCACGATATATGAAATAAAATTGCCATCAAGTTCGGCATGGATCTGATAGAAAATGCCTTAAAATGATCGTTGCAAAGCACTAAGAATAAAAACAAAAAGTTGGTGAGAGGTATGATCGAACATAAGTTTGTCCAAATCTGGAAATGACATGCATGAAAATTTACAATTGCCATTCGGCACATAGTTTCCATGCGAAAACTGTATTTAAATTTGCATATTGTACATTGACTACTATTCAAAAGAATTGCCATGACAAAAACTGAACTACCATTGTCTAAATAATAAAAATGACAAGACGTTAACAATGAAAGTGCCACACTACCTATGGTAAAACTACAGTGGTCAACTACTAAAATTGCCATGGTGTAAATAACTTCAATTTTTTATGCTACCTAAATGAAACTACCATGGTCTCTTTAGTAAAATTGTCATGGTATAAAATCGTCAAGGTATAAAAATAATTAAATTGCCATGCTACCTGTACTGAAAATTTACACAAGGCCAAATTAGTAAACTTTGTTCTTCTAAAAGATGGCAAAACTTATCATTTTTTCTTTAAAAAATCAAGGCAACTTTGTGACATGGAAAAACTTGTATTGATGTATGGCAAAAGTTTTAACTACATACAAAATTAAGAAACAAAACTACATGCTCGACCGTAAATTCTACCATTTTTCTTCTTTCACATAATTGGTTCACAAAAAAAAATGCAAACGAAGCTATTGGCAGGGCAGATACTACCATCTTCATGGGCTGAATATCATCTGATCAACGAAGTAAAGTAGAGGCAAATACCAAGGAGATTTGTAATAGCGGGGTGCTCCAACCCCTATATGAACAATGAGTTCAAAAAATACCAGCAAATTTGAAGAAGAAACAACTGGGATTTGGGGTTATCAAACCGGTATCCAATCTACTTTTCGTGTGAAATTTTGTTAAAAAATACCAGGAAAGCGTATTCATGGCAAAAAAGACAAATAATTCCTATGTATAGAAAAAATTGTTTAGATGGATTTTAGTTGAATTGTATTTCCTTAGCTATGGATCGTTTTCCAGTATTTTTTTGAACGAAACTTCACACTCGATTAGATTGGGCACCGTTTGATATCCCCAAATTCCAGATTTTTTTGATTTTTTAATATTTAATATTCATATAGAGGTGTGGAACACTCAGGAGCTCCTGTGTATTTCCCCCAAAACTAAGTTGTACTACTTGTTTGCAGCCATCAGTCCCAAACGCGCCAACTACTAATGAAGTTACTGGCAGCCGGCCATGAACAAATAATGTCGTAGCAAATACTGCTTGAGGTCGCTGACACATGCACGGACAAGGCCGGCCCTGGGTTTCGGGAGGCCCTAGGCGAACTCGACGACATGGGCCCCTATATCCTAAGTTCTAAGACAATATATATGTATGCGTGTGTTATATATATAACTTATTAAAAGTAACTTTCAATCACACATCTTTAGTTTAAAATATGACTATAATAATTCAAATGACTCCATCGAGAACAATAATAACCAAATTTGAACTGACTCCATAAAAAACAATGATACTAAAAAGATCGCAAAATGAAACTAACATGACATGATTACCTCAAATAAGAACGAAATTAGACTGACTCCATGACAACAATAATACTTCAGTGCTTCAAAAAAAGTTATATATATAGGTATTGCCGTATCATGAAGAAAAGATCAAAAGAGCATACAAAAATTAGGAATTTATAGATCAGATGATTGGAACCCTAGACATGTTACATAGAATGACAAAAAAATGATAGATTGGATTAGAATACATATATACTAAATAAAGAATAAATAAACTACTGAGATTGTCAAATTGAGGTTTGGGGATGGACAGGAACATGGATACGTACTTCTTGACTTCCAGTCGGATGCGTACTTGTATAGGTATTGCCGTATTGCCGCGGTGCCGGATGCCGGATGGCCGGGCTGCCGCCTGCCTGCCGGACTGCTGTGTGGCGGCGACGGCGAGCCGGCGAGGCGAGGGCGACGCGGCAAGGCCGCAAGGGCCAAGGGGCAAGGCGCCGAGCGAGCGAGAAGGCGGATGGGTGGGCGAGGGCGACGAACCTACCAAGGAAACGTAGAAATGAGCGTGAGTCACGGCGAGCTTCGCCTTCCCGTATCCATCAGTGATCGCTAGCTAGCTATATTTGGGCCGCCTAGCCCATCCTATTTCTTTTCTTTAATTCTTTTGTAATTTTTTACTTGCTTTTTGCTGGGCTATAGTATATGTATATACTCCATCATGGGCCCCCCTTCGCCTGGGCCCTGGGCCGTCGCCGCGTCGCCCATGCCCCAGGGCCGGCCCTGTGCACGGACAGCTGAGGGAGTGAACGCATGGGCATGCTCAATATGCTACACTGGTTTGCTTTTAGACTTGCAGGTGTTGCCGACGGTGAGGAGGCCCCGCCCGGTGGGAGGGGGGGGAGCTACGTGCGGGGCGCAGAGCTGCGCCGAGCCTGTGCTCATGTCAACCACCGCCTGAGCCTTACGCCACTGCGCTGTCGTGTTCTGATGTGCAAGGTGGACCGGCACCACAACCCGCCGCCACCATATCCGATGAGCAGAACCGCCTCATCGGCGCTCAGTGAGGAGCAGCGAGAGCGCACCTTGAGTGCCCACACCCACCTCCCGCCTGCCCTTGCCGACAGGGAGGACCAGACTTCCTCCTCCATTGACCTACTTCAGTGGCACCCTTCATTGCACAAGGAGATTGGGAGGGGAACACGACGTGGATGGCGGCATGGAGGGGGGCGACATGATGTTGATGGCTACCGTTTCCTCCTGAACCACCTCAGCGAGCTGCTCGTCAGTGGCTCTTCGAGCACGCCTACCTTGGCGCTCATCGGTGGTGTTCCCTACGCATCCTGCATCGACTTTTCATCTCCACCACCTCCTGCCTCATCCCCACCGCTACACTGTCGCGTCTCCATCGTGCTCTGCATCGTCCCCAGAAATCAACAACTCGCAGCTCAATAAAAGAGGAGTGGATAGAGAGAGAGGTCGAGTAACGAATAAGGTCGAACCAGCGGGTCGCTCGGCGTTAAATGCTTGACCACATGGGAGCGAACGCTTGAGGCGGCTGAGGTGCCAATGAGATTGCACGTCAAAAATTAATTGGTGAGTGCATCCGACGGTTTCTAAGATGTTCGCGTTGAGAGCGTACAAATGTGACATCAAGTGTGGGTGAACCAACCTGTGGCTCACCCCACCAGGATTTAAGTTCTAGACTTTATGGCGATGTTCGTTCAGTAGGAGAAGACGTTTCGTCGACTACGAGGTGTCTGTAGCGGGTTCCTCAATCTCAAGATGCTATGCCACTGAGTCTGTCGGAGGAGCTCATAGGGAGAGGATGTGTGTTCATAGAGGTGAGTGCATGCTCGTTTATCTGAGCGACTTCGATTATACAATGTTAACAAAATAAGTAGTGTCGCATTATTGTTTTTGAAAATATAGCAGTTTTTGGATGCCGCTGGTGCCTATAAAAGCACCCGAATTGTCTTTCACCTCCGAACAGGAGCATCATGGCCATAGACTTGCCACATCCTCGCAGGCACTTGTTCCCCGTTGTTTCCGGCCTTGTCATTTCATGCAGCAGCATCGCCAGCAAAGCGACACGGCTACTGGGCTACGCTTTCTCACCCATCAGGCTCCTCCTGCTCTGCGTGGGCATGGTGGCTGTGGTGTGGGCGGTAGTGAACCACCCACGAGCGGTGTACCTCGTGGATTACGCTTGCTTCCTTCCCAGTCCCACCTCGCGTTTCCCCAACGCAACCTTCATCGAGCATGCTGCGCCTCGTGCGGCGTTCGCGGACGATCGCACTATCCGCTTCATGACGCACGCGTGCTCGGCAGCAGCGGTATCGGCGACGAGACTAGCCTGCCCCGGCGACCACTTCATCCCGCCAGACAACAACCTGGACATGGCGGCGGCGCGAAGCTGAGCTAATCATCTTCTCTGCCATCGATGAACTGTTGGCCAAGTCCGGTGTCACCCTGGCGCCATCGACATCGTAAATGCGTCCCAACTGCAGCGTCTTCGCCCCGTGCCGTCCCTCACCGACATGATCATCAACGAATCGCGCTCCGCAGCGGCGTCTGCAGCATAAATGTTTCTGGGATGGGGTGTGGCGCGGAGTGATCTCGGTGGGACTCGCGGCTAGCCTTCTTCGTCGTTGCCCCACGCCTACGGTGCTACGCGCGCTCTCGTCGTGTCCACGGAGACCATCACGCCCAACCTGTACATCGGCAAGGAGCGCGCCATGCTACTGTCCAACTTGCTCTTCCGGGTGGGTGGCGCGCCAGCTGCTGTCCACATCCAAGGACAAAGGCGCGGTTTCGCCTCGCCCACCTCGTGCGGACCATCACGGCGGCGGACAAGACAGCTCCTACGGTGCATCTTCCAAGAGGAGGATGCGGATGGTATCGTGGGGTCATCCTTTCCAAGGACCTGATGTCGGTGGCGGCGGCGCTCAAGGCCAACATCACAGCCCTTGGCCCGCTCGTGCTCCCCTTCTTCGAGCAGCTGCGCTTCGTCGCCAACAAGCTGGTGCTCGAGCTTGCCCGTCGAGTCGGCGTGAAGCCTTACCTCCCTGACTTCCGCAAGGCGTCCCTGCGCTTCGTCGTCGTGAAGCCGTACGTCCCTGACTTTAACAAGGCGATCCAGCATGTGTGCATCCACGCCTCGGGGCGTGAAGTCGTCGACAAGGTCCAGTCGAGCCTCGGCTTGTCGGACGAGCATGTGGAGCCAACTCTCATGACACTTCACCGGTTCGGGAACACGTCGAGCAGCTCGGTGTGGTACGAGATGGCATACGTCGAGGCCAAGGGCCGATTGCGGAAGGGCGACCGTGTCTGGATGGTTGGCCTCGGAGCGGGGGTCAAGTGCAACAGCGCCGTCTGGGAATGCATCCGTCCCGCAGCCGAGCCAGACAAGGCGTGGGCCGGATGCATACGTCGCTACCCAGTAAACATCCCTGGTCTCAACGTGAACGCGGCAGCTCAAAATGACCCCATAATTGCAGTGTAGCACATGTCGAATGTCAGTCACAATAAATCTCATTTGTCCTAATTCGCTTTCTCTCTTTTTTACATCTATATCTATCAATCTATCTATACCTCTACTAATTAGGGACTTCCTAAAAAATACACGTAAATAAAAAATTAAGAGCTGTTTATCATAGAGACGAGTTGTAACGGTGGATTGTTCCTAGGCTAAGAAAAAAAACTTGAATACAGTATATCGAAACATTTACTTGATAATATGGGGCCTAACTTGAGAAAATGGTTCCCTTAATCAAATACAAAATAATCATGCTTAAGCAAGCATATTAGAGAGCGAGACACATGATTGCATATTATCCACCAAATGATGGTCAAACGACTCATCCAACGTGGAGGATTTGTGGATGAAATGGAAATGATGCACTACCGGAACAGGGCTCTACGCCGACAGCCAAATATATGCCGACGGCTACCGTCGGCCTAGTCCGAGATATGCCGACAGCTAGCTCCTGGCCGTCGGCGTACAGTGGCCGTCGGGCTATCCGCGTCTACGCCGACAGCAGCCGTCGGCATACACAGGCCGTCGGCTTATCCCGGACTCGCCTCTGCCCGTCGGCATATACTGGCCGTCGGCATAGATGCGAACCCGACAAGCGCCATCACGGTGGCTAACGACATTAAATCTATGCCGGCGGCCGTGGCGGTGGTCGGCATAGATACGGGTGACACGTCAACGATCCAGAGCGCACCGGGAGCTATGCCGACGGTGACCGTCGGCATAGCCGACAAATCATCGATCATGGTATTGTCCATACGCCTGGCGGCACCACTGGTCGGCATAGTTTTTCTTTTTTTCTTTTTTCCATATAGTATTATTATTATTATTAAGCATACAGTATGTGTTAATAAGCATACATATAGTATGTGTTAATAAGCATATAATATGTTAATAAGCATATAGTATGTGTTAATAAGCATACAAATAGTTTTTTTTTCTTTTTTTCTTCATTGTTTTCTTTATTATTTTTATTTAACTAACTTACATACAGTATGTGTTAATAAGCATACATACATTATTTTTGGTTACAGACAGGCCAGTGACCCCTCACGAGCGGTGCACGCCGCCACCGGCAACTAGAATGGGGAAACGGTACCGCGATCAGTCTGTGATGAAGGGACTTTGCTCCAAGTGTTTATATATATCGGATGACCTACCACAACCGGATGGTGTTGTGCTTACGTCAAAAAAGCGGCACGCATCTCAGGGTGTGGCCCGTCACGACGGACAGCGCCCTTGCACGGCTTTGGAGAGGCAGACTGACGTCGGGTCTACATGGAGTGGATTTAAGCTGTGGGTTTGGCGGATGTTGCTCCGGTGTCCCTCTGGGCCGACTTGACACAACCGGGTGGAGAGGTCCTTTGGTCAAAGCCGTCAAGTGGGAAGTCAAAGGCTAGATCTGGTGGTCAACCGCTCCAGGGTTAGGCGGGACGGGGGCCCTGGGGGGTAGCAATGCCACCTGAGCGTCGTACCGCGCCCTCATACATGTGGGGTGGTGTTGTGGCATGTCCAAAGAGGCGGCACTGGAGGGAAAGCAGACGATCGGGTCTACGGAGGGATGTAGGCTGTCGGTTTGGCCCGGATGTTGCTCCCAGTGTCCCTCACAGGCTGACTGACACAACTGGGTGGAGAGGTCCACCGCTCAAAGCTTCGTCCGTGGAAAGTCAAAGGTTAGATCTCGTGGTCAACCGCTCGGGGTTAGGCGGGGCCTTGAGCCACAGGGGATGGGGGTAACAATGCTCTGCCGAGCGTCGCACCGGCCCCTCATACATACGGTGAGGTGTGGTGGCATGTCTGAAGAAGGCGGCACGGGTCTCCGGGTTCGCCCACCTCACAGACGGCGCCATCCGCTTACTGGAGAGAAGCAGATGTCGGGTCTACGGAGGGATCTTCTTTGTGGGCCTGGCCGGTGTTGCTCAAAGTGTTCCTATGGGCTGACCTAACACAACTTGGGTGGAGAGGTCCTTTGGTCAAATCCCGTCCGTGCAAAGTCAAAGGGCTAGATCCAGGTCAAGCCTTCTGAGGGTTAGGCGGGGCCAGGGGGCCTGGGGGTAGCAATGCCACCGGGAGGCGCCGCACGAGGCCCTCACACATGCGGGGTGGTGTGGTGGCATGTCCAGAAAGAGGCGGCCGCAGCGTCTCCGGTGTGGCCCCCTCACGGACGGCAATGACCTTTGTAGTAGGCGTTCTGCGATAGCGATGCAGCGTGAATATTATTAAATACTTGGGCGCGATAAAATCATGAGTTTTTTACACAGCGTGGGCACATGTGCTATAGGGTGATGGTAATTTTTCATAATTTTTGTGATGGAGAAATGTCTGAACACTTCCTCTCTCGCGGATTGCTCTTCATGCGTCTCGTTGTGGCGGCGGCCTCGGGGCTAGCATACCGTCAAATCTTGCGTGGCGGCCTCTCACAAGTCTCGAAGTGTTGAGGCGGTTGCAAGCGCCAACCGCGTCTCGGGGTGTGCCCCCCCCCTCCGCAGACGGCGCCTTGGCCACGCAGCTGGAGAAGCAGGGCCGCGTCGGAGTCTACGGAGGGATCTTCTTTGTGGGCTGGCCCGGATGTTGCTCAAAGTGTTCCTATGGGCTGACCCTAACACCACCGGGTGGAGAGGTCCACTGGTCAAATCCCGTCCGTGCAAAGTCAAAGGCTAGATCCCGTGGTCAAAGCCTTCTGAGGTTAGGCGGGGCCAGGGGCCACAGGGGTAGCAATGCCACTTGGGAGGCGTCGCAGGGCCCTCATACATGCGAGGTGGTGTGGTGGCATGTCAGAAGAGGCGGCAGCGTCTCCGGGGTGTGGCCCCCCCTCACGGGCCAGCAATGACACGGTAGTAGGCGATTCTGCGGTAACGATGCAGCATGAATATTATTAAATACTTGGAAGCGCGATAAAATCATGAGTTTTTTACACAACGTGGGCACATGTGCTATAGGACTGATGGTAATTTTCATAATTTTTTGTGATGGAGAAATGTCTGAACTTACTTCCCTCTCATGGATTGCTCTTTGCCGTCTCTGACATGTGGCCCGGCTGACCTCCCAGGGGGCCTAACATACCGTCAAATCTTGCGTGGCGGCCTCTCACAAGTCTCGAAGTGTTGAGGCGGTTGCAAACGCCCAAGACCGCAGCGTCTAGGTGCCCCCCTCGGCAGACGGGCGCCGCCTGCCGCACCCGGAGGGGAAAGCAGACGCTGTCGGGTCTACGGAGGGATCTTCTTTGTGGGCCTGGCGGATGTTGCTCAAAAGTATTCCTATGGGCTGACCTAACACAACCGGGTGGAGAGGTCCACTTTGGTCAAATCCGTCCGTGCAAAGTCAAAGGGCTAGATCCCGTGGTCAAACGCTTCTGAGGGTTAGGCGGGGCCAGGGGCCACTGGGGTAACAATGCCACCCGGCGTCGCCGGGCCCTCATACATGCGGGGTGGTGTGGTGGCATGTCAAGAAGAGGCGACCTGGCGTCTCAGGGTGTGGCCCCCCTCACGGACGGCAATGACACGGTAGTGGGCGTTCTGCGGTAACGATGCAGCGTGAATATTATTAAATACTTGGAGCGCGATAAAATCATGAGTTTTTACACAAGCGTGGGCACATGTGCTATAGGACAGATGGTAATTTTTCATAATTTTTGTTATGGAGAAGTATCTGAACACTTCCCTCTACGCGGATTGCTCTTCGTGACGTTCACGACCTGTTGTGGCGGCGGCCTCCGGGGGCTAACATACCGTCAAATCTTGCGTGGCGGCCTCTCACAAGTCTCGAAGTGTTGAGGCGGTTGCAAGCGCCAACCGCAGCGTCTCGGTGTGCCCCCCCTCACGCAGACGGCGCTTGCCCGGCACTGGAGAAGCAGATGACGTCAGGTCTACGGAGGGATCTTCTTTGTAGGCCAGGCCGGATGTTGCTCCAAAGTGTTCCTATGGGATGACCCTAACTGGCCAGGGTGGAGAGTTCACCGGTCAAATCCCGTCCGTGCAAAGTCAAAGGGCTAGATCCCGTGGTCAGCCTTCTGAGGTTAGGCGGGGCCAGGGGGCCACAGGGGTAACAATGCCACCCGGCGTCGCACGCAGGCCCTCATTCATGCGGGGTGGTGTGGTGGCATGTCCGAAGAGGCGGCTTGGCGTCTCAAGGTGTAGCCCCCCCTCACGGACGGCAATGACACGGTAGTAGACGTTCTGTGATAACGATGCAGCGTGAATATTATTAAATACTTGGAAGCGCGATAAAATCATGAGTTTTTTACTGGCGTGGGCACATGTGCTATAGGACAGATGGTAATTTTTCATAATTTTTGTTATGGAGAAATGTCGAACACTTCCCTCTACGGCGGATTGCTCTTCGCGTCTCTGTTGTGGCGGCTGACCTCGGGGGCTAACTTATACCGTCAAATCTTGCGTGGCGGCCTCTCACAAGTCTCGAAGTGTTGAGGCGGTTGCAACGCCAACCGCAGCGTCTCGGGTGTACCCCCTCCACGGAATGACGGCGCCGCCAGCACTGGAGAAGCAGACGTCGGGTCTACGGAGGGATCTTGCGTAGGCCAGGCCGGATGTTGCTCCAAAAGTGTTCCTATGGGATGACCTAACACAACCGGGTGGAGAGGTTCCTTTGGTCAAATCCCGTCAGTGCAAAGTCAGGCTAGATCCCGTGGTCCAGCCTTCTGAGGTTAGGCGGGGACGGGGCCACAGAAGTAGCAATGCCACCCGAGCGTCGCACCGGGCCCTCATTCATGCGGGGTGGTGTGGTGGCATGTCCGAAGAGGCGGCACGCGTCTCCGGGGTGTGCCCTCACGGATGGCAATGACACGGTAGTAGGCGTTCTGTGATAACGATGCGGCGTGAATATTATTAAATACTTGGAAGCGATAAAATCATGAGTTTTTACTGGCAACGTAGGCGCATGTGCTATAGGACTGATGGTAATTTTTCATAATTTTTGTGATGGAGAAGTATCGAACACTTCCCTCTACGCGGATTGCTCTTCGCCGTCTCTGTTGTGTGGCCCGGCCTCAAGAGCTAGCATATCGTCAAATCTTGCGTGGCGGCCTCTCACAAGTCTCGAAGTGTTGAGGCAGTTGCAAACGCCAACCGCAGCGTCTCGGGGTGTGCCCCCTCACGCAGACGGCGCCGCCGCCAGCACTGGAGAAGCAGACGTTAGGTCTACGGAGGGATCTTCTTTGTGGGCACAGCGGATGTTGCTCCAAAGTGTTCCTATGGGCTGACCTAACTGGCCGGGTGGAGAAGTCCACTGGTCAAATCCGTCCGTGCAAAGTCAAGGGCTAGATCCGTGGTCAAAGCGCTCTGAGGGTTAGGCGGGGCGGGGGGCCTGGGGGTAACAATGCCACCCGGCGTCATGACCGGGCCCTCATACATGCGAGGGTGGTGTGGTGGCATGTCCGAAGAAGCGGCCTGCAGCGTCTCCGGGGGTGTGGCCCCCCTCACGGAATGACAATGACACGGTAGTAGGCGTTCTTGATAACGATGCGGCGTGAATATTATTAAATACTTGGAAGTAGCGATAAAATCATGAGTTTTTTACACAAGGTGGGCACATGTGCTATAGGGATGATGGTAATTTTTCATAATTTTTTGTGATGGAGAATGTCGAACACTTCCCTCTACGCGGATTGCTCTTCCTTGCGTCTCATTTGTGGCGTGACCTCCGGGGGCTAGCATACCGTCAAATCTTGCGTAGGCGGCCTCTCACAAGTCTCGAAGTGTTGAGGCGGTTGCAAACGCCCAGCACGCGTCTCCGGGGTGTGCCCCCCCCCCTCACGGACGGCGCCGCCGCCGGCACTTGGAGGAAAACAGACGTCGGGTCTACGGAGGGATCTTGCTTGTGGGCCTGGCCGGATGTTGCTCAAAGTGTTCCTATAGGCTGACCTAACACAAGCCCAGGGTGGAGAGGTCCTTTGGTCAAATCCCGTCCGTGCAAAGTCAAAGGGCTAGATCCAGTGGTCAAAGCGCTACAAGGTTAGGCGGAGGCGGGGCCACAGGGGGTAGCAATGCCACCCGGCGTCATGCCGGCCCTCATACATGCTGCAGGGGTGGTGTGGTGGCATGTCCCAGAAGAAGCGGCGGCAGCGTCTCGGGTGTGGCCCCCTCACGGGGCGGCAACAATGACACGGTAGTAGGCGTTACTGCTGATATGATGCAGCGTGAATATTATTAAATACTTGGGCAGCGATAAAATCATGAGTTTTTTACTGGCATTAGGCGCATGTGCTATAGGGTGATGGTAATTTTCATAATTTTTTGTGATGGAGAAGTATAGAACACTTCCTCTCTACGCGATTGCTCTTCGTGCGTCTCTGACGTAGTGGCGTGACCTCCGGGCTAACATACCGTCAAATCTTGCGTAGGTGACCTCTCACAAGTCTCTGACCAAGGCCCCACCACCCTCCCGTCGACCAGGCCACGGCAGCCTTGGCGAGGCAAGCTGCTCAGTGGCGCCTCCTCCCCTCCCCTCTGTGGTTCCGGGAGAGGAGAGGTAAGCCAGTTTAAAAAAAATAAAATCTATATGAAATAATAACACATAAAAAGGAAAACTATAACTATAAAAATTTAAAAATCTATCTGAAATAAAAAAGAATAAATATATAACTATAAGAAAACATTAAAATAAAAAAGAATAAATATATAACATTGAAAATAATATACACTAAAAATATATTTGAAAGACAGATTAATAATATATGCCACGTGTGTAATTAACATGTATACGGCTAGTTTATAATTAACATGTAAAAAAAAAGAAATACACCTATGCTACGGCTTAGGCGTGGCATATATGCCACGTGGCATGACTAATGTATATGACGGTTAAGCCCGTGGCATAGTTCCTATCCACTCCCGCTCACCCCTCCTCGCTCGTTCGTCCCTCCACTCGTTAGGTCCCGACCAGCTAGCTAGCTGCGCCCGCCGCCGCCCGCCTCGCCGCTGCTCCGCCTTGCGCCCTTGGCGCTCCACCGCGCCACTCTCCCCTCCCTCACCGTCCCCCTCCCCGCTCCATCCCCTCCCTTCCCTCCTTCTCGCGCCACCGCCGCCACGCATCTGCCCGCCCACCGTCGCCGCTCCACCCCTCCCTCCCTTCCTCGCCTTGCCTCCCACCCAGCCCTCGGTCGTGGCGCCTTGCCTCCTGGTCGGGCAGGGCCCGCCTCAGCCCCTCCCGAGCACGTCACAGCAGCCCCGGCCAGCGGCCAGCGTCCCTGCCCGGCCGGCCACAGTGCTAGCTCGGTCAGCGTGACCTCTGCTTCTCCGCCGACCACGACCAGCCCCGTCCCTCTCCGTCCAGTCCATCGTGGCGCTCTCTCTGCCTTGATGAGCTATGCTCTTTTTTTCATTTTTCCTACTATGACATTCATAGTTTCATATTAATTGCTGCAAATAACTACTATGTATGGACATGTGTAACTTATCTTCACAAAGACAAGTGATGTAATTGTTAGCATTGTTCTCTTCTAGATTTTATGTCCATAAGCCTAATATTTGTACCAATATGATATGTAATGGATTATGACAATATATGCATGTGAGATTAATGGATGGTGTATTCGACTAAGTCTATTCACATATGCATGCAAAAAAAAATTTGAGTTCTTGTTTGTGTCATGTTCTTTGAGTTGTTGACGTCTAGAGATGGCATGGATAGGAGGTGAAGTTGTGTCTAAATCCTTGCTATGTGACATTTAGTTTCTAAAATAGTTGTGTGAGATGTGCTCCAAAATTGACATATGATGAGTGGTTATTTAATCATGATGATCTTGCTAAAAAAATTGAAGGACAAAATTTTACACTTGACGAAATATGATTTTTTTTCATAGTTTAAACTGTCAATGCTTAACCTATTTTTTTGCACTTGGTCGAATTAACAGGATTTGTGGTGTTCCATCTTACATTGGAGTGACCGTCGGCGTTGGAGGTGTTTGTCCACGATCGTCCCTCCTTTGATCGACTACATCCTCTACATCGGAGGGTGAGCAACAATTCCATGACCTCGTCCACTTTTTTCCATGTCACTACATTGAATTTTCACATCAAGTCGCGTAACCTAGGTCTCCCGTCCGAAAGGGTTGCATCGATAAATATGCATTCAATTGCATATTTATCACCGCAACTCTTCGGATTGTCCAACGCTTTCCACGGACAGCCGAGGATGTATAGATTGAGCACGTTGTTCATGCTCTACCCCGTTCCGAGACAGGATTGTTGGCGCCTCCTGTTGTTCTCCGGATGCACATTCTCCTCGACATTTTGCCGAGGCGTGTATTTGGAGAACAGCGGAAGGTGCTGCCGAAATTTATCTCGAATGAATGGTAGAGCATGAACCGTACTCAATCTACACATTCTCGAGTGAGATTAGGACCCATCTTTACCTATTAGAGATGTAGGTGGATTACTCGTCAACCTTGTAAAAATAAAATATTGATGTTGGTAATTTAAATGAATCCTTAATTTTGTTGTGTGGCTTCCAATAAAGCGGAGATGGCAGATAATCGGTGGATGTATAGTGGGTTTATCCACGGAATCAAGTAACAACAGAGTGGGTCGAGAAAACTGATGTGTTTTTGAAAGAGATATTCCGTAGTCCAATGAGGATGGTGCGGAGAATGCCCGTGTGCTGGATGTGAGAGGCGTATCCGCAGAGATAAGAGTGAGATGACTAAGCACCTTCGCACGCATGGATTTATGCCCAACTTTAATATGCCGATAAACTTTGCCTGCGGGACCGTGGTAGAGAGGATGTGATACGACAACGGCGATACGCTGGTTATGAGGACGATGGGGTTAGAGACATGCTAGATGATGTCTTTCTTTGCCTGACCGACACCTCCGTCACATTCGTGAATGAACCGGAGGAGCCGGAGGAAACCGCAAAGGCCTTCACAGGAAATCTTGGCCTCGTCAAAGAAACCTCTCTATGAGGGTGCCAAGGTATACTGTCTTTGGATGCCATCTACTGGCTGATGGCGATGAAGGCTGAGAAATCTGGTCACGGTATGTGAGGTTGCTTGAGAAGCATTTATGGAGTATGGGCTAACAGCCTGCCGAGGGCCATGAACTGCCGAAAACCATATGCGATGCGAAGAAAATCATGAAGGCGCTCTCCATGGACTATGAGAAAATACATGTTTGTCCAAAGAATTGCCTTTTGTTTAGGCATGAGTATGCGGATGACAACTACTGTAGGAAGTGCGGTTCCTCTCGGTATATTGAACTCATGCACCCTATAATTTCAATTAAACTCATGCACCCTATAATTTCAATTGAACTTGTAGGGAAATGATCCGACCGAATCAATGGATGAAGAATTGAGATGGGTTTCCATGGGTTTTGACCCTGTCGTCATGACATGCGAAAAGTATGATGTGAATGGGTATCGCTTCCATACTGAGGAGCACGGAGCAGTCGGCTGATCCCAAAACCATAAATACCGGAGTCTTCACCGAAGGAGATAATAAAATAGATTACTACGGAAGGGTAGGAAAAATATACGAGCTTACATTCAAACTTGGCCGCGAAAACCTAAGTCTCACTTTGTGTTCAAATGCCGATGGTTCGACCCCAAAAAGGGACTTTGAGACATCGCCTTCTATTGGTTTAGTTGAAGTTAAACCATCAACCGTCTATGCCGGGAGCTGAGCTCTTTATCGCCATACCCATGCCACACAAGTATATTATCTGCCTTACCCATGCGAGGAAAAGAGTACCTAAAGGGTTGGGAAGTTGTGTTCAAGGTGTCGCCGCATGGTAAGCTCTGGGACCCGAGCGATGATGATTACTACAACATAAACCCCATGACATCTGAGGACTGTTCTATCAAGAGGAACATGATGACGTGGTCCGAAACAACGAGGATGATGACTTGGGTTATGTTGACTGGACCCAAACGACTGACGGCCTTGCGGATTGATGGTGAGGCGGTTGTGAATCAAAGAGACATAATTATGCTTGAAAAGTTAAATGAAGACGCTGACGATGAGGAAGAGCCTCCACCTCCGTCAGACAACGAAGAAGATATGCGTGATAGTGATGATGAGACCGCTCCACAAATAGATTACAATAGTGATGATTCATATGGGTTCTAGAAAATGTAAGTTCTTTTAATGATCATTACAATAGTATGCTTAATGTGCTCTTACGGTATTAATGTTTTTCCTATATGCTTGTTTAATTGATATCCTTACTAATTGTTTATTCTCTTCTCAATGCAGGTTTGCTAATCATGGGCAAGTCCAGTGGTGCAGTTTCCTCGATAAATTTAAAGGACTTACTCGGAGTGGGCCGAGCCCACAAGGTTCCCACCCGACTACTGTGAGATGACACCTCACGAGGGGAGGTGGAGGGTCGGGGAGGAGACCCTAGAGGAGGAGGCGGTGGGGGAGAGCCCCTAGAGGAGGAGGAGGTGGGGGAGAGGCGGCGGGGCAAAAACTCCGGGCCGTGTCCGAAATAGGAGGGTCTTCTTGATGCCCTCCCATCTGAGGCACCTTCGAGTCTCGAGGAGGAGGAGTATGTTCTGATGGCGGAGGAGGAGGCCGAGGAGGAGGGTGAGGAGGAGGAGGCCGAGGAGGAGGTGAGGAGGAGGAGGCCGAGGAGGAGGGTGAGGAGGAGGCGAGGAGGGTGTAGGGGAGGTTGATCCCGAGTTGTGGGGTGACTTGCCACGGGTGCTCCATAAGGGTGGCTGCGTGGTAATGTCTGGGACTACCTACACCACCTTCTATCGAGGAGCACAAGTGTCTCATTGAACCTGTGGGCACAGGAGTAAGTGCCTCTCAATCATATTTTCAACACATGACAACATTTTCTTATTGTACACATGGCAATCATTTGATTCTTTTGCGTAAACTGGATCCTTCGCGGAAAGGGCCGTAAACCTAACGCAGCCTTTATCACCATCCTGTTGAAGCACTTTTGGCCTGGCCTATTCTGCACTTGTGACAGGAGGGCAGGGACCCGCAGCTATTGCGGGTTTTGGCAGCCTGAGCTGGGCCCACTACTGAGGCTTGCGACAGCGGAGTCTGGGACGGCCGCTAAGGCCGTGATCACCAAATTACAGGTAAGTTCTCTTACGAATCACTTGTCTTGATTTCGTTCATAGTTTATCATTGGATCACTCAACTCATGCCTTGTTTGCTTTTTGGTTTATGCAGCAACTCTATAGAGTTCTTAGCGAGCACAAGGCCGAGCCGACGTGGGTCTTGCTTGGCGGTCTGCTAAAAAGAAAGCTCGTCAGTTCTTGGGTGCACGAGTCTTTGGGTTGCCGTCTCGCAGTACTACCACTACTACCTGCACTCAAAGATGACCAAAAGTCAAGCCTTGAAGGTTACGACTTACCTTGAGCAGGGAAGCAGTTCATGATGGTAACTATTACTAACTTTTCATTGTTTCAAGCGATCAACTCTATGTTTCAGTACTCACATGTCATGCTTCCAAAATTTGCATAGGTTGTTCCTCGTTGGTGCTATGGAAGGCATGACGGATGGGCGAGTTTGGTGGATAGGTGGCTCGGCGCCGATCTGAGTTCTTGCGCCAAAGAGCATCAAGGGCCGGGCTAACCGTGGAGCCGACGGGACACACGGCCAAGGAAGCAGGAACCACCGGAGCTTCAAGGCCATGAAGGTATATCTATGTGCATGATGCATTTTGTTCTTCTTTACCGTCATGTTCTTATGTATGGCTAACTTCTATTTGGCGTTGTGGGAGGACAAGTTGAAGAGGCGCTCTCGGACATGGAGTCGTGGAAGGCTGGCCCGCGAGCGGAGTCGTCGCAAGGAGGGCGAGAGCGATACTCACAGCAAGACCGAGGAGCACACAGGGTCTTACATTCATCACTATCGAGTTGCATCCGGATGTTCACATTGCCGAAAGTCGCCCGATCCTCGGATCGGCGACACGGCGGTGGTGGCCATCCGGGGAAGAAGAATGGCGGTATCCGTGTTTCGACGGCTTGATCACTCCTTCAATCTCGTACACAGCCGGGCTACCAACCCGAGCAGGTTAGAGAAATGCAGGGCGTTCACAGACTCCTTTAGCCCGCCGACATCTTTGTAAGTACTTCCTCTTTATCTTTTCTATCTAGCATTCTCGATTTATTTTCAGCATTGCTCACTTAGAAACAATCTAAATTATGTAGGCATATAAGGAGTTTGTCGAGCATAGGAATCTCGAGGTGCGGGAGTACTTGAAAGGAGTGAAGGCAAGCGATGATTACAACCGTCAGATGATGACGGTTAGTTCTGCCCTCTTAAAACCAAGCTAAATTTTTGCACTTTCATTCCTTCTGATCTTCTAGTTTGCTTGTTTAACTAACATCTGTGCTATGTTGGCGTCTTGGAGTAACGGCATGGGTCCACCACAAATGGGACCCCCACCACCACTGTGGAGAACCCCACACGTGCCCACGTTCGATGAATGGGTGGCACTAGGCGTTGATGGTCCGGTTAGTACATTTGCCTAACTTCTTGACAAACTAGTTCTCGTTCATTCAACACTATCATATCATATTTACCGTTAGAATCTTTTACGGAAACATGTAGGGGACCGGTGGCTCGACTCCTGCTCAAGTCGACCCGATCACTCCGTCTGGCAGAGTGGTGGTGGTCACGATGGCGGTTTTAAGCGGAGGTGGTGGTGGTTTTGGCGGAGGTGGTGGCGGTTTTGGCGGAGGTGGTGGTGCTTTTGGCGGAGGTGGTGGTTTTGGCGGAGGTGGTCTTGCTTGATGATTCCGTGCATGTGGCCGTCGTGCCATGCCTTTCATATTCCTACTTTTATGATGTTTCATGTCTTGCACTACTTTTATGTTCATGAACTTGAGTCGGTGATGATCTTTAGATGATGTGATGAACTTGAGTATGTTTAGATGATGATGGTGAACTTGAGTATGTTTAGATGATGGTGTCATATTTACGCATAATTTCATATTGTTACCATTTTGAAATGCTGTCAAATGAATTGGAAAAGAAAGCAGGGAAAAAACTATGCCTCACAGCCGTCCGGCATATATAAGCCAGTGAGTTACTGTGGTTTCGCCACGTGGCATATCTATAAATGACGGCTTTGCCGTAGGCATAGATGGAAATCTATGCGCCGACGCAAAGCCGTAGGCATACCTCTGCCGGAGTAACCGGGAGGCGACCGTGGCAGATCTATGCCTCACGCAAAGCCGTGAGCATAGATGTCCATGCTCACGGCTTGCCGTAGGCATAGAACTTCGCCACCGAGTACTGATTGGTTGCCACGCAAGCGGTATGCCGACGGCAAAGCCGTCGACATATATCTCGCCACGCAGCATTGCTACGCATTCGTCCGGCGCTTTTGACGGCGCCGGCCCATTGCCGTCGACGAAAAACGCCGACGGCTATACTATTATGCCGACGCCGTTGCCAGTTGCCGTCGGCATAGGCCCCTATGCCGACGCTTTACTATGCCGACGATGCGACAAGACTACGCTGACGACATCTACGCCGACGGGATATGCCGGCGGGCCGTCAGAGGTATAGATCTATGCCGACGGCCCGTAGCCGTAGGCATATACCGCGAGTCCGGTAGTGATGTAGGCATCGCACACCCGGAGCATGCGAAAGAGCCTGTTCTATATTTTAAAGGATCGTTCAAGGGTCATCAAGTGCTAAACTGGAATAGGGCATGGGGGCGTTTAACGCCAAAGAAGCATTACTTTTCCACGATGCCCTATTCCGACACTTTTCACGGCGTGTTCGGATGCAAAAAAAAAATGTGTTCGATCGTCTCTACTATGGCATACGGTCCTATGATGACTACTTGCCGTCTTGAAGAAGGATGATGTAAGAAGAATTCGATTCTCTGAGTGCAGCTTCATTGGGGATACTTGCATATGGGATGGCATAGATTCGTGGGATGAGTACTTCGGATGTTTGTTAGCACATGCGGAGATGCCAAGCTCAGATTTTCTCTGACGGTTGTCGAGCTGTTTGGACCTCATTACTTGAGACAACCAAGCTATCACGGAATACGAAATGCTCATGCCACTCTAGGAGCAAGAGGATGGCCATGTACACTCAGATCTCTTGATTGCATGCACTAGATAAGGAAGAAGCTGCCGAAAAGCTCTACAAAGGGCAATATCAGGGTCATGTTAAGAAGCCCCGCCATTCTTGAAGCATTTGCATCACAGGATCTCTGCATTTTGCATGATCATGGAGGATGAGGGTGAATATGATGCCGGAGGTACGGAATTTGAGATCATGGGTGATCCTCCACATCAGAATCCGGCCATGTTTGATGAGTATATCCCATGCAACCACAAATTCGACATTGAGCAAGTCAACGAAGATCTGAACGAGCATCTATGGGCGGCTAAAGGGGACAATTAAAACATATGTGCGAGTTGAATTCAAGTTTGAACTATTTTATTATGAAAATTACTTGTATTGTAATATTTAATTTAGAACTACTATCGCATTTCAAATATTTTAGCTCGTCGAGGATTTGATATGCCATTATTTTGAGTGTTGTGGACTTCAAAAAATAGAGGTGGGTGTTTAGGGACAGGGTTGAATGGCGGCTCCCATATCCTTATCCACGGACAAGTACAGATCAATCCGCATACAAATACAGTGTCCGTTTGGGGAGGGGTGACATTGGAGATGCCTTAGGCCAACTCCACCGCGCGACCCCAAACGGACATCCGTTTTGTCCGGATTCTGTTCGTTTGGGTAGGGCAATGGGGTCGTGTCCGGGAAGTTTCCGGGATGCGGTGGCTACGTCTTGTGTAGCAGGACGCATCGGCCGCATCTTGTCCGCATGCACTTTTCTTTGCAAGTCCTTAAACTTTTTTTCATCATTCGTTTTTGACACGTGACAATACACCATCACATTTTGACTAGTAAAGCAAGGCCAAAGAAAACAAGACCACAAGAATACATTTGAGAAGATACCCAACTTCCATAACTACTCCCTTGAGTTGGGTTAGGACCTTCTCGATGCACTCATTGTTGATCTGTGGAGGAGGCTCGACGTTGCACCGTCCTTTCTTCTTCAAGCCAGAAGTCGGCGTTGCTTCCTCACACGTAGTATCGTGCCTAGCCTCTAATCTAGCAACAAGTGCACTTGTCTCATCTACAGACCTCTAGGCTAGCTAAAAGTGCAACGAACATGTACTAGATTTTGCTCTATCAATATATCGATGTACTCTTCTTCTCAATACCAAAACTTGCATCCATTCTACACAATAAAACTTAAAGTTAGCACAACTAGTCTAATCCGAGAGCACAAACCGAAGCTAAAAAGAGCACATACCCCATCGTTTAAGCACTTGATGAACACCCATCTGGGATGCTCCGGCGTTGTGAACCGCCCATACGACCATCCTTAGGCGGTGGTCGCACTTGATGAGGGAGCAGCAGTGCGCCAAGCGAGCTTTTGGGCAAGCACCGAGCCCGGCCGCCGCCATTCGTGTATCTGTCGGCGGACCACCGGCGGTGCAGATCCGGCGGCTAGAGGACGAGCCATCGCTTGCATGTGGCCTTTGCGGCCCTACTAGGGCCTTCCGGCGAGGTGCCCGGCCAGTCCATGGCGCTGCCCGGCCTCCCACAGCCGGGCAAGCTCAAGACCGACCGATCCGCTAAATCCGCCGGCGGTGCACAAACCAGGTGGTCGTGGTTGGGTAGCTCGGCGGCGACATAAGGGAAGGGCTGGGCGTCAGCGTCCGAGTTGCATATCTACGGCTGCAATGGCAGCGGCGGCGGCGGGGAAGAGTGGGGAAGAGTGGAGAAGAGTGGGTGGGGTGCGTGGGAGGGAGGGGGCGGATAGAAAAAGGCCCGCCCTGTGCCACTGCCGTGGCTGTGGGAGGACACGCAGACGGCGGGCGCCCAAGATGGTGTTCATTTCACCCCAAAATCAGCGCAAACTTGGGCCGCGGATGGGTCGAAAGCGGACACAAAACGAACAAAAATCCGTTTGCTCCCGCGCGCTGGGCCGCCCAGTTTGTGCATTTTACCCCAAACGGACGGGCCGGACAGGATAGGGTCGCGCGGTGGAGTTGGCCTTAAGTCACATAACTTATGTTCGTAGGTTTATATTTTTATTTTTGGGAGTACCTAGAACTCATCTAGATGAGATATAATTTGGTCTCATTCACTTTGAAAACAAGAACAGAAATAACCCACGTCAGCATACACGCATCTTATAGCACCACATCCAATGGCTATAAAAGGTGAATGAGACCAAATTATATCTCATCTAGATGAGTTCTAGCAAAACTGTTTATTTTTTGTGAATATGTAGGTTAAATTAATGGTTTTAAAGTTTAATTTTGAAATCTGTGCACGCCTAATTGATTGGAGTGGAGATAGAAGATATGTAGATTACAAATTATATATATGCATGCAAACGAAATTTAAATTCAAAGCTTGTCGGAATAATTTTGAATGAAAAACATCTGTGATTTACAGAAACGATTCTTCCAGCCCCTAGAAGAAAATTCCAGTAGTGAGTGTCGATTCTGATGGCAATAGGCTGAGCAGCAAGCGATTGGAAGCAGCTCCTTTCGCCAGTGTTTCCCCTCCTCAGGTAGTACTGATCCATCAAAGGCAGGTCGCAGGTAGACACATCAAAAACCGGTCTGGTGATGCTATATATTAATACCCAAAACAGCTAACGGAGAACACTAAAACAGAGAAAGGAGAGAAGCAGTATTCATGGAGCCTAACATAGGGCAAGCCCTGGCCGCTGTCCTCACGCTGCTGGTGACCACGAGAGCATTGTGGTATCTGCTCTGGAGGCCGTATGCCATAGCTAGGTGGTTCGGGCGGCAGGGCATTAGAGGTCCGCCTTACAAATTCCTGGTTGGGTCCCTGCCGGAGTGCCAAAGGATGGTTGTCGCCGGGAGAGCCAAGGATCTGGACACCAGCTCCCACGACTGCGTCACTACGGTGCAACCCTTCTTCCGTAAATGGGCCTCCCTGTATGGTAAGTACATACCTTTTATTATAGAATACGCGCGAGTGTGCGTATCATATATTGATAGAAAAGAAGGGTGAAGAGCCCACCACCGTAGTGTTTACATACACAAGATTACATGTATGTAACGCCAACACCACCGAATCATACAAATTACAAAACAACTATGATCATTATGGGCCTCCCTGTATGGTAAGTACGTAGCTCAAATGTCTCTACCTACCTACTTGATAATTGCGGTCTATAAATATGCGTATTATACAGATATATGATCACATGTTTGTACTATCAGGAAAAACATTCCTGTACTGGCTGGGACCGACACCAGCACTGTGTTGTACAGACATGGAGCTGGTGAAGAAAGTGTTAACCGACAGGACAGACATGTTCCAAAAGGACTATTTGAACCCAAGCTTGGATCCAGTTCTGGGAGCGGGTGCGTGTTCGCAAAACGGAGACGACTGGAAGCGGCGCCATAAATTCATCCACCCTGCTTTCAACCAAGGGATGATCAAGGTCAGTTTGTCACCGAAATTGTCCTCTTTTGAACGTGCTGGAATGACAAATCTCAAGAGAGCATTACGAGTTTGAATATATGTTTTGTGTTCAGGCCATGTCAGAAATAACGTTGGAGTGCACACAGCGGACAATGGAACGGTGGCGCCATAAAAATTCAAAGAGAGAGCAGCAGGCAGCAAACCGAGATAGACATGAGTCACGACTCTGACAGAAATAGCCATGAGTGTCATTGCACGAATGATGTTGGGCAAGAACTACATGGAGGCCTGGGAGGTGCTGGTCGCGGTAAGGAGCAGTTGAAGCTTGCCACATATGCTTTTGCGGATCCTCCGGTACCTGGATTCAAGTAGGTAGCAAGAAAATCCATGTACTACCAAAGTTTGAATTAAATCGATTGAATGGATATAGAGCTTGAAACAAATTAATATTGGTTGATTCTAGGTACCTGCCGACACGTCGTAACCGTCCGGACATAGCAACTTGACAAGCTTGTGAGAAGCAAGATCTCACGAATCATAGAGGCATCGACTTGGTAGCAGCGTCTATGAAGACGACCTGCTGGGGCAGATGCTGCAGCTGCAGGCATGTAGCAAGACCCAGACTCTGAGCATCGAGGAAATGGTCGGCGAGTGCAGGACCTTCTTCGCGGCTGGGTACGATACCAGCGCCAGCCTCATTACCTGGGCGATGTTCCTGCTGGGCAGCTACCCACAGTGGCAGGAGATGGTCAGGGAGGAGGTCGTCCGGGAATATCCTGCTCACCACCTGCCCTTAGTTGATTCCCCTGGCAAACTGAAGCTGGTATGATCTGCATATAATATCTTCTAGTATCTAAAATATAACTTTCATAAACCATGAGCAATTTTATAGCTTATACCAGACCTTATCAAAAAATATTTCATGATATAAATCTAATTGAATTGATTTGGTATGTATAACTGTTTTGTAAAAAAAATTCAAATGTTTAACTTTAAAAAAATGTTACATACAATATAATTTGCCAAGGACGTATAGATGGACCTTAAATCTCATGCATGCATATATCCATGTCCATAGAACCAATAAACGCCATGGTGACTTGCAGCTTAACATGTTGCTCTTGGAGACACTGAGGCTCTATGGCCCCATAGCTTTCCTACAGAGGAAGACTTCCTCAGACACCACCCTCGCACACATGAAGGTGCCGAAAGGAACTATGATAACAATACCGTTGGTGATGTTGCACCGGGACAAAGATGTCTGGGGGCCTGACGCCGACATGTTTAACCCTATGAGGTTCCAGAATGGCTTCTTGAAGGCCGCCAAGCATTCGCACGCGCTGTTGGCCTTCTCATGCGGTCCTAGGGTCTGTGCTGGGCAGAATTTCGCCATGGTTGAGGTGCAGATCGTGATAGCCACCATCCTGAAGAGTTTCTCCTTCTCCCTGTCCCCTACTTACGTGCACAAGCCCAGCAATTTCATCACTCTGACGCCCAGGTACGGGCTCCCTCTCATCGTGAGGAAACTGCAGCAGGCTGTGTGATCATCCTACGACATCATACTGGAGCTCTTTTTTTTGTTGCGAAAATCATACTGGAGTTCTATAGTGTGATATGTCATGTACTACACAATAATGTACTAAATAATATACCCAGCCACTAGCATGTATTTGAAATGTATTGTTATGTCACCATTTTCCTCCATGCTACATATATGTTTATAAACTTGTACGATATGATACTGATATCTATGCAACTAGCAATTTGACCCGCTGTCATACCCTGTGTGTTTTAATCTTGGGGGGTTTTCTGAGATAGCTTATCGCATGTAATCCAAACCTATGCTAGTTTTAACTAGGTGAGTTTTAGTTATGTATGTCAAATTACGTGGTAATAGGAACGGAATGATATATGCATGCAATCGAGGAGAAGAAAAAAATAACAGTAGAGTATTTTCTGCAAAATCACCGGTCCCCACCGACCTCACGTGACAATGTCCAGCAAAAAACCGGCAGCTGGCTAGTCCAGTGGCCGACATGGCCAGTTTGTGACCAATCTGCACCTGCCTCGCAAGTTGAGCGACGGGTTTTCCAGTTTTGCGAGTTCAGTGACTAAAGTGCACCCCCTAGACAAGTTGTGGTACCGCAGGTGCCATTTACTCCTATCCCGCCTATACCGCCTACCCAACAGAGAAATACAGTGTTGTGCATTTCAAAATTCATTTCCGTTTTTGGGTAAATATTTTTCCAAAGAAAAGATAAGGCTATCTTTGGTAGTAGATGCTGCTGCAATAATGCTCATACACATGACTCTTGTAAGGATTCTACAATCTTGTAGGGATGTCCGCCTCGGATGTGGTCAAGATCATCATTGCAAACTACTCCGTCTGTAAGAAATATAAGAACGATTTAGATCACTACTTTAGTGATCTAGCGCTCTTATATTTCTTCTGACAGAGGCAGTACTAGTTGATTTCTACCCTAATAATTTGTAGCTACGCTGAAGGCGAAAAGTACCTTGTGAGCTCGAGCCCAAATGAGCTCGGAATAAATTTCGACAAATATTCTAAGTGTTTGCAAATTTTCATCATGAGATCACATTCGTGGCAAAAAAATCAGCATTTTTGGAGCATCGATTGTTAGGCTGAAGGCTTTTCACATGAAAATTGTAACAATGGACCTCCATCTTCACATCAATGCTTAATAGAGCATCCATTACCGAGACTGAGATTTGCAGATGAATTAAATTATATAACTGCCATACACCAGGAAAAATTCTTGCACACAAATGGTTGAGTTATTCAACACGCACAACAGTAATAGACAGTGTCGATTATAGTTTACGAGCTCACGCGAATTGAATACATACAATATTTGAAAGCATTAACGCATAAAGTCATAGCACAATTCAATCTTACACCACGAGCAAGTGCCTTATCATTCAAAAGCCATAAACGAAATAGTTTTGCAATCTGAATATCGTGGTGCATGAACATATGTGTGTTGGGCAGATCCACTTCAGGCATATGCATGGACCGCATATATGCCTTCCACTCCAAGCGGCGACCTGCATAGACAGCAAGGTGTTAGTAAATCTTGAGAGTGGTGTAAGTAGTACTGACTGGGAGTTGGAAGTTATCGACTTACTTACAAATAAAAAAAGCAAGGTGTTAGTAAATCTTGAGAGTGGTGCAAGTAGTACTGACCGGGAGTTGGAAGTTATCGACTTACATACAAATACAGAGATCATGGGTCATTGTTGCGGAGAGTGTGCTGCCACTGCGTACCAACAAGTTCAGAGCTTTGACGCAGTAACGTTAGGAAGTCACGGGTGATTTGTTGGAAGCATAGATTCTGGAGGGGCAATAGGAACTCAAGGCCAGGTGGGATCTCTGTCATGCTTTTTAGGTTGCCGAGTACTAAGTTTTCCAGAGTCGCCATAGCACCTTGATGTATCTCTAGCCTCTTCAGGCCAGGCACGTCCCAGATAAAAAGTCCCTTCAGCTTTGGAAACCACCCCGTGAGAAACTCCAGCTTCTCTCCGTTGTATGCTTTGTCGAGACATAGATCCGTCAAATTTGCCAACTGGGAAAGGGATGACAAAGGATCTTCTCTCAACTTCGACCAGTATAGAGTTGTGAATACAAGTTCTGCTCCATAGCTTGAAAGAGAGAAGACTCCCTCAACAATGTCCGTTCTGCTAATCGTCCTCTCAAATTTAGCTTTTGCAGGCTAGGTGAGAGGCTGATCAACATGAGAACCTAATTCTCATCAGATGCACCCACAAATAGATAAGACAAAAATGGCATTTGTACTAGAGACTCACAGAGGCGTCCACAATAGGTTCTCTTCACATTCCATATCCTCAAGCTTCTTAGTCGCCTTAGCTCCCCTAGCTGTCGAATGGACCCATCCTACACTTCCAATGCTAGCAGTGTTTGCATACTTGTTAGGTTGCCAGGCCCAATAGGAATGCATACACCTCTAGCAAATCGAATATGTCTTGTTGGAATAGCTTTCTCAGCAAATAAGTGCTGAATGTCTGATATAGCAAGGTCCAGTGTCAACAAATTCGAAAGTCTCTCGATAGATTTCGGGAGAAGCTTCACTTTGGAGTACCGCAAGCCTAAATGGCGGAGATTAAAAATATCACCAATAGCATCGGGGATCTTCTCAATGGGTAGACCACTTAATTCTAGCACTATCATATGTCTTGCTTCTCAGATAGTAGAGCTAGTAGGGTGAATGATGGCATGCTTTTCTCTAGTGCAATTAAAGTTCGAAGTCTGTGTAAACTTGAAAATGGTTGCTCAATATCCTTCTTTACTTTATGGACTACCAATCGACGACCATCTCTCTGAAGAGACCCCCCAAATTTATCCCCCTTATATATAACACCAAAACGATCCTTCGGGCACAAATCAACAGCTAGTTCACGAATGATATCGTGCATTCCAAATCTGTTCATCCTACCAAATGAGTTCCTTCCAACAAGTTGAAGCATGTTTCTGTTGACCAACTCCTTAACATAGCTTTCTGCCACTTCTTCTAATGTGCTGCCTGGCACCCTTCTCCACGATGAACCCCTCCGCCAGCCATAGTTGCACAAGCTTTTTTCTTTGGAAAAGATAGTCTCCTGGAAATAAGTTGCAGTACATGAAACAACTTTTCAAGTGTGTTGGAAGGTGGATGAAGCTCAGATGCAAAACATTCCTTATGTGGTTGAGCCTCGAGTTATTAATTATCTATGTGCTGATGAACGCGAAGCACGTGAACGTTGGAATTGCGCAAACTCCTTAGAACTTGGGCATGCAGATAGCTCCAGGTTTTTAGGAGATTGCATCATCCCAACATGAGGAGAGCGGCCAGGGCTTGCCCTATGTTAGGCTCCATGAATATTCCCTCCTTTCTCTGCTTTGTTGTACATATATATATACAACACTAGACCTGCTTTGATGTGACAAACTGCACAACTGCCTTCGATAGATCAGTGGTACTTGTGCTTGAAAATGGCAACGGGGACGAAACCCACCGGGTTTTGCTTGCCAAAACCCATCCCTACGGGAAAATCACAAGCCCGTCCTCATCCTCGTCACCATGCACATGACTAAGTTTTTGCCCGTTCCCTAAACCTGTCAGGTTTTCTAAACCCACGGGGAACCCATCCCCATGAGCAATCAATGAAAACAGCAGCATTTGAAGCCGCCAAATAAACATGAAGATGCTTTCTCCCAGTTATTGATTCCCCTCCAAGTTTCTTCTTACAATGAAAACATTGTGCCATGCATCTCCCATGGACGTTCCAGCGCCTGAGCGAGGGGTTGTTTTTACTCTAGGGCCTCGACGCTGGGGGGCTCGGCCGTTGTGGCTTTGGACCGCTTCAGTCAAGATGGATCTGTGCATGCTAAAAAAACATATTTTGACGGGTATTGTCAAGTTTCGGGTTTGGGTTTTATAATGTACCGACCGGCAGCCCCACGGGGATAGAAAGTCATCCTTCCCTGTCCCCTAATATGGTAACCCGTGGGGACGCGGGTTTCGGGCCCTATTGCCATCTTTAGCTCGGCAGGCAGCTCAACCCACTGCCCGCAGAATCAACACTTGACTTGAGAAAAGAGCTGCTTCGAGTCGCTTGTTGTTGAGCCCACTGCCCTCATAATCCACACTTGAGACTCTAGAGCATGCGCCGACAACTTCTGGAATCACAGTCGGGGCGAGTATCCAATAGATATCGTGGCGATTATTTTTCTTTATGACACCAAACCACTTTATTGCATCATCTATAGAAGAAGAGGAATGATACTACTGGTTGCCTGGGCGGTTCATCCATCCTACTAGATGGAGTAGAACTTAATTAGTTATGATGTCTAGTATCATCTGTCATCCTATTGGGATCCAAAATTAGATATCACCTATAAAGGCACGAACTTGCAGTCGCTAAATAACATATATCCATTGCTTTCAGTTTTAGTTGTTTTGGTTACCAGGGTTTCTCTCATGTGTGCGGTTGTATAACTATTAATTAAGTGGAGATAAACGATCGAGCAGCTGAGCTGTCTGCCGAGCACAAGTACTGCTGATTTCTGGCGAGGATAGTGGATGAACAAGTCCTAGATACATGGCGAACATTTTCCAAAACATGATGTACTTTTTTTGTAAACATTGATTTTTTTCTCTCTCCCCAAATACACTGTAAACATTTTTTAAATACATGCTTAACATTTCTGAAAACACTAAGAAATTATTTTATACATGATGAATATTTTTTAATATGTGATGAAATTTTTGAAATACATGACAAACATGTGTTTTAAACACCACGAACTTTTTCTATACACGATTATCAAAGAGAATAAACACTGTAAGAAAAGGAAAAAACAAAGAAACGGAAAAACGAAATAATAAAAATGTAATAAAAAAGGAAATCAAGAACAAATAAAGGTCGAGTAGGAGCAAACCTCCATAAAAATCCTCCCATGTAAAAAACCAGCCTAACTCCACGTTGGAGGAATTTTTTGATGGAAAACTGCTTGATTGCCCGCGGCCCACGATCTGGAAGTTGTAGGCGATTGCTTTGTGTCAGTCCTATATCCCGCTTAATGCAAGATGTAGCACACTCTCGCCTCAGCCCTAGGCTCAGCGCTTTTATCCCGCTTAATTCTAGACGGGGATGAATTGGTTTTGAGAAGGTTCTACACAGCGGTAAGGACCCGTTTTAGAACCTTTACGTGGCTTGATTTACTTTAGGTTTTTCTCTTTTATCTTTATTTGGTTTTTTTATTTCTTGTCTTCCATGTGTTTTTTATTGGTTTTCATTCGGTTTTCTAAATTCTTCTTTTCATTTTTTCCATTTCAAAAATACATGTTGACTTTATTTGAATACATGTCGAACATTTTCTAGATACACATTAAATATATTCCAAATACATGTTTTTTTTCAAAGACATGTTGCGCATTGAAAGATGCAGACTAAATAGTTTTGAAGACACTGCAAACATTTTAAACACACGTTTTATAATTTTCCAAAATTATCATGAACATATTTTGAAAAAATAATTAATTTTAAATGGTGTCATATTTTTTTTAAATGGAACATACAATTTTTTTGGTATGTTCTGAGCATTTTTCTGTAGGTGTGCGAACAACTTTTTACAGTCCATTAACTTTTTTGAAAAATGTGATGAAATATATTTTCAAATGTGCGAACATTTTTTGAATGGTATAATTGGTTTTTAAAAATTACATGAATAATATTTTAAATTTTCATGATTTTTTCTCAAAGGTAAGGATCATAATTTTTGAACATGTGAACATTCTACAAATGTCATGGACATTTTTTAATGATAAATACATTTTGCAAAAAATGCGTGAACACTTATTTTTGCACTAGATGAAAATAATTTAAATGCGCGGTGACCAAGTGGATTAATTTGAAGGCTAGTCATAGTGCAGAGTAACTTAGAGTAGTGTCATGCATATGACACTAGTATATGTTATACATTTATAGTGCAAAGTATCTGAAAGTAGTGTTATAAATGATTGCATTTATTAGGTTGTAGACTTATTTTTACCTTGGGTTGTGTTATGTTTCGGTAACATATTACCACAAACGGCTCTCTCCTTGTTAACTCTTTGCCACATAAGCAAACTTGTCTTAAGATGTGTTATGTTACTTCCACGAAGACCAGCCGAACAAATGACATGCTTGTTTTCTTTATCACTAAGTAGTTTATTTTCTGTTCTAAGTTGTTTTATATCTTGAGTTATGGATATGGGACACGAAATACCAAAAAAAATAGTTGTACTTGCTACTCATGGAGATGGGAACCTCCTAGAACCCTCGATGCTCGTTATGTGAAAAATATTAAGCACTACACTGATAATCCTGGGAAAACCGCATTCAACTTGATAATGGGAGACACGTTGGATCAACGTGAATACTTTAGGGATTATCGCTTGACTCAAAAAGGGAAACTCTTATGGGATTAAATTGGTTATTTGTAATGTTATGCTTGGAATTTATGCTTGAGATATGATTATACTTGTTGCTCTAGGATGAAGACTCCACACCTTCCCTTTTCATGTGAATTTAATAATAATTAAACCTTGGCTTCTTATGCTAATGGTAGATATGGTTACTATGATGTGAAACGAATAGAAGAATTTGTTGCTTTTGAGGGTGCTTTTGAAATCAAATCTCTGTTTGAAAAGTATGAAGATTATGATGATGCTGTTTATGGACCTGAAAATTTTGCTATACTTAAATATTGCTCTATGAGAATTATAAATACAATTCCGATATTGATGTATTTATTGAGAAAGTCTCCGCTGTCCAAGAAGAGACTAATATTTTGCAGGAAACTATGGAAAAAGAAAATGCTGAAATTGTGAGCTCATTAGATGATAAAGACGAGGACAAGAGCAAAGAACAAAAGGAGGAAGAGCGGATTAGCCACCCGGGCCCACCTTCTAATGAGAGTAACTTTTCAACTCATATATTGTTCAATTTTCCTTCTTACATACCGAAGGATGAATGCTATGATAATTGCTATGATCCCGTTGATTCTATTAACATATCCCTTTTTGATGAACTTGATGCTTGCTATGCTTGCGGCTATGATGCCAATATGAACCACTACAAGGATACCCTATATAAAAACACTGTAGCATATGTGTTGTACTACTCCCTCCGTCTAAATGTGTAAGTCATCTTACGAAAATCAAATAATCCCAAAACACTTAGGCGCGATGCATTAACTTCCACCTCGTTTCTTGTTTCTTGATATATCAACCAATAAGAGATGTAGGTGTGCATGCTTTTAATGACTTGAGACTACCAAACACGACATGCAGTGGTTAGTTCATTTCATGCAATGCTATTAATTAGCAAATAAACAGTAAGTTATCTCGTTTTCCCTTCCTCCTTGGTGACGGCGCATAACCTAAGATGACTTACTCACCTAGACGGAGGGAGTAGTACATTCTCCTACTAGACTGCAACCGCCCATAAATCCAAATAAAGGCAATGCACTAAGCCAGCCCGGCCCAAGTTGGCTTTAATCTAGGTCATTCCACGCCGGCCGCCGCCCCTCGATCTATCTGCATCCCGGCGCGCCGCCCCTCACCGCTCTCCTGCGACCCTCCATCCCGGCGTGCCGTTCCTCGTCAACACTCCCCTGCTTTCTGGCGCGTCGCCCCTCGTCACCGTTCCCCTACGACCAACTGCCTCTACTACCTCTGCACGGGGGCCTGCAGCTATGGGGAGAGTTGCCGCTACAGCCACCTTCGCGATCAAGCTGCCGTGGTGAGCCGGACCACTTCTTTTTCTTCCAATTTTATTTCCCCCACCTTGTTCTGCTTCACTTCAGTATAGTTGGGAATTGGTACTTACGACTTCTCAGTCCCTGATGTTGACCGACAGGTTGAATTATAGCTGGTTTGTGCGGAGGGGAGATTCCAACTGAAGCCTCTCGTTGTGAATGAATTGATTCTAGTTATGTCTTACGAGACTATCACGAACCCATAGAAGTGAAACTTGATTGTGCAGTCGTTGGTTGCTGTCTTTGATTATGTGATTGACTAGTTGTATAGTAAGGCTTGATGTCTTAGCCTCGTGGTTGATGTTGATGATACAAAGATCCACTATTCGCTTACGTGCAAAGTTGTAGGCGTGATTAGTCACTCCGTCGTATGGTCATGTTTATTTTGGGAAAATCCTTCTTTTTACCTTATTATTACAGCTCTAGTAGGTAGCAGTGCTCACTTGTTCTAGTGAGTTGTTGTAGAAGTGAGAACTTTACGCAGAGTTGTTGCGGAATTGAGAACATCCGCAAGTTTGTATCACCTATCATGGCCATCTACTCAGGTCTGACCACCATAACTTTGATGTTTGTTAGTTGTTATGCAATGGGCTCTCTTCTTTCTAATCAAATCTGCTCACTTTGGACTAATTGGTCGCATCACCCTGCCTCCACCCATGGTATCAGCACTAGGTCTATTAAATTGCATGCATAACGGTAGCCTAATTAACTTTGAACGTGTGATGCTTGAGTTTGTATGCCAATGCCTGCATGTCTGCAGGTCCACGATTAGTTTAATATCAACATGGTGGCTATTTTTTTATACTCCGCAGTTAATATAATTATATACATATAGTCAGTCTGTGTGATTCATGTGCAAAAGTATAAGCTCACAGTATAAAAATTATGATGGTCCAGTTTGGTAGATTTTTATGTACCTTTCGTAATATTTTGAGGTACACCTCAAATTATAATTATTTGTGCGATTTATAAAAATGATGTCACTATGTATCAGAGAAAACATATGTTGTTCTATTGCATTTGCAGCACACAAATTATCACGGTTTCTTTTCAGTTCCAAAGAAAACAAATGTTTACTTGAGCTAATTAGCACTGTGTACCAGTGCAGTTATGTGGCATGCAAGCAGAGGACAGAATGAACTTAACAATTACCAATTCTACCTCATACTTGATCTGACAAGGTCAGTTTCTTCATAGTTTGTTTCATTGCATCTGAAAATATATATGCCATCAGGCATACATAGTGTTTTCTTTGATCATATTGACGCTTTAAATCTTAGACCTAATTTATTGCAATTTCTCACGACATATGACTCTTTGTGCCTATGGTCTGTACATCCTAGAAGTTCCCCATCAATCTTTTTTGGTGTCTTCTCCTAACTACATCAGACCAAGGCCACCGTCATGACAATGAGTGTGCCAATGTAGCAGCTGGTGGACATGGTCCTCGCATAAATAATTTATCTCTAATTTCATCTTTTTTCTTAAAGAGAAATAGCATAAGGAGAAACCATTACTGATGTCATATCTGAGCTAACAATTTCAGATCGCCATAGTAGTTATTTCTAGCTAACAATGTGAAACACAAAAATGTTAGGCCGTGCATGGGTTGAGGACTAGTGTGTATGGTAGAATAACCTAACTAGCCTTTTTTACAATGTTTGAAGAAAATTCTTCCTGGTATGTTGGAAAGGCTGGGAGGAGGTTCCTTGCATTGTCGAAAAACAATATAATTGTGAAATTTTTGTTCTACGACGATAGGAACTTAAATCGCAAATCAGATATTTACAAGTTAAGCTTGTGCAGTTCATTCATGGTTAAAACTACAGTAATATTTGTTATTTTTATGCAGTGTGCAATGGATTTAGAATTCGCCAAATTACTATTGCGATTTCCTAGAGAAAGTCCACATTACTCAGCTGGTGCAGATGAATTTCTGGAGTTCGCATATAGAGATATACCAACAGATACAATGGCTAATATCCTGCCTTTGTCACTTCTTGCATCATGTCAATGCATTGTGTATTAACAGTTCATTTGTGTTTTTTTTTGTTTGTAGATTCAAAAGTTAAATGGATGACTATATGGGTGCGTGGCAAGCGTACTGCAGTGATGATGATGTTCCTGTTCATGATGATGATGATGATGGAGGTTTTCAGTTTGGGTTAAGTTGTAGGGATGATGTTCCCCGGTTCAGTTTTCGATAAGTTGTAGCGACGTTGATGTAATCTTTCAGTTTAAGTTTCATTGTCAAGAAACTACTTTTAGTTTAAGTTTCAGTGTCAAGAAAATATTTAGATTACGCATCACATTTCGATGATGTTCCTCGTGCAATATCAACTATTGTAATCCAATAGTTTTATCTAATATATAATTTCTTCCTATTGTGAGTATATTCTTTTGTCTTCTGTTCACTTGAAATTACTAACACATGAAGCGTTGCAAATTCTTCGTTGCCAAGCAATTGGATCTTGATTCCTGTGCATTAAGCACCAACGTATATAAGTGTTGCGCAAGTATGTCTTATGTGTTGCACTTGCAACGGTCTCTTTTACCAACGGCAGTATAAGCATTGCACTATGCGCAAGCAACACTGGATAAGGCTACGCATCCCAAACCGTTGGTAAATGCACTAACAATATATGGACATTTAGATACGGAAAAAAGCGTTGCTATAGGGGGGTTCATGTTGTAGTGAATTATGCTTATGGAGACCAACTTGCTATAGTTCCTTATTTTAAGAATGAAATTGTTCCTATTGCACCCACACATGATAGTCCTATTGTCTTTTTGAATTCTCCCAACTTCACTATATCGGAGAAGTTTGCTCTTACTAAGGATTATATTGATGGGTTGTGTTCTACCATTACACACGATGATTTTGATAAATATAATATGCATGTGTTTGCTGCTCCTATTTGCAATTATTATGAAAGAGGAACTACATCTCCACCTCTCTATGTTTCCAACACGACAAAAGTGCAAGAAACTGTTTATGCTATGTATTGGCCTTTACTTGATGTGCATGAATTGTTCCTTTATGACATGCCGATGCATAGGAATAGAGTTAGATTTCGTCATGGCATGATATATGTTTCTTTGTGATCACTATATAAATCATTGCTAATTAAAATTGGCTTTGATATACCTTCACTACTAGGGAAAACCCTAGTAGTAGCGCGGGTTTTGAGGCTATCAGCAGCTCGGGCAGCCGCGCTACTACTACGGCGCTACAGCTAACAGTTAGTAGTAGCACGGTCTGTACCCGCGCTACTACTATTGACTATATCAGCAACGCTTTTCAAGAACGCGTTACTATTAGTTAGCTGTAGCGATTTCCTAGCCCCGCGCTACTGCTATATCTTTTATCATTTCCCCCTGCCTCCTACCCCGTTCCAGTTTCAATAAACTGCAATTTCAAGATACTAGGTACTACTAGATATCAATATCATAAAGCATTATAGGTATTAGGTAGTACTCCCTCCGTTCCAAATTACTCGTCGTGGTTTTAGTTCAAATTTTAACTAAAACCACGGCGAGTAATTTGGAAACGGAGGAGTACTAGATAACAAATTTCATATATAGTCAACATGCATCCTCAAGCAGTACTAGGTGATATCGACGGTGATCACAATATGTAGTTCTAGATGATATCGACGACGATCATCATATGTAGTTCTAGATAATATCGACGACGATCATCATATGTAGTTCTAGATGATATAGCACACACACATATGTAGTTCTAGATGATATCGACGATGATCATCATCCTCAAGCCTGGGCAGTGGGTGTTCCTGATAGTAATTAGGATGGCCAGTCCAACACGAAGATTCTTGCCAAAGAGGAATCTCTTCCACCCGATCGAGTTTAAGTGTGTGCGACCGTTCGTGTTCATGTGGTAAGTACAGGTGGTGAAGAAGCCCCTTGCGGTAAGGCATAGTCCAGCTGAGCCTTCTTCATCAGGCTCGAATACCACAGCTCACAGATAGGCTCTTTGGCAATTTCTGAATAAAAAAACTTATCAATTAATAAATAGCCTTGCACATACTCTTGCAAATATATTTCTATTAAGGATAGATTTCTACACTATCAAAAGACACAGTACAACACATTTGTACTAAACATGAATTCTACTAATAAGTATATATGGATTATCTACACTATTAATAATTCCTTGGATTCTACACTAATAAGCATGTGATCGGACTCTACACTAAAGCATATCATCGACTAGATTCCACACAGCATATCATTGGACTCTACACTAAGCATATCATCGGATAATTTGCATTTGTAACTATAACATACCATATCATGCTGATCGACCATGGTACTTGTCAGGCGGGTCACGAATGGCACCCCGACAAAGTCATCACGTGGCGGAATTATGTCCCATAGGTTGCACACCTCCTCCTCGCTCAGTCTCATTCTTTGAGCTACGATGGCTTCATGAAGTGGGTCCTTGTCAGTGTCAAAACCGGCGGATCTCGGGTAGGGGGTCCCGAACTGTGCGTCTAAGGTTGATGGTAACAGGAGATAGGGGACACGATGTTTACCCAGGTTCGGGCCCTCACTATGGAGGTAATACCCTACTTCCTGCTTGATTGATCTTGATGAATATGAGTATTACAAGAGTTGATCTACCACGAGATCGTAATGGCTAAACCCTAGAAGTCTAGCCTGTATGACTATGGTAATGAGTCTCTCCCTTTCCGGACCAAGTCCTCCGGTTTATATAGACACCGGGGAGATCTAGGGTTACACGAGGTCGGTTACAGAGAAAGGAATCTACATATTTGGTCGCCAAGCTTGCCTTCCACGCCAAGGAGAGTCGTATCTGGACATGGGTGCAGTCTTCGGTCTTCGTGTCTTCACAACTCATCAGTCCGGCCCATGGCTAATAGACCGGATGCCCGAGGACCCCTTAGTCTAGGACTCCATCAGTAGCCCCTAAACCTGGCTTCAATGACGAGGAGTCTGGCGCGCAGATTTGTCTTCGGCATTGCAAGGCGGGTTCCCTTCCTTCCGAACTCCAAAATAGTCTTCGGAAGTGATGATTGTATCCGGACCTGTAACACACACCATACATAACTGCAGAGAGAATATAATATTCCATGGGTCCAATCCGCCGACAACTTTTTGTCACGCGACATCGCGCCTGCCCGGTCATAATTTCGGACCGTTTTGTTCTGCCGTTCCACGTTCCGAAACGTGGTTGTCATTGACACGTCTTATCCAAGCAAATATCGTGTCCCCTTATTAAGGGATTCCTTTATTGACACGGACGTGGGTAACCCCAACCGTCCTTAGGGTACAACTCTTTTGGGAATAAGCAATTTTTAAGGCCCGGGAGGAGGCGTTTGATATTCTCGGCCTTTATAAAGAGGCATAGACCGGCTCTCCCTCTCCACGCTTGCTTCTACCTTGAGTTCCAACACCCAGGTTTCACCCTACGTAAGCCTTAGTCATGTCCGGATCCAGCCGTCAAGGCCGGTGAGTGGCTTCTTCTGTCACAGAGGAGGATATCGCAAAGCTTCGGGCGGCAAGATATCTTACCGCAGAAATCCTCCATCGGCTTCCTGCGGAGAGGCAGGTTATCCCTACCCCTAGATCCGGCGAGAGGGTCGTGTTCGTTTCCCACTTCCTCCAAGGGTTAGGGTTCGCCCTCAATCCCTTCGTCCGGGGGCTCATGTTCTATTACGGATTAGATTTTCACAATCTCGTCCCGAACTCTGTTCTTCTCATCTCGGCGTTTATCGTCACGTGCGAAGCCTTCCTCCTAACTCCTCCACACTTCGGCTTGTGGCTCAAGACCTTCAGTGTGAGACCGCAAATGATAGAAGGGGAGCAGGCGGAGTGCGGTGGTGCCTCAGTGAGCAAGCTTACCAACGCTCTCTGGCTAAAAGGATCTTTCAAAGAATCTTCCGACTTAATGCAGCCGGAGTGGTTCTATATCACCGAGCCCCATGGTTCCAAGTGGGCAGCTGCGCTTGCGTTTCGATCTAGCCCCCAATTCAGCTTGCATCGTGGATTAATAAGGGGTTGGACTGGGGATCAGTTGACGAGGTGCGGACTCTGCAAAGTCGCATCCGAAGCCTCATTGAAAAGGATATCAATATTGTCAACGTTATTCAGGTAATGCTAGTCCGCCGGACCCTGCCGTGCCAGCGACGGCTTCTCCGCCCGTGGGAGTTTAACCCAGAAGGGCCACGGACTCTTCAGTACTTCTTCGGTACTACGCATGAAGGAATGTGGAAATTATTCTTCGGGAGACGAAAACAATGGCCGGACACCACCGAAGATACTGTCCTCGACTGTAACCATCCGGACACCCCGGTAAGTACTCGTCCGCTGAACACCTCATAATTAGATATTCTGTGGTAAGATACTGAGCAAACCATCTTCTTCCAGGGCTGCATAAAGAAAGCGGAACGGATTAGGTGGCCGGCCCCTCTTCCCGAAGACTCAGCGGACCCCTTGTTAACAAGGATGCTGGCACCGGAACCGCATCAGGCGCCGGTAGGGGAGGGCAAGGTGGAGAGTGAGAAGACTCGGGGTGACCTTCGTTCCGGAGGTTAATTGAATACTGAGTCTGGAGAAATCGACATTTCCTCGCCCAAAAACGAAGGCGAAAGAGAAGCCAGTATCCCTTCTCCCTTTAGGAAGAAAAGGGCCGCATCCGAAGATCGGAGGGGCGGTCTTTTAAGAGAGGCAAGATGCCACCGTCGAGCGGCTCGGAATTGGAAGGCGACGCCAGTGAACAGCTCTGTCATGAAGACAAGCCTTCAACCAAACCGTAAGTGAATCCGTGGTACTTTGATAGCATACCACTTCTTTGATGTTACCGAAGAGATATGTAACGCGCCTGTGCATTTTTGCAGTCCGGCACAGAGTTTTTCTAGGCAATTCTCTTCTTCGGGAGATCTCCTCCCAGAGATGGAAAGCGAGACGCCTCCCCCGACCTCCTCGCCCAATAATGCGGACGACTCTGAAGTGTCATCTCGGAGGGTTACTCTTGATCAACAAGTGGTGCAGGGGACGAAGGAGGCGGCACCCGAAGGTGGACCTCCCATCGTTCGGGATTCGGGGGCCAATAATGAAGGCCCCGGACTGTTCGGTTTTCAGCCAACGATGATTCTGGAGACGGGTGAACAGGTTTCTTCAAAGGATGGTTGTGCTCCTTCAGCGGCTTCCGGAGACCCGGCGGCGCCGGATATCTTGAGGGATATGCTGCGAAAAGCATCTGTCTCGGGGGAACAGCGTACCTTGATGGGTACAGTGGTTGAGAAGATTCTGTCCGCGAAGAGCGGATTGAATGAAGCCTTCATGAGCCTGCTAAGAGGCTTCGAGGTTTGTAACGTAATGTTTTCAACTATATTTGCAAAGATGCAACTGTGTATAGGTAGTAGCCCCTGAGACTCGGGTTGGCTTCCCATGGGAGGCGAACGGAGGATCGAGAAGAAATATTCAAGGACTAATCGGATTAACTTGAACATAGGCTGCTTCTCCCCTGACTGCTTCCAAGACTATGGATTTCGCCGAGCTGCAGCGGAAGCTTGATGTGGCAGGGGATGACATTGCTTTAATCAATATGCGTCTTGACGAGTCGCAAGGCATGTATTCGGGGCAGTCCTCTCACATACATTTTTGTGGTATAAGTGTGACGCTGAAAGTTATATACTAGAATATGCATGACTGCCGATGGTGCTGCCGCCGTTGAAATTCTTCGGGCGGAGCTCGTCCGGGCCAAGGAGCAGGCCGGGTTTAGTAATGCGGCTGCCAAAAAGGCATCGGTTGAGTTAACAAACGAACAAGCTGCTTGGCGCCAAGATGAGGAGAAGATATCCACGATGGCGCTCGAATTAAAAAAAGCTGCTAGCCGGTGTGAACTTCTTGAGAAGGAAAATGAAGCCAAAACGGCTGAACTTGACAAGGCCTTATGAGAGGCGAGAGAAGTGCGGTCTGAATCCTGAGAAGCCCGTGAGGAGATCTGGCAAGCTGGGGAGATTGCGACCGGTAAGCCCTTTTTGCTGCAGGCTAAGTTTAGCGATCGGAACTATGCTCAGCTTAGCCAAGTGTGGAGTTCTCCGGACAAGTTTTTAGACTTGCCGAAGAGTTCTGCCGATGCGGCGCAGTTTTATCAAGCGCAAGATGGGTATGCAATGGAGAAGCTTTTCTGGTCACAATTTGGTGCGTCAAAGCGCCCTCTGTTACTGAATGAACATATGTCTCAGTGGGCCGAGCTTCATAGGATATCCGGTGCTGCCATGAAGAACGTCATAATCCGGCTGTGGCCGACTGAGCCTGTTCCGAATAGCTACTTCGGCTTGGTGTAGCGGCTCATAGATGCGGTGCCACGTATCGGCGCTGTGAACCGGTCGGCATGCATTGAGGGTGCACGGATGGCCTTTGCCCGAGTCAAGACATTCTGGGGGAAGATGAAAGCCATCGAAGTTGCGGCGAAGAGTCCACCAAAGGGCAAGGACCGTTATGCACCGGAGCATTATTTTGAAGACGTCTTAGAGGCCGCCCGCTTAATAGAGGGTCAATGCTCGAAAGACATAATATTCGAGTGAGAATTGTAGAAGATAATTTTATAGTTAATGTATTTTTATGTTTTGCCCGAAAGCTTATGTTCCTCCTGTGCGGCCGTTTTAATATAATCTGAAAGTTTTCGATCGTTCGCTTCCAGCCCCTCGTAGGAAATGCAGGGTGTTCGGAAAAGCATTTAATCACTCTTGATCCCACGTCTTGGTCCATGAAGGAGGTGATGATGCGGCGAACCAGGCAATTAGACTATAGGGCGTTAACACTTTCACTTAGCCATAAGAGTTTTATAGGAGGGGTCTACGATATAGCCCCTAGTATGTGTACGGCTTATTCCAATATGGTGCGTTACATATATGACCTGAAAAAAAGGTCCTTCGTGTAATACAGGGGGAATCACGACAGATTCTGATAAGTCATCGAGTGGTTGACTAGCTCTCACAGCATCATGACAGTCGGTTTTCGGCTTTCTCTACTTAGGTGGTTGACCAGACGAGCCAGAAGCACAATCCCAATAGTTCTCCCTTTACTACCCTAGCCGATAGAGCGGAACGTAAGGTAGCAAGCACAGGATCCGGGCAACCCAACCATTGACCCAAGACATGATTCGGAGCTGATGCATATAAGGCCAAACTCGCGACACCGAAGTACGCTCTAAAGCTGTTCGGACTTTGTTGGCAACTCATTTCTTCCCATACCAAGCCCCTGGCAGGTTATGCCGAGGTATATCTGTGAAACAACCATAGGGGCCATATTCATTGGTGAAGAGACGTGAATGATTAATTCGGATAATGTTTACTGGGACCTGAGTGATATGCCAATGATTACTTTATGTATATGAAGAACACAACGCCGGCTATTTTACATGCCCGGGGTCGAAGGCGGAGGAAAAAGGCATATTACAGGCTTGAAATAAAGAGTGCGGTCTACAAAAAGTTATTTTGGACCTTCTGTCGCACGTCTGCGCCGCCTGTCCTCGGCGAGGGGGAATCCTTGACGGAAGTAATCCTTTAGGTGAGTGTACGGATCCGAACTCCGATAGAGTCAGTTTAGATGCTTGTCCTTTGCATCACCCGTTTTTAAGAGATAATGAAGAAATAAGTAAAAATAAAGTAGATAAAGAATGTTACTGGAGTGCTTGGAGGCTTGTCCGTATTGTGCTTCCACCCCCATGGTATCTTGAGTGCGTAGTGATGTATGCGTGGTACAAATATTGCTGGTATATGCGGTAACGGTAGATGCCGAACTGCTATTTCTGCTCCGGGATTGGTCGATCATCTCCATAGTCCCTATCGCCTAGCGGCCTCCTCCCCTTGTGTTCGGCGTTGAGCTTGCCGGCCTTCTTGAAGACCCACCAGCTTCTGTTGCTTTGATTAGCTGTTTTATCGGGGTGGCCGTGAATTTGGCAGGGTCGGTCCAATATCCTGTCTAGGTTGGATGGTCCGTTTCGGTTCGCCTTGAATGGCTTTTTCCGCTGACCGGGTTTGGGATTGCTAAATCCGGCGTTGACCACTGTGTCGCGTGATCTTTCATTATCATTGCGACTGTTGTGTTTGCTTCGCTGTGGCTTGCCATTACCGTCTCGGATTTCGGAGGTGCCCGAGTCGCCGGCGCTGTTGCTTCTACGAGCGAGCCAGCTGTCTTCTCCCGCGCAAAAGCGGGTCATTAGAGCTGTAAGGGCTGTCATGGATTTAGGTCCTTCTTGACCGAGGTGGCGTGCAAGCCATTCATCCCGGACGCTGTGTTTGAGCGAGGGCTTCCGCGTCCGGACAGTCGATGATTTGTTTTTTTTAACTAAGAGTCTAGTCCAGAGCTTCCTGGCTGACTCTCCGGGCTGCTGGACAATGTGACTTAAGTCATCGGCATCCGGTGGCCAGACATATGTTCCTTGGAAGTTGTCGTGGAAGGTATCTTCCAAATCTTCCCAGCTGCCAATAGAATTTTCTGGTAGACTATTTAACCAGTACCGAGCTGGTCCTTTGAGTTTTAGTGGTAGGTATTTGATGGCATGAAGGTCATCTCCGCGGGCCATGTGGATATGGAGGAGGAAGTCTTCGATCCATACCGCGGGGTCCGTTGTTCCATCGTATGATTCGATATTCATGGGTTTGAACCCGTCTGGGAATTCATGCTCCATTACTTCGTCTGTGAAGCAAAGAGGGTGTGCGGCGCCTCTATGCTTGGCGACACTGCGGCGTACCTCTGATGGAGTCCATTTGCGGTTGTTGGCCCGGGCGTGGCTACGTTTGTCACGTCCGAATAGGTAGCCGTCTTCGCGTGTCGAGGCATGTCCTCGCGATCCGTAGATCGATCTTGCATGTCCTGCTCTACCATACAAGTCCTGTTGAAGGTCATATGTACAACCCCGAGCTGTTTTATTCTTGCCTTTACGGCGAGGTAGGGCGGTACGGTGTTCGGCTTGAGTTGCCGCTTTATCCGGACCGAGTTGTATTCGACCTACCGCATTGTGTGATGATGGTACGGGCTCCAGCGCCTTGTCATCGCGCTGAGGGAGCAATCTACGGTTCGAGTAGCTTTTGGCTGGGCCACTAAGGCCGTATTCTTCGGTGGCCAGGACTTTGGTCCATCTATTATTGAGCAGATCTTGGTCCGCTTGAAGCTGCAGCTGTTTCTTTTTCAGGCTTCTTGCAGTGGCTATTAGCCGGCTTTTGAAGCGCTCCTGCTCGAGAGGTTCCTCGGGCACGATGAAATTAAATCCTCGTTGCCGAGGCTTTCCTCCTCCTCGGAGAGAGGAAGATAGTTACTGTCCTCTGAGTCTTCGTATATGGCCTGTTCATCCTGTTCGGAGGTTGTTCCCACAGGGTCTTCACTGTCTTCGGCGTCGTCCAGAGTATTATTTTCTCCGGTGTCGGTGTTGTTGTCTTTTGTACAACGTGACTTAGAGCGGCGCCGCTGACGTCGGCGACTGGGCTTTGTCTCAGGAGGTTTATCTTTGACTGGATCCTCTTTGTCATCCTTGTTAGTTTCTTTAGGCGTATCCACCATGTATACGTCGTAGGAAGAAGTGACCGTCCATCGCCCAATGAGTGGCGGGTTTTGGCCCTGCTCCTCATCGGCATCATCGTCCGTACTGACGATGTCTTTGGAGCCGTAATCAAGCATATCGGTTAAGTCCTCGACAGTGGCTATGGAGTGGGTGGCGGGTGAGGGAGTCCTGGATTAAGGGGTCCTCGGACAGCCAAACTATATACTTTGGCCGGACTGTTGGACTATGAAGATACAAGATTGAAGACTTCATCCCATATCCGGATGGGACTCTCCTTTGCGTGGAAGGCAAGCTTGGCAATTCGGATATGTAGATCTCCTTCTCTGTAACCAACTCTGTGTAACCCTAGCCCCCTCCGGTGTCTATATAAACTGAAGGGTTTAGTCCGTAGGACAAGAACAATCATAATCATAGGCTAGCTTCTAGGGTTTAGCCTCTACGATCTCATGGTAGATCAACTCTTTTAATACCCATATCGTCAAGATCAATCAAGCAGGAAGTAGGGTATTACCTCCATCGAGAGGGCCCGAACCTGGGTAAACATCGTTTCCCCCGCCTCCTGTTACCATTAGCCTTAGACGCACAGTTCAGGACCCCCTACCCGAGATCCGCCGGTTTTGACACCGACATTGGTGCTTTCATTGAGAGTTCCACTTTGTCGTTGCGGTAAGGCTTGATGGCTCCTTCAATCATCTTTAATGACGCGGTCCAAGGGAGGGTTTCCTTCCCGGATAGATCTTCGTATTCGGCGGCTTCATACTGCGGGCCAACTCGCTTGGCCATCTGGAGAAGATCGATAGCTACGCCCCTGGCCATCAGGTCAGGTTTGGAAGCTTGAACCATACTGCCGACATCCGCGGAGACTTGATCTTCGACGGATTTGAGGCCAAGTTAGGTGCGCCGAACGGTCACGACGGGCATGACTTTGATCTGCCATCGGGCAGTGTTCGGGAGATCACGCCTGCGGCGGCGTCGGGAATCAACCAGAGCAGATCGTGCCTTCCGAGGACGGGTGGATGGACCCCGCCACAGAGGCCGCGCACTCATCGGCGTTGGAGCCGAACACTGATCCCACCCCTTGTGAGGATGGTGTCATCGGACCCCCGGACTCGTCTCTGGCTACAGGATCCGAACCGCGTACACCCATGCCTATCGAATCTGAGTGGGCACCGGTCATGGAGTTCACCTCCGCGGATATTTTTCAGCACTCGCCTTTTGGCGATGTGCTAAACTCATTAAGGTCTCTTTCCTTGTCGGGAGATCTTTGGCCGAACTATGTCCGGCTCGAGTGGGAGGCGAACGACAAAGAACTTCGTTCCCCACCTACCACCCACTTAGTAGCCACTGTCGATGACTTAACCGACGTGCTTGACTTCAACTCCGAAGACATCGACGGTATGGACGACGATGCGGGAGAAGAACAGAAACCACCGCCTATAGGGCGCTGGACAGCCACCTCATCATATGATATATATATGGTGGACACACCCAAAGAAAGCAATGGCGATGAGGCAACGGAAGATAACCTCTTGGAGAAGCAATCTCGGCACCGGCGTCATAGGCGCCGCTCCAGGCCACGCCACAGCAAAAATAATGATACCGGCACAAATAACAATCCGGATGGTGCCGAAGACGAAAACAATCCTGCCCAGCCAGGCTCCGAGCAGGCCGAGCAAGAGGATGGGCAAGCTAGCCCTAAGGAACAGGCAACCGATGGAGAATCAGAGGACGATAATTACATGCCTCTCTCCAAAGACGAAGTGAGCCTTGGCGATGAAGAATTCATCGTGCCTGAGGATCCCGTCGAGCAGGAGCGCTTGCCGGCTTATAGCCACTTCAAAAAGCCTGAAGAAAAAGCAGCAACAGCTTCAAGCTGATCAATATCTGCTAACTGATAGATGGACCAAGGTCCTGACTGCCGAGGAATACGGAGTCGAGCGCCCTAGCAAAAGTTACCCAGAGCGCAGGTTGGTACCTCAACTTGAGGAGGAGGCTTTCAAGCCCACGCTACCAGCGCATGATGCGGCTGACCGGCCACCCCGTGGCCGCGACAAAGCGGCATACTAGCCTGAAGTCCATACCGCACCCCGTCGCCAATCAAACAATAATACTAAGGCCCGGGGCTACATAAAGGACCTGCAAGATGTGTTGGAAAACAAAGCAGGACAATCAAGATCGATCTACGGATCACGGGGGCGCGCTCCAACGCGTGACGAGGACCGTCACGCCGGATACACTAACAAATCCGGCCGGGCCGAATACAATGAAGCCCGGCACAGAGGTGCCGCACATCCCCTATGCTTCACTAATGAAGTAATGGATCATGAATTCCTAGAAGGGTTTAAACCCGTGAACATTGAATCATACGATGGTACCACAGACCCCGCGGTATGGATAGAAGATTTTTTTCCTCCACATTCACATGGCCCGCGGAGATGATGTACACGCTATCAAGTACCTCCCACTAAAACTCAAGGGACCGGCTCGGTGGCTGAATAGCTTGCCGGCAAACTCCATCGGGAGTTGAGAGAACCTGGCAGACACATTCCTTGACAACTTCCAGGGCACCTATGTGCGACCACCGGATGCTGATGATCTAAGTCACATAACCCAACAGCCCGGAGAGTCAGCCAGGAAATTTTGGACCCGGTTCCTAACCAAAAAGAACCAAATTGTCGACTGTCCGGATTCCAAAGCCCTAGCGGCCTTTAAGCATAACATCTGTGACGAGTGGCTTGCCCGACATCTCGGCCAAGAAAAGCCAAAGTCCATGGCAGCCCTCACAACACTCATGGCCCGCTTTTGTGCGGGTGAGGATAGCTGGTTGGCTCGTAGCAACAACACAACAAGCAATCCTGGCACATGAAAGCCAAGGATAGCAACGACAAAACACGGCGCCATAAACACAAGCGCCGCAAAAATGGTGATAGTGCCGAAGACATGTCAGTCAATGCCGGATTCAGTGGCTCCAAGTCCGGTCACCAGAAAAAGCCATTCAACAAAAACAATTCAGGCCCGTCCAGTTTGGACTGCATACTCGACCGTCCATGCCAAATTCATGGCACCCCGGGAACACTAGCCAACCACACAAACAGAGAATGCTGGGTCTTCAGACAAGCCGGCAGGTCAGATGCCGAAAACAAGGGGAAGGGGTCTCAAAGCGGCGATGACGACGAGGAGCTCGGACCACCGAATATAGGAGGACAGAAGAAATTCCCTCCCCAGGTGAAAATGGTGAATATGGTATACGCAACCCACATTCCCAAGTGGAAATGCGCACCAGTCGATCCAAAGTTTAACCCATGGTCCTCTTATCCGATCACTTTCGATCGCAGGGACCATCCTACCGATATCTGTCATGGCGGTTCGGCCGCACTGGTCCTTGACCCCATCATCGACGGATTCCACCTCACACGAGTCCTTATGGACGGAGGCAGCAGCCTGAACCTGCTATACCAGGATACGGTGCGCAAAATGAGCAACAACCCCTCAAGGATCAAGCCCGCAAAAACCACCTTCAAAGGTGTCATACCAGGTGTAGAGCCCTGTTGCACGGTCTCAATCACACTGGAAGTTGTCTTCGGATCTCCGGACAATCACCGTACCGAAGATTTAGTCTTCCACATCGTCCCCTTTAGCAGTGACCATCAGGCACTGCTCGGACGAACCGCGTTCGCCCGGTTCAACGTGGTGCCACATTATGCCTACCGTCAATTCAAGATGCCCGGTCCGCGCGGTGTCATCACGATTAATGACAGGTCCGAACTCCCCCTCACTGCCGAAGAGTCTACAACCGCTTGAACAGCAAGAGCAACGGATGGCACCTTCCAGTCGAACCTCGAGTCGACGGCCAAGCTCCCGGACACCGCCAATGGAGTCCGAACTACTGCGCGACAAGATAGCCCAGCTCGCCCGGAGCTTAATTAAAAACACTCCGGAAAAGGATAATACAAGCCACACACCGCGGCTCAACCGCTCTATGGCGCAAAACCATTTCTTGCATTTTCTTTGCAGGTTCACCCATACGTAGGCCAGGATGGATGGCGTGGAAATAGTTTGAGCGCGTAAGGGAATCTCTACGTATTCCCCTCTATGATCATCCGACTACACCTTGGATCCAAATACAACTTCCTCACGCCTGGTATCGGCAGGTTCCGCAATCATATTTCTCTTTATCACATCATCTGTACTCATACGCATTGACGTATCATTCAAATACAACATGTGAATTTATGCAACGCTCATCTGCCGCTATTTCTTATTTAAAACTCTTTTGTTAAAAGGCGGCTGCTTGTCGCGATATTACTTAATATGCTAGGGGCATCATCATGCCCATACTACAGCAAAAAAGTCCGAACACCTTCACGGCAGTTCGGCACCCCGGACTTATAGCATTATATGCGTCAGCTCCGAATCATGTCTTGGGTCAATAGTTGGGTTTGCCAAGCTCCTATGTGTTGGTACCTTACGTTCCGCTATATCGGCTAAGGTAGCACTGGGAGAACTACTGCGATTGTGTCCCGGTTCTTCTGGACGAGCACCTCAGTAGAGAAAGCCAAAAACTGACTGTCATGATGTAGCGAGAGCTGGTTAGCTGTTCGAGAGGTTCTAAAATCTTTAAGGATTTCTTTCGCATAATGCCATACCCAATGCAGCGTGCGATGGATCAGCCTTTAACGATCAGGCGCTTATAGAGCCCCTCGTGCGGTCTTCCGAACACCAGGGGTTGTGCCTACCTTCCTTGTAAAAACTCCTATGGCTAAGTGAGAGCGATAAAGCCCTATAGTCCGATTGCCTGGTTCGCTGTGCTGAACACCTCCTTTAGGGACCCAAAACTGGGATAAAGAGTGCTCAGGTTTATCCCGAACACCCCCGTACTTACTACGTGGGGGCGGAAGCCGACGACTGGCCGACTCTCAGGATTAGTATATAAAACGGCCGCACAGGAGGAAAAACTTTCAAACGACAAGTGAGGGAGTCCTGGATTAGGGGGTGTCCGGATGGCCGGACTATGACCTTTGGCCGGACTCCCGGACTATGAAGATACAAGATTGAAGACTTCGTCCCGTGTCCGGATAGGACTTTCCTTGGCGTGGAAGGCAAGCTTGGCGATACGATATGTAGATCTTCTCCCATTGTAACTGACTGTGTGTAACCCTAGCCCTCTCCGGTGTCTATATAAACCGGAGAGTTCTAGTCCATAGGACGAACAACAATCAACCATAGGCTAGCTTCTAGGGTTTAGATTCTCTGATCTCGTGGTAGATCAACTCTTGTACTACCCATATCATCAATATTAATCAAGTAGGAGTAGGGTTTTACCTCCATCGAGAGGGCCCGAACCTGGGTAAAAACATCATGTCCCTTGTCTCCTGTTACCATCCGCCTAGACGCATACGATTCGGGACCGCCTACCCGAGATCCGCCCGGTTTGACACCGACATTGGTGCTTTCATTGAGAGTTCCTCCGTGTCATCACCTTTAGGCCCGATGGCTTCTTGGATCATCAACCACGATGCGGTCCAGGGTGAGACTTTTCTCCCGGACAGATCTTCGTGTTCGGGCGGCTATGACCCTGCGGGCAATTAAACAGGCCATCTGGAGCAGATCGAAAGCTACACCCCTGGCCATCAGGTCAGATTTGGAAGTTTGAGCTACACGGCTGACATCCGCGGGGACTTGATCTTCGACGGATTCGAGCCACGGCCGAGCACGCCGCACTGTCATGATGGACATGATCTAGCTCTGCCGCCGGACAATGCTCAGAGCGCCACTCAGGTGTCAGCTCCGACCCTTAGCTCGGAGCCGACCGCGCCAACCAGGGATGGACGGTTGGACGCCGCCTCAGGGGCTGCAATCTCTACGGCGATCGAGCCAAATACCAGCCTTATCCTTTGTGAAGCTTGTGACTCCAAGGTGCTGGACTCCTTTCCGAACTCCGAATCTTCCGCACCCCTTCCGATCGAGCCCGATTGGGTTCCGATCATGGAGTTCACCGCCGCGGACAACTTTTAGCACTCGCCCTTTGGCGACATCCTGAATTCACTAAAGTCTCCCTCTTTATCAGGAGAGCCCTGGCCGGACTATGGTCAGCGAGGTAGGGATGTGGACAACAAAGAAATTCGAAACCCACCCACCACCCACTTCGTAGCCACTGTCAACGATTTAACCGACATGCTCGACTTCGACTCCGAAGACATCGACGGTATTGACGCCAATGAAGGAGATGACCAAGAACGAACGCCTATAGGGCAGTGGACAACCACCTCACCTCACGATGTATACATGGTGGACACAACTAAAAGAAACAAAGACGAGGATCAAAAGGGCGCAACGAGGGATCATTCCCTCGAAAAGCAATCAAAGCGGCGGCGGAAACGCCGCCCCAAACCCCACCTCGACATAGATCCAGCCATAGAGCAGGATGAACCGGCGGACAACGAACATACCATCGAGCAACTGTCCGAACAGGGCAACTTGGATGAACAAACCAAACATCCCGTCCCCGGCGAAAATAATAGTCTAGACGACCTCACGCCGGACAAATTACTGGAGAAGAATAACCTCCACCAAAGGCTCGTCGCCACGGCACGTCGCTTGAAAAAGCAGAAGCAGAAGCTCAGAACAGCGGAAGAGGCACCCAGAATCAGATGGGACAGAGTACTCAACACCGCACACAAGTACGACGACATTCCCCACACAAAGAGCTATCCGCAGCGAAAATTACTACCAGAATTTGATGAAGAGGCCTTAGAGCCCACACGGCCAAAAAACAAAGAAGCCACCAGGTCGGATAGACGACCCCATGACTGACATCGAGCGGCAAAGGGCGCCACATTTACTTCGGCATGCGATCCGCACAAGGATTCGAATAAAAAAGATGGCCCACCCAGATCTATCTATGGGCCAAGAAAGCAAGCTCTCTTCAGCAATGCAACGCAACCAATATCCGAACATCGCGGCACACTGAAATACAGGGGCGCCGCGCATCCCCTATGTTTCACCGATGAGGTGGTGGACCATGAATTTCCAGCGGGATTCAAGCCCGTAAACATAGAGGCATACGTTGGAACAACAGACCCTGGGGTCTGGATTGAAGATTATATCCTCCACATACACATGGCTAGAGGAGATGACCTCCACTCCATAAAATACTTACCCCTCAAGCTCAAAGGGCCAGCCCGACATTGGCTTAAAAGCCTTCCCGAAAACACCATTGGAAGTTGGGAGGAGCTCGAGGACGCTTTTCGGGCAAATTTCCAAGGGAACCTATGTCCGACCTCCGGATGCAGACGATCTAAGTCATATAACTCAACAACCCGGAGAGTCAGCCCGGAAACTCTGGAACAGATTCCTTACTAAAAAGAATCAAATAGTCGATTGTCCGGACGCCGAAGCCCTAGCAGCTTTCAAGCATAGCGTTCGAGACGAGTGGCTCGCTAGAGACCTCGGTCAAGAAAAGCCAAGATCAATGGCCGCATTAACAAGCCTCATGACCCGCTTTTGCGCAGGAGAGGATAGCTGGTTGGCAAGAAGCAGCACTAGCGACCCAAGTACATCCAAAATCAGAGATGAAAACGGGAAACCGCACCGTAACAAAGAACGGCACTGGATCAAGGATAACAGCCCGAAGAGCACGACAGTCAACGCCGAATTCAAAAGCTCTCGGCAGAATCAGAAAAGGCCGCCCCCAAGGATAATAGGGACGAGCTATATAACCTCAACAAAATCTTGGATAAAATATGCCAAATCCACAGTACTCCCGGGAGGCCTGCAAACCACAACCACCGAGATTGTTGGGTCTTCAAGCAATCCGGCAAACTCAACGCCGAACACAAGGGGCTCGACATACCAAGCGAGGATGACGGCGAATGCCATAAGCAGAACACCGGAGAACAAAAGAAGTTCCCAAAAGAAGTCAAAACAGTAAATTCACTTCATGTCCCAGAGGAATGCGCCATACGGCCTACGGAGACATGCGCCATACGGCCTGTCCCAGAGGAATCCAGCCACTGGTTGTTACAACCAATCACCTTTGACCATCAAGATTACTCTAGAGGTATCCGGAACGCAGGCCGGACTGCCTTGGTCTTAGATCCGATAATTGACGGACTCCACTTTACACAAGTCCTAATGGACGGCGGCAGTGACCTAAACCTACTATATCAGGACACAATCTGCAAAATGGGGTTAGACCCAGCAATAATCCGCCATGGCAACACTTCCTTTAAAGGGGTCACGCCAGGCCCAGATACCCATTGTATGGGTTCTCTCTTGTTAGGAGTTATGTTCGGACCCCCCGACAACTTCCGAAGCGAAATGCTAACCTTCCACATCGCCCCATTCATAAGTCGCTATCAAGCGCTACTGGGACGCGAAGCTTTCGCCCGCTTTAATGCAATACCGCATTATGCATCCCTTACACTTAAAATGCCCGGTCCACGCGGCATCATCGCATTAAAGGGAAATATCAAGTGTTCCCCGAGCACGTAGGATGGTGCGGCTGCCTCGACACCACACTTACCCACTAACTTTACTACCGGAGCACCTACAAAGGTCGTTAAAGACCCCAGACATGGCTCAACGAATCCGGCGTAAACATGCAAAGGCTTCATAGCCGCATAACCCTGTACAAGGGGCTCCGCGCGACAATAAAGCTCAATCCTACCCATGTTTTTGTATTATGCTTTGTTTATTTTAACATAGATTTCTCGCATGATTGATTTTCCACTAAGTTCCTCTCTTTTGCAGACGAACGCCGTGCTACACCCATCCAGGATACGGCACAACGGAGACACAGGCGCAGACGTGCAGCAGGGACCCGTTCCAAGGATTCTTTTCAGATTAAGACCCTGCGTAAACCTTTTTTACTGTCTCTTGTTGATAACATCAGCCAGTTTTTGCTATAACCGAGGAGGAGGCTGGCGTCTTGGCATGTGGCCGCGCCAGAATTTTGCGCGTACCTGGACACCAGGGGCTTTCTTACCAAGGGCTTTTGTTCGGCCCGTCTTCATAAAGACCGAATACCTTAGGGAGTGCTCGGCGTCGCGAGTTTGGCCTTATATGCATCAGCTCCGAATCATGTCTTTGGTCAAATGTTGGGTTTGCCCAGATCCTGTGTTTTGCTGCCTTACGTTCCACTCTATCGGCTAAGGCGGCACCAGGAGAACTACTGCGATTGTGCCCCGGTTCGGCCAGGCGAGCACCTCAGTAGAGAAAGCCGAAAACTGACTGTCATGATCTAGCGAGAGACTGGTCAACCACTCGATGACTTGCCGGAATCTTTAGGATTCCTCCGCATTAATGAAGGGCCGTTTCCCTGTCAGGCACACACGCGCCCCGAATTCGGGCGAGCGCGGTGCCCCTAGGGCCTATTCAGTAGCCCCACTGTCAAACTCCTATGGCTAAGTGAAAGTGATAAAGCATTATAGTCCGGTTGCCTAGTTCGCTGCGCTATCACCTCCTTTATAGGACCAAGACGTTGGATCAAGTGTGAAAATGCGCCTTCTGCGAACACCCCCGCATTATATGCGTGGGGGCTGAAGCCAACGACTGCCATCTTTCAGGTTATATACACATATACATTAACGGCCGCACAGGAGGCATTATAATTCTTGAAAGAACAAGTATAAAAAGCTTTTACATCCTATCAAAATATTGTTTTACAATAGCACATGTTATTCGAACACAACATCCTTCGAGCATTGCATCTCTATTAAACGAGCGCCCTGAAGAACTTCCTCAAAGTAGTGCTTGGAAGGTACTCGGCTTTCGTCCGAATCTCGGGATGCATCAACACTGGCCTTCATATCCGCCCAGTATGTCTTGACATGGACAAGAGCCATCTGTGCACCCTCTATGCACGCTGACCTCTTCATTGCATCAACATGCGGCACCGAACCAAGGAACTGCTGCACCAAGCTAAAATAACTCTTCGGCTCTGGCTCTTTCGGCCACGGACGACTTCATGACGATACCTCATAGCGAGTCCGGACATCTGTTCAGCTCCGCCTAAGCGCCAAACGGTCGGACACGAAAGTGGGCGCCTGGATTATGGAACTGCGACCAAAATAGTTCTTCCAATTTATGGTCATCCAGCACCCGGAAGTGTTCGATCGGCGTCGCGGCACTTGCCGCCAAATCCGAATAAGTGTTCACCGCCTCCACTTCCGGTCCAACGGAGCATACTTAGGATCCCGAACTTCATCCGCAGCATATAGGGCTTTCGGCCGCGATATCTCCGACTGGCGTAGCTCCTCCTTCATAGCTCTCATTGCAGAGCGAGTGTCCTTGGCCTCGACAGTGACCTTTTCTAGGTCCTTCTGTGCCACCCTATCTTCTTGTTCACGAAGCTTACAACGGTCGGCAGCATCCTTCAATTTTACAGCCATCTCGGCCATTTCATTCTTGCTCTGGCAATGAGTAGCCTGTTCGGCTTTTAGCTCTTCAGCCGCTTTAACGGCAGCCGCATCGCTTTTCTTTGCTTGCTCCTTGGCTCGGGCAAGTTCCGCCCGAAGGTTCTCCACGGCAGCGGCACCATCTGCATTAAGCACATATGTTATAAGGTACGAGCATCAAGCTCCTCTTATCAGATGTCTTTGGAGACATTACATACCTTGTGCCTAGTCTAGCCGCTCATTTACGAGTGCGATGTCGGCATCTGCTACGTCAAGTTGCCGCTTTAGCTCGGCAGATTTATCAGTCCGGCTAGCCACCGAACACCTCGCCACCTACATAGGAAAGGCGACATATTATACCTGGGATTATGATCCTCTGTGCCGTCATTTTGACAACACACGTAGTCTCGTGGGCTACTATTTATACGGGGCGCATTTTATATATGCGGCTCTGTCAAAAGGTACATCTTTTCACGTACCTCAAAACCTGTCAGTAAACTCCTGGCGGCCTCGTACAATCCGCTTTCTGCGGATGAAATCCTTCTAATCACCGTGTTCATCAACACACGGTGTTCTTCTGAGATAGACGCTCGCCCGAGCAGATCCTGCAGCCCCCCGACCGTGCACCTAAAGGTGCCGGACTAGTCCGACGACCTTTTTCAAAGTCCGGATTTGGAGAAATCCTCTGAGACGACACCTCGGGGTAGCCAGCCTCGCAAGATAGTACAGCTGGGGGAGGCGTTTCGCTCTCCATCATCTCTGGACGGAGATCCCCGGAAGATGAGCTATGCTGAGAAGGGTTGAGATCCGAACTGCAAGGTAAAATTTTGGTTATCTTCCTCAGAAAGAAAACAGGGATATCACTCATTTTAAAACTCCCCTCATTACTTACGGCTCGTTGGAGAGCTGATCCCCTTGGGGGCACAATGCGGCCGGAGCACTCTCCGGCGCCGGACCCTCTAACAAAGATTTCTTCCCCCGCTTTGAGGCGATCGCCTCCGGGTTTTTAGAGGCATTCCTCTTCTTTCCCTGGATAGAGGAGTTCTCGATTCCTCCCTTCCTGACAGCCTCCTTCACGGAGGCGGTAGCTTCCTTTGTTCCCTCTTCGCCTTCTTCAAAAGGCTTAATCTCCCGCATCCTGGTCAGCACGGGATCTGGCGTGGTCTCAGGGAGGGGGGCCGGACACCTGATAAGACTTGCTTCCGCTATCCACTCCTGTTTAAAGGATAGCTCTTTTAAGGGCGGTTTTTTGATAAATATACGAATGGCGTGTCCGGGTATGGGGCTACTTACTTGAGTATCCGGGCGATTGCAGCTCAGGCCTGCGTCCTCGGACAAGTCCGGACACCTTGCTTGTGATCCGAAGAACAATTTGTACATCTCCACGGGCGTCGTGCCCATAAAGTGTTGGAGAGCTCGTGGCCCTTCCGGATTAAATTCCCACAGGCGGAGGGGGCGACGTTTGCAGGGAAATATGCAGCGAATCAGCATAACCTGCGCCGCTACGGCCAAATTGATATCTCTCTCTCGGAGATCTCGAATACGGCCCTGCAGCAAGGGCACGTCCTTGGACGGCCCCCAGTTAAGTCCTTTATTGACCCATGACGCTAGCCGTGGTGGGGGACCCGAGCGAAAGGCAGGCGGCGTCACCCATGTGGTGCCCCTGGGGGCTGTGATGTAGAACCACTCCCGTTGCCATAATCCGAACTCCTCTTGAAAAGAGCCCTCGGGCCACGGGCATCGGCAATCTTGCTTATAGTTGCACCTCCGCACTCAGCGTGCTGCCCCTCGTCTTCGGTTCTACATTGAAGGTTTTAAGCCACAGCCCGAAGTGAGGAGTAACGTGGAGGAAGGCCTCGCACACGACAATGAACGATGAAATTTGGAGGATGGACTTCGGAGCTAAGTCGTGAAATTCCAGCCCGTAATAAAACATGAGCCCCCTCACGAAGGGATCAATCGGGAAGCCTAGCCCCCGAAGGAAGTGAGATGTGAACACCATGCTCTCACCGGGCTGGGGAGTGGGAATAGCCTACCCTTGAGCAGGCAGCCTATGCGGGATTTCGCCGGTCAGATACCTGGCATCTCTCAGCTTTCGCACGTCTTCCTCCGTAATAGAGGAAGGCATCCACCGGCCTTGGAGGTCGGAGTCGGACAACATCGAAGGTCCAAAGCGCCTGGATCTGGAGCTTTGGGTGTTGGAACTCAAGGCGAGAGGCGGGCTTGATTGGATTGAAAAGCAGGAGGTGAGCCTTGGTCTCTTTATAAAGAGGGTGAATACCAAGGGCCCTCCCCGTGACCGTTTGGGACTTACCTTCGATTAAAGAAGTCGTACGGATGGCGCGGTTTGGTTATCCACACCCGTATTGATGAGAATCCCGGAATAAGGGGACACGATCTCTGCTTTGACAGGACGTGCCAAGGAAACCGCCTCGCTAAACACGCTGAGGTGGGACAGTAAAACGAATAAAGGCTTGGCTATGGCATGATGTCACGCTGCGGAATGCGTCAGCAGATTAGATTTGTGCGAATATTATTCTCTTTACGGTGGTATGTGGAAACTATTTTACAGAGCCGGACACTATCCTTGTGTTCAACATCTTCTATGAAGTATTCGGAGGAGGAACCCGCCTTACAATGCCGTAGACAATTTGCGCGCCGGACTTGTCGTCATTGAAGCCTGGTTCAGGGGCTATTGAGGGAGTCCTGGATTAGGGGGTGTCCGGATGACCGGACTCCCGGACTATGAAGATACAAGATTGAAGACTTCGTCCCGTGTCCGGATAGGACTTTCCTTGGCGTGGAAGGCAAGCTTGGCGATACGATATGTAGATCTCCTCCCATTGTAACCGACTCTGTGTAACCCTAGCCCTCTCCCGTGTCTATATAAACCGGAGAATTTTAGTCCATAGGACGAACAACAATCATACCATAGGCTAGCTTCTAAGGTTTAGCCTCTCTGATCTCGTGGTAGATCAACTCTTGTACTACCCATATCATCAATATTAATCAAGCAGGAGTAGGGTTTTACCTCCATCGAGAGGGCCCGAACCTGGGTAAAAACATCGTGTCCCTTGTCTCCTATTACCATCTGCCTAGACGCACAGTTCGGACCCCCTACCCGAGATCCGCCGGTTTTGACACCGACAACAAGCAATACAGAATAGAAAATGACCTTGTTCAAACATTACAAAGGACAAACATGACCCTATTCATGGAAATATAATGTCCTTGGTACATTGCTCTGCCGCAAGGCGGGCTCCTTTTAAGACACCTTCATAATACAGTTCGGGCTTGTGGTGATCCTTCCCCTCCGGTGGTCCCTCGGTCATCAGCTTTTTTGCATCCATCTTACCCCAATGCACCTTTGCACGAGCGAAGGCCATTCGCGCACCCTCTATGCAGACCGACCGCTTGATGACTTCAAGTAGAGGGTAGGCACTCACAAGCCGCTTCACGAACCCGAAGTAACTGCTCGGAATCGGCTCAGTAGGCCATAGCCGGATAATTAAATCCTTCATGGCTAGCTCGGCCGCCTTATGCAGTTCGACCAGCTGCTTCAGTTGATCGGAGAAAGGCACCGGATAATTCAGCGCCAGATACTGCATCCAGAAGAGCTTATCCGCAGTACTCCTCTCTTTGGCTCGGTAGAATTGGGCAGCATCAGATATATGCTGCGCGGCAGCTCCGCGAATACCCCTGTAGAAATCAAAATTCAAGCTATCAAACTTGAGTGTCTCCTCTCAAATACCCGCTTATATATAAAAAGCCTTACCAGCAGCAATCTTCCTCGCCTCCTGGATTTCCTTCAGGGCACCCTGGGCTTCCCCCTGGGCATGACTGGCGGCTTGGCGAGCCTGGGAGAGTTCGGACTCTTTCCCTGATAAGCTCTGCTCCAAGGACTCGCTTTTCTTAACGGCCTCCTGAAGCTCCCGCTCAGCTTCAATAACTCTGGCCTTGTGCTTCTCACGGAGAGCTTGCTCTGCGGCTGCCTTCTTCTCGGCTTCGGCCACAGCCTTCTTCAAAGCCTCAATTTCGGCCGTCGCCCCTAGATCACATTATAAAAATATTTTCATCATGCACACTTATTCATTTGTGCTAAATAAGCAAGGTTTCTGCATACATTGGCTACCCTCCAGCTATTTCTTCACTTGGCCAAGTTCTCTTTCGGCCCGCTCCAGACTATGCCTCAGTCCGGATAATTCCGCAGCATGAGAGGTGGCAGTTGCTACCGACGCCTGCTTATTAAAAAGAGTGATAGATGTCATCAAGTGAGTCTCCTACAAACATAAATTTGATCCTCTGTCCGGTTCTTTCTTTCACCAAAGCAGATGTATCGGGGCTATCTATACCATGACACTCTTCCAAAACTTCACAAAACATACCTCAAAGCCTCTTATGAGGCTGATACATGATTCATTCAGTCCACTCTCAGCAGATTGAATCTTCTCAATCACCGCACACATAAGGGTACGGTGTTCATCAACGATGGAGGCGCCCTTCAGCGCCGCCAATAAAGCATCCGGCACCTCTGGTTGGACAGAGGTTGCCGGTGGAACAGACACACCTCCTCCAGTTGACGGAGGTCGCCTGACTGACCCTACGGCCTTATAGGTCTCCAGGATCGTGTCCGGCTCGGGGCCGGATTCAAGATCACCCCCGCCGTCGACGTTCACGGGAGCCTTCTCTCCCGTATGTCCGAACCCTGAAGTCTGGCCTCCTGGTGCCGCCTTTGCGATCTCCCCCCCCCCTCCGTGGCCTGGGTCCTTCTGGAAGGAAACCTCAGTTTCAGTCATACGTTTGGGGGAGGGGGCCTTCGGGGGTGTCCCGCTCTCCATTGCATCCGAACCGAGTAAATCCTCGCCGGACCTCGCCGGACCGAAAAAAGTACGGCTCAGATTAAAATATCACGCCGTGACAAGTCTGGACACAAGAGAGTGTTCGGATTTATACTCACGAGTTCACCAGGGGCTTGGCCCTGGGATCCCACTCCGGGCTCCTATCGGCGGTGGCGGTGGACTCCTCTTGAAGAGGAGTCTTTCCCCTCTTAGGCAAATCGGCCTCCAAAGATGTGGAGGCCGTCCTTTTCCTTTTTCCCCCCGCGGGGGATTCCTCTTCCTCCTCCTCCCCGTCCTCTTCGGAGGAAGAATGGGCATTGGAGTCTTCGGATTTTGTGTCCGAGGCTCCACGGCGACGGAGGCCGCCCCTGGTCTTCTTGGCCTCCTTTTCGGCCTTCTTCTTCGGTGCCTTATAAGGAGCCGGGACCAGCATCTTCATTAGAAGTGGGCTGGCCGGTTCTTCTGGCAGTGGGGCTGGACAGTAGATCCGCCCCGCCTTCTTTGCCTAGCCCTAGGAAATTGATGGGAAATACGTTAAGTATTTTCCTGAGGATGTGCAGACAAAACACACGAATTGTCGATGTACGGTTACTTACCGAACTTGCGGGGCGGGACAGTTGGTACCCGTGGTCCTCGGCGGAGTCCGGCCACGGTTTGCCGGACTTGAAAAGCACCTTCCAGATGTCCTTGTGCGTAGAGCCAACGAGCTCTAGCAGGGTCTGGTGCTTGGCCGGGTCGAACTCCCATAGATTGCAAGCCCGGTGTTGACATGGTAGAATCCGGCGAACCAACATCACCTGGACTACATTGACGAGCTTAATGTTCTTGTCTTCCATGTCTTGGACGCGCGTCTGGAGCTCCAATAGCTCGTCAGACAAAGCCCAGTTCAGGCCCTTCTTGTGCCAGGACGTAAGTCGCAGGGGGGCACCGGATCTGAACTCTGGAGCGGCGGCCCATTCCGTGCCATGCGGCTCGGTGATGTAAAACCACTGCTGCTGCCACTCTTTGCCGGAATCATTAAAAGTACCTGTTGGCCATGTAACGTTGGGCATCTTGCTCACCATGGCGCCTCCGCATTCGGCATGCTCGCCGCTCACTACCTTGGGCTTCACATTAAAAACCTTCAGCCATAAGCCGAAGTGCGGCGGAACGCGGAGAAAGGCCTCACACATGAATGTCGAGATGTTGAGGAAGGAATTCAGGGATAGATCATGAAAATCAATCCCGTAATAATACATGATACCGCGAATGAACGGATGAAGGTGAAACCCTAGCCCGCGGATAAAATGAGGGAGTAATACCACCCTCTCGTGGGGTTCTGGAGTGGGGATGATCTGTCCCGCCGTCGGAAGACGGTGGCCAATCTCTCTCTGGCGGATACCGGGCCCCGAAGCTTTTTGATATCTTTCTCCCGGACGGTAGAGGCCATCCACTTGCCTCCTGCTCCGGATCCGGACATTTTCGGGAAGCCTTTTTGGGCGGAGAAGAGGAGCGCTTGGGCACTAGGGCTCGAGCGAAAAGGAATGGATGAGTAGAGAAGGGCGTGGGTGAAAAAGTGAGTTCTTATCCCCTTATAAAGGCAGCAGAGATCCTGCGCCTCCCCACTTGCCCACTAAAATCGCTTATTCCCCAAGCGCCATGATTGATGGCACGGTTGGGTTACCTACACCCGTATTGATGAGAATCCCGTGATAAGGGGACACGATCTCTGCTTCGACGGGACATGCCAATAAAGCTCGCGATATGTGCGGTGGCAGGTTGTGAAAAACGGTTCGAATAATTACCGGGCCGTATCATGATGAAAAAGCTGTCGACAGATTAGATTTGTGGAATATTGTACTCTCTACGGTGGTATGTGGAATTTGGTTTGTAGAGCCGGACACGATCCTTGTGTTCAAAATCTTCCATGGAGTATTCGGAGAAGGAACCCGCCTTGCAATGCCGAAGACAATTGCGCGCCGGACTCATCGTCATTGAAGCCTGGTTACGTAGCTCTTGAGGAGTCTGGATCAAGGGGTCCTCGGACAGCTGGACTATATACTTTGGCCGGACTGTTGGACTATGAAGATACAAGATTGAAGACTTCGTCCCGTGTCCGGATGGGACTCTCCTTTGCGTGGAAGGCAAGCTGGGCAATTTAGATATGTAGATCTCCTTCTCTGTAACTGACTTTGTGTAACCCTAGCCCCCTCCGGTGTCTATATAAACCGAAGGGTTTAGTCCATAGGACAAGAACAATCATAATCATAGGCTAGCTTCAAGGGTTTAGCCTCTACGATCTCGTGGTAGATCAACTCTTGTAATACTCATATCATCAAGATCAATCAAGCAGGAAGTAGGGTGTTACCTCCATCGAGAGGGCCCGAACCTGGGTAAACATCGTGTCCCCCGCCTCCTGTTACCATTAGCCTTAGACGCACAGTTCGGGACCCCCTACCTGAGATCCGCCGGTTTTGACACCGACAGCGGGTGGGAAGCAAAATTCCCCATCATCAGCGCCTAGTTCGAACCGTACGTAGTTCGGCTGTGAGTCCCCCGCCAAGGACAAGTTATTTAATGAGTTCAGAACATTGCCCAAAGGCGAGTGCTGGAAGATGTCCGCGATGCTGAACTCGAAGATCGATAAACGGTCAAGCTCGGTATCCGCGGACTCACATGGTTCAGAACTTATTGATGACCCACAAGTGTAGGGGATCAATTGTAGTCCTTTCGCTAAGTAAGAGTGTCGAACCCAACGAGGAGCAGAAGGAAATGATAATCGGATTTCAGTAAGGTTTTCTCTGCAAGCACTGAAATTGTAGGTGATAGGTAGTTTTGTGATAAGATAAATGGTAACGAGTAACAAGTAAATAAAGTAAATAAAGTGTAGCAAGGTGGCCCAATCCTTTATGTAGCAAAGGATAAGCCTGGACAATTTCTAATAATGAGGAAGGAGCTCCCGAGGACACATGGGAATTATCGTCAAGCTAGTTTTCATCACGTTCATATGATTCACGTTCGGTACTTTTATAATTTGATATGTGGGTGGACCGGTACTTGGGTACTGCCCTAACTTGGACAAGCATCCCACTTATGATTAACCCCTATTGCAAGCATCCGCAACTACAAAAGAAGTATTAATGTAAACCTAACCACATCGTTAAACATATGGATCCATATCAGCCCCTAACGAAGCAACACATAAACTAGGGTTTAAGACTCTGTCACTCTAGCAACCCATCATCTACTTATTACTTCCCCATGCCTTCCTCTAGGCCCAAATAATGGTGAAGTGTCATGTAGTCGACGTTCACATAACACCACTAGAGGAAAAGACAACATACATCTCATCAAAATATCGAACGAATACCAAATTCACATGACTACTAATAGCAAGACTTCACCAATGTCCCCAGGAACAAACGTAACTACTCACAAAGCATATTAATCAGAGGAGTAATAATATGCATAAAGGATCTGAACATATGATCTTCCACCAAGTAAACCAATTAGCATCAACTACAAGGAGTAATCAACACTACTAGCAACCCATAGGTACCAATTTGTGGTTTTGATACAAGATTGGATACAAAGAGATGAACTAGGGTTTTGAGAGGAGATGGTGCTTGTCGGGTGTCAAAACCGGCGGATCTCGGGTAGGGGGTCCCGAACTGTGCGTCTAGGCGGATGGTAACAGGAGACAAGGGACATGATGTTTACCTGTGTTCGGGCCCTCTTGATGGAGAGTAAAACCCTACGTCTGCTTGATTGATATTGATATTGTGGATGTTTACAAGAGTGGATATACCACGAGATCAAGGAGGCTAAACCCTAGAAGCTAGCCTATGGTATGATTGTCGTGGTTGTTGATGTTCTAGTCCTACGGACTAAAGCCATCCGGTTTATATAGACACCGGAGAGGGCTAGGGTTACATAGAGTCGGTTACAATGGTAGGAGATCTACATATCCGTATCGCCAAGCTTGCCTTCCACGCCAAGGAAAGTCCCATCCGGACACGGGAGAAGTCTTCAATCTTGTATCTTCATAGTCTTGGAGTCGATCGATGATGATAGTCCCGCCAATGATAGTTCGGTGATGATGGTAGTCCGCTATCCGGACACCCCTAATCCAGGACTCCTCGGTAGCCCCTGAACCAGGCTTCAATGACGATAAGTCCGGTAGCCAGATATTGCTTGGCATTGCGTAGGCGGGTTCCTCCTCCAAATGATAGAAGATTGTGAACACCGGGATAGTGTCCGGCTCGCAAAATAAATTCCACATTCCACCGAGAGAGAGAAATAATAATATACACAAGTTCAATCTGCGGCGCTTTTTTGTGGCATGACGTCACACCACTACCAAGCCATTACTCGAATTGTTTCTTACTTTACCACCTCGGTAGCATTTAGCGAAGCGGTTTCCTTGGCAACGCGTCTTGTCGAGCGGAGATCGTGTTTCCCCTTAATCCGGATTCTCATCAATACGGACGTGGGTAACCCAACCGGCGCATAATTGATGGTGGCGCTTTGGGAGATAAGCGAGTTTTACTAGGCCGGTGGGGGACGTGTAGACTTCGCCCGCCCATATAAGGGATAAGTTTACCTTCTCACCTATGCCTTCTTCCTCCTTTGCTTATCCATCTCCGCAGACTCGAGCTCCAGCGCCCAGGTTAGCACATCTCGTCTCAACCTTCTCCGACCATGTCCGGAGCGGAGGTAAATGGTTGGCCTCCACCGTTAAGGAGGAGCACATCGCCAAACTGGCGCGGCGCGGATACCTTTCCGGCGACATCCAGCACCGCACTGCCCTTGACGAGGGCAGCTCATCCCCACCCCCAGGCCCCATGAGAGGGTCGTTTTTTTCCCCATTTCCTCCACGGACTGGGCTTTCCACTTCACCCCTTTGTCCGGGGGCTCATGTTCTACTACGGCCTGGATTTCCATGATCTGGCGCCGAACTTCATCCTCAACATCTCGGCGTTTATCCTCAGGTGCGAGGCCTTCCTCTGCATCAGCCCCACGCCGACTTGTGGCTCCAAGAACTTTAATGTCAAGCGAAAGGTAGTGAAAAAAGAACACTCAAGCGGAGTGCGGAGGCGCCATGTTGGGCAAGATGCCCAATCTCCTTTGGTTCGAAGGGCCTTCATGGAATCCGTCAAGGGGTGGCAATCGGGGTGGTTCTACATCACCGAGCAGCGTGACCCTACATGGGCGGCCCCCGAAGTTCAGATCTGGTATTCCCACGCAGCTCACCTCCCCGGAAAGAGAAGGGCTTCTTTGTGGGGCAGTTCGGAGGAGCGGGACTCCAAGCACGTATCAAGAAGCTGGTGAAGAAGCTCGGGCTGGTTAACGTGGTCCAAGTCATGCTTTCGTCGCGGATTCTCCCATGCCAAGAGCGGGCATTCAATATGTGGAGTTTGCTCGGGAACAGCACCAGTAGCTGAATGGGCTCTTGACCACGACGTCTGAAAGCGCCTGGAGGGTGCTGTTCAAGGGCGCCAAGCCCCCCGCATCCGGGCGACTGAAGATCGTGCATTTCGCTACATGGCGCTTGGGGCCTGGCCGACGAGGTAAGTGATTCTACCCCTTTACGGGACACTTGCTTTTCATAGTTTGACTCTATGAGGGTTTTAATTTCCCCTTTTCCTTTGACAGGACTGGATGAGGAAGGCGGAGCAGATTACCTGCCCGACTCCTATGCCAGAAAATCCAGTGGACGCCCGTCTAGCGGGGCTGCTGGTTCCGGCACCGCACATGCGTGGTGCCGGAGAAGAAGGCCAAGAAGGAGGCCACGGGTGCTCGAAAGAGTGCCCGTTTGGTGTCCAACGACTCCGGGCGGACTCCTCCCCGAAAACGAGGAGGAGAAGAGGACTCTCTCGGAGGAGGAAGAGAGGAAGAGGAAGGCTTCCCCCAGGGGAGGCGAAGGGTCCAAGAGGGAAGGACTATTCCCCGGACAGCTCCGCCAACATCAACGTTGGCGAGGAAGAATGGCCTTCAAGGGCCAGGCCTCGGCGAGATCGTAAGTATCCGGATTCTGAATGATTTATAATTTCTGTTTCTGCGTCACATAGTGTCATTCTAATGCCGCATGCTGCACGTAGTCCGACCGGTGATGATATCCCGCTTCTTCGAAGCGGTCGTTGGCTTCCGTCGGATGTAGACTCCATCCCGACTGCCTCCACCCTCGCGACACCGAGGACGCCGAGGTGGGATCCCAGAAGGGACCCATCGGGGAGGCTCGGGCGCCACAAGGCGTCCTCCGGACTTCGCGCCGGACTCACAACAGAACCCGCAGTGGTTCCGAGTCCGCCGGGCGGCCCTTCGAATGAAGGGCAAGATTGACGCCGGGCGGCTTCCGTCCAACCGGAGGCGCCGGGCAACATGTTGGAGGCGCTGCAGAGCGCTTCCATCGAGGAAGAACCCCGCACTATTATGAGTGCGGTGATTCAGAAGGTGCAGCTTGCCAAGGGCGGGCTCACCGAAGCCTGCAGTAGCCTTATATCAGGCTTTGCGGTAAGAATTTAAAAATATGCAATGTAATACAGCGTAGACAGGTAGGCCCACGATGCTCGGTTGATTGTTCGGAAAGAAAAGCTGGGTGAGGATCTGAAAAAAAGATATCTGTGAGGTTGCTAAAAATTATGTCAATATGGGTTGCGGAGTTGCGCTGCTGACCTCTGCCGCCTTGGCTCATGGAGGTCGGTGCTTTGAAGCAGAGGCTTGAGCGGTCCGAGCAAGAGCTCGGCCGCGCCAGAAGCACAACTCGGGACAAAGAAGGTGAGTAACACCACTTTGAACTTGTACCTTCTGTAAAAGGATTTAGGTTGCCACAAAAATAACAAGGATAACATGGGTCTGCGGGGGCCCACGAGGCAGGTGGCGACCACGAAGGAGGCTGTGTCCGTGGCGAACACAATCTGACCGCAGGCAGGCCAGTAACGAGAAAAGCAGGAGGCGCGGGTGGCGGTGGTTCAGCAAGAGCTCAGGGCTCTCATGGAGAAGCATGAGAGTTTGGAGGCGTGACTCAAAGACTTCGAGAGTCGAGCTTGCCTCGGCCTCGAAAGTGCTAAACCGCCAAGGCCGAGGCCCATAAGTCCCTTCAGGAGATTGAGTTGATGAGGAAGATAGCGGCGGGTAAGGCATTTTCATGCAAAGCAAGCATGTGAATGTAAATTACGTGTTACTTACCCGAATTCGAGCTCTCCGAGGCTTTGCAGATCTGCCTCGAAGTGTGTCTACGATGCGCCGCATTCTACCGAGCCGAGGAGGGGAGCTCAGCGGAGAAGGTCTTGGTCTCAAGTATCTTGAGGCCCGGCCATCCAGTGCCCCCTAGCGACCAGCTGAAGCAGCTGGTCGAGCTTCACAAGGTGGCCGAGCAAGCCATGAAGGGCCTCATAGTCCGGCTGTGGCTGGAGAGGCCTTGCACAGGGAGCTTTCGCCGGCCTCGTCGACGGCTGGTGGATCACGTGCCCAGGTGGAGGTTATCAAGCGCTCACCTGTATTGAAGGTGCTCGTCGGGCCCTTGCCAGCGCAAAGGTGCATTGGGGCAAGCTGGATGCGGAGAAGCTAATCAGCGACAGCGCCACCAGCGGGCAAGGAACATCGTGACGCTCAAATCTACTATAAGGCTGTCTGAAGGGTGCCCGCAAGATTGGCAGATGAGTGCCCCAGGGATGTAATTTTTGAGTAAATTCGCAATGTGTTATCCTGCGGCGCTGAAAACTTTGTTCATATGCGCTTAAGCAACGCTTTGTTAATTTAAAATATTACCTTCAGGCGGCCGTTTATTAAATCGAGAGATGGCAAGTCGTCGGCTTCAGCCCCCATGCCACAGTGCTTTGGGGTGTTCGGGATAAACTTGAGCGCTCTAGTTCCCATTTTGGGTCCATCGAGGAGGCGCTCAACACAACGAACAAGGCAACCGGACTTATAGTGCTTGAACACTCTCACTTAGCCATAGAATTCTATAATTTTAAATTTCGGTGAAGCCCCTAGTATTCGGAGGACCGAATTGGGGCGCTATCCACGCCTTCATCGGACATTGTCCTGATCTTCGCTAGAAGCGGCTTAGGTCTTTAATGAACCGAAAGGATCTCTCAAACAGCGACCAGTCTCTCGCCTTGTCATGACAGTCAGTTTTAGCTTTCTCCGAGGCGTTATCCGGCTCAACTGGGCGCAATCATGATGGTTCTCCAGTCTACCTTAGCCGATAGAGCGGAACGTAAGGTGCCAAACATGGGAGCCGGGCAAACCCAACTATTGACCCAAGACATGATTGAGCCGATTCATATAATGCTATAAGTTAGGGTGCCGCACTTGTGAAAGTGTGCGGACTTTATCACACCATAATGCGGAGAACATAAGCCCCTGGTGTATTTGGCCGTACCAAAGTGTACCGATGCAACATGTCGTAAATGAACATATATGTATATATAAGGTAATGCAATTATAGGCAAAAAGGTGTTGCATTTTATTCGAGAAGATATGCTATTAGTGCGGATTGATACAAATAGTGCGGAAAGCAAGGGGTTGGACGAATTAAAGGCGTCTCCCTCCAGGGGTAGGCCGCAGAATGTTGTATTTAACAAATTTAATGCTCGTGATCGAGACCACCCGAGTGTTCGTCGCGGGCTTTGTCCTTCCCTGGCTGTTGCATCATGAGTTCGGCAGGTTCGCCGCCGGACTGAGTTCTGTAAAAAAAAGAGAGAAATAAAAGAAAAAAGAGCGACACACTTGGGAGCCCCTGGTGTGGTCGAACCGCACTCTGGGTCTGTTGTGGTTGTGCCTTTCTCCCTATGCCCATGGTGTCTCCAAAGCGTATTTATGTACGCGGAGAGTTTGTCTTACAATTTTGCGAGGGCTGGGGTTGAGGCCGCATTGCTACGCGTGCTCGGAGCGTGCGGTGGTCTTAGTTGATGTTGCTCACGGCGGCGTTTGGCCGTGTCGGTCGTTTAACGGCGGACTCGAAATTGCCTTAAAAGGCTGCTCTGCATTTCGCCGCGAGAGCATTGTATGTTCCTCCGTTCGGAGGAGCGTTCCGTGTTTCCATTGACCGTGATGACTCCACGAGGCCTGGCATCTTGAGCTTAAGGTATGCATAATGCGGCACCGCGTTGAATTTTGCGAGCAGCGGTTCGTCCGGAAAGCGAGCATTATAGCCGCTGCGGAGCGGGACTATGTCGAAGATTAACTCCTCGCTCGGAAATTATCCGGGATCAAAGACCACTTCCGGTGTAAGCGAGCCTGTACAATTGGCCTCGACACCTGGTATGATGCCTTTGAAGGTTGTCTTTGTAGGTTTTAAGCCTTGAAGGGCTATGCCCATCTTGCGCCTTTATCCACGATAAAGCAGGTTCGAGGCTGCTGCCGCCGTCCATCGGGACTCTCGTGAGTGAAATCCATCGACGATTGGGGTCTAAAACCAATGCGGCGAATCCGCCATGGCGGATACTGGTCGGATGGTCTCTTGATCGAAAGTGATCGGGCAAGAGGACCATGGGTTGAATTTTGGGGCGACAGGCTCCATCAGCGTATCGTCCATTAGTACGCGCTTCCGCTCCCTCTTGGGAATATCGTTGCGTATATCATGTTTACCGTCCGAACTTGAGGAATCTCTTTTGTCCTCTGTTGTTCGTGGCCGGGTCTCTTCCTCGTCATCACTGTAGCCTTGTCACTGCTTTTCGGCGATTATTTGCCTGCCTGCTTGAATACCCAACAATCTCTGTTGGTGTGGTTAGCTGGCTTTTCGGGGTTCCATGTATTTGACAGAGCGGTCGAGTATTCGGTCCAAATTGGACGGGCCCGGAGTGGTTCTTTTGAATGGCTTCTTCCGTTGAACGGGTTTGGAGCCTCGGAATCCGGCGTTGACTGCCGTATCCTCATTGCTGTCGCCGTTAATGCGGCGTTTGTTTTTGTTTCGACGCAACCTGCCGTTGCGGTCCTTGGTATCCGGACTGCCAGCGTTTTTGCTGAGGTTGTTGCTGCGAGCTAGCCAGCTATCCTCTCCCGCACAGAAGCGGGTCATGAGTGATGTGAGGGCTGCCATGGATTTCGGCTTCTCCTGTCCTAGGTGCCGGGCCAGCCACTCGTCACGGATGTTATGTTTGAAGGCAGCGAGTGCCTCTGCATCCGGACAGTCGACGATTTGATTATTCTTTGTTAAGAACCGTGTCGAGAATTGCTGGCCGATCGATGCGGCTGCTGGATTATGTGGCTTTGGTCATCTCGCGTCCGGTGGTGGCATACGCCGTGCTGGAAGTTGTCGAGGAATGCGGCTTCGGGTCCTCCCAAACATCAATTGACTCTGCGGGCAGGCTGTTCAGCCAATGCCGAGCTGGTCCTTTAAGCTTGAGCGGGAGATATTTGATGGAGTGAAGATACGTCGCGCGGGCCGTAATGTGTGTATGGAGAAGATAATCCTCAATCCAAACCGCGGGTCTGTTGTGCCATCGTAGGATTGATATTAACGGGTTTAAACCCTTGAGGATTTGATGATCCATTACTTCGTCGGTGAAGCATAAGCGGGTGTCGGCGCCTCTGTATTGAGCAATATCGCGGCGTAGCTCGAGAAGGCGTTGTCTGCTGTGTTAAGCCCGGCGGAGTAGTTGTATCCGTGGCGGACGGTATTAAATGCGATGGGTCGTGGGCGCCCATACGTGATCCATAGATAGATCTGGATTGTCTTGCCTTATCCTCCAATATATCTACGCAAGTCCGGTAGCGTTCCCGTGGCTTCATGCTTTTTGAAGCGATCTGGGAGGTACGGTTTTGGTGGAGGGCTTGCACGCCTCTCTATCGCTGACCACGCAGGTGGTCGGTCTGCGTCAGACATGCGCTGGTGATGCTTCCTCCTCTAATCGGGGGAGCAACTTGCGTTTTCGGTAACTTTTGGAGGGGCGTTCGAGTTCATACTCTTCGGCCGCGAGGACCTCGGTCCATCTATCGGCCGGTAGGTCTTGATCAGCTTGAAGCTGTTGCTGCTTTTTATTTAGGCTGTTTGCCGTGGCCATTAGCATCTGAAGCAAGCGCTCTTGTTCGGCGGGATCCTCGAGCCTGACGAATTACGTGCGTCGTCGAGGCTTGCCTGCGTCTCCGGAGGGAGGTAAGTAATTGTCATCCTCGACCTCTTCGTCTGCCGCCCTCTCGTGAGGGCTTGCTTCTACCTCCTCCTGTTGGATCGTCTTTGGAGGAGTTGTCTTCGCACTTTACGGGGTGTTATTATCTCCTGTGCTGGAATCTCCATTCTTCTTAGTGGCCGGGATTTAAGCGGGCGCTGACGTCGGCGCTTGGGCTGTTTCTTTAAGGAATCGGCCTCCGCTGCTTCTTCGCCGTCCCCATCTTTTGGGGTGTCCACCATGTATATGTCGTATGACGAGGTGGTCTTCCAGTGTCCTGTAGGCACTGGTTCTTGGTAATCTCCGGCATCGTCGTCCATACCGTCGATGTCTTGAGTCGTAAATGTCAAATCGTCGGTTAAATCGTCGACGGTGGCTACGAAGTGGGTGGTGGGTGGGCTCTGAATTTCTTCGTCGTCCGCGTCCCAACCGTCCTGGCCGTAGCTCGGCCAGGGCTCTCCGGATAGCGAGAGATGCTTCAGTGAATTTATGATATCACCGAAGGGCGAGTGCTGAAAGATGTCCGCAGCGGTGAATTCCATGATCGGCGCCCAATCGGATTCGACTGGCAGGGGCGCAGGAGGTTCGGAGTCCGGCAGAGAGTCCGGCACCTCGGAGTCATGAGCTTTATGCGGGACAAGGTAAGTGTTCAGCTCTATCGCCGTAGAAGTTGCGGCTCCCGAGGCGGTGTCCAGCCATCCGTCCTCGATCCGGCGATCGGCTCCGGACTATGAGTCGGAGGCGGATTAGGTATCGCGACCTTCAAGGTGCTTTGTCCGTGGCAGAGTTAGGTCATGCCGCGCCGTGTGATGCGGCACGCTTTCGGTACGTGGCTCAGATCCATCGAAGATCAAGTCCCGTGGATATCGGGCCGTGAAGTTTAGGCTTCCTAACCTGACCTGATGGCCAGGGCGTAGCTTCGATCTGCTCCAGATGGCCAAGTGAGTTGGCCCGCGATGCGAAACCGCCGAATCTGAAGATCTGTCCGGGAGAAAAGTCTCACCCAGGACTGCGCCGTTGATTGATTGAAGAGGCCATCAAGCCTATCGGTGGCGACATAGAGGAACTCTCAATGAAAGCACCAATGTCGGTGTCAAACCGGCGGATCTCGGGTAGGGGGTCCCGAACTGTGCGTCTAGGCGGATGGTAACAGGAGACAAGGGACACGATGTTTACCCAGGTTCGGGCCCTCTTGATGGAGGTAAAACCCTACGTCCTGCTTGATTGATATTGATATGTCGGATGTTTACAAGAGTGTATCTACCACGAGATCAAGGAGGCTAAACCCTAGAAGCTAGCCTATGGTATGATTGTCAGGGTTGTTGATGTTCTAGTCCTACGGACTAAAGCCATCCGGTTTATATAGACACCGGAGAGGGCTAGGGTTACATAGAGTCGGTTACAATGGTAGGAGATCTACATATCCGTATCGCCAAGCTTGCCTTCCACGCCAAGGAAAGTCCCATCCAGACACGGGGAGAAGTCTTCAATCTTGTATCTTCATAGTCTTGGAGTCCGGTCGATGATGATAGTCCGGCCAATGATAGTTCGGCTGATGATGGTAGTCCGGCTATCCGGACACCCCCTAATCCAGGACTCCCTCAGTGCTGGTGAAGATGTTGATGGAGATTGACCCCCTCTCGATGAGAGGATCGTTGGTGATGACGATGGTGATGACTTCCCCCTCCCGGAGGGAAGTGCCCCCGGCAGAACAGCTCCGCTGGAGCCCTAGATTGATTCCGCCAAGGTTCCGCCTCGTGGTGGCGGAGTTTTGTCCCGTAAGCTTGCCCCCGATATTTTCCAGGGTAAAAGTGATGATATAGCAGAAGATGGACGCCGGAGGCCCACCAGGGGGCCCAGGAGATAGGGGCCACGACCTATAGGGGGGGCGCGCCCCCTGTGTCCTGGACAGGGTGTGGGCCACATGGCCTATTTCTTTCGCTCAGAAATTCTTATTAATTCCAAAAGGTTATTTCCTGGAGTTTCATGACTTTTGGAGCTGTGCAGAATAGGTTTCCAACGTTTGCTCCTTTTCGGCCGAAATTCGGTGTCGGCATTCCCCCTCTTCATGGTAAACCTTGTAATATAAGAGAGAATAGCCATAAGTATTAAGATATAATGTGTAATAACAGCCCATAATGCAATAAATATTGGTATAAAAGCATGATGCAAAATGGACGTATCACTTATACCCGGAGAAGAGTCCGGAGTTCCGGTGACACAGATATTGTGTGATGTTAAGTCCATGTGCGGCTCCAATGCTGGGGAATCCGTGGCCTCCGTGGTGGGGTCGAGCCTCCCATCCTTGGATGCCGCAGTGTGCTCTGGATCTAAGGCCAGAGTGGTTGTAGGAGCTATCTCCTGCATGCGGTCTGACGATAGATTTAGATCATGCTCGTCAAGGTGACCAGGAGCGGTTGCCGTGGTCTCGAATCCGGCGAAGATCAAATCTCCACGGATGTCCGCAACGTAATTCAAGCTCCCGAATCTGACCTGATGTCCAGGGACGTAGCTGTCGATCTGCTCCAGGTGGCCAAGCGAGATGGCCCGCAGTGCGAAGGCACCGAACACGAAGATCTGTCCGGGGAGGAAGGTTTCTCCTTGGACAGCGTCACTATCGACGATTGAAGGGGCCATCAAAGCTTTCCGTCGACGGCACAGTGGAACTCTCAATGAAAGCACCAATGTCGGTGTCAAAACCGGCGGATCTCGTGTAGGGGGTCCCGAACTGTGCCTCTAAGGTCGATGGTAACTGGAGAGAGTGGACACTATGTTTACCCAGGTTCGGGCCCTCACTTTGGATGTAATACCCTACTTCCTGCTTGATTGATATTGATGAATATGAGTATTACAAGAGTTGATCTACCACAAGATCGTAATGGCTAAACCCTAGAAGTCTAGCCTGTATGACTATGGTAATGAGTCTCTCCCTTTCCGGACTAACTCCTCCGGTTTATATAGACACCGGGGAGATCTAGGGTTACACGAGGTCGGTTACAGAGAAAGGAATGTACATATTCGGTCGCCAAGCTTGCCTTCCACACCAAGGAGAGTCCTATCCGGATGCGGGTTCAGTCTTTGGTCTTCGTGTCTTCACAGCCCATCAGTCCGGCACATGGCTAACAGATCGGACGCCCGAGGACCACTTAGTCTAGGACTCCCTCATTCCTCATTATCTTCATCATCTTCATCATCTTCCACCAGGTTGATATAAATGACAGCCAGCTTCGGTCTTTCTGCTCTGAAGGAGAAGTTGAACAACTCACCACCAGTAAGACGCATGTGGGCGAGGAAACGGGCCCATCCATCTCCTCCAATCTGTGACATATTGCATTTTTCTCGACCTCTGATACGTCTCCAACGTATCTATAATTTTTGATTGTTCCATGCTATTATATTACCCTTTTTGGATGTTTATGGGCTTTACTTTACACTTTTATATTATTTTTGGGACTAACCTACTAACCGGAGGCCCAAACCCATATTGCTGTTTTCTTGCCTATTTCAGTGTTTCGAAGAAAAGGAATATCAAACGGAGTCCAAACGGAATGAAACCTTCAGAGAAGTTATTTTTGGAACGAAAGCAATCCAGGAAACTTGGAGTGCAAGCCAGGGGAGCATCGAGGAAGCCACGAGATAGGGCGGCGCGCCCACTCCCCTGGGCGGGCCCTCCACTCTCGTGGGCCCCTCGAGGCTCCCCCGACCGACTTCTTTCGCCTATATATTCCCATATACCCTAAAAACATCAGAAAAGAAGATAGGAAGGGAGTTCCGCTGCCGCAAGCCTCTGTAGCCACCAAAAACCTCTCGGGAGCTCGTTCGAGCACCCTGGGACGGGGAACCGATCACCGGTGGCCATCTTCATCATCCCGTAAGCTTGCCCCCAATTTTTTCCAGGGTAAAAGTGATGATATAGCAGAAGATGGAATGGGAGGCCACCAGGGGCCAGGGAGATAGGGCGTGCCCTATAGGCGCGCCTGTCTCTGGACAGGTGTGTGGCCCCATGGCCTATTCTTTTTTCAGAAAATTCTTATTAATTCCAAAAGGTTATTTCCTGGAGTTTCATGACTTTTGGAGCTGTGCAGAATAGGTTTCCAACGTTTGCTCCTTTTCCAGCCAGAATTCCAGCTGCCGGCATTCCCCCTCTTCATGGTAAACCTTGTCAAATAAGATAGAATAGCCATAATTATTAAGATATAATGTGTAATAACAGCCCATAATGCAATAAATATTGATATAAAAGCATGATGCAAAATGGACGTATGAACTCCCCCAAGCTTAGACCTCGCTTGTCCTCAAGCGGAAGCCGAAATTGAAAAAAATATGTCCACATGTTTTAGAGATAGAGGTGTCGATAAAAATAAAATACGGACATGAGGGCATCATGATCATTCTTATAACAGCAAAATATATAGGTTTTGTCATATGATTTCTTATGCTCAAATAACAAACAATTCACAATGTCAAGTATGGTTCAAAAACTTCATTGGGAACTAACAAACTATAATCTCAGTCATTGAAGCAATTGCAATTTATCATAACATCAGAAAGAGTCAACAATAGAGCTTTTCAGCAAGTTCACATACTCAACTATCATGTAGTCTTCTATAATTGCTAACACTCACGCAATACTTGTGGTTATGGAGTTTCAGCCGGACACTGAGAAAGATAGGGGCTTATTGTGTTGCCTCCCAACGTATTCACCTTTCACTACTGGAATTAGAGAATTTGCCATCAGCCATTTCTTTGCCGTCACCGGTGATGGCAAGGAGCTCTTGCCGCTAGCTTACGAGAAAGCGGAATGACAAGAACTGGGCGATAGCAAAGACCTTCTTTGCCATCAGCCAGTTCTTTCTGTCATCCGCGTGACGGCAAAAAAGATTCTTGGCCGTCGGTGGCGAGGCGGCAAAGAGAGGTAGCCCACACTAACGGGATGATTAGGGAAAACCTAACGGGGCCCCTCTTTGCCATCTGCTAGCAGACGACAAAGAGTAAAAAAACGGACGGCAAAGGGGGGCGGACGGCAAACATTTAGGCTACTAACGGCCGAGCCCCACCCCGCCCATCTGTCTCTGTTTCTGTCCCCCTCCCCTGCAGCGACCACATACCCTTGCCGCCCGCCACTCCTTTGCCGCCTTGCCCTACCTCCCTGTCGCCCCCCGTCCCAACCACCGCCGCCGCCATACCCGCCACCGCCCCCACCGCCCGTCGCCCCACCACCCGCCATCACCCCGGCGCCCGTCGCTCGAACGGCGCCCGCCACCACCACCTGCCCGTCGGCCCTAGCCCTCCGAACCCGGGCTACGCTGGGCTCCTGCATCCTTGTGGCCCAGGCCGGAGCTGCGCGGGCCCCCTTCGTCCGCCTCGTGCCCCGAGCCATGCCCGCAGCTGCCCCTAACCCATGGCCGTCCACCACCACCCTGCGACCATCCTCCATCCTCCATCGAGAGGAGCCAAGGTGAGCATTTTTTTTCTTTTTTTTCTACTGTTTCTTTGCTTTTTAGGTTTAATTAGGTTATTGATAGGTTTAGGTTAGTGGTTGGTTTAGGTTAGTTCTAGATTTAGGTTTAGATAATTAGAAGAAGAAGAAAGTTGAAAAAAAGGAAGAAGAAGTAGAAGAAGAGGAAAAAGGTAAAAAAGGAAGAAGAATAAGAAGAAAGTTGAAAAACAGAGCAATACAGAAGAGGAAAAAGGAGAAGAAGAAAGAAGAAGAAGAAGAAGAAGAAGAAGAAGAAGAAGAAGAAGAAAGAAGAGGAGGAGGAGGGGGAGAAAGAGGAGGAGGGAGAAGAAGAAAGAAAAGAAGGAGAATAAAGAAGAAGAAAGAAGGAGAAGAAGACCCCGACCCCGACACGGCACCCCGACCCCGACACCCTGACCCCCGACACCCCGACCCCGAAACAGCACCCCGACCCCGAAATGGCACCCGACCCGGCCTTGGAAACACCCAGACCCGACCGCCACCCGACACCCGGCCCGACACCCCACCACGACCCCGACCCCGACACCTGCAGACACCACACCGACCCGACACGACACCCCGACACCCCGACACTCGACCCGACCCGACCCCCGACACCCGACACCGACCCCTGACCCCTGACCCCCAACCCCGACACCACACCACTACTAGGGAAAACCCTAGCGATGGCGCTGGTTTTGTGCTCACTAGGCAGCGGGTTGGCGCTACTAATAATAAGGCGCTACAGCTATTGCTTAGAAGTAGCAGCGTGCGGTAGCGTGCTACTGCTAGGACAAATAGCTGTAGCGTTTGTTCATCCCCACGCTCACGCCATCGAAACTAGTGGCGGCGTTTTTCTGTCCATCGCTACTAGTATTCATTTTTATTTTTTATTTTTAGTGTATTTATGCGGTTTTCTCTCCATCGTACAAATATTGGTACAATACCAGTTATGAGGTTTACATCATTATGTCGATGTGTGTCAATGAAGGTGGATTAGGTTCAAGTGGAGGCAATATGTGGTGCATGTCAAAAGTATACTACTAATCCAAACTTGATCTAGTTTGGACTAGTAGTACTTCGATGTGCACGACATGTTGCCTCCACTTGAATCTAATCCGCCAAAGACAAGCTATTTAATCATCATCATAGTAATTACCACCAACATTATTTATTTAATCACCACTAACACTAGCTAGTAATAATCATCATAGTCATTACCACCAACAGTAGCTATTTTATCATCATAGTAAATGTGTAGCACATCATCATCCTCAAACTCATTTCTAGCTAGCTAATCACTCCTGCTGCTCTCTCTTAGGTAAAATAACATAAAACATGTGTAGCTCTCCTTCTTGATCAAGTTGGAGCATGCAGATGAACCTGTCTCCTAATCGTGGGATGCGCTTCTGTTTGCTGCCCCCTAGTACTTCTCTGCGCTCCCCCATCACATATTTGGTCCAGTCTTGCACTATTAAGCATCCGTCGCTAATCTTGAATGCACTACAGTAATCTGTAGGATATCTTGGCCGTAAGCTAATAATACTCATGGTACCTTTAGTCTCGATCCCATAAGGCACAACATTCATCGGGACTCCATGTTGAAGAACATCGTATGTTAACATACTTAGCAATGAAGTTTAGCTTCAAAATAATGTATGGAAAAAGATGCAGCGAGGACAAATATTAAAAATCTTACCATCCTTCTTAAATAGATGTGACCGTAGTTCAAGACGAACACTATTGATGCATGCGTTTTCAGTACTAACATTTCTAAATCCAGGAAGATAATTTGTCTTGGCAGATATCAAGATCCACAAGCCATGAAACATAATGACTAAGCTCCTCGCCGGTTGAGTTCAGCCCGGCATAGTATCACGGTCCTGTCTACCAAGCGCTATTTGGACATGTTTGCTTTGCAAGAAATAAGCTATCAATAGAAATTAATTGTCAACTATTTTGAATAAACAATATCAAAGACATAAATATGGTTGAGAAACTCACATTTTGGTATAAGCTGGAGGTATACGCACATCGACCGGATGTCGGTATTACCTTCAATATCATCTTCTGGATGAATATCAAAGGTGATAACCATATCAGGCTCAAATGCATAAGTCTTGCATAGTGCTCGCCATGTTTTGCATCCAAAATAGGTGTAGTCGTCTGAATTGTATAATTTTGTGTGGAAAATATAACCATGCTCGGTCTTCAAGTAAAATTTCTTTACCTCCATAGTGCATTTGCAACCTATCTTATCCAATACAAAACTCTGGCATGGCAGGGGATACGCTAGTAGAATAGTAAAAACAAATTATAAGTTGAAGCAAATGAAGCATATGTCATGCTTAATTACGAAAAAAAGACTTGTCGTTGTGACTTCTTGTATCCACTTGAAGTTCTCGTCAAGCTTGATCTTTGAAGCGCCTATCATCATCTAGGAAGATTCCGTCGCTTTGAGGCCGCCCTCGTCTTAGCGGTATGTTGCAAATACCGAAATCCTTTTAATAGTCAAACATTTCCTATGTTCATCGTTAAAACATTAATTGAAAATCGATCGAAGACAAGTACCAGGATCTTGAACACACAAATCCGGAGCACTTTCGATATTTCCTACATATACGGCACAAGTCATGCCGAATTCACGAAAAAATCCGCATGACCTTTGCTAAGATAGGACATATCGAGCGCCTGAAATTTGCCGGAACGGAAATGAATCAACACTCGGCAAAACATAGGCCACTCGGAGGTGTAACCCGCAAACATGACCGGCCACTTGGGCAAGCACATATCATATTTGAGCAACAAAAGATATACATTTCAAAAATATCTTATAGGACTCAAATTAGCATGCATTGAATAAGCAAAAGTAAATCATCTCATGCGTGTTCGTACATCATCGAATATTATCACTAATACATCCCGAATAGTGTCATACATATAACATCACTAATACAACTAAAACCCTAGCACCGCAGCCAATTGTATCGGCAGCGGCGGTGGACACGCACAGAGAAGGAACCATCACGGGATCATAGCTCGGTGAGATCCACAGAGAACACCGGTATTGGAGACCCCTGACCTCGACCCGACACCCCGACCCCGACCTCAAAAGCAGCACCCGGCCCGACCACGGCACCCGACACCGACCACGACACCCAGGCCCCGACACCTCCTGAAAAGGTGTTCTTTGGCCTTCCGAGAGGCCGGCGGGGTCATATGTTTGTGAATTATTAGTTAGGTCATATATTTTTCGATTTTGTTATGAAAAACATCATATATAATTGTGTTGATCGGGTAGATTTAAATGTGCAGATTGTTTCATCGCTGCGAGGTTTGGTGTTCGGCGACCTCACTGCGGGCGCTTGATTTAGCTCTGCCCCTTCTTCGTGGGTGAGCACAAATGACATGTCCTCCTCCCCATTAATTATTTGCTCTATTCCGGTGTTCGTGCCGATGAAACTTGATAGCTAGCTATATATGTCTTGAATCATCGATATGCGTAACCAATATGTGTCTCCCGTTCGAAAGCGTCATAGTTATAAATATGCATGCATTTGCATATTTATAACCTTGATTCTTCCGAATTGTCCAACGCTATCCATGGACAGCCCGATTATGTGTAGATTGGGTTCGTTTTCCCATATGCTTTGCTCTGGATCCGACGCATAAATTTAAATGGGTGATTACCTCCTGTTGTTCTCCGGGTACACATCCTCTCTGTTTATTGCGAGAGAGGCGTGTATCGAGAGAACAGCGGGGAGGTTGCCGAAACCTAACGTCGAATCCAGAGTATAGCATGGGGAAAATGAACCCAATCTACACATACGAGTGGGATTAGGACCTATCATTACCTATTAGAGTATAGGTTGCATGGATGTAATAAAATTGACAAAGTAGATCAACTGATGAATATATACATGGTGAATTACATATATAATTATTGTGTGTCCAGTAGCTCTGAAAGTCAAGATGAGTGATTGTGCGTGGATGTATACCGGTCACACTGGTCAGAACAAATGGAGCGCTAAATGGTTCACAAAAACCAAGGGGTTTGTGCAAGCCACAAATGGCCAGAGGAAAACCTGGTGCCCCTGTTTCCGGTGCGGAAATTGGGAAAAGAGGACAGAGGCTGAAATGGGCAAACACCTGCAGAAGAGTGGTTTTACGCCCGATTATACGGTGTGGACATTTCATAGTGAGTCACGCCCAACATGACCGAAGCTGAGGTGGATCGTAAATCGCACCCTACGAGCATGGTACCGGGATGGAAAACATGGTGCAAGACTATGATGATGCTCGAGATTGAGACGAGGAGATGGAGGAATCTGCAAAGGCCTTCAATGAAATGTTGGAGTCTTCAAAGCGTCCGCTCCACGAGCACACCGAGCTTTGTCGGTTGGATGCCATCTCACAAGTAATGGCTCAAGGCTCGGTTCAACTTGGGCGAGAATGCTATGACGCAATTATGACGGTATTTGGGCGCTTTCTACCCAAAGGCCATGTAATGCCTGCAAACCTATACCAGTCGGACAAAATCCTCCGTGCGATGAAGATGCCCTATGAGAAGATACATGCCTGTGAGAAAGGATGTGCCTTATTTAGGCTTGACCCATTTGTAAGTCTTCCAGGTATATTGAGGCGGAACAACGGTATGGGTCAAGACCTGAGACCAAAATCCCGTTAGTGTTCTTGGTATATGCCAATCGTACCAAGACTTCAACGCGTCTTTTCATGGTCGAAGAGATGGCGGACAGATGACATGGCACAAGACGGAAAAAGAACCGAACTAGATGCAGATGGGAATCTGATGATGGTACACACATCGGATGGTGCTGCATGGAAAAAGTTTAATGAATTACATGCTGACAAAGCAGCAGACCCGATGCATCCTCGAGTCCGCATCAGCACGGATGGGTTCAGTGTGTTTGGTATGACGGCAGCCCAATACAGTTGTTGGCCCGTATTTGTCTTTCCACTCAATCTCCTCCCCAGACAGATTATACAAAGAAAGAACATTTTCCCGACGTTGATAATTCCAGGGCCCAACTATCCGGGGAAAAATATGAATGTGTACATGCAGCCGCTTAAGGACGAATTGCAAGAAGCCTGGGATAATGGGTTCAAGACATACGACGCCTATAGCAAACGGAACTTCATAATGCGTGTCTGGTACATGTACTCGACGCATGACTTGCCGGCGTATGCGCTATTCGTTGGCTGGTGTGTGCATGGAAGGTTCCCATGCCCCACATGCAAGGGAGCTCTTGAGTTTCGTTGGCTTCAGGCCGGTCGCAAGTTTTCTTGCTTCGACATGCATAGACAGTTCCTGGATCATCGCCATAAGTTCAGGAAAGACAAGAAGAAGTTCATCAGAGGTAGAGTTGTCAAAACTCTGCACCACCGCATTGATAGGCCAGCAGGACCACCGGATCGATTAAACGCGCTCTCGAGCCAGATCCGAAGCGTCCAGGGTACTTCAAGGGGTATAATTGTAAGCACGCCTGGACTCACAAAACATGCTTATGGGATCTGCCTTACTTCAAAGACCTCCTTTGCCCACACAACATCGACGTAATGCACACTGAGAAGAATATTGCCGAGGCACTTTTTGGTACATTGTTCAGCATAGATGGGAAGTCAAAGGATAATACTAAGGCTAGAGTCGATCTGGAGGCACTATGTGATAGACCGTTACAAAACATGAAAGAGCCGAAAGGAAAGCAGAACTGGACGAAGCCAAAGGCATGGTTCAATCTTGGAAGGCCAACTATGAGGGAAATTATCTTGTGGGTGCAACAGCAGTTGATGTTCCCCGATGGGTATGCAGCGAATTTAAAGAGGGGAGCGAATCTTGATAAACTGGAAATATTTGGTCTCAAGAGTCATGATTGGCACATATGGATTGAGCGGGTAATGCCGGTGATGTTATGTGGCTTCATCCACGAGGATGAATGGCTAATCTTGGCCAGAACTCAGCTATTTCTTCCGTGTTCTTTGTGCCAAAGAACTATACGCTGGTGTGCTAGAAGAAATGGAAGAGTTGGCGCCGGAGTTGATCTGCAAGTTAGAGAAGATCTTTCCACCGGGCTTCTTTAATCCAATGCAGCATTTGATTTTGCATCTCCCGACCGAGGCAAGATTGGGGGGGCCCGTGCAAAATCGTTGGTGCTACTGGCTGACAGGATCTGAGAAGACGCTTGAGAAAAATGTAAAAATAAACGAGAATTGAAGCATCGATGGCTAAGGCATTCATCAACGAGGAGGCGGCAAACTTCAGAATAAAGCACACTACCAAGCCAAAAATCGTCATTTCCATGTTCAAGCCTCGGTACAATGTCGACGACCCTAAAAGGGTGGATCCAACCTCAGCCTATTCAAAGGGAATCTACGCACCAGCGAGTGTTTCACATCCAAAGATCTTTGGATAACGAAGAATGCCGGACCAATTCGTAGTATATCTACAACAACAAGATAGAAGTTCGGCCGTACATCTAGTAAGTTCTCGGTACATTGTTTCGCAACTTCTATATCCTATGAACTTCTCTTATTCTGGATATTTCATACTGATCGATACGTCGCCATATTCTCATATGGGCGGTGATCCAAAAAGGATTCCGTCGAAGAGTATGAGCTTCTCGCAAAGCAAGGAGGCGGCTATCCGGTTTCATCTCTTGGTTCAAACAAACGGTAATTTCTATTAGACAATTTCATTTCATTCGCTAATTTGTGCGTAATGCAACAATCTTCATATTAAACTTGTAGGCTAATTCAGAGTCTATGGACGCCGAATTGAGAAAGTCGCTAATGGTTTTGACTATAAGGTCCGTTCATTTGACAAGTACGACATCAACGGGTATCGCTTTCGTACCTATGGCAAAGAGCTATCTATGGCCGACCGAAAGTCTACAAATTGTTGTGTATTTGCTATCGGCGAAGGAGGTACCGATTATTATGGGAGAGTTGAAGCAATTTATGAACTTCTATTCTATGGTGAAAACCCACCGAATGTCATAGTCTTCAAATGTTATCGGTTTCAGCCGAAGGAGACTAGAAGGACTCATGAACATATAGGGCTAGTTGAAATCAACCAAAGCACCCATTTAGATGTTCTTGATGTCTATATTACGGCTCAACAGGCGACCCAAGTATTCTATCTACCGTGGGCCTGCCAAACTAATCCAAATCTGAAAGGTTGGGATGTCGTTTATGAAGTGCCGCCACGTGCTAGACTTTCTCCCCCAAAGGAAAAGGATTATGAACCTCACATTAACCCAGACACATATGAAGGAGAATTCTTCCAAGAGACACGTCTTTCCAAAAAGCGTTTCAAGAACCGCTATACTTCACCCCAAAAAATTGAAGTAGACAGCGACAGTGAATCCCACATCACCCCAGAGGAGGAACAAGAAGAGAAGGAACAAGAAGAGGTTACTGCTGCAGATGACCTGTCAATGCTTGACCGATTACGTCAAGGTGGACTTCCACATGTTGATGCCACTGAACCCTATGAGCCCGTCATTGATTATAGTGATGATGATGATTATGCATTTATTGATGATACTGATCGAGATTATTAGTAGTGTCAGGTATTCAATATTTTTATGTTGTACTTGATGATGATACAATTAAGTGATATACATATTATTATTCATGTCGGTATTTTTTTATGTTGTACTAATTTCGTTTACTCTTCGTCATGGCAGGTGTTGAAAGATGGAAGGGGAGCCGACTGAGGCCAAGGACAAACGTGCCCAAATTGAAGGTGTGCCACACCATCAAGGTAGCTCAAGGTTATAACAGTTCGGGCGGAACTCGGTATGTGGTTTGCTTCATGATTAATGCAACTCATTCATCATGCTAGCTTGAGCCCTTTAATTACTAATTTACTTTGTTTCTCTCTTTCAGGCATGCTACAATAAGAAGGATAAGGTGGCAGAGGGGTACGACCTGTATGCCATGGCCCACACTGCCTCTTACAAGCAAGTCAAGGCGAAGGCGAGGAAAGGGGAGGACTTTAACCCGAGCCAGATTCCCATTGATCCAGAGCAGGTGATGATATCTAGTGGCGGGAGGTCCCGTGGCACCATAGCCATTGATCCAGAGATTGCTCCAGACCACAGTGAGTTTAATTTGGATGGACGTTACTTGCTAGTCTTAACATTTGAGTGTCATCATGCTAACGAAACATTGGAAATGATCTTTGGTGCAGCGTAGCTCCAGACAAGCATCACACGATCCTTCTCCAGCTACTGGCACGAGCAAGCCCGCTCCTACACCTCCATGATCACAGTAAGTTTCTCTAGTTTTTTGCTTAACAAATGCATAAAGACCTAGACTTAGCTTTATTTCCTCCAATATGCTTACCTTAATGACCTAGAGTTAGCTTCTTTTCCTCCAAAATGACTTAATAAGCTTACTGACCTCCAAAACAAGCCATACTTAGCTTTGTTTCCTCCAAAATGACCTAAGTTAGTTATAATATGCTTAGTTAACTAGGTTTGCTCCAGAATGATCCATTTTACCTAAGTTAGCTCTAAAATGACCCATTTTCCCTTACTTAGCTCATAAATGATCCATTTTACCCAAGTTAGCTTTAAAATGACCCATTTTACCTAGATTATCTCCAAAATGATCCATTTTACCTACGTTAGCTCTAAAATGACCCATTTTACCTAAGTTAGCGCCAAAATGACCCATTTTACCTACGTTAGCTCCAAAATGACCCATTTTACCTACGTTAGCTCCAAAATGACCCATCTTACATACGATAGCTCTAAAATGATGCATTTTACCTAAGTTAGCTCATAAACGATCCATTGCACCTAAGTTACCTCACAAACGATGGCGTGCTTCTTCTTCTAGTCTTCTTCTTCTAGTCACCTTGTCCTAACTTTCTTATTTGCCATTTTGCAGATTTCATTCACTTCTCGGAAGCTAGCTTGCTATGATGGAGTGCTTGTTTTTTATTTCATTCTCTTCTAGTATTCTCCTAGCTTGCTACGATGGAACTTGCTATCTTGATGAAACTTTGCATTGTAATATGTATGTGCAACTTCCTAATGGTTGCAACTTATGTGTATGTGCAACTTGCTATGTATGAATGGATGGAACTATATATGTATCGATGAAATTTATGTCTTTGGATATGTCATTATGTTTGTCGTTAAATAGCCTGTGAAATATATCTATATATGTCATTTATATTTGCTTTGAAAATTGTTGGATTAAAAAAACAGAAAAAGAGCCAATATGCGTGCTCTTTCTTGCACGCCACCGACGGAACGGCTCTTCTTGCCAACAGCATGACGGCAAAGAAGACACGTGGTAGCCAACTGTGCTTCCTGGGAGCTGACCCATTTGGTCAGTTTGCCTACAGTGGCAGACGGCAAAGAGTAATCAATTTTGCCGTCAGCGGCAGACGGCAAAGGCCTGCCGTTAGCCACCTAACGGAGTAACAACGCATTTGTTGCTGTCTGCTTTCTTTGCCATACTCTGCTGATGGCAAAGGCCCCTTTGCCGTCAGCCGCCCGAAGAGGATGGCAAAGTAGCTCTTTGCCAGACCTTACTTTGCCGTGGCCTTTTGCCGTCCGCGGCAGACGGCAAAGACCTTTGCCGTCCGCCACTCATGCCTTTGCCGTCTGCCGTTTCAGATGGCAAAGTAGCTGATTCCTGTAGTGTTTAGGTGATGTCAACAATAATAGCCCATGCTAACTTACATCCAATTGATATATATATATATATATATATATATATATATATATATATATATATATATATATATATATATATATATATATATATATATATATCATAATTTTTCAAACACGAGGAGCTTGCCAAAGGATAAAATGAAAAGGGAAAGGTGAGGATCACCTTGACTCAAGCATAAAGTAAAAACAAAACATAGAGTAAAAGATAGGCCCTTCGCAGTGGGAAGCAGAGGTTGTCATGCGCGTTTAGGGTTGATGAACAAAATCTTAATGCAAAAGAACGTCACTTTATATTGCCCCTTGTATGTGGACCTTTATTATGCAGTCCGTCGCTTTTATTACTTCCACAACAAGTTCGTACAAAGCTTATTTTCTCTGCACTAATAAGTCATACATATTTAGATAGCAATTTTTATTGCTTGCAACATGACAACTTACTTGAGGGATCTTACTCAATCCATAGGTATGTATGGTGGACTCTCATGGCAAAACTGGGTTTAAGGACATTTGGAAGCACAAGTAGTATCTCTACTTGTTGCAAGGAATTTGGCTAGCATGAGGGGGAAAGGCAAGCTCAACATGTTTGGAAGGTCAATGACAATATACTTTAACTGAGATGTCGGAAAACATAAACCATTACGTTGTCTTCCTTGTCCAACGTCAACCCTTTTAGCATGTCATACTTAATGAGTGCTCCCAATTATAATAGGTGTCCAAGATAATATATTTATATGTGAACCCCTCTTTCCTTATCACTTCCTATTAATTGCAACGATGACCAAGGCTAAGTTTATCAACTCTCAACAATTTTTATGCCTCATACTTTCTATGTGTGAAGTCATCACTATCCATGAGATCAATATGAACTCTTTTACTCATTCTACTTTCTCAAGATCATAGCAACAAAGCAAAGCCCTTGACTCAACACTAATCCTTATTATAGATAACTCACGGACTCGATTACATAAAGAGATCGCAAAGCAAAACTCAAAACTACTTGATATCAAAACTTGAATCTACTAGATCAAGATACTACTAAAGGATCGAACTAAATAAAGCGGTAAATATAGGAGTGTGATGGTGATACGATACCGGGGCACCTCCCCCAAGCTTGGCAGTTGCCAAGGGGAGTGCCCATACCCATGTGATTAGGTCCTCGGAGGTGATGGAGGTGGTGATGATGACGGTGGATAATCGCACATTGAGCGTAAAAGTTCCTCCAACTTGCGGATAATGCCCTTAAGCCCAGGAATATGATCCTTCAACAGAATATTTTCCTGTGTGAGATACTTGTTCTATATGCGAGCTAACTCAATCATCTTGAAAGCTTCAATCTCTGTTGGAGTAAAGAGGTTAGGTAAAGGTTCAGGGATGTCTTCTTCTTTCACCGCCGGAGCTTGAACCTCCATGGCCTTCTTGATCCCTTCATCCTTGTTGAACTCTTCTGGTTCTTCTCTTTTCAGCTCTATCTTTAATAGCCAAGCATCCTTGTCTTCGTTCTTGGAGGAGGGCGATGTCATGGTGCTCTTGATCTGAAACAGAAACAGCTGGAAACGAAAACAGAGGATATTTGCGTGATACGGTGGTCAAAACCTTCGGGAGTATATATAATGAATTTTTACCGACCAAAATACGTAATGTGCAAGAAAACGGAGTCCGGGAGGCACACGAGGTGCCCACGAGACAGGGGGGCGCGCCCAGTAGGGGGGGGGGCGCCCTCCACTCTCGTGGGAGCCTCGTGTCCCTTTCGGACTACTTCTTTCTTCCTAAAATTCTTAAATATTCCAAAACTGATAAAAATTGCCATTGGAGTTGTTTTGGAGTCGGTTTACTTACCGTACATACCTATACGTTTTCGGAGTCTCGAACATTCTGGAAAGTGTCCCTTATGTATTCCTCAGGGGTTACGGTTTCAATAATATTAGTTTCAACATTGATAGGATTACCTGAAATATAGTGTTTAATTCTTTGACCGTTTACCACCCTCGGATTTGTGCCTTCGAAGTTGTTGATTTTTATGGCACCAGAACGATAAACCTCCTCGATAACGTCGGGACCTTCCCATTTTGAGAGAAGTTTTCCTGCAAAAAATCTTAAACGAGAGTTGAATAATAATACATAATCTCCTACGTTAAACTCACGCTTTTGTATCCTCTTATCATGCCAGCGTTTGACTTTTTCTTTGAATAGCTTGGCATTCTCATACGCTTGGGTTCTCCATTCATCCAATGAGCTAATATCAAATAACCTCTTCTCACCAACAAGTTTGAAGTCATAATTGAGCTCTTTAATAGCCCAATATGCCTTATGTTCAAGTTCAAGAGGTAAATGACACGCTTTTCCATAAACCATCTTATATGGAGACATACCCATAGGATTTTTGTATGCAGTTCTATAGGCCCATAATGCATCATCAAGTTTTTTGGACCAATTCTTTCTAGATCTATTCATAGTCTTTCGCAAAATTAATTTGAGCTCTCTATTGCTCAACTCTACTTGACCACTAGACTGCGGGTGACAAGGAGATGCAATTCTATGATTGACATCATACTTAGCAAGCATCTTACAGAAAGCACCATGAATAAAATGTGAACCACCATCAGTCATAAGATATCTAGGGACTCCAAACCTCGGAAAAATAACTTCTTTAAGCATTTTAATAGAAGTGTTATGATCAACACTACTAGTTGGAATGGCGTCTACCCACTTAGTAACGTAATCAACAGCAACTAAAATATGTGTATAACCATTAGAGGCAGGAAAAGGTCCCATATAATCAAAGCCCCAAACATCAAACGGTTCAATAACAAGAGAATAATTCATAGGCATTTCTTGTCGTCTACTAAAGTTACCTATTCTTTGACATTCATCACAAGATAAGACAAACTTGCGAGCATCTTTGAAGAGAGTAGGCCAATAAAAACCAGATTGTAGTACCTTGTGTGCAGTTCTATCTCCAGCGTGGTGTCCTCCATAAGATTTAGAGTGACACTTACGTAGAATCTATTCCTGTTCATGCTGAGGCTCACAACATCTAATAACACCATCTACTCCTTCTTTATAAAGGTGTGGATCATCCTAGAAGTAATGTCTTAAATCATAGAAGAACTTTTTCTTTTGCTGGTATGTGAAACTAGGCGGTACAAATTTAGCAACAATGTAATTAGCATTAGTTGTTTTAGGTGTAGTTAATAGAATGTTAGGTGTTTTAGTTGTTTTAGGAGTAGTTAACAGAATTCTAGGTTTTTTTAGTTAAAGCAATTGTTGTTATTTTTTTAGTTAAAGCAATTTTTCCTGTTATATGCAAATTTGCAGTGGACATGTCATATTTTGAACATGTCACATTTTGGACATGTCATATTTTTCCGAGTGGCCTATGTTTTGCGGAAATGTCAATTCGTTTATGTTACGGCAAATATCGTGCACTTCGATATGTCCTGTTTTTAGCAAAGGTCATGCCAAATTTTGCTAAGTGTTTATTAATTTTGTTTTCATAATTAAGCATTTTGTTCTCGACGTCGACGATGCCTATCCGCATCCTCGTAAATGCGACTCGGCGGAGAGACTCCTGGTTGAGCCGAGGGGCCATGTCCGGGATCGACTCACGGGCTGGTACTAGGTTGTGCTACCTTCTGGTGAGAGCAGCTTAGTGAGGAGCCAGCCCGTCGTCGACCCGGAGCTTCTTCGGTGGCGGTCACGTGGGCCTGCATCGGTGGAGAACGCGCACGTCCAGCGCTAATTGGTTGCGTTGGCGAACGGCCGGTTCTCCAATACCTGGCAGATTCTTTGGGGATCTCACCGGAGCTATGATCCGGTGATGGTTCCTTGTCTTTGTGTCCACCGCGGCCCACTGAACCTAGAGGAGCTATTATTCGAGATGTATTAGTGATATTATATGATGATCTTTGCTACAAACTGCTATATATGGATTCGATGATGGATTATTAATTACCTGTTAGTTATTTGCTTATTTACTGCAAAAGATGAGCGCGGTTTGTGCTACAAACTACTATATATGTATTCATGATGGATTATATGATGATCTTTGCTACAAACTACTACAAACTACAAATTTTAGGTGTTTTAGTTGTTATATGATAATCTTTGCTTCAAACTACTACAAACTACAAATTTTAGGTGTTTTAGATGTTATATGATGATCTTTGCTACAAACTACTATATATGTATTCGATGATGGATTATTAATTACCTATTAGGAAATGTCTGACGATGAAAGGGAATTTGGTATGTGCGAGTACTGCGAAGATAAGCGCGGTCTGTGCGACATGCCTCACTTGGTAGAAGGTCGGCGCTTCAGCATCAAGCTCTAAGAGACCTTCGATGTTGAAACGGCACGCAACGCATTTACAAGTGTTTTTGTTATTTTTGCACGACTTCTCTGCTTCTTCAACATGTAATTTCCATCTTTTACAATTCGACTAGCTTATCCCATGTCATGCAAGACACTATTTCTTGGAGAAGATGGGTTTTGAAGATCATGAAAGAATGGAGACAAAGATAATTCAACTAAGGACCCATCATGGTTATGATTTTGCTGTAAATCTATGCAATTCTGTGAACTCATCCAATTTTGGTTGCTTGAATTGGGAAGCCCTTTGCAAGACATATGATTTTCGTGAGGGTATGCTTCTCACCTTCGATCTTGGTGATCCTGACATCGACGAAAATGATATGACCATTTGGGTCCTTGTTGACACGCTTCCAGTTCTACCGCTGTGTGAGTTTCTTAAACATATTTACTAACTAATTTATTTCCATTGATAGCTTATTTCCATTGTTTATTTCAAAATATTTGACAGCTTATTTCCATTGACACTTATTTTCATTCTTCAAAAAATGTACGAGCAATGGTAGACAGAACCTACTACTACAATGATGAAGTACAATTAACTTATAAGGAGCAAGATGGTCTTATCGCATTTTTTACTTCTCTTGAGAATTACAATAGCTATTATCAAACTCCTCCACATTATGGTCAATACGTGCCACTAGTGAACGTGTTGAACTACGGTAACATCAATGGAGATATCATGGTAAGATTTTCTACTATTACGACATCCGTGCATCTTTTGCATAAATTCTTCTAAAACTAAACTATAATGCTAACTACAAAGTTATTACTTTGTTTTTGAACAGAAAATCCCGATGGATTGTGTGCCTCATCTGATGTTGACGAGAGGTCGCGTTAATGTTATGAGCTTACGGCCACCACGGCCAGGTCACCGCAGATCCACATCACTCCTGTCCATATCGGATTTCTAAAAGGTAGGATGCCATGATAATAGATGATTTCAAAAAATGTTTGAACCATCGTTGAGAGCTACTTGGAAGCAACATTGTGCGTAGGCCAAGACCTGGAGACAGGATGATCTCCGTTCTTTATTATTGAGAGTCAATTTTCCTTAATGCAGCGTCAATGCCTATCTTGTTTTATGATATTTATCTAAGAGAGGGTAGAGTAGGTCCTATGAGAGGAGTAGGTCGTAGCTAGAATGTGTTATTACGTGCTACAATGTGTTAGAGTTGATGATGATGAGGAGGAGTTGTGATTATGACTAGTGACCAACTTGTTATATGATGTCTCATTGACGAACATTGTTTGATGGTGATGACAAGTGGTAATGAATATGCTATTTAAACAGACTAGTTCATGATGAGTTGTTATTGTATAAAAGATATATCTGTTTAAACATGTATAGCGCCAAATGCTAAAAAAACATAAATGTTAGTAGTAGCGCGGGCTTGAAAACGTGCTACTAGTACTTGAACTTACCAGTAGCGCTGGCCTAAAAACGCGCTACTGCTACAAAATAGCTGTAGCGCCGTAGCAGTAGTGCTGGTGCCCGCGCTACTGGTAGCTCAAAAACCAGCGCTACTAGTAAGCATTTTCCTAGTAGTGTTATGCAAAACTATCTTTTAGTCATTTGGAGATTTTGAGCCCTACACCAAATTTTCAAATCTGGTCCAGTTTGCAATTTTCATTACAACCTATTTAAATATTTCTTTAAAATTTCCACCAAAATTAGGGGATGTTAGTAGGAGTATATAATTCAACTTATGCAAAAATCCACTGGTGTTCTTTGAAAAATTTGAGCAAATCATCCTCTTTTGCTCTCTGGTCCAGTTGGGTGTTTTCTATTGCAACTCTATTTTATGCTGCTCTATGGCCCATGATCTTTCTCCTGCTTATAAACCACCCCACAAAACCCTTAAGTCCAGGAGATTGGACCCATTGGAATATTTTTAGTCCATGCAATAATAGCCTTTAGTTTCTGCCCAGATTTGGTTTTCTCAAAAACTTGCACTAACAAGTTTCTTGTTTTGCCAAGCTAACCTTGCCACCCTCTTTATCATCCAAAGAGACTATGATCTGGAGTTTTTGGCCACCACAAGAGTTGCCTAGATGCCCTTGGCATTCCATCAAGCACCTTGTGTGCATGATCAGTTTTGACATAGTTTTTAGTTTGCACCTTGGACATGCTTGCTTTGCCTAACCAGCATGTCTCATGGCTCTACCTTAGTCTATAGCCCCACCTTGCTACACCTCATGTGGATTAGAGCCCCCTGGCAAGAAGTGGCATTTTGCCGAGCACCTCGCGTGCGTGCTCTGGGCGCGCCCAGAGTGCACGTTTTGCACGCACACGCACCGAGCTGCCGCGTTCGCTTTCCCCTCGCCCTGGCCTTTGCTCCCCTGCACAGCCACGCCCGTCCTCATCCACTCACCAGCGCTATCCAAAGCCACCACCCTGAGCCTCAGCTGCCGTCAGTCGGCCATGGCAGCTGGCGACGACCGCAGCAGGCCCTGCGTGGCGCCAAGACGAGCCACTCTAGCGCGCCAGCTGCCCTCTGGAACAGCTCGAGCTCATCCGCGAGCTCGTTTGCTAGCGCACGTCGCCGCCACGTCGCCCTGCAGCAATAGAACAACGGTTCACCGTCGATCCTATCCACAGCCGCCGTCGGAACCGACCTCAACCGCTATAAATGGTGACCCCGAGCTCCTCCAAACCCCCAGGCCACATCAAGCCATTCCTCTAAAGCCCCCACGGCCAGCAATCAACGGCGGGAAGCCTTCTTCCTGGTCTCCGATCAGTTCGGCCACCGCCACGCTCCGGTGCCATGTGTTGCAAGCAGAGCCTCCCCCGTCCATCATGTGCTTCCATCCTCCTCCCCTTGACCGTGCGGAGCTGCCCAGCCACTCAGCTTCGATCGGGAGCCATCATAGCCAGAGACCCCAATCCACCCGAAGTTGCTGTCCGCCGCAAAGCTCGCCGCCGGCGACTCCCTTCGTCCCCGCCACCCTCTCGACCACTGGGAGGACCGCCCTGGGCTGGCGGGTCCATCCCTGCCCTCGGAACCCAGTGGGGAGCCACCGTTCGCCGGCGTTGATCGCCGGAGCCCCGCCTCTGCACGGACAGAAGAGAGAAAGGAGGCGGGCGACTGGTCAAACCTGACTAGTGGCCCCAAGGGACCCACTGTCAGTGACCCACTAGCCGGACCATGCTGGATTAAGTGAAAACGTAAACCCAGAGTACGCTTCCTCCGTGAAACATTTTTCCTTTTCTGTTTTATTTAAAAAACAGGATTTTGACTAAACTTTGACTGGCTATAACTTTTTAAATATAAGTCCAATTGACTTGATTCTTTTTCTGTTGTTTCTCAAATTCTGTCTAGTTTATATTCGTGTTTATTTGAAAATTTTCCAAACAACTTTTTTGTACTGTTTTTAAACTATGTATTAATTTGAATTTTCTAAAAATAGGATTTTTGGAGAGAGAAGAAAACTTTCAAAAGTTTTGGAATGGACCCTGCCTCTCCACAACTTGAAGGCAAGCATTCTGAACCCTGGCATAATATTGTCGTGTGTTGTTTGATACGGTTACATCACCCCTTGTCTCGGAGTTTTCGTTATTTTATGTGATGATATGAACATACTCATAAGTGCACCTTGATGATTCCGTGCTATTGGAATTTGATACGTTGTGATAGTAATCACCCTTGTAAGCCTTTCATGCATACTGGAAGGAATCCGGGAAAGTCTCTGTTTTGGGTAGACGCGAGCTTGTCCCTACTTCTTCGTCGAGACGGTTATGTTCGGTAAGGCATGGTGAGGTACGATGAGCGGTGATTCTGTCTGATTGATATGAAATATACTTCTTATGCTTATCATGCAGGTAATGCTTTAACCTCCTCGAAATGACCATAGATCGAGTCTTGTTCCAAAGAACCCCATACTTGTTTTCAGACTACCACTTGTCCCTGCCATAGGTAGGGTACAGTTCAGTAAGTCGTCAACCCCTTTCCTAGCACACACCGTACAAAGAGGCCATGGTGGAAGATACCGGCTGCATCCAGTAGGCATGCCACCTGGTCCGGGGGCATGGGTGTTTCCGGTTGGAGCCGAGGGGGTAGCTCCCCTAGTTTGCGCACGTTATAAATTTTGTGATCCCATGCTAATAGAGGTTGTAGCATAGTCCCGATGTACTAAAGAAATATGTTACTCGTGGGTAAGGAGTACACCCTCTGCAGAGGTTACATCTATTCGAATAGCCGTGTCCATGTGTAAGGACTATAGTCTAGAATGGGTCAAGTGTCGGTCTTAGAGTCGGTCTTCGGAGGAAAAATTGCTAAACCAGTACATGGATTATGACTTGTGACTCATGATGATTATAATTACTATTATTGTGGACTAACCATTTACATTATTTGAACTATTGAGTATCCCTGAGACGGTTCTATCTCCTGGATATTCACTGTGGTTATCCTCTTATAAGCCCTTTATGTGGTGTTGCTCAGACGCTCGATTGTGGCATGCTTGTCATTTTAATTAATTATAAGCCCTTTATGTGGTGTCGCTCAGACGCCCGATTGAGGCATGCTTGTCATTTAATTATTTATAAGCCCTTTATGTGGTGTCGCTCAGACGCCCGACTGTGGCATGCTTGCTATTAAAATTATTTATAAGCCCTTTATGTGGTGTCGCCCAGACGCCCGACTGAGGCATACTTTAAATTATTATCCTTTCGAGGCGTCGCTTCAGACACCCGATCGGTGCATTCTATTTCTACTCCAGGATTGCCTATTCATGTTGTATATGAATAACTTGCTTACATGCATCATGGATTTTATTTTTTTGACTGACGTTGTGATCATAGATTATTTCAGAGCATGATTATCATTTGTTATATTATACCTGTGTTCATAATGTTTGCGAGTACATTCAAAAGTACTCACTAGATTGTCCCTGGCTATTGTCTTGGCCAGATTTCTTGCATGGAGGGGAGCGTCGTGATGACAGCCCCGGAACCCACGCAATGGTAATAGCAGCCTCGCCAAGATAGGAGTTATCCTGGTCAGCTGTTCCTGTGGGAAATGGAGTCCCATAGACATTGATGAACCACAAACCACTTTCGCCATCAGCCACTAGAAACCATTTGTTGTACTCATAGACCACAATGGTCTTGTACTACATATTATGTACTTTGCTTGGTATTTATGTATCAAGTTGGTGCCTCATCAGCTAACAGTAATCCTGGGGCTGATGAGCACAAGGATCATTTCTGGGAAAATATACCCCAAAAATACGGTCCTGACAGTACTCCTTCGGTTTTTCTCTTTATCGTGCAACTGTTCACTTACCACAGATAAGCTTTCTTTTATGTCGACAAAGCGCCGCATACCGTAAAGTAATCGAGCCTCTTCAAATGACGGCATAGCCGGCCCAAACTCATCCGCAACACGAGCACCATCGACGATCCTTAGCTATCGAGTATGACAACGATACCCATACGCCGCCAAGAATCAGGTACTATTATCCAACGGCCGGCGCCTACGTTCACTTTCTTAGCATAAGCACCGCACCTTTGAATTTCTTCAGGGCATCATTCAATTTTTCACGAGACGCGTTATTCTGCTTGCACCTGTAGGGCCATACTTACAGCAAAGGAACATGTTACATGTGTTAAAATACATACCAAAGTGCACATATAGTTAATATGCTTTAATTTTGTTCTCGATGCCACCTGTTGGTTCTATCGATCGCTTAATGTTCTCTATGCTTAATTACACATCAGCAAACTAGCATGTGGTTCCGCTTACTTTTTGTTTGTTTTACCCTACATTTTCCGATGCTAGCTATTACATCACCGCTTGAGCCTCTGTTCATTACTTGTTTGTGTGTTCTTAATCTTCCCAAGTTGCATGACTAATTTGATGCTTCTATTAATTATGGAGCTACCAACCCCATCAAGCAAAATATTTGTTCTTTGGGGCTGGCACCTCGAACAAGCATAAAAATAGAGAGAAGCAGATATATTGTCGTGGTACGCATTAATAACCCTTCTTTCATTAGTTTAGATGAACCATTGATGATCAATTCGGACCAGTGCATGCGATTAAAATTAATTTTACCTAAATAGATGGTGCAGAATAAACTACAACAACTAGATTTGCAACCACGGGATCTCGACGATATCTTCAAAGAACATTGCAACAGCAGCTAGGCTTCATGACAACATATGGTAAGCCGGTGTGTTTTAGTACATGTTAAATGTAATGCGAGTGGGCTGCTTTCTTGGCTTTTGCCCTCAACGTGTAATCCTACCGAATTACAAATAGTTTAGTTGTCTGCTTTGCTGTATTGCTTGATTCGAATGCTTGTTTGTTGTTACGTTATACCTGAGTTGGCCAATATGTCAGGAGTGCCTCCTGTACTATCGTAAAGAAATGCATGCCTATTTCATTTGAGTCCTTAACTTTTCCTCTCAACTTCATCACAAGGCTGTCTTCGTAGTTTATATGAGGCCACACTGTTAAGTGCTTTCTCAGATTATTTCAACTGCTTAGATGCCTTGGCAACTTAAATATAGCGGTTGTACACTCCCTTTCAACTTTCATCTTACCATTTTAATTTATTTTCGGCAGATGCTGCTTCGAACCATTTAAATATAGTTTGCCATGCTCGGCAATAATTCGTCTGTCGTTTACCATGTAAGCTTATTGCCTGGATCATACGATAACTATCTCTTACTTATGTCCAGCGGAAACCTTTCAGGATGCCGTTCACACTAGGACACAATGTACAACCCCAGAATCGAGTTGTGGAAGCTACCAGATGGTAGCAGTTCAGAGGCAACACCACTGGAAAGCAGTCTGAGCACAGATATTATAGTCCTTGAGGCTCTACTAGAGGCAGAAAGAGATGGTGTGGCTGCCATGAATGAGGTAATCTTTATCTTGAGGCTGGAAATTACGGAATTAGCGGCACACATTATGCAAGCAACCCAAGAATTGGAGGAAGTAAGAATGTTGCATTTGAAGATGGAGGAGGTCCTGCTGTTTACGCTTCTCCCGAAGCCCAAGGTAATCCCTGTTCTTCTTTAGATACCAGTTGAAATTGTCACTAGATTATTGTACTTGCATGTTGTGTCATGTCTTTGAATGGATTATGTTGCAAGACCCCCTATGTTGTCCGGAATTCCATGTTGTCCATGTATTGTAAAGATCTGAATTTTTTAGGCGAGGTAATCCTCATTACTTGTATGATTGACATAAGGTGAACTATTTTTCGTGTGAGCATATTGTATTGGATGAAATAACTGTTTGAATCAGAGTGTATCCAACCTACTGTATCCAACCTACTGAATTCTAATCATAATCATATATAAAGGTGGAATAAATCTTTGTTGTGGTTTTGAAGAAATAAATAACAAAACGTATAATTATCTGTGGATATTCGTAATCGAATACAAATTGGATTGAATTTCGTTTGCCAGGTCCCAGGGCAAACGTGAATGCTAATTCTCCTAAGTTTTGAACGAAGCGGCTAAACACCCACTATAATTTGTGGGCTGCCCGAAGCAAGTGTTTGCGAGATGGAAATTACTGTCTACCCCTGACACTTGACATCCTTATCGACCGGATTTACACTGCTGTCGATAGGGGTAGACTAGTAACTTCAATCAGACGTGACACGACGGCCTCTGAGCCCATTCAGACACGGTGGGCGCCAAACGTGGGCGGCAAAACACACTTGATTCAAGATCGTCCGAAAGACATGTGTCTCTTCCTCCATTTCCGCATTCATACACGGTGGGCGGCAAAACAAACTCTCCTCGTCCGAAATCGACGTAGGCTAATATTTTAAATACGGGCAGATGTGTAACTTCCATCAGACTTGACACAACCGCCCTACATCAGCCCATTTCATACACCGTGGCGCCAACCGTATGACAAAACACCCACCTCGCCCAAAATAGTTACTGCGGCAAATATTTGGGAGATGCGAGATTACCGTCCTATCCCCAACCGACGCGATGTCCGAAATTTTAAACGGTGGATAAGTTCAGAATTTTCCCCATATCGTAGAATTGCGCGCCCCAAAGTTTGAGACCCCTCCCTCCATTTCCCCATTCATACACTATCTGGCGACACGACAACATCCGCATCGCTGGCCATCCTCCTCCGTCCGCCACCCCATCCTCCACCTTGCCGGAGCCGCTACCCCTACCCGCCGTCTAATTGGAAGAGATGGGCGTCTCTCATCCACGGCTGGACCAGGATCCTTTCATCGCCTCCTCTCGCTTCATCGGCGCGCCGTCCACCTTGCCGTTGCCGCTCCTACGACCGCCTTTGTCCACGGCAACAGGATATATCCCCGACCCGCCGTCCTGCCGCCTAAAGTCTTCTTCCCGCCGACAGCCATCGCACCGCAGCACCCTCAACGTGTCAAGATAGGCCTACACGGCCGCAAGAGAGGTGGTACTCTTCCATATGTGCTTAAGTTATTGATCTCACCCGAAAAATAGATCGTAATTTGTTTATCGTACTTTTCTTGTCCGTACTCAAATCGTAGTGGCTTGTTGAAAGCAAACATTGGTTCATGAAGTAGCTTTGTCCGGTTTGCACCTTCAGATCCGCCATGGCACGGGCACTATACTCGTAAAGCTTATGATTTCCCCCCTTTATATTCACTACCATCATCGTAGGTGCTTCGTGTCGTGCTAGCACTGCTCCTCAAGACCTCAACCCAAAGCTTACGTGTTGAAATACGAATCTGATATGATGACCACAATCACTAAAACAGAGAACGTTTAATTGGTCACCTAATGTTCTTATATTCGTTTCGAAAAGCTTGTGCGCCACCCACTGGTCCAGCTAGTTCCACTTTCCTGATTTTTCTCTTGATGCTGAGGGTTTTCCCCTTTCATCTACTCTACTATGATCTCCGTAGGTGCTTTCTGTCGTACTAGCATTACTCCACCCTTCAAGCTAAGCAACACAACACTCAGAATTCGAAAGCTTAGTTGTTCAAATATGATTGTGATATGATACTGATATTAGTTAACCGACACATTTAATTGGTTAGCTAAAGGTCCCAGTTTAGTTTCCAAATGCATGTCGCGACATATAGAGAGACAACATAATTGCATTTCTTTGTCACTTGTTGGCCCGTATTTCTTTTTGTCCATACCAAATATTAGTTGTTATTTCAAAGCAAACATCGGTTGCTAACTACCCTTTGCGCGGTTTGCAGCTTCAGATCTGCCATCCCACTGCCACGGTCAACACTGTACTCATCATGCTTATGTTTTCCACATTTTATGATGACCACAATCAGACTACATGGTTCGTGGCCGTAATAGCACCGCTCCACCCATCGAGCTAAACAAGCTTAGTTGTACAAATTCATATATGATATTATTGCTGATATTAGTAAACCGAGAGATGTTTAATTGGTTAGCTAAATGTTCATACTTTAGTTTCGAAATGCATGTGAGCCACATATGGAGAGACCGGAAAGAATAGTATTTCTCTATGCGCTCTGGTTCATCATGGGTGGCCAACCGACATTATATTGAAACACTTGTAATATCTTCAATCTGCTTGCTCTTCTGCTCTTCTTTAAGATGATACTCTTCTCTTGCGATCGACTAGTCAGGTCGAGTCGTTCTCCCTTAGTATATTTTGAATCTGTCAGGTCAGGTCGACTTGTTCTTCTTTACTATATGTAGAAGCTATCATCTGTGAAGTATCATCACTACTAGAGCTCACATATTTTGAGTAGTAGGCCACATTATATAAATGAACACAACAAATTACAGCATGCATGGCATCTTTTAAAAGAATTGCGTAGATAGCGCAAAGGGGTTTAAGGGAGGCAGTATTGGATTAGAATCACTTCTGCATTACAAAGAAAATCTCACTTGTTTTTATGTTTTCATGCATGTCGATATTGAACATTATCAAAATGATTATGAGAATGGGAGCACGAGAGGAATATTATGAACGATCCACTAGCTAACAAACTTGGCATGGTGGAGGATGGCCTATCTTATTCACCCATCAAGGTGCTTGCTCTAACTTTGCAAAGTTGTATTGGTCGCACATATTTTGCATCGACCTCTTGCATTTCTTCTACTTTGTTACACCATCTGCTTAGTTTAAGCATCATATATGAGTATATGCCATAACTATCCATTTTCTATACCTATCCATGTGTCGTCACACTATGTTTTTCCAGTCAAATGTTGTTCTTTCGTGATAGATGTCCCAAAGGAAGAGGGTGAGTGCAGATCCTCAAGGAGTACAAACTAGGTATTTGGAAAAGGTAGTGGTACCTGTTAAATCAGATAGATCAGAAAGCCACGTAAAACACAGGCCCAACTGCATTCACACTTTACCCCTACTCGGTGGCCAAACCCCTATTAGAACCGGCTGGGAGCCCAACGTCACGCATCGTCTATGGTTTCAATTCAAAATTTGAAGTCCTAAATTTCTGCTTGTGCCTTACCTTCTCTCTTGTATGAAAACTAATTTCAGATGAATCTCCTTGCTCAAAGGATCATATGATCTCAAAACAATAATGGGCTCTTCATTGCTCTTGTCAAGACTCTCTCTCCCTTTTGCCTTGTAACGCTGTACTTAATTAATTGCTATTTGATTATGTATCATCAGTCTGCACCTGAGCTTCATTATCCTCTGTTTCTTCCAATATTATTTGATCTATATTTACTCTTTGCAAAATGTAGAATAATGGCAAGGCTTATAAAGAATTCTCTTTGGGGAATTTATTGAATGATCCTTCCATCAACATGGAGAAGGGCTTTGTCCAGCCCGTGTTAACATGTAATGTAAGTTCATCCGTCTCAAGCCTTCAAACTTTGTTCTAGTATAGATTTGGATAGGCATCATTGCCTCCACTGCTGTTTGCTTTGCTGTTTACATCTGATTGGATGTTTGCAACAACTACCAGTTTCAAATTGTAGTTGTAAAAACATGTTCCTTATGTAGAACAGATCCATTTATTTGCTTATATAATTGTGAAACCTGTTACGTGTCTCATTGTTTCTCTTTCAGAGTCATATCTCTTACGCCAGGCAGAACTTTAGGAAAGATAGTGAGCCAAACCATCTTGAGGACAGCGAGATGATCCCAAGGTCCTGTCTTGATGAAGACGGTGAGTTGAAGCTACTCACCAGCAGGTGTGAGACAACCTACTGCAGCTTCTTGCCTTAATCGATTCGAAGTTCTTGAGTCTCAACTTAAAGCGGAAAGGCTTGCTTCACTCAGCTCCGACTTGAAGTCACAGATGCAATCAAGATGCCAGAGGACTGCCGTGCGCACCATCATGCCTTAAATCTAGTGTTGATGCATCTATCGTTGACACAAATGAGATCTACTCAGCTTCTTCAGCTGTTTGGGGGGCCGACCTGGCCAGGCCTAGTGCCTTCTGAAGTGCTCTTAGTTTTGTTTTTTCTTTTGTCGGTGCGTTTATTTGCACTGGTGGCGAACTTTAAAGCCCAGTGGATGTAATATGTGTGATAGCCGTGATAGCCTAGCGTAAGTTGCTTGCTTATTTATTTCCTTGTTGTCTTGTTTATTTGTTTGCTTGTAGTCATTGCAGTTCTTTTTCCGCAGTTTGCTAGTGGCTGCAATAACCTATTTTTTAAAACTAGGCCACAATAACCATGGGCTAATATTTACTGTAGTGACACTGGGCCTCCCACTGGCCGTAGAATCGATGGGCCTTCACGGGTCAGAAATAGTGGGCCTTCTACGGGTCAGAGAAACAATGGGCCTTCTATGGGCCGTCAGAAACAATGGGCCTTCTACGGGCCGTATCATCAATGGGCCTTATACGGGCGGTATGATCGACACAAACATGGGCCAATAATAGGTCAGATTATGGCGTGAACGGCTAGAGTTGGAATCGTCTGCTCATGGTCCGACCATAACGGGCCATCGTTAATAGGCCAGATTTCATGACGCTATGAAAACGGCCCAACGTGTTAACGGACCACAAATGGGCCGCCTGTAACCATGGGCTGAGTTTGGCCCATAAGCAGAAAATGACAGTAACGGGCCGTAAGTAAACGAATGCTGGAAATGAGCCCAAGAATATATGGGCTCTGAGAAGGCCGAAACATAACATGGGCTGAAAACGGCCCAACGGAATAACGGACCCTTAATGGGTATAAAGTGATACACTGTTCATTACGGGCCAGTTTCACCACGGGCCGTTAATGAGTGTAAAGTGATACACTGTTCATTACGGGCCAATTTCTCCACGGGCCGTTAATAGGCCAAGAGTTACATAGGGCCTCATATGGGCCGAAAGACGTCATGGGCCATACATGGGCCAGAAGTGAAAACGGGCTGGAATCATATTGGGTGGCCCAGATGACGCTACTGGGCCTAATTCGGATAGGGTGTAACGGGCCTTGGGTTAGCGGGCTGTAAATGGGCTATATGCGAACAGGCCGTTGACAGGCTTTACATGGGCCGGGCCGCCACCTTTTTACCAAGTCAAACGGGGCCGGCCTTTTCACAGGAATGGGCCTCTGTTGGGCCGTGCCACGTGTCGACGTATCATAGGCGCCTTTTGTCCAATGAGTGGATGACATCTGTCCCAATGGTGAGCCGACACGTGTTTCCTCCAGCCAATGATGATTTTACACGTGGAAAATCCCCATTGGTCGGGGCTGTTAACGGGTTATCGGATCCAAAACCCGACCCGATATCTTAACGGCGTTCCGTTATGGTGGATGCCACGTGTCGGTCACCCTAGACGAAAGCACTTCTGTTGCGCGCGATTTATCGTCATGGAAGTGGACACTTCCGTGATGATAATTTTGGTAATGGCATGGAACATTTCTACGACAGCACAGGTATGACTATCTTGATTCCGCCATAAATTTGTTATGGATGCACATGCATGACAAAAAACGCGACCTACTGTGACAAACACGTATCATCACGGAAGTGTATTTTTTTGTAGTGTATGAGCGCGAAATCAGGAAGTCACATCGAGCACGACTACAGAAGGAAGCGAGCTCGAGCTCGAGCCAACAAGCAGCGGGCAAAAAATGCGGGAAAACCGTTCCCCAGCTGGGAGAACAAAGCGGCGAATAATCGATCCCCGCTTGTTGTGCCAACAACACATGAGAGGAGTACGCGCGCCCAATAATATTGTGGGCAAACCGTTAACGTTCCCCAGCTGGGCGAGGTGGTAATAACGGAGGAGCATATGATGCAGGCTGAAATGCTCATGATCTCTATTGGACAACTCCTCGAAATTGAGCCCATGTCTCCGCTTAGAGAATCGGAAATAAAACGGAAATATGTCCGAGGCCAACCTTTGGTTGAGCCAGACAAGGTCAAGAACCTCCCAACGAGAATGTATAAATTGCATCAATGGCACATGAACATTACCAAGCTTTCAAATCGAGAGTCCCTCATGGTGAATGTCAAGGAGGAGCATTACTTCCATGAGAAAGCTCTGTCCGTTGAGTATTCAGAACTATTTCAGTTATACAATCAAAACGCACTCGACAAATCTATCGTCAGTTTCTATTGTTTGAAAGTGATTTCTTTATGTAATTTAAGTCTCAAGCTAGCTGTAGTGATCATTTTGATCAATCATTACATGTAATTATCCTCACTATATATTCTTTTCTGTGGTATTATATGCAGGATGAAGATGTATGAAATGAAAAAATGTGGACACTATGGCATTGGGTTCATTGACCCAAATACCATTAATGAGTACACATGGAATCTTCCAACTTATCAAGATAGTTTAGAGGAAAGCATGCTGGAGTTCTTCAAGCGCCTCAATACCAATGAAGATATACTACTTCCTTACAACTTCACGTGTGAGTCGACTGTCTTGTACTACAAATTCTGTTTTTGCTTACTAGCTAGCTAGATGATAATAATTAAGTGTATAGGGTTTACGGTAGTTGATTAGTGTTACGCACATGCCCGCTTAATTAAGACATGCAAACGTAAAGCGCATGCAGTTTCCACTTGGATCTTGTTAGACATTAAAGTTGACAAAGGAGCAGGTTGAAATCGGACTCACTACTTGAAAAGAAGAAAAGACTACACCATCGTGAAGGGGATAGTCAACAGGTAATTTCAATCATTTTTAACTATATCTCGGCCTATTTAGTTCGTCATTTCCTGATATGAACTATCTAATAACCCCTTCGTCGTTTCCAAAATTCCAGCTGCCAGTATTCTCCCTCTTTGTGTAAACCTTGCACATTATGAGAGAAAAGGCATTAGAATTATTCCCAAAAGCATTATTATGCATAAAACACTATAAATAATAGTAGGAAAACATGATGCAAAATGGACGTGTCAACGCCCCCAAGCTTAGACCTCGCTAGTCCTTAAGCGAAAACCGAAATCGAAAAACATGTCCAAATGCTTAGAGAGAGATGTGTCTATAAAAACAAAATACGGACATAGAAGCATCATGCATATTATTATAACAGCAAAGAACTTTCACATAAAACTTTTAGCACAGAACTATTATCATATAAGTTTTTTTATATAACTTCCTATGAAAAAGTAACTGTTCATCACAATATTGAAGTATAAAGCATAAACCTTATTGAAAACCAACAAAGTATGTTCCCAGTCAACATTGCAACTACAATTAATCATATTTTCAGGAAGGGTCACGTGTCGGAGCCTTTAGGCAAGTCGACATACTCGACCATCATTTAATCTTCTATGATTGCTAACACTCACTACGTACCCATGAACAAAAAGTTTCAACCAGACACATAGAAAGATAGGGGATTATAGATTTGCCACCCAACATATTCACCTCAAGGGTGATGTCAACAATAATGACTCATGCCTACTCATATGTGCCTAGATCTTTCCTCACCACATGATGCTTGCAAAAAGAGAAAAATAAAAGGAATAGGGAAGAAAATTTTGACTCTTCATAAAAGTAAAGGCATAAAAGTAAAAGAGGCCCTTCGCAGAGGGAAGCAGAGGTTGTCATACGCTTATTTGTTTGTATGCCAAATCCCTTAATGCAATAGAATGTCACGTTGCATTGCCCCTTATGATAGCAACCTTTATTATGCAGTCTTTCACTTTTATTCTTTGCCATCACAAGTTCGTACAACGCTCAATTTTCTCTTACACTAAATGATCCAACACGTTTAGAAGAAGTTTTTATTGCCTTATTGCACCGATGACAACTTACTTGAAGGATCTTACTCAATCCGTAGGTAGGTATGGTGGACTCTTGAAATAAGATTTGGGTTAAGGTTTTTTGGATGCACAAGTAGTATCTCTACTTAGTGCGGAATTTTTGGCTAGAAAAGATATTGAGCAAGTGATAACCCACAAGTGTAGGGGATCGCAACAGCTTTCGAGGGTAAAGTATTCAACCCAAATTTATTGATTCGACACAAGGGGAGCCAAAGAATATTCTTGAGTGTTAGCAGTTGAGTTGTCAATTCAACCATACCTGGATAACTTAGTATCTGCAGCAAAGTATTTAGTAGCAAAGTAGTATGATAATAAAGGTAACGGTAGCGAAAGTAAAGATAAATGTTTTTGGGTTTTTGTAATAGTTGTAACAGTAGCAACGGAAAAGTAAATAAGCGAAGGACAATATGTGAAAAGCTCGTAGGCAATGGATCAGTGATGGATAATTATGCCGGATGCGATTCATCATGTAATAGCTATAACATAGGGTGACACAGAACTAGCTCCAGTTCATCAATGTAATGTAGGCATGTATTCCGTAAATAGTCATACTTGCTTATGGAAAAGAACTTGCATGACATCTTTTGTCCTACCCTCCTGTGGCAGCGGGGTCCTAGTGGAAACTAAGGGATATTAAGGCCTCCTTTCAATAGAGAACCGGAACAAAGCATTAGCACATAGTGAATACATGAACTCCTCAAACTATGGTCATCACCGAGAAGTATCCCAATAATTGTCACTTCGGGGTTGTCGGATCATAACACATAATAGGTGACTATAGACTTGCAAGATAGGATCAAGAACACACATATATTCATGAAAACATAATAGGTTCAGATCTGAAATCATGGCACTCAGGCCCTAGTGACAAGCATTAAGCATAGCAAAGTTATAGCAACATCAATCTCAGAACATAGTGGATACTAGGGATCAAACCCTAACAAAACTAACTTGATTACATCGTAAATCTCATCCAACCCATCACCGTCCAGCAAGCCTACGATGGAATTACTCACGACGGGCGGTGAGCATCATGAAATTGGTGATGGAGGATGGTTGATGATGACGACGTCGTGAATCCCCTCTCCGGAGCCCGAACGGACTCCAGATCAGCCCTCCCGAGAGAGATTAGGGCTTGGCGGCTCCATGTCGTAAAACGCGATGAAACGTTCTCTCTGATATTGTTCTCCCCGAACGTGAATGTATGGAGTTGGAGTTGAGGTCAGTGGAGGTCCAGGGGGCCCACGAGATAGAGGCGCGCCCTCTGTGGGCGGCTACTGTCTCATGGACAGGCCATGGGCCCCCTGATGTATTTCTTTCGCCCAGAAATTTTTATTAATTCCAAAAAGTGCCTCCGTGGATTTTCAGGACATCCGAGAACTTTTCTTTTCTACACATAAAACAACATCATGGCAGTTCTGGCTGAAAAACAGCGATCCGGGTTAGTTTCATTCAAATCATGCAAGTTAGAGTCCAAAACAAGGGCAAAAGTGTTTGTAAAAGTAGATACGTTGGAGACATATCAACTCCCCCAAGCTGAAACATTTGCTTGTCCTCAAGCAATTCAGTTGATAAACTTAAAATGATAAAGAAAAACTTTTACAAACTCTATTTGCTCTTGTTGTTGTAAACATGAAAAGCCAGCATTCAAGTTTCAGCAAATACTATGAACTAACCATACTCACAATAACACCTAGGTCTCACAATTACTCATATCAATAGCATAATCAGCTAGCGAGCCATAATAATAAAACTCGGATGACAACACTTTCTCAAAATAATCATAACATGATATAACAAAATGGTATCTCGCTAGCCCTTTCTGAGACCGCAAAACATAAATGCAGAGCACCTTTAAAGATCAAGGTGTTGGGGAACGTTGCATAAAATGAAAAATTTCCTACGTTCACCAAGATCAATCTATGAGTTCATCTAGCAACGAGAGAGAGGAGTGCATCTACATACCCTTGTAGATCGCGTGCGGAAGCGTTCTAGAGAACGGGGTTGAGGGAGTCGTTCTCGTCGTGATCCAAATAACCGGAGATCCTAGCGACGAACGGACGGCACCTCCGCGTTCAACACACGTACGGTCAGCATGGCGTCTCCTCCTTCTAGATCCAGCAAGGGGGGAGGAGAGGTTCATGAAGATCCAGCAGCACGACGGCGTGGTGGTGGATGCAGCAAGGCTCCGGCAGGGCTTCGCCAAGCAACTACGGGAGGGAGAGGTGTAGCAAGGAGGGGAGGGAGGCGCCAGGTGTTGGGTGCGGCTGCCCTCCCACCCCCCTCTTTATATAGGGACCCCAGGGGGGGGGGGGCGCCGGCCCTAGGAGATGGGATCTCCTAGGGGGGGCGGCGGCCAAGGGGTGGAGTGCCCCCCAAGGCAAGTGGGGCGCCCCCTCCCCTAGGGTTCCCAACCCTAGGCGCATGAGGGGGGCCCAGGGGGGCGCACCAGCCCACCAGGGGCTGGTTTCCCTCCCACTTCAGCCCATGGGGCCCTCCGGGATAGGTGGCCCAACCCGGTGGACCCCTGGGACCCTTCCGGTGGTCCCAGTACAATACCGATGGACCCCGAAACTTTCCCGATGGCCGAAACTCGACTTCCCATATATAATTCTTTACCTCCGGACCATTCCGGAACTCCTCATGACGTCCGGGATCTCATCCGGGACTCCGAACAACTTTCGGTTTTCTGCATACTCATATTCATACAACCCTAGCGTCAATCAACCTTAAGTGTGTAGACCCTACGGGTTCGGGAGACATGTAGACATGACCGGGACAGCTCTCGGTCAATAACCAACAGCGGGATCTGGATACCTATGTTGGCTCCCACAAGCTCCTCGATGATCTCATCGGATGAACCACGATGTCGAGGATTTAAACAACCCCGTATACAATTCCCTTTGACAATCGGTACGTTACTTGCCCGAGATTCGATCGTCGGTATCCCAATACCTCGTTCAATCTCGTTATCGCAAGTCACTTTACTTCATCAGTAATGCATGATCCCGTGACGGACACTTGGTCACTTTGAGCTCATTATGATGATGCATTACCGAGTGGGCCCAGAGATACCTCTCCGGTCACACGGAGTGACAAATCGATCTCGATCCGTGTCAACCCAATGAGACACTTTGGAGGTACCTGTATTGCACCTTTATAGTCACCAAGTTACGTTGTGACGTTTGGTACACCCAAAGCACTCCTACGGTATCCGGGAGTTACACGATCTCATGGTCTAAGGAAAAGATACTTGACATTGGAAAAAGCTCTAGCAAATGAACTACACAATCTTGTGCTATGCTTAGGATTGGGTCTTGTCCATCACATCATTCTCCTAATGATGTGATCCCGTTATCAATGACATCCAATGTCCATAGTCAGTGAAACCATGACTATCAGTTGATCAACGAGCTAGTCAACTAGAGGCTCACTTGGGACATATTGTGGTCTATGTATTCACACGTGTATTACGATTTCCGGATAATACAATTATAGCATGAATAAAAGACAATTATCATGAACAAGGAAATATAGTAATAATCCTTTTATTATTGCCTCTAGGGCATATTTCCAACAGTCTCCCACTTGCACTAGAGTCAATAATCTATTTACATTGTGATGAATCGAACACCCATAGAGTTCTGGTGTTGATCATGTTTTGCTCGCGGAAGAGGTTTAGTCAATAGATCTACGACATTCAGATCCGTGTGCACTTTACAAATTTCTATGTCTCCATCTTGAACATTTTCACGAATGGAGTTGAAGCGACGCTTGATGTGCCTGGTCTTCTTGTGAAACCTGGGCTCCTTGGCAAGTGCAATAGCTCCAGTGTTGTCACAGAAGAGTTTGATCGCCCCGACACATTGGGTATGACTCTAGGTCGGTGATGAACTCCTTCACCCAAATTGCTTCATGCGTTGCCTCCGAGGGTGCGATGTTCTCCGGTTCACATGTTGATCCCGCCAGGACGCTCTGCTTGCAGCTGGAGCAGCTTTCTGCTCCACCATTCAACTTATACACTATCCGGTTTGTGACTTAGAGTCATCCAGATCTGTGTCGAAGCTGGCGTCGACGTAACCCTTTACGACGAGCTCTTCGTCACCTCCATAAACGAGAAACATGTCCTTAGTCCTTTTCAGGTACTTCAAGATATTCTTGACCGCTGTCTAGTGTTTCTTGCCGGTATTAATTTGGTACCTTCCTACCAAACTTACGGCAAGGTTTACATCAGGTCTGGTACACAGCATGGCATACATAATAGATCCTATGGCTGAGGCATAGGGGATGACACTCATCTCTTCTATATCTTCTGCCATGGTCGGACATTGAGCCGAGCTCAATTTCACACCTTGTATGTCTGAGGCAAGAACCCTTTCTTGGACTGATCCATTTTGAACTTCTTCAATATCTTATCAAGGTATGTGCTTTGTGAAAGACCTATGAGGCGTCTCGATCTATCTCTATAGATCTTGATGCCTAATATATAAGCAGCTTCTCCAAGGTCCTTCATTGAAAAACTCTTATATCAAGTAGGCCTTAATGCTGTCCAAAAGTTCTGTATCATTTCCCATCAAAAGTATGTCATCTACATATAATATGAGAAATGCTACAAAGCTCCCACTCACTTTCTTGTAAACGCAGGCTTCTCCATAAGTCTGCATAAACCCAAACGCTTTGATCATCTCATCAAAGAGAATGTTCCAACTCCGAGATGCTTGCACCAGCCCATAAATGGATCGCTGGAGTTTTCATACCTTGTTCGCATTCTTAGGGTCGACAAAACCTTCTGGCTGCATCATATACAGTTCTTCCTTAAGATAACCGTTAAGGAATGCCGTTTTGACGTCCATTTGCCATATCTCATAATCATAGTATGCGGCAATTGCTAACATGATTCGGACGGACTTCAGCTTCGCTACGGAGAGAAATTCTCATCGTAGTCAACCCTTGAACTTGTCGATAACCCTTAGCAACAAGTCGAGCTTTATAGATGGTAACATTACCATCCGCGTCTGGCCTTTCTTCTTAAAGATCCATTTGTTTTCTATCGCCCGCCGATCATCGGGCAAGTCTGTCAAAGTCCATACTTTGTTTTCATACATGGATCCTATCTCGGATTGCATGGCTTCAAGCCATTTGTTGGAATCTGGGCCTTAATGCTTCTTCATAGTTCGAAGGTTCACCGTTGTCTAACAACATGATTTCCAGGACAGGGTTGCCATACCACTCTGGTGTGGAACATGTCCTTGTGGACCTATGAAGTTCAGTAGCAACTTGATCCGAAGTACCTTGATCATCATCATTAATTTCCTCTCCGGCTGGTGTAGGCACCACAGGAACATTTTCTGTGCTGCACTACTTTCCGGTTCAAGAGGTAGTACTTCATCAAGTTCTACTTTCCTCCCACTTACTCCTTTTGAGAGAAACTCTTTTTCGGAAAGGATCCATTCTTGGCAATAAAGATCTTGCCTTCGGATCTAAGGTAGAAGGTATACCCAATGGTTTCCTTTAGGGTATCCTATGAAGACACATTTTTTCGACTTGGGTTCGAGCTTTTCAGGTTGAAGTTTCTTGACATAAGCATCGCATCCCAAACTTTTAGAAACGACAGCTTAGGTTTCTTCCCAAACCATAATTCATACGGTGTCGTCTCAACGGATTTAGACGGTGCCCTATTTAAAGTGAATGTAGCTGTCCCTAGAGCGTATCCCCAAAATGATAGCGGCAAATCAGTAAGAGACATCATAGATCTCACCATATCCAATAGAGTGCGATTACGACGTTCGGACACACCGTTACACTGAGGTGTTCCAGGTGGCGTGAGTTGTGAAACAATTCCACATTTCCTTAAGTGTGTACCAAATTCGTGACTTAAATATTCTCCTCCATGATCTGATCGTAAGAACTTTATTTTTCGGTCACGTTGATTCTCTTCCTCATTCTGAAATTCCTTGAACTTTTCAAAGGTTTCAACTTGTGTTTCATCAAGTAGACATACCCATATCTACTTAAGTCGTCTGTGAGAGTGAGAACATAACGATATCCTCCGCGAGCCTCAATGCTCATTGGACCGCACACATCGGTATGTATGATTTCCAATAAGTTGGTTGCTCGCTCCATTGTTCCGAGAACGGAGTCTTGGTCATTTTGCCCATGAGGCATGGTTCGCATGTGTCAAATGATTCATAATCGAGAGACTCTAAAAGTCCATCAGCATGGGCTTTCTTCATGCGCTTGACACCAATGTGACCAAAAGGCGGCGATACAAGTATGTGGGACTATCGTTATCAACTTCACATCTTTTGGTATTCACACTATGAATATGTGTAACATCACGTTCGAGATTCATTAAGAATAAACCATTGACCATCGAGCATGACCATAAAAACACATCTCTCATATAAGCGAACAACAATTATTCTCGGATTTAAATGAGTAGCCATCTCGTATAAAACGAGATCCCGATACAATGTTCATGCTCAAACTTGGCACTAAATAACAATTATTGAGGTTTAAAACTAATCCCGTAGGTAAATGTAGAGGTAGCGTGCCGACGGCGATCACATCGACCTTGGAACCATTCCCGACGCCAAGATCGCCACCTCGTCCTTCGCCATGGGTCTCCGCTTATTCCGCAGCTCCTGTTGTGAGTTACAAATATGAGCACCGCACGGTATCAAATACTCGGGAGTTACTACGAGTCTTGGTAAGGTACACATCAATTACATGTATATCAAATATACCTTTAGTGTTGCTGCCTTCTTATGCGCTAAGTATTTGGGGCAGTTCCGCTTCCATGACCCTTCCCTTTGCAATAAAAAGCACTCACCTCAGGCTTGGGTCCATTCTTTGACTTCTTCCCGTAATCGGCTTATCGGGCGCTGCAACATCCTTGCCGTCCTTCTTGAAGTTCTTCTTACCCTTTCCCTTCTTGAACTTAGTGGTTTTATTGACCATCAACACTTGATGTTCCTTCTTGATTTCTACCTCTGCTGACTTTTAGCATTGAAAATACTTCAGAATAGTTTTCACCATCCCACGCATATCGTAGTTCATCACAAAGCTCTTGTAGCTCGGTGGGAAGCGATCAAGGATTCTGTCAATGACCGCCTCGTCCGGGAGGTTAATGTCCAGCTGGGACAGGCGGTTGTGCAACCCAGACATTTTGAGTATGTGCTCACTGAGAGAACTGTTTTCCTCCATCTTACAACTATAGAACTTGTCGGAGACTTCATATCTCGACCCGGCATGAGCTTGGAAAACCATTTTCAGCTCCTCGAACATCTCATATGCTCCGTGTTGCTCAAAACGCTTTTGGAGCCCCGGTTCTAAGCTGTAAAGCATGCCACACTGAACGAGGGAGTAATCATCAGCACGAGACTGCCAAGCGTTCATAACGTCTTGGTTCTCTCGGATGGGTGCTTCACCTAGCGGTGCTTCTAGGACATATTGTTTCTTGGCAGCTATGAGGATGATCCTCAGGTTCCGGACCCAGTCCGAATAGTTGCTGCCGTCATCTTTCAGCTTGGTTTTCTCTAGGAACGCGTTGAAGTTCATGGTGACATGAGCGTTGGCCATTTGATCTACAAGACATTTTTCAAAGATTTTAGACTATTGTTCATGATAATAAAGTTCATCTAATCAAATTATTTAATGAACTCCCACCAGATTTGACATCCCTCTAGTCATCTAAGTGTTACATGATCCGAGTCGACTAGGCCGTGTCCGATCATCACGTGAAGACGGACTAGTCATCGTCGGTGAACATCTCCATGTTGATCGTATCTTCCATACGACTCATGTTCGACCTTTCGGTCTCTTGTGTTCCGAGGCCATGTCTGTACATGCTAGGCTCGTCAAGTTAACCTAAGTGTTTTGCATGTGTAAAACTGTCTTACACCCGTTGTATGTGAACGTAAGAATCTATCACACTCGATCATCACGTGGTGCTCAAACGACGAACTTTAGCAACGGTGCACAGTTAGGAGAACACTTTTCTTGAAATTATTATGAGGATCATCTTATTTACTACCGTCGTTCTAAGTAAACAAGATGCAAAAACATGATAAACATCACATGCAATCAAATAGTAGTGACATGATATGGCCAATATCATACAGCTCCTTTTGATCTCCATCTTCGGGGCTCCATGATCATCTTTGTCACCGGCATGACACCATGATCTCCACCATCATGATCTCCATCATCGTGTCTCCATGATGTTGCTCGCCAACTATTACTTCTACTACTATGGCTAACACGTTTAGCAATAAAGTAAAGTAATTTACATGGCATTTCTTAATGACACGCAGGTCATACAAAAAATAAAGACAACTCCTATGGCTCCTGCCGGTTGTCATACTCATCGACATGCAAGTCGTGATTCCTATTACAAGAACATGATCTCATACATCACAATACATCATTCATCATACATCACAACTTTTGTCCATATCAAATCACAAGGCAATTGCTGCAAAAACAAGTTAGACGTCCTCTAATTGTTGTTGCATCTTTTACGTGGCTGCAATAGGGTTCTGGCAAGAACGTTTTCTTACCTACGAAAAAGCCACAACGTGATTTGTCAACTTCTATTTACCCTTCATAAGGACCCTTTTCGTCGAATCTGCTCCAACTAAAGTGGGAGAGACAGACACCCGCTAGCCACCTTATGCAACTAGTGCATGTCAGTCGGTGGAACCTGTCTCACGTAAGCGTATGTGTAAGGTCGGTCCGGCCGCTTCATCCCACAATACCGCTTGAAGCAAAATAAGACTAGTAGCGGCAAGAAAGTTGACAACATCTACGCCCACAACAAATTGTGTTCTACTCATGCAATAGAGAACTACGCATAGACCTAGCTCATGATGCCACTGTTGGGGAACGTTGCATAAAATAAAAAAATTCCTACGTTCACCAAGATCAATCTATGAGTTCATCTAGCAACGAGAGAGAAGAGTGCATCTACATACCCTTGTAGATCGCGCGCGGAAGCGTTCAAGAGAACGGGGTTGAGGGAGTCGTACTCGTCGTGATCCAAATCACGGAGATCCTAGCGCGAGCAGACGGCACCTCCGCGTTCAACACACGTACGGTCAGCGTGACGTCTCCTCCTTCTTGATCCAGCAAGGGGGGAGGAGAGGTTGATGAAGATCCAGCAGCTCGACGGCGTGGTGGTCGATGCAGCAGGGCTCCGGCAGGGCTTCGCCAAGCAACTACGGGAGGGAGAGGTATAGCAAGGAGGGGAGGGAGGCGCCAGGTGTTGGGTGCGGCTGCCCTCCCACCCCTCTTTATATAGGGACCCAGGCGCCCGGCCCCTAGGAGATGGGATCTCCTAGGGGGCGGCGGCCAAGGGGTGGAGTGCCCCCAAAGGCAAGTGGGCGCCTCCCCTAGGGTTCCCAACCCTAGGCGCATGAGGGGGCCCAAGGGCGCACCAGCCCACCAGGCTGGTTCCCTCCCACTTCAGCCCATGGGGCCCCTCCGGGATAGGTGGTCCCACCGGTGGACCCAGGAACCTTCCGGTGGTCCCGGTACAATACAGTGGACCCCAAACTTTCCCGATGGCCGAAACTCGACTTCCCATATATAATTCTTTACCTCCGAACCATTCCGGAACTCCTCGTGACGTCCGGGATCTCACCCGGGACTCCGACCAACTTTCAGTTTGCTGCATGCTCATATTCATACAACCCTAGCGTCACCGAACCTTAAGTGTGTAGACCCTACGGGTTCGGAGACATGTAGACATGACCGGACAGCTCGGTCAATAACCAACAGCGGGATCTGGATACCCATGTTGGCTCCCACAAGCTCCTAGATGATCTCATCGGATGAACCACGATGTCGAGGATTTAAACAACCCCGTATACAATTCCCTTTGTCAATCGGTACGTTACTTGCCCGAGATTCGATCGTCGGTATCCCAATACCTCGTTCAAGCTCGTATCGGCAAGTCACTTTACTGCACCGTAATGCATGATCCCGTGACCAGACACTTGGTCACTTTGAGCTCATTATGATGATGCATTACCGAGTGGGCCCAGATACCTCTCCGTCATACACGGAGTGCAAATCCCAGTCTCGATCCGTGTCAACCCAACAGACACTTTCGGAGGTACCTGTAGTGCACCTTTATAGTCACCCAGTTACGTTGTGACGTTTGGTACACCCAAAGCACTCCTACGGTATCCGGGAGTTACATGATCTCATGGTCTAAGGAAAAGATACTTGACATTGGAAAAAGCTCTAGCAAACGAACTACACGATCTTGTGCTATGCTTAGGATTGGGTCTTGTCCATCACATCATTCTCCTAATGATGTGATCCCGTTATCAATGACATGCAATGTCCATAGTCGAGAAACCATGACTATCTCGTTGATCAACGAGCTAGTCAACTAGAGGCTCACTAGGGACATATTGTGGTCTATGTATTCACATGTGTATTACGATTTCCGGATAATACAATTATAGCATGAATAAAAGACAATTATCATGAACAAGGAAATATAATAATAATCCTTTTATTATTGCCTCTAGGGCATATTTCCAACACAAGGACTGACTAAACATTGTAATTCATGGTAAAAGAGATCCAGTCAAGTCATACCCAATATAAACCAATAGTAATGAATGCAAATGACAGTGTGCTCTCCAGCGGGTGCTTTTCAAGAAGAAGGGTGATGACTGAACATAAAAGTAAATAGATAGGCCCTTCAGAGAGGGAAGGTGGATTTGTAGAGGTGCCAGAGCTCGATTTTAAAATAGAGATTGAATAACATTTTGAGCGGCATACTTTTGATGTCAACGCAACAACTATGAGATGGCTGTATCTTCCATACTACATGCATTATAGGCAGTTCCCAAACAGAATGGTAAAGGTTTATACTCCCCCAACCACCAACAAGCATCAATCCATGGCTTTCTCGAAACAACGAGTGCCTCCAACTAACAACAGCCCTGGGGGAGTTTTGTTTACTTATCTTGATTTTCTTTGATCTTTTTGGATCATGGGACTCGGCATCCTGGTTACCGGCCCTTTCTCGTGAATGAGGAGCGGAGTCCACTCCTCGTGAGAATAACCCACCTAGCTGTAACACCCCAAAAATTTAACCATATTTTGTTTATTAAAATTTTGCCAGGGGATTAAAAATTTTACTTTCTGGATTTTACATTGATTTGAGAACCTCTCTTTTCTTTGATATTGTGGAGTTTTCACCCCAAGTGAAAACTTTTCAAAAATATTGTTGGACTTTTATACCCTCTCAAGAAACATTTATTTTATCAGTGGAAATTATTTACATGATTATTCTCCATGAGCTTTATTCTTTTAAAAATGGTTTTTTTATAAGTTTTGGATTCCAATTGCACTACAACCCTTTCATAAATTTATTTAAAAATCCCACCAAAATTTGGGGATGACATATGAGCTCCCTAAATCACTTTTATGAAAAAAGATCATTTAGCATTTGGAGAATTTGAACTCTACACCAAGTTTTCAAATCTGGTCCACATTGCACTTTTGCACTACAACCTATTTGAATATTATTTTAAAACTTCCACCAAAATTAGGGGAGGTCAGTAGGAGTATATAATTCAACTTTATGCAAAAACCTATGAGTGTTCTTTGAAAAATTTGAGCAAATCATCCTCTTTTGCTCTCTGGTTCAGTTTGGCATTTTCTACTGCCACCATATTTTAACTTGCCCTTTTTCCCATGACTCTTTTTCCTACTTATAGACCACCCTGCAAAACCCTTAAGACCAGGAGAGTGGACCCATTGGAGTATGTTTGGTCCATGAAATGATGCCCTTTTGTTTCTGTCCAGAATTGGTTTTCTCAAAAACTTGCACTAACAAGTTTCTGTTTTTGCCAAACTAACCTTACCACCTTCTTTAGCTTCTAAAGAGACTATGATCTGGAGTTTTTGGCCACCCCAAGAGATGCCTAGATGCCCATGACATTCTGTCGAGCACTTTGTGTGCATGGCTAGATTTGGCATGATTTTTAGTTGGCATTGTGAGCATGACTCTCTGACCTAACTAACTTGTCCACTAAGCTCCTAGCTAACCCTAACACAGGCCTGTTAACTACCAGCAACATCCGAGCTCTCTAACACGCGGTGGCATTTCGTCGAGCACTGGCGTCGAAGGTATACTGGCGCCAGTATGTGGCTGCTTTCTGCAATCGCAGACGGTCGCCGCGTCTTGCCCCTGGCCTTTCCTCACCTGCAGAGCCATGCCTGTCCTCATCCACTCACCAGCACCCTCCAGGCCGCCCCTGGAGCTCCACAACGCCGCCTTTCAGTCGGGTCAGGGTGGCAGCCGGCCCGGCCAGCTAGGGCTCTGCCGCAGACGGCGCCGCCTGAGCCACCCGCGCGCGCATGCTCGCCCGCTTGAGCAGTGGGGAGATCGTCGGAATGCGCCGACCAGGCCCAATCACCTCCACGTCGCCCTGCTGGAACAGGACGGCGGTTTGCCGGCGTCCTTATCTACGGCCGCGGAACCGACCTAGCTACGCTATAAATGTTGACCCCCGAGCTCTTCCAAACCCCCAGGCTGCCTCAAGCCATCCTCCTAGAGTTCCCCTAGCCCGCAATCGACGGAGGGAGGCCGTCTTCCTTGCCTCCAGCCCGGTTCGGCCGCCGCCACGTCCAGTCCGCTACGTCGCAACAGGGGCCTTCCCGTCCATCCAGCACCACCACCCGACTCCCCTCGATCTTGCGGAGCTACCGAACACCTCAAACTCGATCGAGAACCACCGTAGCGTGAACCCCCAATTCTCCCGAAGCCACTGGCCGCCGCAAAGCTCGTCGCCGGCAACTCTTCGTCCCCACCTACCTAATGACCACCGAGAGGACCGCCATGGACTGGCGGATCCATCCCTGCCCTCAGAACCCCGCAGGGAACCGCCATTCGCCGGTGTTGATCGCCAGAGCTCCGGGTCCGCTCGGGCAGAGGAGGGAGAAGCCGGGCGACTGGTGGGCCCAAGGGACCCACTGTCAGTGACCCCGAGCCGATCCACGCTGGCGTAAGTGAAAACGTAAAACTCAGTGTACGCTTACCCCCCCCCCCTCGAACCGTTTTTTTTCTGTTCTTTTATTTATTTACTAAAAACACAACTTTGACTGGACATACCTTTTAAAATAAAACTCCAAATGAGTTGATTCTTTTTCCTACCTCTCAAATTTTACCTAGTTTATTTTAAGATTTATTTCAAAAATAATTAAGAAAACTTTTTGTACTGTTTTAAAATTTGTGTTAATTTGAATATTTTCAAAATAGGATTTTTGAAGATGAAGGCAACTTTCAAAAATTTGGGAATGCATCCTGCCTCTCCACAACTTGAAGGGAAGCATTCGGAACCCTGGCATAATATTGTCGTGTGTTGTTTGACACGGTTACAACACCCCTCGTCTCGGAGTTTTCGTGATTATATATGATGATATGAACATGCTCATGAGTGCATATTGATGATTCCGTGCTATTGGAATTTGATTCCTTGTGATAGTAATCACCAACGGATGCCTTTCATGCATACCGGAAGGAATCCGGGAAAGCCTCTGTCTTGGGTAGACACGGGCTTGTCTCTAGTCCTCCGTCGGGACGGTTGTGTCCGGTACGGCATGAGGAGGTATGACGAGTGGTGATTCTGTCTGTTAGTTGAAATATACTCCCTCCGTCCCATAATGTAAGACGTTTTTGACACTAGTGTAGTGTGAAAAAACGTCTTACATTATGGGACGGAGGGAGTATTTGTTATGCTAATCATGCAGGGAATACTTAAACCTCCTGAGTCGACCATAGATCGAGTCTTGTTTTGGTAACCCCCATACTTGTTTCGTACTACCACTTGTCCCTGCCATAGGTAGGGTACGGTTCAGTAAGTCGTCAACCCCTTTCCTAGCACACACACCATACAGAGAGGCCATGGTGGAAGATACTGGAGGCATCCGGTAGGCATGCCACCGTGTCCGGGGGCATGGGTGTTTTTGGTTGGAGCCAAAGGGGTAGCTCCCCTAGTTTGCGCACTTAGAGTTTCCATGCTAAGTCGAGGTTGTAGCCTCCCCACTTAGAGTTTCGCTTAATGGGTGTTGTGGGTGATTCCAGACACCGGTAAGTTAGGCTGGTGTGTGCGGTTAGGTGTGTTTTCAATTAAAAGACCGTAAGCGAAATTAGTCCCGATGGACTAAAGGAATCCGTTACTCGTGGGTAAAGAGTACACCCTCTGCAGAGATTATATCTATTCGAATAGCTGTGTCCATGGTTAAGGACTACAGTCTGGGATGGGTCAAGTGTCGGTCTTAGTGTCGGTCTTCGGAGGAACAACTGCTAAGCCAGAACATTGATTATGACATGTGACATATGGTGATTATGATTATTATTATTGTGGACTAACTATTTACATTATTTGATTTATTGAGTATCCCTGGGACGCTTCTACCTCCTGGATATTCACTATGATCACTTTTATATAAGCCCTTTATGTGGTGTCATTTGGGGCCTAATCGTGGCATGCTCGTTATTCCTTTTATTTATAAGCCCTTTATGTGGTGGTGCTGAGACGCCCGACTGTGGCATGCTCGTTATTCCTTTTATTTATAAGCCCATTGTGTGGTGTCGCTGAGACGCCCGACTGTGGCATGCTTGTTATTCCTTTTATTTATAAGCCCTTTATGTGGTGTCGCTAAGGCCTTTGATCGTGTAACATGCTTGTTATTATTTACTTTATAAGCCCTTTATGTGGTGTCGCTCAGGGCGCCCGATCAGGATGCTTGTCATTTCTTTTATTTATAAGCCCTTTATGTGGCGCCACTCGTATCGCCTTGACTAAGGCTTGTTTTATATTAATATCCTTCGAGAAGCCGCTTGCATAATTCGATCGGTGCAATCTATTTCTACTCCTGTATTGCATATTCGTGTTATATACAAATAACCCCGCCTGCGTGCATCACGGATTGTTATTTTATGACTGACGTTGTGATCATAGAATATTTCAGAGCATGATTATCATTTGTTATGTTACACCTGTGTTCATAATGTTTGCGAGTACATTCAAAAGTACTCACTGGCTTGTCCCTGGCTATTGTCTTGGCCAGATTTCTTGCATGGAGAGGAGCGTTGCGATGACAGCCCCGGAACCCACGCAGTGGTGATAGCAGTCTCGCGAAGATAGGAGTTACCCAGGTCAGCTGTTCCTTTGGGAAATGGAGTCCCATAGACGCAGATGAATCACAGACCGCTTCCGCCATCAGCCAAGAGAAACCAATTGACGTACTCATAGGCCATAATGGTCTTGTACTACAAAGTTTGTACTTTTCTTGAAATTTCTGTATCAAGTTAGTGCCTCATCAGCTAACAGTAATCGTGGGTCTGGTGAGCACAAGGGCCATTTTTTGGGAAATTGATATCCCGAAAATCCAGTTCTGACACTAGCATGGAAGATATAGGCAGCCCTAGTTGTAACATGAGCTGCTCGAGCATACAAAACAAAATTTCATTTGAAGGTTTAGAGTTTGGCACATACAAATTTACTTGGAACGGTAGGTAAATACCGCATATAGGAATGTATAGTGGACTCATATGGAACAACTTTGGGGTTTAAGGAGTTTCGATGCACAAGCAGTATTCCCGCTTAGTACAGGTGAAGGCAAGCAAAAGACCGGGAAGCGACCAACTGAGAGAACGACAACAGTCATAAAAATGCATTAAAATTAATTCACACCGAGTACAAGCATGAGTAGGATATAATCCACCATGAACATAAATATCATGAAGGCTATGTTGATTTGATTCAACTACATGCATGAACATGTGCCAAGTCGAGTCACTCAATTCATTCAAAGGAGGATACCATCCCATCATATCACATCATAATCATTCTAATAGCATGTTGGCATGCAAGGTAAACAATTATAACTCATAGCTAATCAAGCATGGCACAAGCAACTATAATCTCTAAATGTCATTGCAAATATGTTTAACTCATAATAGCTGACTCAGAAATGATGAACTCATATTTACAAAAACAAGAGAGGTCGAGTTCATACCATCTTTTCTCATCCCAATAAGTCCATCATATATCGTCATTATTGCCTTTCACTTGCACGACCGAACAATGTGTATAATAATAAGAGTGCACGTGCATTGGACTAAGCTGGAATCTGCAAGCATTCAACTCAAGAGAGAAGACAGGGTAATATGGGCTCTAAGTTAAATAAACAATCATGCATATGAGAGCCATTAAACATTTTCAATATGGTCTCCTCGACCCCCAAAGGAAAGAAAATAAAATAAAACTATTTACACGGGAAAGCTCCCAACAAGTAAGAAGAAGAACTAGAAATCTTTTTGGGTTTTCATTTTAATTTCTACTACAAGCATGGAAATTAAACTAACTATTTTTTTGGTTTTTCTTAAGGTTTATCAATCACACAAGAAGAAAGCAAGAAAAAGAAATTTAAACTAACATGGATAATACAGTGAAAGAGTATGAGCACCGACGACTAGTGTGTGAACATGAATGTAAAGTCGGTGAGAAATACGTACTTCCCCAAGCTTAGGCTTTTGGCCTAAGTTGGTCTAATACCAAGGATCGCCTGGCTGATATCCATAAGTGAAACCGGGGTCGTACTAAGATGCAGCGTGATACGTCTCCAACGTATCTATAATTTTTGATTGCTCCATGCTATATTATCTACTGTTTTAGGCAATATTGGGCTTTATTATCCACTTTTATATTATTTTTGGGACTAACTTATTAACTGGAGGCCCAGCCCAGATTTGCTGTTTTATGCCTATTTCAGTGTTTCGAGGAAAAGGAACATCAAACGGAGTCAAAACGGAACGAAATCAACTGGAGAAGTTATTTTTGGAAGGAAACCCACCTGATAGACTTGGACTCTACGTTAGAAGATACGGGAGATCGCCACGATGGTGGGGGGCACGCCCACCCCCCTAGGGTGCGCCCCCTACCTAGTGGGGCCCCCGTAGCTCCACCAACGTACCCCTTGCACCCATATATACCTACGTAACGTGAAACTTCCAGAACAGAGATTATATCGGGAGTTCCGCCGCCGCAAGCCTCTGTAGCCACCAAAAATCTCTCGGGAGCCCGTTCCGGCACCCTGCCGGAGGGGGAACCCATCACCTGTGGCCATCTTCATCATCCCGGCGCTCTCCATGACGAGGAGGGAGTAGTTTACCCTCGAGGCTGAGGGTATGTACAGTAGCTATGTGTTTGATCTCTTTCTCTCTCTCTCGTGTTCTTGATTTGGCACGATCTTGATGTATCGCGAGCTTTGCTATTATAGTTGGATCTGATGTTTCTTCTCCCCCTCTACTCTCTTGTAATGAATTGAGTTTTCCCCTTGAAGTAATCTTATCGGATTGAGTCTTTAAAGATTTGAGAACACTTGATGTATGTCTTGCCGTGTTTATCTATGGTGACAATGGGATATCATGTGCCACTTGATGTATGTTTTGGTGACCAACTTGCGGGTTCCACCCATGAACCTATGCATAGGGGTTGGCACACGTTCTTGACTCTCGGTAGAAACTTTGGGGCACTCTTTGAAGTACTTTGTGTTGGTTGGATGAATCTGAGATTGTGTGATGCATATCGTATAATCATGCCCACGGATACTTGAGGTGACAATGGAGTATCTAGGTGACATTAGGGTTTTGATTGATTTGTGTCTTAAGGTGTTATTCTAGTATGAACTCTAGGGCTGTTTGTGACACTTATAGGAATAGCCCAATCGGATTGATTGGAAAGAATAACTTTGAGGTGGTTTCGTACCCTACCATAATCTCTACGTTTGTTCTCCGCTATTAGTGACTTTGGAGTGACTCTTTGTTGCATGTTGAGGGCTTATTATATGATCTATCTATGTTATTATTGTTGAGAGAACTTGCACTAGCGAAAGTATGAACCCTAGGCCTTGTTTCCTATCATTGCAATACCGATTACGCTCACTTTTACCACTTGTTACCTTGCTGTTTTTATAATTTCAGATTACAAATACTCTTATCTACTATCTATTTTGCACTTGTATCACCATCTCTTCGCCGAACTAGTGCACCTATACAATTTACCGTTGTATTGGGTGTGTTGGGGAGACAAGAGGTTCTTTGTTATTTGGTTGCAGAGTTGTTTGAGAGAGACCATCTTCATCCTACGCCTCCCACGGATTGATAAACCTTAGGTCATCCACTTGAGGGAAATTTGCTACTGTCCTACAAACATGTGCACTTGCAGGCCCAACAACGTCTACAAGGAGAAGGTTGCGTAGTAGACATCAAGCTCTTTTCTGGCGCCGTTGCTGGGGAGGTGAATGTTTGAAGGTATATCTTTAGATCTTGCAATCGAATCTTTTTGTTTCTTGTTGTAGTACTAGTCTAGTTTATAAAAGAAAATTAAAAAAATGGAATTAAGTTTGTCTCACATGCTTCACCTTTTAAATATATTTCGTGAGTATGATGGAAAGGAAAATTGTGCCAAAGTGTTAGAAGAAGAATGCATTAAAATATTTGGCACTAAATATTTGAATGATGAGCATGATTTCAATGTTGTTAGTATGAATTCCTTGAATATCCATGATGCTAATGATGTGCAAGGCCACAAGCTTGGGGAAGCTGTGTTTGATGAAGATGATATTTTTTGTCCCCCAAGCTTTGATGAGCAAAATTACTATGATGAAAGCATGCTTCCTATCTATGATGATTATTGTGATGACACGTATGCTTTAATGAATAATGATGACCATGAAACTTGTCATCTTGATCTTAATTTTCAATCACATGATAGTTATTTTGTCAAGTTTGCTCCCACTATTATTCATGAGAAGAAATTAGCTTATGTGGAGAGTAATAAAAATTCTATGCTTGTAGATCATGAAAAGAATGATTTAGGTGCTGGTTATATTGTTGAATTCATTCATGATGCTACTGAAAATTATTATGAGGGAGGAATATATGCTTGTAGGAATTGCAATAATATCAAGTTTCCTCTCTATGTGTTGAAAATTTCGAAGTTATGCTTGTTTTGCCTTCCTATGCTAGTTGATTATTGTTCCCATAAGTTGTTTGCTCACAAAATCCCTATGCATAGGAAGTGGGTTAGACTTAAAAGTGCTAGTCATATTCTTCATGATGCTCTCTTTATGTTTCAATTCTTATCTTTTATGTGAGCATCATTGAAATCATCATGCCTAGCTAGGGCTTTAAACGTTAAGCGCTTGTTGGGGAGGCAACCCAATTTTATTTTAGTTTCTTGCTTTTTGGTTCTGTTTAGTAATAAATAATCCATCTAGCTTCTGTTTAGATGTGGTTATGTGTTTTAATTAGTGTTTGTGCCAAGTGGAACCTTTGGGAAGACTTGGGTGAAGTCTTAATGATCATGTTGTAAAAAACAGAAACTTTAGCGCTCACGGGATTAGCTAGAACTTTTTACTGGAAAGTGATATTTAGTTGATTCTTTTTGCAGATGATTACTAGACAAATTCCATGAAGTTTGGAGTTCCAGAAGTTTCGTTAGTTACAGATTACTACAGACTGTTCTGTTTTTGACAGATTCTGTTTTCATTGTGTTGTTTGCTTATTTTGATGAATCTATGGCTAGTAAAATAGTTTATAAACCACAGAGAAGTTGGAATACAGTAGGTTTAACACCAAAATAAATAAAGATTGATTTCATTAAAGTACCTTGAAGTGGTGTTTTGTTTTCTTTAGCTAGCAGAGCTTATGAGTTTTCTCGTTAAGTTTTGTGTTGTGAAGTTTTCAAGTTTTGGGTAAAGATTCGATGGACTATGGAATAGGGAGTGGCAAGAGCCTAAGCTTGGGGATGCCCAAGGCACCCCAAGGTAATATTCAATAGTAGCCAAAAGCCCAACCTTGGGGATGCCCGGAAGGCATCCCTCTTTAAATCTTCGTTCATCGGTAACTTTACTTGGAGCTATATTTTTATTCACCACATGATATGTGTTTTGCTTGGAGCGTCATTTTATTTTGTTAGTAGTTTCTTGCTGTTATTTATAATAATGTTTTTCATCTTTAGTTTCAATAAAGAAGTCAAGGATTGCCTTTGCCATGCTTATTTTGGTACAATACATGTTGCTGTCTGAAAACAGAAAGTTTACCGTTGTTGCAAAAATTCCCTAGAAAAGTCAGAGAGTGGTATAATTGAATCTTTTTCCATATTGATCTCTGATAAATTTATTACAGTGGGAATTTTATTTCATAATTTTTGGAGTTAGGGAAGTATTGATACTCTTGCATTCTTTACAGACTGTACTGTTTTGGCAGATTGCTGTTATGTTTGCATTGTTTGCATATGTTTGCTTGTTTAATGATTCTATTTAAGGATAGGAGTATTAAATATGCAGAGGAATTTAGTATGCAATGTTGAATAATAATTTTTGTGATTTGGTACAGTAGAAAATGATCAGGTTTTGCATTGGTTTATACTAACCTATCTCACGAGTTCTTGTTGAGTTTGGTGTGGAGGAAGCTTTCGAGATTTAGGAAACCATGATATCAGAGGAATTAAGGGGACACAAAAGTTCAAGCTTGGGGATGCCTAAGGCACCCCAAGAAAATATTTCAAGAAGTCTCAAGCATCTAAGCTTGGGGATGCCCCGGTAGGCATCCCACCTTTCTCCAACAATTATCGGTTAGTATCGGTTGAACCTAAGTTTTTGCTTCTTCACATGAGTGGTGCTATCCTTGCAATGAAGTTTTATCTAGCTTTGCTTGCTGTTGGAATACAATACCAAGATCTGAAACTCCTTAATGTTAAAGAGTCTTCACATAGTTGCACAATTATTCGACTACTCATTGATCTTCACTTATAACTTTTGGAGTAGTTTGTTGTTTGCTCTAGTGCTTCACTTATATATTTTAGAGCACAATGATGGTTTTATTTTGAAGAAATAGATGAACTCTCATGCTTCACTTATATTATTTTGAGAGTCTTAAATAGCATGGTAATTTTCTTAAATAATCCTAATATGCTAAGCATACAAGATTTGTAAGAATTCTTATGAGTGTGTTGAATACTAAGAAAGGTTTGATGCTTGATAATTGTTTTGAGATATGAAGATGGTGATATTAGAGTCATGCTAGTTGAGTAGTTGTGAATTTGTTAAATACTTGTGTTAAAGTTTGTGATTCCGTAGCTTGCACGTGTATGTGAACCGTTATGTGATGAAGTCGGAGCATGATTTATTTATTGATTGTCTTCCTTATGAGTGGCGGTCGGGGACTGACGATGGTCTTTTCCTACCAATCTATCCCCTAGAAGCATGCGGCGTAATAATTTGCTTTGATAACTTCTAGATTTTTGCAATAAGTATATGAGTTCTTTATGACTAATGTTGAGTCCATGGATTATACGCACTTTTTCCCATCCTTCCACCATTGCTAGCCTCTCTAATCAGTGCACTTTTAGCGGTATCATACACCCACCATATATCTTCCTCAAAACAGCCACCATACCTACCTATTATGGCATTTCCATAGCCATTCCGAGATATATTGCCATGCAACTTTCCACCGTTCGTTTATTATGACACACTCCCTCATTGTCATATTGCTAGCAGGATCTTGGAGTTGACATCGTATTTGTGGCAAAGCCACCGTTCATAATTCTTTCATACATGTCACTCATGTTTCATTGCATATCCCGGTACACCGCCGGAGGCATTCATATAGAGTCCTATTTTGTTCTAAGTATCGAGTTGTAATTCTTGAGTTGTAAGTCAATAAAAGTGTGATGATCATCATTATTAGAGCATTATCCCAGTGAGGAAAGGATGATGGAGACTATGATTCCCCCACAAGTCGGGATGAGACTCCGGACGAAAAATAAAAAAAGAGAAAAAAAAAGAGGCCATAAAAAAAAGAGAAAAGGCCCAAATAAAAAAATAAAAACATGAAAAAAATGAGAGAAAAAGAGAGAAGGGGCAACGCTACTATCCTTCTACCACACTTGTGCTTCAAAGTAGCACCATGATCTTCATGATAGAGAGTCTCCTATGTTGTCACTTTCATATATTAGTGGCCATTTTTCATTATAGAACTTGGCTTGTATATTCCAATGATGGGCTTCCTCAAAATTGCCTAGGTCTTCGTGAGCAAGCGAGTTGGATGCACACCCACTTAGTTTCTTTTGTTGAGCTTTCATATACTTATAGCGCTAGTGCATCCGTTGCATGGCAATCCCTACTCACTCACATTGATATCTATTGATGGGCATCTCCGTAGCCCGTTGATATGCCTAGTTGATGTGAGACTGTCTTCCCTCTTTTTTTATTCTCCACAACCACCATTCTGTTCCACATATAGTGCTATGTCCATGGCTCATGCTGATGTATTGCGTGAAGATTGAAAAAGTTTTGAGAATGTCAAAAGTATGAAACAATTGCTTGGCTTGTCATCGGGGTTGTGCATGATTTAAATACTTTGTGTGGTGAAGATAGAGCATAGCAGGACTATATGATTTTGTAGGGATAACTTTCTTTGGCCATGTTATTTTGAGAAGACATAATTGCTTTCTTAGTATGCTTGAAGTATTATTATTTTATGTCAATAAGAACTTTTGTCTTGAATCTTTCAGATCTGAATATTCATATCACAAGTAAGAAGAATTACATTGAAATTATGCCAACTAGCATTCCACATCAAAATTATCTTTTTATCATTTACCTACTCGAGGACGAGCAGGAATAAAGCTTGGGGATGCTTGATACGTCTCCAACGCATCTATAATTTTTGATTGCTCCATGCTATATTATCTACTCTTTTAGGCAATATTGGGCTTTATTATCCACTTTTATATTATTTTTGGGACTAACTTATTAGCGGAGGCCCAGCCCAGTTGTTGTTTTATGCCTATTTCAAAGGTGTTTGAGGAAAAGGAATATCAAACGGAGTCAAAACGGAACGAAATAAACTAGAGAAGTTATTTTTGGAAGGAAACCCACCTGATAGACTTGGACTCTACGTCAGAAGATACGGGAGCTGGCTACGAGGGTGGGGGTGCGCCCATCCTCCTAGGGCGCGCCCCCTGCCTCGTGGGGCCCCCGTAGCTCCACCGACGTACCCCTTGCACCCATATATACCTACTTATCGTAAAACTTCCAGAACAGAGATTAGATCGGGAGTTCCGCCGCCGCAAGCCTCTGTAGCCACCAAAAACCTCTCGGGAGCCCATTAGGCACCTATGGGAGGAACCCATCACCGGTGGCCATCTTCATCATCTCGGCGCTCTCCATGACGAGGAGGGAGTAGTTCACCCTCGGGGCTGAGGGTATGTACTAGTAGCTATGTGTTTGATCTCTCTCTCATGTTCTTGATTTGGCACGATCTTGATGTATCGCGAGCTTTGTTATTATAGTTGAATCTTATGTTTCTTCTCCCCCTCTACTCTCTTGTAATGAATTGAGTTTTCCCCTTGAAGTAATCTTATCAGATAGATTCTTTAAAGATTTGAGAACACTTAATGTATGTCTTACCGTGTTTATCTATGGTGACAATGGGATATCAGTGCCACTTGATGTATGTCACTGGTAGAATAAGGGCCTATTGTCCCGGTTGGTGAGGGCCTTTAGTCCCGGTTCCTGAACCGGGACTAATGGGTCGGTACTAATGTCCTGGCCCTTTAGTCCGGTTCAGTCGAACCTGGACAGATGGGCCTCCATGGGCTTTGTCTTGTTGAGCCCAGGCGGGAGGCCTTTAGTCGGTTGGTGGCACCAACCGGGACCAATAAACATCCACGTGTCGACATTTTAGGGCTTGGTTTTTTGAAAGGGGGGGTTGGGGTTTTTGGGGGTTTAATTTAGGTGTTTCATATATTGTGTTAGCTAGCTAATTAATACAGAGAAGTGTCCTCTCTTCGTCCGTGCTTGGTCGACGCTACGTACTATACATACGTATAGAGAGGACTAGCTAGACACGCTAAGATGGAAACAGAAGATCGTCATGAAAATATATGCATACAGAGAGAAGTGATATCGACCACCTCTCCTTCTCCGAGAGACTGGTCGAACAACAAGTTCTCGTATATCTATCCGACACTACCGGCTACATATATACAATAATTATCTTTTACAAATATAATCTCCTAACATACGGACGCTGCGTGGTCCACATAGTATTCTCCGTCTTCAGCGGTCACATGGTCAAGAAAGAATGCCGCCAATTCCTCTTGAATTGCTGCATGCGATCTGGTGCTAGGAGTTCATCCGCATCGAAACATCTAATTTTAAGAAGGGGTCAATACATATATATATGAATGAATGAAACTCAACACAAATGATGGTAATAAAATAAAATTGTGAATATTGTTATTTACGCACTTCATATTGTTTGTCGAGTAGCCCGCTCACAGTGTCGTGTGGCGGATGGACTCGCAAATGTAGTATCCATAGAAATCATTCCCTTGTTGCTGCCACAACCACTTTACAAGAAATAGAGGTTAATCAAACTGATAATTAGCAAGCATGTTAAATGGTATTGATGAAACTAGCGCTTGAATCACTAGGAGATGCTTGGAATATGCTACTATAGTACTTACTTTCGGGTGTCTAAATTGCAGCTTCTTCGGCAGTCCGGGAGCTTTTTTGGTGAATTTTCTCCAAACCCTGCCATACAAAGAAAACAATTACTTGATATCAGAAATGAACAAAGTTGCTGATATGGTGGATAATGATCGGTTTAACTTACTTCTCGGGCATTTCAGGTCATGTCCGCATACTCCTCGGATTTTTTTTCGTTTGGAGTCTAAGACAGTTACTACTCCTGCTCAAGCTTAATCTCTAGGAGAATATAGTGGTAGCTACGCACGCATGCATAACTCATCAATATTACATTACTATAACCTGGACTAATAAGGAAACCGAATATGCCACAAGACAAGAACACTCACCTGAAGTTGTAAGGAAAGAGTATTATATCTTTGTGTTCATTTATTACCAACGATTGTAGCAAGTTGGCCTCAGTATTTTCGTCATGAAATTTAACCTCAATTGCATCTATGCGATATGTGTTAATGAACCTAATATCACCCACTTGTCTTTTCTTCAATTCCGCGATCTTCAATCTACATAATATAGTGAGGATAATTATAAATACATGCAATGAAAGAGCTGAGTTATATAGATAGACTTAATGACAGAAGTAGTACTACTTACAGGACGATAGCAGGTGACCATTGCTTTATCGAGGTCCAATTGATTGAAAACTGATAGAACTCCTCAAATGGAATAGGCAGCAGTTCAATTCCAACGAGGTCATGCTCCTTTTAACTCTCACATACAAAGTACTCCTCCTCAGACTCTCGCAGGTTTTCATGTACCAATCATGCAATCTTAGCATCATCGTTGATAGAGATCTTTCATCTTTGACGAGAGGCTTCCGATACTCGTATCTTTGTATCTGCACCTCCAAGAAATCATAATGTACATCGTCGGGCAGGTAATCTCGAGATTGCTATAAGCGGGCAACATCCTCGGATCGACGATGTCGCTAGCAGGCACCTTGAGCGGGGGCACGATTGTTGCTTGTTCGCCCGAAATGGGCAATTTGTTTCCCAGCTCGTCGTTCTTTCATCCTTTGATCAACGGCAGTACTTCCCAACCTCTCCGCCGGCAAATGCCTTTCCATTAATGCGCTCATAGTTGCCTTCGAGAGATTTGGGTGGTTTTGTCAGGGCAGCGAGAGTGCGCTTCGCTTTCACCGTACCTTCTCCTCCGAGGTGGATGTCTCTGTGCTTTCAACCCTTGAAACTAGTCCTTCCGCCCGGTTACATACGATCTTCGCGTTCTCCTCCGGGGTCATCTCGTATGGTAACTTCTCTGGAGTCTTCAAAGAAGGACCGACTCTGTATGTCCTCCCGCCTTTGGCTGTATTGCTAGACGCCGGCAGAGCAGATGGAGCGGATGTCTTCTTTCCTTGCTTACGAGGCGGAGGAGAAGGACTACGACGCGCCGGAGCGGCGGCCGGTCTCTTCCGCCCTTGCTGACGAGGCGGAGAAGGAGGAGGCTGGCTGCTCGGCTGGCCAAGCGCAGCGGAGAAGGAGGCAGAGTGCCGCCACGCCGGAGAAGGAGCCGGCCGAGTGCCCTGATCGTCACTCGCGGAGGAGGAGGCGGTGGAGGAGGCGGAGTGCCCTGACTCGCCGGAGGAGGAGGAGGAGGCGGCGGAGGCGTCCCAGTTCGAGAAGGTTGATGAGATCCTTCCGCCATAGGCATGGAGTCTTGAGCAGAACCCAGCGAGTCTCCCCTTCACCGGTAGGGTGGTCAAGCCGGAGGTCCTCAAATCCCTCGTGATTTCATCCACCATCACCCTAGCATATCATACGGAATCGGCGGCAGTGAAAAGTCGCGCCGGATTTAGTAGGATAAACAGAGCCAACAGCCGCCTTGACCTTCAAATTCATCCATTGCGCCATAAGGTGGCAATTTTCAGCCTCCGTGATATCATCCATGGGATAGCTGGCAGGAGTCGTCAAGGCATGCTCCGGCTGAAGCAGCTAGCTGCTTCTCCGCTGAGATGGCGGGGTAGCTTCGGGGGAAGCTTTGGCAGGTCGTTTGCTGCGATCTGCTTCTCGTTCCTCTATCGCTTGTACCCTTGCATGTAGCGCCTGCAGTTCGGTCTGCTAAACTTTCTTCCTCCTCTCGGCATTTGTAACCGCTGCGTCAAAACCCAGCCTTCCACGAACGGAGCTCGGCGTGCCTCGTGTCCGTCCAGTGGTGCTCTGGGATTCCCGAGGGCCATTGTGAGCTCGCTGCGTTCTCTGTCTGGAAAAGAACGTCCCTTGCTGCGCTGCCTTGATATATGGCTGAAGCCTCTTGGTAGGTATGTCCAATTGATCGTCCGTCCAAATGCACTTCCACCGACAGGGTCCAAGGTTTCCTTAGCCCGAAGAACCAAGTCCGGCAACGGTCTGGCGATTCATTGTCTCGGTTCGATCTCTTTATCAAGCAGATCATTCTCAGCCTTGGCCCACTTAGGCCGGGCTATGAGGTAGCCACCGACGCAAATGCGATGGTGAAGCTTCTTCTTTGCATCATTTTTTCTTGTTTGTCGCCGACATCTTTTTTACTCTTTTCCGATGTCTTGTGGGCCACAAATGCGGGCCCGATCATCTACGATCTTCTCATATTTGCCCTTGAATTATGGGGTCTCTTTTTTATCGACAAACTTATTCAGGTCTTTCTTCCAATTCCTGAATAGGTCTGCCATCTTCTTAAGAGCAAAAGACTTGATTAATTGCTTAACTGGCTTCTCCGGATCATCCTCTGGCGGTAGGGTGAAATTTGACTTCAGCTCAGTCCAAAGATCATTTTTACGCATATCATTGACATAAGACACCCTGTGGTCTTCGTTCTTAGGCTTATACCATTGCTGGATGCTAATCGGGATCTTGTCCCTAACCAGAACCCGCCTTTGAACAACAAATGCCTTCTTTATGCGGATGGGTTCAATCGGTTTGGCGTCGTGACGCGATTTGTATGATCTCAAACTTTTCATCCGAGCTCAACTTTTACTTTGGGCCTCGTCTCTTTGTCAAGTCTTGCTCGATCCGGAGGGCTAGAAAAAGAACAAAGGCGAGTTAATTAATATGTGTACATACACTACTAGGAAAAAGGCCTACTAATGGCGCAGGTGTTGCCTACTAATGGCGCTACCATTTGCGCCATTAGTAGCACGCCACTAGAATTTTTACTAATGGCGCACCACCGTGCGCCATTAGTATCTGGTATACTAATGGCGCACCAAGCAGTGCGCCATTAGTATGTAACTCCATGCGCCATTAGTATGCCTCCCGGGGGGCCATATGTAACCATGTGCTTTGTCATACTAATGGCGCACTCTGCCTTGATGCGCCATTAGTATCCTTTGGCATACTAATGGCGACTTTTCTACTGATGCGCCTTTAGTTTGAATATTTGGGTTTTTTTTGTTTTTTGCTTTTCTGATTTTTGCACAGGTTACAAAATATATTATTGGATAGAATATAGACAACAACACACAGCAACAGCAGATTCATCGAATACAATAGAAGATTAGTCTGCGAATACAATTCATCATATTAGTCTCCGAATTCAAAAGACCGAACAAAGATAAAACATTACAAGTCTCAAGACCACGAGTATCGAGTTTGTCTTCACATTACAAGTCGATATCGATCATCTAAACTACCATCACATAAAAGAGAGCTACGGTCATCACGATGAGCATCATCGCGATCAAACTGGTCTTCATCCGGTTCCTCCAACGCTCCCTCCTCTCTCCCGCTAGATAGCGGGCGTATCTAGATTCGGCCTCCGCCCTAGTGGTGTACCCTTTGTAACTGTTATCGCTGAAACGGTGAACCTGTCTCCGACACTCCTCCCAGTCGTCGTAGACTCCGGAATCCTTACCCTTGTACCACGACATACGGCGGCATCTCTACGCACAAGCCAAACAACGGACAATACATAAGCAATATGTAAGTATGCAACAAAAGGATCGGAAGAGAAAAGCAAGACATTAATAGCACGATTCATGGTCCTACTAATAAATAGCATCGATTACATCTAAGTTGAACGACTGTCCAAACCAAAGAGACATACGAATTCATTAAAGTTTAATTACAACATGAGCCAATCAATGTTTCAGAACTACACATCACTACTTTCGACTCGACTCATCGGACAGGAGGCGTGGATGAAGCCGCCCTCTGCCGTGATGGTCATGAAATCATGATCGTTGTCACCACTGCATTTGTAGCGTTCCATCTATCTCATTGTTGGACGGTTGATATCTGAGGTAGAACTGCCCGAGGTATGAAGGACATCTTGATGGATGATGTCCGCAAACTCCGGCGGATGCGAAAGAATTCTTATGCGAGGTCCGCGTCTGGGTTGCCAACAACCTCGCGGCCCAATCTTTGAGACTATCTGGTAGCGAAGGTGATGATGGTCCCTTACGATCGCTCGCATGTGATGGAGGGCGTAGTAGGCATCCTTCGATCATTAAAGCGGCCGCTGACGCAGCAGAAATTCGTATTGTGGGAGAAGGTGTGCTTGCCGTGCTTACGAACTGCCACAGGTGAAGGTGCCTCCAGATTTGGCGTGGCAGGAGAACATCATCAAGAACTTTCTTGACATTTGTGTAGTCTATCTTGGAGTTACGGTTCGAATCGAAATACGTGGCCATGGAATATTTGGGCTTAAGAGGATGAGTGTGCAATGTGTGTCACTGCACGTAACACGGAATGTTAGATAAAAAAGAATGATCGAAATCTAAGAAATCATATGTTACAGGCGGTTAAGGGATGACTTACTCGGGAAAGTAAGCCACAAGGAAGTTATCATTATCTGGGTTTGCGAGAATAGCGACGCTTCGAGGTGTGAACTCGCAACTTAGCGGTCCCCAGTGCAGCTCAAGTGCTTGGCACGCATGTAGAAGGGGTCGACTATCACGATGTCCGGGGTCTTGTCTCTAATGATCCGCATCTCCATACTCAGCGAAAAGAGCCGAACGAAGGTATAGTGCAGCGGATGAAGGTTAAACATAGCAAAGATGTCATCAAACCGCAGGACGATCATACCCCCGATGTCGCCATCCACAAAGGCCTTGCCCTCTGGCACCTTGGCCATGAAAACCGGGTATGCCACATCATTCTCTCTGAGACGCCGCTTCTCCAAAGAAAGAACACTGTCGTGCAGACTCCGTGATAGCAATCGGTTGCAGCATTCAGCATATTTGGCGGTAGCATCGCCCTACCCGCCACATGCACCCTCCTCGAGATATCCTTAGGTGAAGGTGGCCCGTCACGAGCACGGATCGAACTTCGGTGCCGCTTTGGCTGCTCGCACCGGCGCCCTTGTTAGTCTTTCGTTTCCATCCCTTCTTCTTGATCTCCTGTAATGGGACCGAGTTCTGCTCACAGACCGCCTTCTTGAGCGTGTTGGGGCTGATAATATTTTGCACCTCAGCTATCTGAGGCTCGGTGAAGGCGGGAGCTGGAGGCGTGTCCTGAGAACTGAAACGCGAGCGGCGCTTTGTTGCAATTGGATTTCTCGGCTGTACCAGCTAGATCGCGATGCGTCTTGGTTGGGTTCTTGAGAAAGAGGCCCAGAACTCGTCGGCGTACCCATGTTCGGCAAAGTACTTATCAACTTTGGTAAATGTACCGTCGTCGTTGTCGTCGCCGTCCGGGATCTGTGCCATAGGGTTGTGCGGATCTGTGCCATAGGGATGTCCGGCAGGTGCTGTAGCGTTGCGGCGTTCTTGCCATGGCTTGGCGCCGGCACGACAGGCGGTCTTGTCTGTGGGGTGGTGTCCCCCGCCCCCACACGAATCTGGCTCTTCGGCCAAAGCAGGGGCCAGTTTACGCAGGTGCTGAGGGTCATCTCATCTTCTTCGTCGGCCCCAGTGGGTCGAATCGAAGGTAACAGCTCGTCACAGCCTGGCAGCTCCCGAACCACTTCAACCCTATACACTGTGGGTGTCATCGGATTACCGTGGAACATGGGGTTGCCCGGTTGAACGATTCTGCCCTTGGCGACATCGACCAACTCGGCGCCCACGAAGTGCAGAAGAGTGCAAGGAACGTCGGCGGTGCCCTGCGAAAACATTTACAGGCGTCGAGGATGCCCGATCAAAGGCAAGGAGATGAAGTCATCGGCCGAGAGGCTTAGTTACCGTGATGCCGTCGAGCTCGGCTTATTGTCGAGGCACCGCCAACGGGCGGGCGTTAACCGACGGAGGGGGCGCTGGCGAGGTGCCGCCGGGCGTACACCCGGTGCATTAAGCTCCAATGCCGTGCCGGGCGCCGGAGACACGAATACCGCCTCCGCCGAAGACACCAATGGCGCCCGCCGCGGAGAACACCAATGGCGTCGCCGGAGACACCAATGGTGCCGCTGCCTACCAAAGCGCGAAGTTGCTGGCCGTGAAAGGCGGGAACCGGGAGGCCCTCTTGGCCGCCCGCAATCCACGTCGGCAGCCCATGAATCAACGTAGGCACCATGGCGTTGAGCTTCATTCCCAGTTGTTGTTCCACTTGCTCTTGGACAAGCTCCAGAATCTGCGCCACTTGTGCCTTGAGTTCTTCAACCTCGCACGTCTGGCTTTCCGAGCTGGTCTTTTTCTCCCTCCGCACACCAGCGGTATAGTATGACCCCCATTTTGTGGACAAGCCTTTGCCGGCCACCACGACCAGTGACGTCGGCTTAGTGAGCTTATCCTTGTTTTTCATTACGTTCAACGCCCTATTTAAAGGGGTGTCGAAGGGGAGCTACGAGGAGCGACCCGGCGCTCTGCTTTCGGTGTCCTGCGAAAGGAGCGTGAACCATTTAGAAATATTGGGGATTAATTAGAGTGCAACCATATGGAGCTAATTACGGCGGGGTGTATTCCTTACGAACAAGCTCAAGCGCCTGGTCTTGGATCCGTGGTAAGCTCCTTTGTTATCGGGACCTCCTTGTACCGGGCCCTGACATAGTTCATGGTCTGCTTGTCACCGCTGTATTTCTCGAAGCGGGGCGGTAGGCCTTGCTCGGCACGCTCCGCGTCCTCCTTGTCCCATATAGGCTCCGCCACTCTGTGACCGCCGGGACCGAGTTTGTGTTCCCCTAAGTTCAACTCCCGCATTTCTTTCCCCCACTGACTTGATTCGGAGGTTGCACTGCTCTCGCACTTGATTTTGACCTCCTTGTACTCATCTTCGCTCATCAAAGGATATTTCGCCTTGATCTTCTCATAACTATCACCTTTATCAATCATTCTCTTCACGCGCTTCTCCAAGTAGGCAGGCCGTGCTCATCTTTGTGAGGGCGGCACTGTTCACTTTATTCCACGAGGCGTGTGTTTTCAAGTCGGCGAGGAACTTGTATCGTTCGTGCAGCTTCGTGAAAGAGGAGGTTGCAAATTCCCTCGGTCCTTATGCCTAAGGTTCTCGGTGTTGATCGAGGCGGTGCTCAGGAGAATGCACCCGAGCTGAACCGAGTACCCCTTGACTATATGTTTGGGCTCCGTTGGATTCTCGTCCGGAGTCCACTTGAGTGAATTCCTCCTTGAGGGTGCGGAGGCGCGATTCGACGCCGGGTCCTTCCTTTTCTTCTTCGGTTGGCTGCCATCGGTGTGTGCGCCGCCATCATCGATGGTGGCATCCTCGGCGGCACCATCGGTGGTGTCATCCCAGCGCCACTAGGGGTTGTGTAATCAGGATCGGTGTCTTCAGCGGCGTCCTCATAAGCGGTGAGGTTGTTCCTCCATCTCGTGGGACAGCTCCCATAATTGCTTGCCGCCCGAACCACCAGCCTCATCGTTGTGGGCCATGTTTCGCTCTAAATAGGAAAAAAGTTTGGTCAAAAAGTTGGTTATTGTCAATGAACAAGATCATGGTCTCATCATTTAGGGTTTGTCGACACCGAGGCACCCTAAAAGCCTAAGCTTTCATCATTTAGGGTTTGTTGACGCCGAGGCACCCTAAAAGCCTAAGCATACATCATTTAGGTTCTCATCGACACCGAGGCATCCAGGGGCTGACCAAGTTAAGTTTTCATCATTTAGGGTTTATCGATGCTTGAGGCACCCTGGGTTGGGCCTAATCACTTGGCACTAATCACTTGGCTCTATTGCCACCTATGTTCGGTTTATCATCTAGGGTTTATCGATGCTAAGAAGAATTCTAAGTTGGGCCTAATCACTTGGCTCTATTGCCACCTATGGTTTAATGCAGCAAGAATGGCGAGGCGATTGATCCTACTTAACTAAGTACTAAGATACCCGGCCCATGCATTAGTCACAAGTACCCCATATGTCCTATTTTTAGCAAAGTCATGCTAAAATTCACGGAAAATTTTAGCATGACCTTTGCTGAAAATAGGACATATCAAATACCAATTGCCAGGAACGGAAGTTAATCGACATTAAGGCAAACTCAAGAAACCTCTTGGGGTACCTGCAAATTCATCACGACACAATGGTGGAGACAAAACCCAGCAAACTAGCAAGATGATCATCATCTTTGCAAGACAGTAGCTCAAGTTTTGGCGGTAGCCTCTGAAGAAAACAGCATTGCAACATTCAAGTTCAGACATACACCTTGAACATTTGACGAGTTACCTCTGAAGAAAAATATATCGCTGACTATTGGACACAAAGAAAAAAGCTATTGTAAAGATTAAGTCATGGTAGTGTATTTGAAGCAATTACGGTATAGGAACAAGAACACAATAGTAGCAAATACAAGTCCTCGATGAAGTGTAAGAGAAGTGTACTAGAGCTGTAAACAGACTTAAAAAACCCACATGATGTTATAGCTGTATACTGCTGAACATGATGATACCAAATGGGAAGGAAAATTGTATCACTCCTAGATTAGTGTAGCCACTATCTAACAAAACCAGAATGTTAACAAAATTACACCATGATGATACCAAATTCTTGTAGCAGTACAATGAGTTCACAGGATAAAAAAATCATCCACATTCACCAACCCAAACTGGTGGAGATCTGACAAACCAGAACCTCCAGGTTTACGCCATTTTATTTTTCCCACCGTATATGTTTTTTGATTCATGTCATGGTACTTGTTGTCAAACCAAGTATTTTCTTTCTACATAATCTGGGAAGTTTCCTTCTTCTTTGTCTCACTATAAAAAACTAGTATGCTTAGTTGAGACTAGTATGCTTAGTTGCATTATGACAGGCGAAGTGTCACGATTCAGACAACAGAGCAGCTAAGCATAGCAAGTGGATAGTTTAGTCAGGGGTTAAATAAAATTGTTGTTGAACCGGTGGGTTTTTAGTATTCTACTTGCAGCTTTCTTCTTTAACTTTGTGCTACTCCCTCCGTTCGAAAATAAATGACGTGGTTTTTAGTTCAAATTTGAAACTGAACCACGTGCCGCAATTTAACGGAGGAGTACAAGCAAATAAACCACACTTTCAGGATGGTGGATTACAGCCTAGAACCCACTCCTTCAGTGAAAATTATATATATATTATCTATGTTGATACCCGCAGCATATACCTAGGCTAAATGCCACACCACACCACTGAAGAAAACGATGCTCATAAGGTGGGCATCCTCTGTCATTTTCAACACTCCGCACACAACTTGAATCCAAAGCGACATTTGCTTTCAAACTTTTTGACGATGCGCACACTCAAAAGAAAAATAATAAGCATAATCTAAGCTGAGATCATCAAGTGCCACCACAGAGCATTTTGGTAAACAAACACAGACAAGCGAAAATGTTCGAGCACAATGTCACTTTGGTATATGGATTTCTTTCTTCTTGCCTTTGTTGATTTACCTTGTAAATTTGTACAATCTATAACTGTGGGGGAATCCAAACTCACTTTGGAAAATTCACTAATTGAGCCTAGTATCCTCTAAAATGCATCTAAATGCAAGCTCGAGATTTGAACATTTGGAAAACCCTAGCTACTTAATTCTCAGCCCCTTTCCTTGTCCAAATTTCTCCGACCCCCAACCCTAGAACACATCGGAAGGAAATAAAGAGGGGAAGAGAAGCGGCTCAGGTGCTCACTTGGGAGGTCGAGGCGACTAAGGGCAGCCGGAGCTAGTCGGCCAGGCTTGGTCGGCGTCGGCGGTGGCGGTCCTCTGGGCAAGTGACGCGCGGTCAAGGGCGTCGGCGGTGGCGGTCCTCCTGGCGTCCGAGCTCGTCCGGGTCTCGTAGTCGAAGAGGAAGACGACATAGCGGTCCTCTGGGCAGGCAGCAGTGTTAGACGGCGAAAGCACGTCGGCGCAGGCGGGCATGGGAGAGGGGGCGCTTGGCGGGAGGACGTCGAGGCACTCGGCTGGGACGGCGAGGAGGCGGGCGCTGCTTGGGACGGCGAGGGAGGCGGCGAGGGAGGCGGCGCTTCGGCTGGGACGTGAGGCGAGGCGGCGAGAGGGGGCGGCTGAACACGGGGCAGCGGGTGAGATCGATGAGGCAGGGAGAGATTAGAGATTGGGGATTTAGTGTGGAAGCTTTCAATGGCGCTGCACGCCCTCGTGCGCCATAAATGCGACTATTCTAATGGCGCACCACCCCTCGGTGTGCCATTAGAATTTTGTTTTAATCTAGCGCACTAGCCCTATCTACAACCTAACCCTATCTACAACAGAACCCACCCACTAGCCCGACTGGTAAGCACGCAGCACACACAAGGGAGGTCTTGGGTTCGATTCTGGGCTCCCAATATTTTTTTATGCATTTTAAATGCTGTTTTTTATATTTATTTGTGTTTAAATATGTTCAAACTAATTTAAATCATAACAGTAATATTTTTTTATAAAAACAGTAATAATTTTTTTAAAAATATGTTCAAATTTGTTACTTGAAAATATGTTCAAATTTGTTACCTGAAAATATCATCGGCGGCGGTGGAGCGGGGGAGGGTGCGGGGGGTGCCCGTTGGCGGCGGAGCCGGGAGGTGCTTGAGGCGGGTGCTCGTCGGCGGTGGATTGGGCAGGAGGTTGCGGTGGAGTCATCGGCGTGGCGGGTGGAGCTAAGCGGGGGAGGTCTTGGGTGGTATCGATATGGAGGGGGATCGAGATCGAGATGGAGGAAGAATCGAGATCGAGATGGAGGGGGATCGAGATCAAGTGTCCTCATGAATTCAAAAAGTGCCCATGAAATTTAAAAATATTCATGATATCAAAAAGTGCCCATGAAATACAATCGAGAAATCAAGACTATGATTTAAATACAATCGATCTTAGCTAGCTATTTGTTCACAATCTTCTTGCCCTTCTTTTTCGCAAATGCAGTTCTTCTATGGAACGGACGTCCTTTAGGTAGGGTGGTCCTGCTTCTTGTGGTGTGTGCTGCTACTTCATCGTCGTCGTCATGTTCGATCTTCGGGTCGCCGTACTTGTCGAAGTCTTGCTCATTGGCTACTCCATCCATTCCGATGATCTTCCTTTTGCCTCTCCTCACGACAACACTGTTGGGCTTTGTGAATCGGTAATAGCGTTCTTGCCAGCGGTCTTGGATTTGGCCGGGTATAACCATGGTGGTGAAATACCGGGTCTTCTTTTAGGGCGCTCTTGGCCCATCGACCTGAACATCGGGACCTTCTCTCAGCGTAGCTCAGCTCCCAGATCTCCTCGATCCTTAGTAGTATCTGTCCTTGTCGTTGCGGTGTAGGATTCCATCGTTACCGGAGTTCTGATAACCATCGCTCTTCATGTCCTTGTTCTCGATTGTACAATGTGTAGCCGTTGATATCGTCGCCTCATAGGTCATCAGGTTGTGCTCGGCCACTGTGACAAAGCGAATATGAGTTGTTCTTCCGCGGAAGAATCCTCATGTAAAAGGTGCTGACGAATCTTCTGCTTGAACCAACGCGTGAAACATGAGTTGTGCTCTTTGATTATATCTCCATCCGTCCTCTGTTGGCCTCGGTCATTGTACGTCTTCTTAATGAAGGTTTTGTGCTCTACCACCCAAGGATCGACCACGTCTATGTGTTGTAGCGCGACTAGGTTTGCTCTTTCAAAGTCGAGTCGACCCTCGAAGTCGACATGCATTTCGCGGCGACCCTCACGGCGACCCCATCCAGCGAGCCTGCCGAGGTGCCTGTTGATGGGCGATACAACGGGGGTTCTCGATGCCTAGATAATTCGTGCAGTAGGAGATGCAATCTTGGTTAGAAAGCCCTGGCTATACTTCCCTCACGGGCGTGACATGTTTGAGCGTATCCTTTGATGACACCATTCATCCTTTCGAGCGGCATCATGCTTTGTGCAGGAGCGTCGGCCCGAGGTTGGATGATATCCTTCACGATGTGGACCAGCGGATGCACCATAACATAGAAAAATGCGGTAGGAAGTACATCTCAAGCTCGCATAGTATCACCACGATCTCTTCACAGTAGCCTTCTAAGTTGCCTCATGCCAATGGACTTCCGAGAGATGGCGTCGAAAAAGTTGCATAGGCCAAATAGCGTTTCACGCAGACGTCGCGGCGTCCATGATCCCCTGGATTGCACTGGAAATGTCTGCGTCATCGGCCGCGTGACGTGTCGTGAGACTTCATCCCGCTGAACTTCTGCTTCCTTTGGGTCTAGGTATCTGCTTATCTTCCCAGCGTAACCGTAAGGAAGTTTTACTCCTAGGAGGCGGGTGAAAAACTGCTCGATCTCCTCCCCGACTTAGAGTGAAGCACGCGGGAGGGTAGTCATTTGCGGTCTTCTTGGCCTTTTGCCTTTGCGGCGACTTTACGTGGTCTGCTTCACCTCATCATCATCATCATCATCATCATCATCATCATCATTAGCGTGAAGCTCTGCACGATGCCCATTGATTTCAAGTCTGCCCTTGCTTTCGCCCATCTTTGGTCCTCTCTGGCATGTTGAGCAGGGTACCAAGCGAGACTCTCGCACATGTTCTTTGTGATATGCATGACATCAAGGCTGTGAGGCACGGTGGATCTTCGATGACGGCATGTCCCAAAAACAGACCTCGTTTTCCATACCTTCAATAGCAGCTCTTGGCGCCTTCGCTTCTTTCGGCTCTGGCGCCTTTTGCTTCTTTCGGCAAGGGCAGTCTTCCAATTTTTCAACAGCTTCGTCTATTTCCTCGCCGCTCCTCGTGCAGGCGTTTCCGAGTTCGGTTTCACCATCGAACAGATCCTTGCGTTTCCTCCACGGGTCATCGTCGCGAAGCCACCTTCGATGTCCCATGAACACGGTTTTCGAAGACCCGGGATTATATCTAGCTGGCGATGCGTTGTGTCATCCATGCACCTTACGCATCCAGAAAATCCGTGGACTACGTTCTCCGCGAGATATCCGTACCCGAGATAGTCGTGCACCGTCGTGAGCAGTGCGACTCTCATAGGGAAATATTCTTTCTCTGCGGCATCCCACGTATTGGCTGGCATTTTCCACAGCGTGTCTAGCTCCTCCTTCAGCAGCCCCAGATACAGATTGATGTCGTTCCCTGGTTGTTTTGGCCCTTCAATTAGCATACTCATGTGAATGTACTTCCTCTTCATGCACAACCAGGGGGAAGGTTGTACATCCACACAAACACAGGCCAGGTGCTATGTGTGCTTCTCGCTGCCAAGCGGATTGACTCCATCGGTGCTCGCTTGACCAAAGACGATGTTCCTTGGACCCTTCCCAAATTCTAGGTATTCGAAGTTCAGCGCTTGCACACTGGCCTCGCATCCTTAGGGTGACTCAGCATCTTGTCTTTTATTTATCTCCGGATCATTTCCGTCATCTTGCCGCTTCTTCTCCTCCTATCCGCGTGCCAGCAGGGAGCTTTGCTACCTTAGGGTCCATGAAATACCGCTGCAGACGAGGTGATCGGAAAGTACCACACCGATTTTCGAGGAGCTTTCTTCCTCTTCTTGTATCGAGTGACGCGACACCGGACATCTGGTAGACTCCGCGTGCTCGTCCCGATAAATGATGCAATTGTTCATGCACACATGGTACTTCACGTGTGGTAAATCCAGAGGACACACAATTTTCTTCGCCTCCTCGAAACTGGTCGGGCACTTGTTCCTTGGGAAGACGTTCATGCCAGAATGACATGTTCTCGTCGAAGCATGCGTCGGTCATTTTCTGTTTTACCTTCATCTCCAGAGCCATGAGCGTTACTTTCAGGCGGGTATCCTTGGGCCTGCATCCTTCATACAATGGAGTAACCGCGTCTATCTCCAGTTAATCCAGCTTGGCTTTCTCTCGGGCGGCAGCTCTTGCGTTATCCGTCTGCTTGAGAAGCAGCTCTTGAATATGAGGGTCCTGCACCCAGCCTCCATCATCGTCTGCTCCGGCATCTTCATCTTCATGATCATGCCCTTCGTCTTGATCTTCCTCATCATCATGTACGGCATCTTCTACATGATGATCGTACAGCAACATCACCGCCGTGATCATGTCCTGGAGATTCTTCGTCTTCTCGCCCGCCCTCGCCGCGGTGGTACTTGTCTTGTTGCCCTTCCTCATTTCTTGCCTGGCCCCCATGGACGACTTCATAGTCATCTTCATCACCTTGCCACCGATAGCCATCCATGAAACCACACAAGAGCAGGTGGTCCCGCACCTGCCCGGAATCCGCGTCCGCGATAAGGCTCTTCAGCTTGCATCTTCGACACGGACATCTTATCTCCGTCTCGTTCTTTTGAAGCATCTCGGCCTTCACGGAGCTTGAAACCCTATTCACGATGCCTTCGGTCATCGTGCGGACCATGGTGGCCTGCGGGGTAGAGCAAAACAATATTTTAGAACTAAGAAAAAATTTGGCATGACCTTCCCTAAAAATAGGACCAAAAAGAATGCATAGTGCCAAAATTTTCACTTGAAAGCGGAAATGAATCAACATTCGGCAAAATATTGGCAACTATATCGCATTTCAAATACTGGTACCTGCAAACACAAACATATATGCAATACCACAAACACATGCAACACCACAAACATACATAGATCTAGCTAGGCCACAAAAAGTGCATGTGCACGTTGTTGGAAGCGACTAGGGAGAAAAAAAAGATCTACATCATGAAGATATCTTTCCCCTTACTTACCTATCAAAAAAAGGTTATTTCACCACTTAATTTTGATGAATCTATGGTGGAAATGAGGTGAGGAGGAGGAGGCAGCGAAAGCTTGGAGAAGGAGGTGGAGGAATGAAGTGGGGAAAGTGAGTGGGTAGGTATGTGGCTGTCCAAAATATCTTGTTGGGGTCCCAGTTACTAATGGCGCACCACCAGCAAATGCGCCATTAGTATCCTGATTACGAATAAGCGCACTGCAGGTGGTGCGTCATTAGTAGATTTATTGAAAAGTAAAAAAAAAATATATATATATACTAATGGGCGCCTTTGTGGAAAAGTCGCCATTAGTAATTAAACAATAATGGCGCCTTTGTGGGGCGTGCGCCATTAGTAGTTTTGCAAAAGTAAAATATATATATATATACTAATGGCGCCTTTATGCTGCCCGTGCGCCATTACTAGTTAGAACTAGTAATGGCGCACTTAGGTCACAATCGCCATTAGTATGTATGGAAAAAATGGAAAAAAAATTAATACTATTGGCGCGATTGTGTAGTGCGCCATTAGTGTCTTCACACTAATGGCGCATCAGCAATCGGTGCATCATCATCTATCTTGATGGCGCACTAGCTACCTGGTGCGCCATTAGTATCAATCCTATCTATAGCCCTTTTCCTAGTAGAAATACCAAAACAATGAATGCATCAATTAGCTAGTCAGCACAGGCTTAACTAATATATATACCTGGCCGGACTTGGTTCGGTCACCGGAGCCGTCCTCATGGTCTACTTCTTCTTGCAAGCCTTTGGGTCGGAGACCATCACCATCATAGTCGGTTGCTTCTTCACCCTCTCCTTCCAGACCATCGGTGTCGTTGAGAAACATCAACGAGCAGACGGCATCACTTCCTTCTGCGATTATGTCCCTCAACAACGCTTCTTGTGCTTCGTCTCGGGGGGTGTCCATAGTTTCTACAAATATTTACAACATGGCAATTATTATTCAAACATGACAGATATGGATATATTAGTGGCAAACGTAGAACTAGCTAGGTAATTACAATAAGGAATCATATTAATTAGTGGCCTCGTAGCTTTGCTTCTCTAGGGTTTCGGTGGCCTCGACAACGCTTCAAAGGGTTAAGGTGGCCTCGAGAGCGCTTCAAGGAGGGGGGTACATCGACATAACCATTTAGATACATACACGGGAAAATAATGTTATCGGGGAGGGGGTATATCGACCCCCCCCCCCCACGTGTTGAAGTTATCGGGGAGGGGGGGATATCGACCCCCCTCCCAAATGTTGAAGTTATTCGGGAGGGGGGATATCGACCCCCCACGTGTTCAAGTTATCGGGAGGGGGTATATCGACCCCCCTCGTGTTGAAGTTATCGGGAGGGTATATCATTCCCCCACGTGTTGAGATTATGCCGGGAGTTTATATCGACCACGACATACGTACATGCATGGGAAAATAATATATATTATCGGGAGGGTATATATTACGTGTTGAAGTTATCGGAGAGGGTATATGACCTACCCCCGTATTGAAGTTATCGGGAGTTTATATCGACCCGACATACGTACATGGGAAAATAATATTATCGGGGAGGGGGTATCCACCCCCCCCCCCCGCGTGTTGAAGTTATCGGGTTGGGGATATCGACGACGATAGACCCGATAAAACATAAGAAAACAAAGAAGTAAGAAAAAGAGGAGAAGAAGAAAGGAATAGCTAGAGGAGAAGATCGAGAAGAAAAAGAAGAAAAAAGAGGAAGAAGAAAGGAATAGTGGAAGAAGAAAATAGAATATTCTATTTTCTCTTCTTCTCCACTATTCCTTTCTTTCTTCTCTTCTTCTTCTTTTTCTTGTTCTTATTTATTTCTCCTTTTCTTCCTCTCCTCTTGTTCTTTCTTTCCTCTTCTTATTTTCTTCTTTCCTATCCTTCTTTTCCTTCCTTTCTTAATATCACTTAGCAAATTTTTGCAGCGATAGGGAGGGGGTGCTCCGTGGTCTAAATCCGTCTATGCATGATAGAAAATTCTAAAAATACATCTATGATCCCTCAACGTCCGCCTCTCTCATGAACAAAGAAAAATCTGTGAATTAAAAAATATCATGTTCTATGAACAAAAAATTATATTTCATCCACATTAGGTACATACATCATATATGTGATCATCTATGAAAAAACATCATATTCTATAAAAATCATTACATATATATATATATAAAGTATATATATATATATATATATATATAAACAAGCATATATATATAAAAACAAGCATATATATGAAAAAAAAATGCAAAGGGAGGCGCGGCGGACCAACCTTGAGGAACAGGCGGCGGGGGTCGGCGAGGATGGCGTCAGAAGCGAAGCCGAGGGCGGGCCGGGCGAGGCTGGCGGCAGGGGCGCGAGGGCGAGGCGTGACGGGTGGGCAGGCGGAGCGTCGGCGGCTGAGGCGAGGCGGCCTTCGGGCGGCTGCCGGGCGCAGGGCGCGGGCAATGGCGGCAGCGGCGAAAGCGGCGTGGGCGGCAGCGACGACAGCACGGGCGAAACAGCAGCGGCGGCGAAGCGGCCAGGCGGCGTCGGGGCAACTGGCGGCGTCGCGTCGGCGGCAACTGCTGCGAAGATGAGTGAAAATTTCCTAAGTGTGAACTTATAGTAAAGCCTTTAGTCGGTTCGTGCTGGCACAAACCGGGACTAAAAGTGAGCGTAGTCGTCGGTTGGTGGCACCAACCGGGACCAAAGGCCTCTTTTCAGCAGCCCAAAGGCGAGGAGCGTGACGGCCTTTGATCCCGGTTGGTGGCACCAACCCGGGACTAAAGGGGCATTGGTCTCGGTTTGTGCCACGAACGGGACCAATACCTGCTAATCCGGATTAGTGGCACCAACGGGACCAAAGGCCTTAATGCTGCCTCAGCGCGCCTAAAACTTTAGTCCCACCCGCTAGTTGAGAGGGCTCGAGAGTGGTTTATAAGCGCTGTTTCCACGCCTCTCGAGCTCCTCTCAACTTCTTGACTTCGGGCCTAATCGTCACTAGCTATGTGCATGTGGGCCTACTTGGCCTCCTGCGGGCGTGAATCACGGCCCATGTAGGGTTTCTAGTCGTATTCAGGGGCCGTGGGGGCCTGGTAAGCACTATTTTTATTTTTTCCAGTTTTTGTTTTGTTTTCTGTATTATTTATTTTTTGTTGTTTTTGCTTTATTTTTCAATTCTTTTTGCGATTAGTTTTAGAAAAATTATAAACTTTACATTAGTGCCCTTAGTTTTCAAATTTGAAAACACTTTTTGTTTTTCTTTGTTGCTTTATTTATTTTATTTTGTTTCTACTTACAACAAAATACTTATTGTTGCTATTTTTATTTTTTCCAATTTTTTGTTTTGTTTTCTGCATTATTTATTTTTGTTGTTTTTTGCTTTTATTTTTTAATTCTTTTTGCTTTTAGTTTTAGAAAATTATAAACTTTACATTAGTGCCATTAGTTTTCAAATTTGAAAACACTTTTTTGTTTTCTTTGTTGCTTTATTTATTTTATTTTGTTTCTACTTACAACAAAATACTTATTGTTGCTATTTTTATTTTTATTTTCCAGTTTTTTTGTTTCGTTTTCTGCATTATTTATTTTCTTTTGGTTTTTTGCTTTATTTTTTTAATTCTTTTTGCTTTTAGGTCAGCAAAATTATAAACTTTCTGTTAGTGCCATTAGTTTTAGAAAAATTATAAACTTTCTGTTTGTGCCATTAGTTTTCAAATTTGAATAGTTAAAATTTAAATTCTTTGAAATTTGTGTGAATCACAAGTTTGTGATTAACTTTACTAAAAAAATGAACATAGATGCACCTATAGAGAAAATTCGACCTAAATTCATAATCAATTTCTATGAATTTCAGAGAAATTCACTATGAATTTAGGTCAAATTCCATGTATAGGGGCATCTATTTTCACTTTGAGAGGAGCTCAACAAGGCAGAGAGGGACGGGCTTAGAAACCGGTGTGGCGCCCTTTGGTTGGCGAGGTGGGACTAAACTACAGGCATAGCGAGGACCAACCCTTTAGTCGGTTTGTGGCACAAACCGGGACTAATGGTCATGGGCGAGGCGAGCCACATGGGCGAGGGACTAATATATGAACATAGATGCACCTATAGAGAAAATTAGAGCCTAAATTCATAGTTTTCGAATGAACTCTGAAAAAGTTGGCATAGCATGTGCATGTACAAAAGCGGACAATGGTATCATACAAATGCATGTTACAAAGTTGGCATGGTATCATCATAATAGTTGCGGAGAAAGTCTTCACTTTTTCTTCGCTTGTGTCATTTGCTTATTGTAGTAACCATGGATAATCTTCATCGTTTATCGGGATGCTTGCGCCAACCTTGAATTTGAAGGGAGAATTTCATGAAACTTTTCATACTCTTGAGGACATATACATCTTGCCCTCCACTCCCGGGATGTCCCTTTTTCACAGAAAGAACTATGTGGCGCTTTGGCTCATCGTATGATGTATTAAGCTTCCTTATCTTTTTCTTTTCTCGATAAGTAGACAAGTCCTTCACATAGATAACCTGTGCCACATCATTGGCTAGGAGCAAACGGTTCGTCGGTGTACCCAAGATTTTTCAGATCCTTTGTTGTCATTCCGTCGTGGGTCTACACTGTACCTCGCCTCTGACAGATTGACCCATTTGCACTTAAACAAAGGGACCTTAAAATCTACTCCATAGTCAAGTTCCCATATGTCCACTATGTAACCATAATATGTGTCTTTTCCCCTCTCGGTTGCTTCATCATAGCGGACACCGCTGTTTTGGTTGGTGCTCTTTTGATCTTGGTCAATCGTGTAAAATGTATTCCCATTTATCTCGTATCCTTTCCAAATCATTACTGATCGAAGATGGTCCACGGACAACAAGTACAGACTCATCATGAACAGTCTTGTCACCTACGAGGCGTGTTTCCAACCAGCTGCTGAAAGTCTGATGTGTTCACATGTAATCGATCGTCGACCTTTGCTCCGGGTGTTTGGGCGCAGAGCGTTCTTGTGTTCATCGACATACTGGGGTCACCAAGGTGGAGTTACAGCAGAAGCATGTAGTGTGCTTGAGACCAAGAATATCCGTCCTGCATATTATTGAGTCCCTTCCAAGCGTGCCTTTTCGGTCAGTCTCCCCTCATACCGCAATTTAGGGAGACCTATCTTCTTAAGGCCATGAATGAAGTCAACACAAAACCCAATGACATCCTCTCATTTGATGGCCCATGGAGATGCTTCCTTCTGGCCCTAAGCGATTCTGGGACATATTTCTTTAGGACTCCATGAACCTCTCAAAGGGGAACATAATGTGTAGAAATACGGGCCCCGTAATGACAATCTAAATCGACTAGATGAACTAGGGCGTGCGTCATGATATTGAAGAAGGATGGTGGAAACACCAGCTCAGCCCGACAAGACATTGCGCCACATCACTCCTTAGCGTTGGTCCGATTTCTGGATCGATCACCTACGAGATATTGCATTGAGGAATGCACATAGCTTCACAATGGCTAATCGGACGTTTTCGGTAGAAGCCCCTCAATGCAACCGAAAGCGATTTCGTCATAATCACATGGCAGTCATGAGACTTTAGGTTCTGGAACTTTTTTCTGGCATATTTATTATTCCCTTTATATTGACGAGAAGCGGTCGGGACCTTCATCTTGAGCAGGCATTCAAAGAAGATTTCTTTCTCTTCTTTAAATGAAGCGTAGCTGGTAGGACCTTCATCTTTGCCGGAGGCATGCCCTCTTTTTCGTGCAAGCGTTGCAGGTCCTCCCGTGCCTCGGTGTATCTTTTGTCTTCCATACACGCCCAAGAAGCCTAGCAGGTTCCGCATAAAGGTTCTTCATCACGTGCATCACGTCGATCGAAGCGGACCTCTAGGTCTTTCAGTGGGTAGGTCCCAAAATATAGATTTGTTTTTCCACATGGGTGCGTGATTCTCGGCATCATTCGGAACAGCTAGTCCGGGACCCTTTCCAAAGATTACGTGTAAATCATTGACCATAGCAAATGCGTGATCACCGCAGACGCATGGTGGGCTTCTTCGGTGATCTGCCTCGCCTTTGAAATGCTTGCCTTTCTTTCTACATTGATGGTTGGTCGGAAGAAATCGGCGATTTACGGCCCGGTACACATTCTTCCTGCAGCTTCGGTATATACTATCGGTTTCAAGTAAGCGGTGCGTGCATGCGTGGTATCCCTTGTTTATGCATCACGAAAGGTTCTTGAGAGCGGGCCAATCGTTGATGGTCACCAACAGCAACGCCTTTAGGTCAAATTCCTCCTTTTGTGCTCATCCCACGACGCATTACACCGTTTCCATTCCACAGTTGTAAAAGTTCTTCAACTAATGGCCTTAGGTAAACATCAATGTCGTTGCGGGTTGCTTAGGGCCTTGGATGAGAGCTGGCATCATAATGAACTTCCGCTTCATGCACATCCAAGGAGGAAGGTTATACATACATAGAGTCACGGGCCAGGTCTGTTATTGCTGCTTTCTGCTCCCGAAAGGATTAATGCCATCGGCTTAAAAAAAACAAACCATACGTTCCTTGGGTCCTTTGCAAACTCATCCCGAGTACTTTCTCTCATTTTTCTCTCCACTGCGACCCGTCGGTGGTGCTCTCAACTTCCGAGTCTTTCTTCACGGTCCTCAACGTGCCATCGCATCAACTTGGCATGCTCTCCGTTTACGAGCAGACGTTTCAACCGTGGTATTATAGGAGCATACCACATCACCTTCGCGAGAACCCTCTTCACAGGAGGCTCGCCGTCAACTTCACGAGGGTCATCTCGTGCGATCTTATACCGCAATGCACCACACTCTGGGCATGCGTTGAGATCCTTGTATGCACCTTGATAGAGGATGCACGATCATTAGGGCATGCATGTATCTTACGCACCTCCAATCCTAGAGGGCATCTGACCTTCTTTGCTGCGTATGTACTGTCCGGCAATTCGTTATCCTTTGGAAGCTTCTTCTTCAATATTTTCAGTAGCTTCTCAAATCCTTTATCGAGCACAACATTCTACTGCCTTCCCGCTGCGGCAATTCGATGCAGATTACCGAGCTTTGTGTTGCCATCTTCACAATTGGGGTACAACCCTTTTTGTGATCCTCTAACATGCGATCGAACTTCAGCTTCTCCTTTTGACTTTCGCATTCGTCCTTGCATCGACAATGACCCGGCGGAGATCATCATCATCGGGCACATCGTCTGGTTCCTCTTGATCTTCAACAGCGGCTTACCGTTGCAGCATCATCGTGCACATCGTTCGGTTCCTCTTGATCTTCAGCGGCTTAGCCCGTGCAGCATCATCGTGCACATCGTGCGGTTCCTCTTGATGTTCGGTAGCATCACCGTATTCAGGGGGCACATAGTTGTCATCGTACTCTTCTTCTTCGCCATCTTCCATCATAACCCCTATTTCTCCGTGCCTCGTCCAAACATTATAGTGTGGCGTGAAACCCTTGTAAAGTAGGTGGGTGTGAAGGATTTTCCGGTCAGAGAAAGACTTCGTATTCCCACATATAGGGCATGGACAACACATAAAACCATTCTGCTTGTTTGCCTCAGCCACTTGAGAAAATCATGCACGCCCTTAAAGTACTTTCGGAGGTGTGTACGTCACCGTACATCCATTGCGGTTCATCTGCATGCATTATATATAATTAAGTGTGTCAAAAATCATTCTGAGAACATCATGAATAGATAATTAAGTGACCAAATTAATAGAAGTTCATCATCACATAAAACCAAAGTACATACATAGTTCTCATCTAACAACATAAAGCTCTGCGAGCATCTAAATTAATTAAACCATACATTGAAACTATGTAAAACATTTCAATGCGAAAACAAATGCGATCATAATCGCAACCAAAGGTAACAAGCCAGTCCAACGGCATAATGATACCAAGCCTCGGTATGAATGGCATATTTTCTAATCTTTCTAATCTTCAAGCGCATTGCATCCATCTTGATCTTGTGATCATCGACGACATCCACAACATGCAACTCCAATATCATCTTCTCCTCCTCAAGTTTTTTTATTTTTTCCTTAAAGAAATTGTTTTCTTCGTCAAATAAATTTAACCTCTCGAAAATAGGGTCGGTTGGAATTTCCGGTTCAACAACCTCCTAGATAAATAAAATCTATGTCACGTTGGTCGGCATAATTTTCATAAACAATAAATGAACCAATAGTTATGAAAAGATAATATATACCACATCCGAATCATAGGCAGGGGCCGAGGGCCGACGGGCGGAGACCAAAACAATCGCACTATATAAGATGCAATAATAAAAGTAAGAAAATAATACAAGTATCTATCTAAACATACAAGTAAGAATATTTTTCCTTTCGTAAAGAAGATAAGAACTAGAGGCTCACCACGGTGGTGCCGGGCGATGAGATCGGCGGGTGATCGGCAATGGTGAAGACGAGGACGGGCTTGACAGCACCGCTAAACCTAGACAAATATTGAGGAAAATGGAGCTTGGAGGTCGAGCTTGGAGAGGATAAAGCTTAAGTAGTGTGGCTCGGGCATTCCATCGAACACCTTGTGTGTGCATAGGAGGTGAGCTAGAGCACCACCAGCCCTCTCTCCCCTCGGCCGGAAAGAATAGAGCAGTGTGCTCTGCTCTCACGCGAGGGGGTATATATGGGCACCTCATTGGTCCCGGTTGGTGACATGAACCGGGACAAAATGGCAGCCTTTTGTCCCGGTTCAAGTCACCAGCCGGGACCAATGGTGGTGGGCCAGGAGCGAGGCCCATTGGTCCCGGTTTGTCCCACTAACCGGGACCAAAAGGGCCAGACGAACCGGGACCAATGCCCACGAGGCCCCGGCCAGCCCCCTGGGATCACGAACCGGGGCAAATACCTCCATTGGTCCCGGTTCGTGGCAGAACCGGGACTAATATGCTGAGCAGGCCTGGGTCATTGCCCCCTTTTCTACTAGTGTGTTTTGGTGACCAACTTGCGGGTTCCGCCAATAAACCTATGCATAGGGTTGGCACACGTTCTTGACTCTCCGGTAGAAACTTTGGGGCACTCTTTGAAGTACTTTGTGTTGGTTGGATGAATCTGAGATTGTGTGATGCATATCGTATAATCATGCCCACGGATACTTGAGGTGACAATGGAGTATCTAGGTGACATTAGGGTTTTGATTGGTTTGTGTCTTAATGTGTTATTCTAGTATGAACTCTAGGGCTGTTTGTGACACTTATAGGAATAGCCCACCGGATTGATTGGAAAGAATAACTTTGAGGTGGTTTCGTACCCTACAATAATCTCTACGTTTGTTCTCCGCTATTAGTGACTTTGGAGTGACTCTTTGTTGCATGTTGAGGGCTTGTTATATGATCTATCTATGTTATTATTGTTGAGAGAACTTGCACTAGCGAAAGTATGAACCCTAGGCCTTGTTTCCTATCATTGCAATACCGTTTACGCCACTTTTTACCACTTGTTACCTTGCTGTTTTATAATTTCAGATTACAAATACTCTTATCTACTATCTATTTTGCACTTGTATCACCATCTCTTCATGAACTAGTGCACCTATACAATTTATCGTTGTATTGGGTGTGTTGGGGACACAAGAGACTCTTTGTTATTTGGTTGTAGGGTTGTTTGAGAGAGACCATCTTCAGCCTACGCCTCCCACGGATTGATAAACCTTAGGTCATCCACTTGAGGGAAATTTGCTACTGTCCTACAAACCTGTGCACTTGCAGGCCCAACAACGTCTACAAGGAGAAGGTTGCGTAGTAGACATCACAGCGGCAACCGCCTCCTGAGCTGCAGCGTGTTGGCGAGCTGCCTTCGCTCTCCTCTCGTGTTCAACTGCTTCCTCCCTGGTGACAACATATCTTCCTTTTGCCTGATAATCAAAAAGGTAGGGAGCAGGAAGAGTAACATGGACGATGTTGTGTCTGTCAAAGATTAGTCGATAATGGAGGAATTGTTCATTCCTCGCAAGAAATTGATGATTGAACATAGCTTCTTTATCCAAATAAACAGGAGGTAAAATCATATCCCCCTCTCGTGGGGCTATATTAAGATAATTAGCCACACGGGTTGCATAAATTCCTCCAAATAAATTTCCCTTTCTACTATTATTCTGCAACCTACGTGCAACTATTGCCCCCAAGTTATAACCTTTATAACCTAACACAACACTTTTGAGGACACACAGATCAGGGACACACATGTGACATGCTTCGTCCTTACCGTTAATGCATCTACCAATAAAGAGAGCAAAATAATGCATGGCAGGAAAATGAATGCTCCCTATGATAGCTTGTGCTATGTCTCTGGATTCTCCCATAGTAATACTAGCAAGAAAATCTCTAAAATTCAGATTTGCGAGGATCATTAATATTACCCCACTGCGGGAGTCTGCAAGCTGTTGTGAAATCCTCTAAATCCATGGTATAAGATGTATCATAAATATCAAATATGACACTAGGAGAATTACGGCATGATTATATTTGAACCTCCACACAAAAGAATCAGTCAATTGATAGTACTGAGGACACTTATCTTGTAAGAAGTTCTCTAGCTCGGCATTGCGCACATACGCGTCAAATTCCTCCTTGAAGCCTGCTTCAACCATAAAATCATCGGATGGCCACTCACAAGCTCGTACATCCGCGTCCCATGGCAATTCAACATCTTGCTCACGTATGGCAATCCTTGGCCCTTTCTTTGCCGAGGAACCACCTTGGTACATTCTTCTAAGCATAATTCTTTTTCTGAAAATTTCTGAAATTTTAGTAACTTCAAAATAAAAGTGAATAAAACTAAACAGGATTGGTAGCAACTACTCCTACAAGTACCTAGAGCCTATATCATGCATTGGAATTGCTTGGGACCTCATAAATTTAACATGCAAGCTCAAGAACATGGTCACCTATGCAGCAAAAATTTACATTGAATAAAGCACTAGAACAAAAACTAATTGGACCAATGGAGGAGTCACATACCAAGCAACAATCTCCCAAAGCAGTTTTGTGAAAAGAGCTTTGAGCAAGGAGATCGAAAATCGCAGCAAAATGAGCTAGAACTCGTGCTTGAGATGGATTGGGATTTTTTTTGGGTAGAAGATGAAGTGTGTGGGTGCTTGCATATGTGGAGGGGGGCCACCAGGGGCCCATGAGACAGGGGGCGTGCCCTATAGGGGGGGCGCGTCCTCCACTCTCGTGGCCTGGTGCTTGCACCTCCTGCAGTGTTTTCAGTGCCTAAAATCCTCAAATATTCCAGAAAAAATCATACTAAATTTGCAGGGCATTTGGAGCACTTTTATTTTCGTGCTATTTTTAATGCACGGATAAATCAAAAAACAGACAGATAATGCTATTTTTGCTTTATTTATTCTAAATAACAGAAAGTAAAAAGAGGGTACAGAAGGTTGTGCCTTCTAGTTTCATCCATCTCATGATCATTAAAATGAATCCACTAACAAGGTTGATCAAGTCTTGTTAACAAACTCATTACGAATAACACGTAACCGGAGAAATTTGAATAACACTAAGTTACCTCAACGGGGATATGAAAATCCCCAATAATAAGAATATTATACTTTTTCTCGACAAGCGGTAGGAGAGGAAATTCAAAACCTCAATAATAATAGTTGGAACTTTTCCAATAGAATTGATACTATGAACTTGAGATTGTTTCCTCGGAAAGCGTACCGTATGCTCATTACCATTAACATGAAAAGTGACATTGCCTTTGTTGCAATCAATAACAGCCCCTGCGGTATTAAGAAAAGGTCTACCAAGGATAATAGACATACTATCATCCTCAGGAATATCAAGAATAACAAAGTCCGTTAAGATAGTGACATTTGCAACCACAACAGGCACATCCTCACAAATACCGACAGGTATAGCAGTTGATTTATCAGCCATTTGCAAAGATATTTCAGTAGGTGTCAACTTATTCAATTCAAGTCTACGATATAAAGAGAGAGGCATAACACTAACACCGGCTCCAAGATCACATAAAGCAGTTCTAACATAATTTCTTTTAATGGAGCATGGTATGGTTGGTACACCCGGATCTCCAAGTTTCTTAGGTATTCCACCCTTAAAAGTGTAATTAGCAAGCATGGTGGAAATTTCAGCTTCCGGTATCTTTCTTTTATTTGTAATGATATCTCATATACTTAGCATAAGGATTTACTTTGAGCATATCAGTTAAGCGCATACGTAAGAAAATAGGTCTAATCATTTCAAAGAAAGCGCTCAAAATCCTCATCATCCCGTGACTTGGATGGTTTAGGAGGAAAGGGCATGGGTTTACGAACCCATGGTTCTCTTTCTTCTTGTGCTTCCTAGCAACAAAGTCTCTCTTATCAAAACGTTGATTCTTTGATTGTGGGTTATCAAGATCAACAGCAGGTTCAATCTCTACATCATTGTTTTTTCTAGGTTGAGCATCAACATGAACATTATCATTAACATTATCACTAGGTTCATGTTCATCACTGATTGTGTTTCAAAGATCGTAAATAGAAATATCATTGGGATTCTCAGGTGTGTCTACAGTAGGTTCACTAGAAGCATGCAAAGTTCTATCATTTTCATTTTTCTTCTTTTTAGAAGAACTAGGTGCCTCTAAGTTGTTTCTCTGAGAATCTTGCTCGATTCTCTTATGGTGGCCTTTAGGATACAAAGGTTCCTGAGTCATTCTACCAGTTCTAGTAGCCACTCTAACAGCAAAGTCATTTTTATTATTTAATTCATCAAGCTCATTTTGAGCTTTAAGTACATGCTCAGCTGGAATAGCAACCATAGAAGCATATTTGCTAACGAGTTGGAGTTCACCTCTAACTCTAGCCGTAATGTTATCGCCACGTCCTATCTCGAAAGCATTATTCTTTAACTCTCTACCAACATAAGCATTAAAACTTTCTTGTCTAGCCATAAAGTCATCAAATTCATCTAAGCATGGGCTATGAAATTTAGTAGAGGGGATTTCAACTTTATCATATCTATAGAGAGAATTTACCTTTACTACCTGTGTCGGGTTATCAAGACAATATGGTTCTTCAACAGGCCGTATATTAAGACCATGTATTTCTTCAATAGGTGGAAAATTCTTAACTTCTTCAGCTTTAATACCTTTTTCTTTCATTGATTTCTTTGCCTCTTGCATATCTTCACGACTGAGAAATAAAACTCCTCTCTTCTTCGGAGTGGGTTTAGGAATAGGCTCAGGAGTTGGCTCAATTGGTTCAGGAATTGCCTCAGGAATTGGCTCAGGAAGAGTCCAATTATTTTCATTAGTCAAGATATTATTCAATAATATTTTAACTTCATCGACTGTTCTTTCCCAGAAAACACAACCAGCACAACTATCCAAGTAGTCCTTGGAAGCATCGGTTAATCCATTATAAAAGATATCAAGTATTTCATTTTTCTTAAGAGGATGATCAGGCAAAGCATTAAGTAACCGGAGAAGCCTCCCCAAGGTTGTGGGAGACTCTCTTCTTTGATTTGTACATAATTATATATTTCCATAAGGCAGCTTGTTTCTTATGAGCAGGAAATATTTAGCAGAGAAGTAATAAATCATATCCTGGGGACTACGCACACAACCAAGAGCAAGAGAATTATACCAAGTCTTAGCATCACCCTTTAGTGAGAACGGAAATATCTTAAGGATATAAAAATAGCGAGACATCTCATGATTAGTAAATAGGGAGGCTATATCATTCAACTTGGTAAGATGTGCCACAACAGTTTCAGATTCAAGGCCATAAAAAGGATCAGATTCAAATAAAGTAATAATTTCAGGATCAATAGAGAATTCATAATCCTTATCAGTAACACAGATAGGTGAAGTAGCAAAAGTAGGATCGGGTTTCATTCTAGCATTAAGAGACTGCTGCTTCCATTTATCTAATAATTTCTTAAGATCATATCTATCATTGCAAACAAAGATTTCCCTAGCAGCTTCTTCATTCCTAACATAACCCTTAGGAACAACCGGCAATACATAATCATTGGGAGTACCTTCATCATCACTATCATCAATACTAGCATCATCAATAATATCATTCCCCCTAACTCTAGCAAGTTGTTCATCAAGAAATTCACCTAATGGCAAATTAGTATCACGCACAGAAGTAGTTTCATCATGCATAGCAGAAGTGGCATCATCAATAACATGCAACATATCAGAACTCAAAGCAGTAGCAGGTTTAGGTGTCGCAAGCCTACTAACAACGGAAGGAGAATCTAGTGGAGGGCTAGATGGCAGTTCCTTACCTCCCCTCATAGTTGAGGGCAAAATATTAGTTCGATCGTCTTTCAAGTTCTTCATAGTGATCAATAGATATAAATCCCAAATGACTCAGAGAATAGAGCTATGCTCCCCGGCTACGGCGCCAGAACTTAGTCTTGATAACCCACAAGTGTAGGGGGATCGCAACAGCTTTTCGAGGTAAAGTATTCAACCCAAATTTATTGATTCGACACAAGGGGAGCCAAAGAATATACTTGAGTATTAGCAGTTGAGTTGTCAATTCAACCACACCTGGATAACTTAGTATCTGCAGCAAAGTATTTAGTAGCAAAGTAGTATGATAATGAAGGTAATGGTAGCGAAAGTAAAGATAAATGTTTTTGGGTTTTTGTAGTAGTTGTAACAGTAGCAACGGAAAAGTAAATAAGCGCAGAACAATATGTGAAAAGCTCGTAGGCAATGAATCAGTGATGGATAATTATGCCGGATGCGATTCCTCATGTAATCTCTATAACATAGGGTGACACAGAACTAGCTCCAGTTCATCAATGTAATGTAGGCATGTATTCCGTAAATAGTCATACGTGCTTATGGAAAAGAACTTGCATGACATCTTTTGTCCTACCCTCCGTGGCAGAGGGGTCCTAGTGGAAACTAAAGGGATATGAAGGCCTCCTTTTAATAGAGAACCGGAACAAAGCATTAGCACATAGTGAATACATGAACTCCTCAAACTATGCTCATCACCGAGAAGTATCCCGATTATTGTCACTTGGGGTTGTCGGGATCATAACACATAATAGGTGACTATATACATGCAAGATAGGATCAAGAACACACATATATTCATGAAAACATAATAGGTTCAGATCTGAAAACATGGCACTCGGGCCCTAGTGACAAGCATTAAGCATAGCAAAGTCATAGCAACATCAATCTCAGAACAAAGTGGATACTAGGGATCAAACCCTAACAAAACTAACTTGATTACATGGTAAATCTCATCAAACCCACCACCTTCCAGCAAGCCTACGATGGAATTACTCACGCGCGGTGGTGAGCATCATGAAATTAGTGATGGAGGATGGTTGATGATGATGACAGCGACGAATCCCCTCTCACGGAGCCCCGAACGGACTCCAGATCAGCCCTCCCGAGAGATTAGGGCTTGGCGGCGGCTCCGGTCGTAAAACGCAATGAAACTTTCTCTGATTTTTTTCTCCCTAACGTGAATATATGGAGTTGGAGTTGAGGCGGTGAAGGTCCAGGGGCCCACGAGATAGGGGCGCGCCCTACATGGGGCGCCCCTGTCTCGTGGACAGGCCCAGGCCTTGATGTATTTCTTTCGCCCAGAAATTCTTATTAATTCCAAAAAGTGCCTCCGTGGATTTTCAGGACATTCCGAGAACTTTTCTTTTCTACACATAAAACAACATCATGGCAGTTCTGCTGAAAACAGCGTCAGTCCGGGTTAGTTTCATTCAAATCATGCAAGTTAGAGTCCAAAACAAGGGCAAAAGTGTTTGGAAAAGTAGATACGTTGGAGACATATCATCAAGCACCACATGTTAAAGGATCTATGACAATATAACTTCTATTTGGGAATGAACAAACATAAATCATTATCTTGTCTTCTATGTCCAACATCAACTATTTTGACACAAAATATTTAATGGGGGCTCACAATCATAAAAGATGTCCAAGATAGTGTATTTGCAAGTGAATCTTCTCTTCCCTTATTAATTCTTTCATGAGTTGCATCATTGACCAGTGTTGTGTTTGTAAATCTCCATCAAATTTTACCACTTATACTTTTCCTTATGTGATGTCATTACTTACCATAAGATTAGCATATGATATTTTCATTTTTTATTTTATTTTTTATTGAAACATAAAAGTAAAGAAAGCAAAATTTGAACTAATCTTTATTTTATATCTCGCACATGATTACATAGATAGATCACTAAGCAAACACTCGAACAGAAAGTGATGGAACTACACTTTTATTCAACTAAGTCATAGGAAAACTAAAGATCGAACTAGAGTAGATAAAAGCAAGCATAGTGGTGATGATACAATATCGGGGCAACTCCCCCAAGCTTGGAACAAGCCAAGGGGAGTGCCCATACCATGAACTCAAGTTTCCTTTGGTGATGAAGGAGGAGGTGATGATGATGAGGTTGTAGCAAGCTTATCCTCCAGTTTCCATTGCGGTGGCTCACCGTCGTAAGAGGAATAACGAGTCCTACAAGTCCTGCAGCCGGTAGCCAAAGTCATACCTTTAAACCTTGCCTCATATTCAAAGAATTGGTTCTGGAGATCATAGATTTGGCTTTGCACTACTAGGAAAAGGGCTATAGATGATATGGCCACTAATGGCGCACCAGACATGTGGTGCGCCATTACTATATACTAATGGCGCACCATGTGTTGGTGCGCCATTAGTATTATATTACTAATAGCACAACTGGTGCGTGGTGCGCCATTAGTAGTTTTGAAAAAAATAAAAAAAATTGTTACTAATGGCGCACTGTTGTATAGTGCACCATTACTAGTTGACATAGTAATGGCGCACCACACACACCGTGCGCCTTTAGTAGTTTTGAAAAAAAATAAAAAAAATTAGTTAGTAATGCCGAGCCCCACCTCCCCTCGCCCCATCGCCCCCACCACCCGCCACCGCCCCGGCGCCCCGTCGCCCGAACGACGCCCCGTCGCCCGACAGCGCCACTGGTGCCCCCGCCGCCCCACCACCTGCCGTCGGCCCTGCGCTGCGCGCCCCGAGCCAGGCTCGCCACCGCCTGCGCCGCGCCCACAGAGCCAGGCTCTCGCGGGCCCCCTGCGTCGCCTCGCGCCCCAGGCCGGGCCCGCCACCGCTGCCTTAACTGCTGACGTCCACCACCACCCCTGCCTGGAGCCAAGGTGAGCATTTTTTTGTTTTTTCACTGCTTTTTCTTTGCTGTTTAGGTTTAATTAGGTTATTGATAGGTTTAGGTTAGTAGTTGGTTTAGGTTAGTGCTAGATTTAGGTTTAGATAATTAGAAGAAGAAGAAAGTTGAAAAAAGAAGAAGAAGTAGAAGAAGAGGAAAAAGGAAAAAAAGGAAGAAGAATAAGAAGAAAGTTGCAAAACAGAACAAGAAAGGAAGAAGGAGAAGAGGAGGAGGAGGAAGGAGAACAAAGAAAAAGGAGAACAAGAAAAGGCGCACCCATGGGTCAAGATGTAGTACTTTGTATCGATCTAACCATGGTTTCTTAGTGTCTTTGAATTTTGTGCTGCTCACTTAGGTTGCGTTCGATTCGAGTTAATAACTGGGTTTGCCTTCATTTTATGCTTCGGAAGTAACATATTAGCTTAAGTTATTGCTTGCTAAGCTAGTCAGCACTACAAAATTGGAATTTAGAACACTAATTCTTGGGGACCAGCTAATTCAACCTTTTTGGTTGGTCGTTTCAATCCTAGTTTGCAGGGTTAATGCTTTGGTCAGGTTTAGTTTACCCAGCCTTTGTTCCAAAAAAAAGGGTTTGGCCGACCCACCTCATACCTTGAATCAAATGTGCTATTGGTTTAGAATGGCACTATGATTGTGATATCATCGGTTGCAATGTTGTTTGCATACTTTTTCTGAACCAAAGGTTTATATGGTAGATGTATTAACATGCCTATCAGTCATGTTGGTGAATTGAGAGATGAACTGAGACCGTACATACCTTGTTTAACCAAAGGTTTGTCTATGGACATTCCTCTTTGTGGTTATCATGATGGGGCTGCAGATGAGCTTACTCAGAATCTGAACAAGTTAGTTGATTGCCTTGTTAGCATTTGGTCTTACGAATTGTTAGTGCTAATCCCAAATGTATTGATAGATAACACTTGTTCAAGCAACCTTATTAATATGAGGTGTTTGTATAGGTCTTTCCTTTTAAGCGTGGGGGAAGCAGCCACCGCCGCTCTATATAGGTCTTTCCTTTTAGGTGTTTGTATAGGTCTTTCCTATTGTAAGGGTACTAATTGATCCCTTCTGCTGCTTATCAGAGATGGGGGGAAGCAGCCACCGCCGCTCTGCCACACCGCAGTACGAGTTGGATGCTTCCGAGTTCTTCAAGATCATACTTGGGACTTGGGTATCATCCATGACGCAGTATATAAAGGAGAGATCTCCCTTCACCCATCTCATTATGATATCATTGTTTGCTACATCACTCATTGTCCCAAACTGCAGAGGCTGCTCGACAGCTTTTATGAACATGCCGGGTGAAGATCCGCCAAATAATGTGAAGTCATGACAGGCGGCAGCGGGTTTCGCAGGTGTGGGATGTGGAGTTGGTGATCAAGGAGGGCCACATGTACTTGTATCGTGGATGGGAGAAGTTCTACTGCGCTCACGACCTGCGGCTGGGAGGTACTTCCTTCTCTCTGGTAATGCAGCAATGACGCAACCATGCTCATCGTGAAGGTGATCAACGCGACTATGTGTCGCATGCACTACCGACGATGATGATGCCAGTACGTTCTGCCTCTTCTTATTCCTCTACATTTGGCTTTGTCTCACATCGATTGTTAACGGTCATTGTTGCATTTGGACAGGCAATGGGAGCAGCAGCAGTGACACTGGCTACAGCCAAGGCAGCAGTGAATATGGTTGTAGCAAAAGCAACAACGATTCTGGCTTTAACAAAAGTAGCAGCGATTCTGGCAGCAGCAAAGACAAGAAGAAGGATGATCCGGACTGGAGTGCGGGAGAAGAGGAGCAGTGGGGATGAGGAGCTGCAGGATGACGATGGGCATCAGCCGAGGATGACCTAGCGCTGGTGGTGGTGACCAAGGGCAAGAGATGGTGGTGGCTGACCATGGGCAAGAGATGGTGGTGGCTGACCATGGGCAAGAGATGGTGGTGGCCGAGGATGACCTAGCGATGGCCGTGCCTGCCCCGCCTGAAGGTGGCCTCGCGATGGTGGTGGTGCTCGACAATGACCACGCACCGGTGGTGGCGCCGGTGATCCCACAAATGGAGCGACATGACCACGCCTAATTGTGGTACAAGACTACATCCCAGTGCCTCCACCGCCTCGCCGCTCTTGGCGATCAGTGAGGAAGGAGAAGGAGAAGAACAATGAGAACTGAACTATGTCGTATGTCGATCTCCAAAATGATATATATATACTTAGTTACCTATGTTATCTCTAATATGCTTAGTTTCCTATAGGTTAGCTCCAAAATTACTTATGTTAGCACAAAATGATCAAGTTTACATAATAAGCTTATAGTCTTCTTCTTATTCTTCTTCTTTTCCAAAATGACATATGTTAGCTTCATTTTACCTAAGTTGGCTCTAATATGCTAACTTAGAGCTTATATGCTTAGTTTCCTATAGGTTAGCTCCAAAATAACTTATGTTTGCACAAAATGATCAAGTTTACATAATAAGCTTATAGTCTTCTTCTTATTCTTCTTCTTTTCCAAAATGACATAGGTTAGCTTCATTGTACCTAAGTTGGCTTTAATATGCTAACTTAGAGCTTATATGCTTAGTTTCCTATAGGTTAGCTCCAAAATTACTTATGTTAGCACAAAATGATCAAGTTTACATAATAAGCTTATAGTCTTCTTCTTATTCTTCTTATTCTTCTTCTTTTCCAAAATGACATAGGTTAGCTTCATATACCTAAGTTGGCTCTAATATGCTAACTTAGAGAGCTTATATGCTTAGTTTCCAATAGGTTAGCTCCAAAATTACTTATGTTAGCACAAAATGATCAAGTTTACATAATAAGCTTATAGTCTTCTTCTTATTCTTCTTATTCTTCTTCTTATTCTTCTTCTAGTATTCTTCTAGTGTTCTTCTTCTCCTAGTATTCTTCTAGTCTTCTTCTTCTTCTTCTTCTCTTCTTCTTCTTCTTCTAACTTCTTGTTTATCATTTTGCAGATTTGATTTAATTGACGGAAGCTTGCGTGGATGGAGTGCTTCTTTTCCATTTGTGTTTTTATTTTGTATCAATGTGAAACTTTTTTTGATTTGATGGATAACGGTGTTGGATGAACAATGTGAAACTTTTGTAATATGTAACGATGGAACTATGTGTTGGCTATGTATGTATATATGATGAAACTTGTGTGTTGGATATTATTGTTATATGGATGCTTGTTGTATATATATGTGTTGGATATCTCATATGTGAAATAGTGACCCGAGATTAAGAAAAAACGAAAAAAAAATTTAAAAATTGTTACTAATGGCGCACTTCCATGTGGTGCGCCATTAGTATACCAGATACTAATGGCGCACCTGTGGGATACTAATGGCGTGCACTGGTGCGCCATTACTAAAATATACTAGTGGCGTGGTACTAATGGCGCACCTGTAGTGCGCCATTAGTAGCCAAAACAGGTGCGCCATTAGTAGGCCTTTTCCTAGTAGTGTTGCAAGAAGTTGATTTATCGCTGAAGGTGAAGACGATGTCTTTCATGGACCGGCCATTCACCTTAAGATCACGGGTGAATTCTGTAATCATGAGGTGATTGGCACTGAGTCTGCGCTCCACCATCCCCTTGCACTTGAAGACCTCTTGCTCCATGGCTTCAAGCCTGGTCTTCACGGTCCCCATCCTCTTGGGCCCCTGGACGTCCCTGATATGGAGCACCCCCTCATGCATCTTGATGGCTTCAGGGTGCGGCGTCACCTACCGCAAATATGGGTTGATGAAGTTCTCAGAGAACTTCTCCTTGGAGGAGCTCGAGGCAGCCATGGCGATCTAGATCTGTCAGAAAATAGCAAGAAAGAAGAATAGAAGGTTTCTGCGCGATACGGTGGTCAATGCGTTCGGGGGGTATATAAATATTATTTTTATCTTGGGAAACAATCAAACGGGAGAAAAACGTAGTCCGGAAGGTAACCACGCTGGGCACAAGACACCAGGGCCCGCCAGGGCTGGGCGCGCCAGGGGGCCCTGGCAGGCCCTAGTGTCTTGTGCCCACCAAGGTTGCCTTCCTGGTTGTTTCTTATTTTCCTAATTTTTAATATATTCCAAAACTGACAGAAAATATTTTTGCGTATTTTTCGGAGTCCGTTTACTTACCGTGTCACATACCTCCTCTTTTTCAGTTATTTTGGAGTGTTCCAAAAGGTTTTATGTGTTCCTCGGGTGTCATGGTTTGGCTAATATTGCTTTCAACATTAACAGGTATACCTGAGATATAGTGTTTAATTATTTGACCATGGACCACCTTCGGGTTAGTACCTTCGACATTATTTATTTTGATAGCTCCAGATCGGTAAACCTCCTCGATAATATATGGCCCTTCCCATTTGGAGAGAAATTTTCCTGCAAAGAATCTAAAATGAGAGTTGTATAGAAGAACATGTTCCCCAACTTTGAATTCCCACTTTTGGATTCTTTTATCATGCCATGTTTTAACTTTTTCTTTAAATAGTTTGGCATTTTCATAGGGTTGGGTTCTCCATTCATCTAGTGAGCTAATATCAAATAACCTATTTTCACCGGCAAGTTTGAAATCATCGTTGAGTTCCTTAATTACCCAAGATGCTTTATGTTCTAACTCAAGGGGCAAATGACAAGATTTTCCATAAACCATTTTATACGGAGACATACCCATAGGATTTTTATAAGCTGTTCTATAAGGCCAAAGTGCATCATCAAATTTCTTAGACCAATTCTTTCGGGACCTATTAACAATTTTCTGTAATATTAGTTTTATTTCTCTATTTCTAAATTCACCTTGACGTCTAGATTGAGGATGATAGGGTGATGCAATTCTATGGTTAACATCATATTTAGCAAGCATTTTACGAAAAGCACCATGAATAAAGTGTGAACCACCATTAGTCATTAAATATCTAGGGACTCCAAACCTCGGGAAAATAACTTCTTTAAGCATTTTAATGGAAGTGTATTATCAGCACGACTAGTTGGAATAGCTTCTACCCACTTAGTGACATAATCAATAGCATCCAAAATATGAGTATACCCATTAGAGGAAGGAAAAGGTCCCGTATAATCAAAACCCCAAACATCAAATGGTTCAACAGCAAGTGAATAATTCGTAGGCATTTCCTGACGCTTACCAATATTACCGATTCGTTGACATTCATCACAAGATAAAATAAACTTACGGGCATCTTTGAAGAGAGTAGGCCAATAAAAACCAGATTGCAATACCTTGTGAGCAGTTCTATCTCCCGCATAATGCCCTCCATAAGCTTCGGAGAGACATTTCCGTAGGATTGTTCATGTTCATGCTCAAGTACACAACGTCTAATAATACCATCTACTCCTTCTTTATAAAGATGTGGGTGATCCAAAAAGTAATGTCTTAAATCATACAAGAATTTTTTCTTTTGTTGGTATGTGAAACTAGGTGGTATATATTTAGCAACAATATAATTTGCATAGTAAGCATACCAAGGAGTATTATGAGAAACATTTATAGCAGCTAGTTGTTCATCGAGAAAGCTATCATTAATAGGTTCTGGTTCATCAAGAATACTTTCCAACCTAGACAAGTTATCAGTTATGGGGTTCTCAGCTCCTTTCCTATTAGTTATATGTAGATCAAATTCTTGTAGAAAGAGAATGCATCTTTCTTTTCCATAATATATTTAATAGCAGCATGATCAGTGTGAACAATAACTTTGGAATCAACAATGTAAGATCTAAATTTGTCACAAGCAAACACAACTGCTAAAAATTTTGTTTCAGTAGTAGCGTAATTTCTTAGGGCACTGTCTAGAGTTTTGCTAGCATAATGGATAACATTTAGTTTCTTAACAACTCTTTGTCCTAGAACAGCACCAACATCATAATCACTAGCATCACACATAATTTCAAAAGGCAAGTTCCAATCAGGTGGTTGAACAATATATGCAGAAATTAAGGCTTTCTTAAGTGTTTCGAAGGCTTCTACACAATCATCATAAAAATCAAATGGAACATCTTTTTGTAAAAGATTTGTAAGAGGCCTAGAAATTTTAGAGAAGTCTTTGATAAACCTCCTATAGAAACCAGCATGACCAAGGAAACTACGAATACCTTTGCTATCTATGGGACATGGCATTTTCTCAATTGCATCAACTTTAGCTTTATCCACCTCAATACCTCGTTCAGAAATGTTATGCCCCAATACAGTACCTTAGTTAACCATAAAGTGGCACTTCTCCCAATTCAAGACAAGATTAGTGTGCACACATCTCTGCGAAACTCGATCAAGGTTTCTTAAGAAATCATCAAAAGAAGTTCATTAACAGAAAAATCATCCATGAAAACCTCAACAATCTTTTCACAAAAATCAGAGAATATAGCAGTCATACATCTTTGAAAGGTAGCAGGTGCATTGCATAAACCAAAAGGCATATGTCTATAAGCATAAGTTCCAAAAGGGCAAGTAAAACTGGTTTTCTCTTGATCAGGTTGTGAAACAGGTATTTGAGAAAACCAGAATATCCATCAAGGAAGCAAAATTGTGTGTGCCTTGATAATATTTCTAGCATTTGATCAATAAAATGTAAGGGGTAATGATCTTTTCTAGTTGTTTTATTTAATTTTCTAAAATCAATTACCATCATATAGCCAGTAACAAGTCTTTGAGGAATAAGTTCATTTTTATCATTTGGAACAATAGTAATACCTCCTTTCTTAGGGACACAATGAATGGGACTTACCCATCTACTATCAGCTATGCAATAGATTATACCTGCTTCCAGATGCTTTAATATTTCGGTTCTCAAAACTTCTTTCATTTTGGGATTCAAACGTCATTGATGATCAACAACGTGTTTAGCATCAGGCTCCATATTAATCCTATGCTGACAAAGAGTTGAACTAATGCCCTCAAGATCATCAAGAGTATATCCAATAGCAGCACGGTGCTTCTTCAGAATTTTCAAATCTTCCTTCTTCATGTTCTGAAAGGTTAGCACTAATAATAACACGATATATCTATTTGTCATCAAGATAATCATATTTTAGAGTGTCAGGCATTGTTTTGATTCAAACACAGGGTCACCTTTAGGTGGAGGAGGTCCTCCTAGAGTTTCAGTAGGCAAATTATGTTTGATCAGAGGTTTTTGTTCAAAGAAAATTTTAATCTATCTCATTCTTTCATGCATGTGCATATCATTTTCATGGTCTAGCAAATATTATTCTAGTGGATCAATAGAAGGCACAACAATAGAAGCAAGATCAATTATTTCATCCTTAGGTAATTCTTTCTTATGAGGTTGTCTATTAAACTTGGAAAAATTAAACTCATGAGACTCAATACCAAAACTAACACCAACGGTTTGCTTATTACAATCTATTTTAGCATTAACGGTGTTCAAGAAAGTCTACCAAAGATAATGGGACAAAAGTCATCTTGTGGGGAACCAAGAACTAGAAAATCCGTAGGGTATTTTATTTTTCCTTACAAGACTTCAGCATCTCTAACAATCTGAAGTGGTGTAATGGTGTCTCTATTAGCCAGTTTAATAGTAACATCTATGTCTTCTATTTTAGCGGGTGCTATGTCGTTCATAATTTCTTGGTATAAGGTAAAAGGAATAGCACTCACACTAGCACCTAGGTCACATAAACCATGATAACAATGATCTACTATTTTAACTGACACAACAGGCATGCCAACAATAGGTCTATGTTTATTTTTTTCAATGGGTTTGGCAATTTAGCTTCACCACAGAAGTAAATAACATGCCGATCAATATTTTCTACTAGGAGATCTTTAACCATAGCAACACTAGGTTCTACTTTAATTTGTTCAGTAGGTTTAGGTGCTCTAATATAACTTTTATTGATCACGGTTGAAACCTTGGCATGTTCCTTTATCCTAACAGGGAAAGGTGGTTTTCAATATAACCAGTAGGAACAACTGTGTCAACATTGTAAATGATAGTTTCATCTTTAGCTATGTTGGGTTCTTTAATTTCTTATTTAATAGGTGGGTGATATTTAAACCACTTCTCCTTCGGGAGATCAACATGAGTAGCAAATGATTCACAGAAAGAGGCTACTATCTTAGAGCCAAGTCCATATTTAGTGCTAAACTTTTGAAAAGCATCGGTATTCATAAAAGATTTAGCACAATCAAACTCAAGCTTAATACCTGAAAATTTACCTTCGTCGAGTTCCCAATCTTCAGAGTTGTGTTTAATTCTTTCTAAAAGATCCCACCTGAATTCAATAGTCTTCTTGACAAAAGAACCAGTACAAGAAGTATCGAGCATGGACCGATCATCATGAGAAAGCTGAGCATAAAAATTCTAAATAATAATTTGTCTTGAGAGCTCATGATTGGGGCATGAATATAACATTAAAATAAGCCACCCCCAAGCTAGAGCAATACTTTCTCCTTGACGAGGCCAAAAATTATGTACATAATTCCGATCACGATGAACTAGATCCATTGGATAAATTTTCTAGTGAAATTCCAATTCCAGGATCCAATATCATGGCGTAGCCTATATCATGCCAATACCTTTCCATTCAAAGATAAAGGTAAAACCTTCTTCTTAGTTGCATCTCCGGGCAAACCTGCAAGCTTAAATAATCCACAAATTTCATCCACATATATCAAATGCATAACAGGATGTTCAGTTACATCTCCTGCATAAGGATTAGCTAGTAGTTGTTCTCTCATACCCGATGGAATTTCATAACCAATATTTTCAGTAGGTGCAGTAGGTTAAAGGGTAACTAATTGTGGTTCTAGTCAAGGTGAAGATACCGCGAACAAACCCCTCAACGGATGATTCTCCATAGTAACAAGTGACAATAAATTTCAGCACGTAGTAATAATTTTTCCTTACCAATTTCCACTTACCGAGAGCGCTTCATGATACGTCTCCAATGTATCTATAATTTTTTATTGTTCCATGTTGTTATATTATAATTCTTGGAAGTTTTACAATCATTTTATAATCATTTGTATCATTTTTTGTTACTAACCTATTGACATAGGGCCAAGTGCCAGTTGCAGTTTTCTGCTTGTTCTTACATCGCAGGAAATCAATACCAAACGGAGTCCAAATGCAGCGAAACTTTTTCTTGATTTTTTCTAGACTAGAAGACACCAGATGGGCCAAGAAAGTACCCGAGGGGTGCTTTGAGGGGAGCACAACCCACCAGGGCGCCCCCAGGTGCCCCCAGGTGGGTTGTGCCCACCTCGGTGGCCTCCCGTACCGCCTCTTTGCTCTATAAATACCCCAATATTCTAGAAACCCTAGGGGCGTCGATGAAATTTTATTCCAGACGCCGCAAGTTCCAAAACCGCCAGATGCAATCTAGACACCATCACGGAGGGGTTCATCATCCTCATTGGTGCCTCTGAGATGATGCGTGAGTAGTTCATTGTAGACCTACGGGTCCGTAGTTAGTAGCTAGATGGCTTCCTCTCTCTCTTTTGATTCTCAATACAATGGTCTCTTGGAGATCTATTTGATGTAACTATTTATGCGGTGTGTTTGTTGGGATCCGATGAACTTTGAGTTTATGACCAGATCTATGTTTTTATCCGTGAAAGTTATTTGAGTCTTCTTTGATCTCTTATATGCATGATTTCTTATATCCTCGTATTTCTTCTCCGATATTTGGTTTTTGTTTGTCCAACTTGATCTATTTATCTTGCAATGGGAAGAGGTGCTTTCTGATGGGTTCGATATTATGGTGCTTGATCCCAGTGACAGAAGGGGAACCGCCATTTATGTATCGTTGCTATTAAGGATAACAAGATGGGTTATATTTCTACATAAATAGATCTTGTCTACATCATGCCATCGTTATTATTGCATTACTCCGTTTCTCCATGAACTTAATACACTAGATGCATGCTCGATAGAGGTCGATGTGCGGAGTAATAGTAGTAGATGCAGGCAGGAGTCGGTCTACTAATCTTGAATGTGATGCCTATATATTGATCACTGTATGGATATCGTCATGATTGTTTGAAGTTCTATCAATTTCCCAACAGTAATTTGTTTACCCGCGGTATGCCATTTTTCTCGAGAGAAACCACTAGTGAAATCTACGGCCCCCGGGTCTCTTCTTTATTATATTTGCTTTAGCGGTCTATTTTTATTTGCTTTTATTTTCAGTTCTATATTTCCAAAAACCCAAAAATACCTTGCTGCACTTTATTTTATTTTGTGTTTATTCGAGATCTATTTATCCAATCTATCAAATTTTTATCCCTTCTACTTGCCAATTTCTGGCGCCGTTGCCCGAAAGGGATTGACAACCCCTTTAATACGTCGGGTTGCGAGTATTTATTATTTTTGTGTAGGTGTGGTTCACGTAGTGTTGCGTGGTTCTCCTACTGGTTCGATAAACTTGGTCTCATCACTGAGGGAAATACCTACCGTAGCTATGCTCCATCATTCCTTCCTCTTTGGGGAAATACCGACGTAGTTCAAGCCGCATCAAAAGGAATTTTTGGCGCCGTTGCCTGGGAGGGATTGACAACCCCTTTAATACGTCGGGTTGCGAGTATTTGTAATTTGTGTTCAGGTGCTGTTCACTTAGTGTTGCGTGGTTCTCCTACTGGTTCGATAACCTTGGTCTCATCACTGAGGGAAATACCTACCGCAACTGTGCTGCATCATCCCTTCCTCTTTGGATAAATCTCGGCATAGTTTGAGCTGCATCAAAAGGAATTGCTAGCGCCGTTGCCGGCGAGACATCATCAACATCTACCAGTTTACTAATCACAAATCTCATCTCCTTGCAATTTACATTATTTTCCATTTGACTCTTGTTTTCCTCTCCCACACTTCACAAAAATTTGCCGTTTTATTCGCCCTCTTTATCGTTCGCCGTTTTCTCGTCAGATCTGCTTTTGAGTGCAATCTTGTTGCGCAGTCACAATGACTCAAGAGAACACCAAGTTGTGTGATTTCTCCAATACCAACAACAATGATTTTATTAACACTGTGATTACTCCTCCCGCCAATAGTGCGGAGTCTTGTGATCTTAATACCGCTTTGCTGAATCTTGTTATGAAAGATCAATTGTCCAGTACTCCTTATGAGGATGCCGCGTCCCATCTTAACACATTCGTGGAATTATGCGATATGCAAAAGAAAAAATATGTGTACAATGGTATTGTGAAGTTGAAATTATACCCGTTTTCTTTGCGAGATTGTGCAAAAATTTAATTTTCTTCTTTGCCTCGCAATAGTATCGAATGTTGGGATAAGTGCAAAGAAGCTTTTATTACTAAGTATTTTCCGCCCACGAAAATTATTTCCATTAGAACCCAAATCATGAATTTCAAGCAACTTGAACATGAACATGTTGCACAATCTTGGGAAAGGATGAAATTAATGCTAAGGAATTGCCCAACTCATGGGTTAACTCTTTGGATGATCATACAAAAAACTTATGCGCGGTTGAATTTTGTTTGTCGTAATCTTTTAGATTCTACCGCGGGTGGTACTTTTATGGGAAATTAATTTGGGTGAACCCATCAAATTGTTTGATAATATTAAGGCAAATTATTCAAAATGGCATACCGAAAGAGCTCCTACTAGTAAAAAAGTTAATTTGGTTGAAGAAATTTCTTCCTTGAGTGAAAACGTTGATGATCTTATGAAGTTGGTTGCTAATAAAAATGCTCCTATTGATTTTAATGATGTGCCTTTGTCTACTTTGATTGAGCAAAATAGTGATGTTGTAGATGTGAATTTTATCTCGCGAAACAATTTCAATAACAATGCTTATAGAGGTAATTTTAATCCGAGGCCTTTTCCCTAGTAATTCCTCTAATAATTATGGTAATTCCTATGGTAATCCTTCTTATAATAATAATAATAATAATAATAATAATAGAAACACCTCTGATCTTGAGAATAATATTAAAGAATTTGCCAATACTCAAAAGGGTTTCAATGCTACAATAGAAGAAAAACTGAATAAGATTGATGATATGTCTAGAAGTATTTATAGAATTTCTCATGATGTAGAAAATCTCAAGATGAAAATTTGTGTGCCTAAAGTTGAGCAATCAATTAAGGCTCTTTATGTTTGTATGGATGAAAATAAGAAAAGAACTGCTATGCTTAGAGGTAGAAGAGAATATTTAGAAAAAGCGTTTGCTAGTGATTACTTTCATAAAAGTGATGAAGATCTTAAAATGATTGGTGTTTCTTCTATTGATTCTTGTTTAGTAAAATTAAGACTGATAATAAAGGGACTGAAGAAGAGTCAACTTTAGCTAGAAGGCGTCCCGATAATTTGGAGGGTGAAAATCTTGTTGAAAAAATTGATTAAAGTGGGTTTGAAGAGGTCAAAACTTTAACTAGTGATGTGCCCACTCTTTTGGATTACAAAGACTATAATTATGATAGTTGCTCTTTGATTGACTGTATTTCTTTGTTGCAATCCATGATTTGTTCACCCCATGCTTATGAACAAAATAAAGCTTTAACTAAACATATTGTTCGTGCTATGATGAAAGCTTTTGAAGAAAAGTAGGAATTAGAGATTTCAATTCCTAGAAAATTACATGATGAATGGGAACCTACTATAAAAGTCAAGATTTATGTGATGAAAGTTTTTGCTTTATGTGACTTGGGTGCTAGTGTTTCTACAGTTTCGAAATCTTTATGTGATGTGCTTGGTCTTACCGATATTGAAGAGTGTTCTTTAAATTTGCACTTGGCGGATTCTACTATTAAAAAGCCTATGGTAAGAATTAATGATGTTATTATTCTTACAAATAGGAATTATGTGCCCATAGATTTTATTGTTATTGATATTGATTGCAAACTGTCTTGTCCAATTATTCTTGTTAGACCGTTTTTACGTACTATTGGTGCCATGATTGATATGAAAGAAGGCAATATTAAATTTCAATTTCCACTAAGGAAGAGTATGGAACACTTCCCTAGAACAAGAATTAGGCCACCATATGAATCAATCATGAGGGCATCTTATGGACCTAGAAACAAAGATGACAATACTTGAATCTTTGCATTATGCCTAGCTAGGGGCGTAAAACGTTAGCGCTTGTCGGGAGGAACCCAATGAATAAAATTTATTTTTGTCTTTTTCTATCTGTTCTTGAGTGCTTCCACAATTATGCTACTGTTATGATTGTGTTTTTCATGTTTTAATTAGTGTTTGTGCCAAGTAAAGCCTTTAGGGTTATGTTGGGTGATAATTGATTTGATCCTGTTGGAAAACACAAACTTCCGCGTCCAGAATTTTTTTTTTCAAAAATCACAGAATTGAAGAATGCTTTTGAATGTTTTACACAAGATTGGTATAAAAATTCCTACACCGTCCTAATTTTTTAGAATTTTTGGGGTTACAGAAGTATTCGAAGTTTTCATATTGCTATAGACTGTTCTCTTTTTGACAGATTCTGTTTTCTTTCCATTGTGTGCTTGTTTTGATGATTATATGGTTTTCTTTGAAGAGTTTTTGCCATAGAAAAGTTGGAATACAGTAGATATAATGCAAAATAAAATATGAATGGGTTTTCAACATTACTTATAGTAGTGATTTGCTTTCTTATACTAACGGATCTGCTTGGAGCGTCTTGTATTATATGAGTCTTTGCTTGTTTTCATTTTTATTTTGTGTCATGAATCCTTGCTGGACACACCTATTTGAGATATTCAAATTATGCTATGACTTTTTAGAATTGCTCTCTATGCTTCACTTAAATCTTTGTGAGCTATGTAATTGCTCTAGTGCTTTGCTTATATCTTTTGAGCACGGTGTTCTTTAGTAATTTTGAAGAAATGATCTCATGCTTCACTTAGATTTATTTGAGAGTTAGTAAATTTTTTAAGAAATTCTCTCTTTCTTCACTTAAATTATTTTGAGAGAAAGAAATATGATGCTCATTTTCTTCACTTATATTTTCTTGAGCTTATTAAAAGCAACATATGAAATTAGTTCCAGTGTGATAGATATACAAGAAGGATATAATAGTAACTTTCATGAAGATCATTGGACAAAATAAACTTGATTCCTTGTAATAGTTTTGAGATATGATGATAGTGATATGTGAGTCATGTTGATGAGTAATTATGCTTTAGTAAGAATATTGGTGTTAAGGTTTGTGATTCCCTATGCAAGCACGAAAGTCAATAGTTGTGCAATGAAATTACATCCTACTTGTGGTGCATTATTCGGTGTTAGTTATGCTTAATGCTCGCTGATGAGAGTTTTCGTTTCTTGGTTGGATGCTTCTAAATCTTTTGCTAGCCTTCATTCCTCTAAGTATGATCACTACTTGTGCATCCAAAATACTTTAAACCAGGTTTTGCCAGAGGAGTCCACCATACCTACCTATATGTTGTATTCTTTTGTCGTTCTAAGAAAATTTGTATGTGCCATCTCTAATTTTCAAATAAACTTCTCTTTTGTGTGCTCGTACCGCTCATGAAACAGTAGGGGGTGGCTGATATATTTCCATGCTAGATATGTTATTCTCAAGATGAGTGTTTATTCACTTATCATTGCACAAGAGTACGGCAAAGGTATTAGGATGCCCAGTCCCGAAATGAAAAATGAATTTACTTTATGTTGTCAAATAATAAATTCCTTGGAAAGTGTTGGCATGGAAGGCACCCGTGGATACGGTTAGCCATGGAAAGTGAAAGTATGGTTGAAAAAGGAATAAACTTTTTTTTCTGTTTGGAAACCGCCTATGATATATCTAGCATTGAAAGTATTGGGAACTACTGGGTCGTTATCGTTGACGGGAAAAGCATGCCATCCAAAATGATTTTATCCCTATATTTTTCGCTTTGAGCTCTGGCACCTCTACAAATCCCTACTTCCCTCTGCGCAGGGCCTTTTTATTTACTTTATGCAATTTTTATTTTTACTTGAGTCTCCATCTTCTCTAATAAAGCACCAACTAAGGGGCACTATGATCGTACTTGAGCATTGGATGTAGCTAATATGTGAGTGTCTCATGAAAGGATCAATTATTGAGCATAATGGGCTAAGGATAACTTTTTTAACGTTGATATTTTGAAAGACATGGTTGCTTGTTGATATGCTTGAGTATTAAAGTTCTCATGTCAAAACTAGACTATTGCGTTGAACCATATAAATGTCCAAATGCCCATGCTACAAAGAAAAGATTATGTGATGAACATGCTAGGCAGCATTCCACATCAAAAATTATGTTTTTATCATTTACCTACTCAGGGACGAGCAAGAATTAAGCTTGGGGATGCAGATACGTCTCCAACGTGTCTATAATTTTTTATTGTTCCATGTTGTTATATTATTATTCTTGGATGTTTTACAATCATTTTATATCATTTTTTGGTACTAACCTATTGACATAGTGCCAAGTGCCAGTTGCTGTTTTCTGCTTGTTTTTTTACATCGCGGGAAATCAATAACAAACGGAGTCGAAACGCAGTGAAACTTTTTGTGGATTTTTTCTGGACCAGAAGACACTAGATGGGCCAAGAAAGTTCCTGAGGGGTGCCCCGAGGTGAGCATAACCCTCCAAGGCACGCCTAGGTGGGTTGTGCCCACCTCGGTGGCCTCCCGCGCCACCTCTTTGCTCTATAAATACCCCAATATCCCAGAAAAGCTAGGGGAGTCGAAAAAGTTTATTCCAGTCGCCGCAAGGTCCAGAACCACCAGATCCAATCTAGACACCATCACGAAGGTGTTCATCATCCTCATTGGTGCCTCTCCGATGATGCGTGAGTAGTTCATTGTAGACCTACAGGTCCGTAGTTAATAGCTAGATGGCTTCCTCTCTCTCTTCTGATTCTCAATACAATGGTCTCTTGGAGATCTATTTTATGTAACTCTTTTTGCGGTGTGTTTGTTGGGATCCAATAAACTTTGACTTTATGATCAGATCTATGTTTTTATCCATTAAAGTTATTTGAGTCTTCTTTGATCTCTTATATGCATGATTGCTTATAGCCTATATAATGATCATTGCCTGTATATCGTCATGATTATTTGAAGTTCTATCAATTGCCCAACAGTAATTTGTTTACCCGTCGTATGCTGTTTTCTCAAAAGAAGCCACTAGTGAAATATACGGCCCTCGGGTCTCTTCTTTATTATATTTGCCTTAGCGATCTATTTTTATTTGCTATTATTTTCAGATCTATATTTCCAAAAACCTAAAAATACCCTGCTGCAATTTATTTTATTTTGCGTTTATTCGAGATCTATTTATCCAATCTATCATATTTTTATCTCGTCTACTTGACAATTTTTAGCGCCGCTACCCGAAAGGGATTGACAACCCCCTTTAATATGTCGGGTTGCGAGTACTTGTTATTTGTGTGCAGGTGTCATTCACGCAGTGCTGTGTGGTTCTCCTACTGGTTCAATGACCTTGCTCTCATCACCGAGGGAAATACCTACCGTAGTTATGCTGCATCGTCCCTTCCTCTTTGGGGAAATACCGATGTAGTTCAAGACGCATCACTTCACTCCCCGGCAACGGAGCCAGAAGAGAGCCTTGATGACCCAAAAGTATAGGGGATCAATTGTAGTCCTTTCGATAAGTAAGAGTGTCGAACCCAACGAGGAGCAGAAGGAAATGACAACTGGTTTTCAACAAGGTATTAAATTCAAGCACTGAAATAGTTTGTGACAGTTTGTTTGATAGCAAGATAATTTGTAACAAATAAATAACGGTAACGGTAACAAAATTGAAGCAAGGTAGCCCAATCCTTTTGAGGCAAAGGACATGCCAAAACGGTCTCTTATAATAAGCAAACCGTTCTTCGGGGTACACGGGAATTTCACACCATGTCACTTTCATCATGTTGGCTTGATTCGTGTTCGCTAATTTGATATGTGGGTGGATCAGTGCATAGGTGTTTTTCTTACTTGAACAAGCCTCCTACTTATGATTAACCCCCACGCAAGAATCCGAAACTACGAGAAAAGTATTAAGATAAAATATAACCATAGCATTAAACTTTTGGATCCAAATCGGTCCCTTACGAAGTAGCGCATAAACTAGGGTTTAAGCTTCTGTCACTCTAGCAACCCATCATCTAATAACTACTCCACAATGCATCCCCTTAGGCCCAAATATGGTGAAGTTTCATGTACTCGACGTTCACATGACACCACTAATGGAATCACAACATACATATCATCAAAATATCAAACACATATCAAGTTCACATGATTAGTTGCAACATGACTTCTCTCATGACTTAAGGAACAAAAGTAACTACTCACAAATGATAATCATGCTCAAGATTAGAGGAGTATTAAATAGCGTGGTGGATCTGAACATATAATCTTCAACCAAATAAACCATATGTGATAAACTACTTGATGCAATCAACACTACTAGTCACCTACATGTACCAATCTGAGGTTCCGATAGAAAGATTGAACACAAGAGATGAACTAGGGTTTGAGACGAGATGGTGTTGTTCAAGATATTGATGGAGATTTCCCTCCCAAAGATAGGAGAGTTGTTGGTGATGACGATGACGATGATTTCCCCCTCCAGGAGGGAAGTTCCCACGGCAGAATTGCTCCGCCGGAGGGCAAAAGTGCTCATGCCCAAGTTCCGCCTCGAGACGGCGGTGCTTCGTCCCGAAATTCCTCTCCTTATTTTTTCTAGGTCAAAATGACTAATATACCAGATGAGGGGCTCCGGAGGTGGGCCGAGGAGGGCACAACCCACCAGGGCGCGCTTCGGCTCCCTGGCGCGCCCAGGTGGGTTGTGCCCACCTGGTGGGCCCCTCTGGTAGTTATTTGCTCCAATAATTCTTAAATAATCCACAAAAGATCTCCATGAAGTTTCAGCTAATTTGGAGTTGTGAAAATAGGTAGCTCCGACGTGCTTTTTTTAGGTCCAGAATTCTACCTGCCGGTATTCTCCCTCTTTGTGTAAACCTTGCACATTATGAGAGAAAAGGCATTATAATTACTCCCAAAAGTATTATTATGCATGAAAACACTACAAATAACAGTAGGAAAACATGATGCAAAATGGACGTATCACGATCTACATCAACAATCTTGCTACCGTGAACACTAACTTTCTCCCCCTCTATGAAGCGGCGTAACCTCTCTATTCCCGCTGCAATTCTCTACTTAAACATGGTGCTCAAAACTATATATTATTATTGTTGGTGTACAAAAGTAGGGGCTCTCCTTTGTACCCCTTTACTTGTGAACGGGCAGTCAGAGCCGCACCTACGGCCACACTTAACAGGGAAGAGGAGGGAAGCCAGAGCACGAGACAACCCGCAGCCCCGGCAAGAGCCTTGCCGGGGCAATGTGCCCAAACGCCAGCAGAGCCGCCACCCTTGAGCCCAAGGGTTCGAACACCATCAACCACATTGGAACAAAGTCTCGGGAGGCACCTCCATGGTGGCATGCAGATCTTTGTGAAGATCATAAGCACACAAGATCAGATGAGGACCAGAAGACGACGATCCTCGGCGATATCCTTGCCGACAAATCCACGGGATCTTGCCGGGGACGACCGCAACACCATGGCAAGACCCTTGCCGGGGCCCCGGCAAGACCCTTGCCGAAGAAAATCGCGGGTCCACAGCCAGGCCCACAACTGCCAAGACTCCACCGCCGTTCCCATACAGCTGCCAGCCCAACCAGCTGGGCAGGCACCTGCGTGGAGATGCACGGCCTCCAGGCCAACTCAGCGAGCCCCTACGTGGTAGCATGCAGATCTTCGTGAAGACTCTGGCACCGCGCCAGCCCAGCAGCAAGCCAACATGGCACCACAACGCCTCATCAGCTCGGATGCGCGTCGGAGCCAGGCGAGGCGGCGATAGCTAAGACGAGCTTCCTTGCCGTCCCCGATAAAGCAAGAGGGACACATCGCCAGCGCATTAAATGCGTTTGTCAGACGGTGCCAGAGGATAGACTCAGCCACTGTATACCTTTCCACCTCCTGTGTGCCACGGTGGCGACCCCTTTTGACTATAAAAGGAGGCCCGAGGCATACTGAAGAGGGATTCGGATCTTTTGGACTAGGCACGCACCATAGCTAGTTCAAGAACTCAAGAACACTCAAATATACACCAAAGCGGGACTAGGGTATTACGCATCCTTGTGGCCCGAACCTGGGTAAACGATCTTTGTGCTGAATACCAGACCTGCTCTTTGCACAACCCCGCACCCGCCAACCGTAGAAGGGATCCCAAGGTTTCCATAGTTGTCGTTCCCACCAAAATCTTTGGCGCGCAAGGTAGGGGGACACAGTTGTGAAAATCTAGTCCGACACTTGGTTTAGCAGTTCTTCATCGCCATGGCTCCCAAGAAGAAGACGATCACGGCGATCGGTTCACTGGGAGCCGAACGGCCCGTACCCGTGCCAATGCGGGCGAGTGGCGGCCGGTCGCGGATGGAAGCCGAGGCACGGCCCGCGAACACCCGCATAGCTCTGGCAGTCAAAGCCTGGCGAGCAGCGTCGTTCATGCGCGAGGCGACGGGCCGCACACCACCAAATCCAAAGACGGAGCTGGGGCCCCCGCAGGCGTTGCGGGGCCCTCCAAGGGCGGCGCCATGCCAACTGCGGGTAGCGCGGTGACCTCCAACACGCCTACACCGGAGCCCACGGCGCGCTGTTCCCAGGTTGTGCCCGACGAGCAGCGTCACCACGCTGGTGACCCCGGGCGCCACCGTGGGAAGAGTCATGTGCATCATTCGCGGGACAAAGGAGGCCAACATGCACGCCGAAGCGCTGGCCAAAATGGCGCACAGCCGTAAGGCCGCGATAGAGCTCCTTCTAACGTGGTTAGAAGTCGGAGCGCGTCACAGTCCACGCAGCTCTCGCCGCCACCCACGCCAGCAGAAGCTTTGCCGCGCGCGCAGCTGCTCCTCGACTTTCCTCCTGCTACGGAAAAGCTCGACGAGTGGAGAGCCGCCATCCGGAGCCTCGTCAGCGTCGCCAACAAAGATGAGCCGCGACCAGCGGGGCCATCGGGCCGGCGCTCCGTCGAGCTACTGCATGCCAGTGGCGGAAGGACCGGAGGTGTTGCGGCCACGGTGCACTCTCCTCCCCCATGCCAGCTGCCGCGGGCGCCGGTCCGTCGTGATGACGCTTGTGATAACATTTCCATAGCATCATCCGACCCATGGACCCACCGCGATCAGCGCCGAGTTCTTCGAGAGCAAGCTCATGAAGACTCTTGAACCACCATCGTGCGCCGGCTCGAAGCACGCCACCAGTCAGATAGGCGGGCAGGGTCCACTATGGACCACCCAGCACCGGGAGACTCTGGTGGCCTACCCTACGAGGTGGGTTGCCCAGCCTTTACCCATGAGTTGCGGCAGTTCCAGTGGCCCTCCCACCGCACGTTCAAGCCCGACGTTGGCGACAAGTACAACGGCAGGACCCACCCGCCCGAGTTCCTCAGCATCTATACCATCGCGATGCAAGCTGCTGGAGCTCGCGATGACAAGGTGCTTGCCAATTACTTCCCGTTGGCACTTAAACCCAACGTCATGTCATGGTTGATGCACTTGCTAGTGGGTTCCATTTCTTCTTGGTCGGATTTGTGGCATGAGTTCGTTGGCGCCTTCACTGGAGGCCACCAAAGCTCATGGCCAGGCAAGTGATTTGCATATTATCCCCTAGAAAGAAGGTGAAAACCTGCGCAAGTACATACAGAGGTTCAGCCGGGTGCAGTACAACATCCCAGATGTTCATCCCACCGCCGTGATCAGCGCATTTCATCATAATGTGCGCAACCGCAAGATGCATGAAGAGCTGGCGATGAACAAGGAAAAAGATGTGGCCGAACTTTATGTTCTGGCCGACAGGTGCGCTCGAGCTGAAGAGGGGAGGAAGTACCCCGGCGAGGATGCCGGTGCGGAAACCGACTCCACAGACGAAGACACAACCGCCCCGACGAAGAAGGGCCGGTTCCGCAATAGGAAGCACAAGGGCAAGGCCGAGCTTGCCGTCGAGGGATCTGATGATACCAGCGCTTCCAAGAAAGCCAAGGCAGACGACCCCGGCAAGGAGATTGCCGGGTGCCTCGCTTCCCGGGCCTTGGCGGCTGCCGATAAGCCAGGAGGCTCCGACAAGCAGTACTGCAAGATCCACCGCACCAAGGGCCACGACCTCTAGAACTGCCGACAAGTCGAGCTGCTTGCCGAAAATCAAAAAGCCGAGTATGAGAGGCGGGACAAGGAGAAGGGTCAGGATGGTGCCGAAGGATCCGGCAAGAAGCATGGCGGCCAAGGAGGCCACCGCGACAAGGATAACCAGCAAGAGAGGCCCGCTCGGGGCCGCGACAAGAAGCAGGAAGATGATGATCATGACGAGGACGACGAGTACGGCGAGCATGAGTTTCAGAAAGCTACGAAGGCCATGTGTGTCGACGGTGGCGCCTCGCTGCGCACCTCTCACCGCCAGCTCAAGCAGTGGGCGCGTGAGATCACAGCGGCGGAGCCATCATTCGATGCTCGGAAGCCACTGAAGTGGTCCAGCACGCCTATCATTTTTGATACCGAGGACCACCCTGATCGCACAACTGCGGTCGGGTGTTTGCCGTTGTTGGTTTCACCAACGATACACAACCTCAAGGTGACAAAGATGCTAGTGGACGGCGGGGCCGGTCTGAACTTGATCTCGCCCGTCGTGATCAAAAGGCTGTAGATTCCTGATGAAGGTCTCGAAGATATGGGCACGTTTCAAGGGGTCAACCCGGGAAGGAGCCAGCCGAACGATAAGGTCATGCTGCCCGTGATGTTTGGAGGCGACTTGAACTACAGGACGGAGAGGAATGTTTTCGATGTAGTCGAGATCCCCTTGCCCAACAACGGGATCCTCGTCCGCCAGGCACTAGCCAAGTTCATCGCGGCGTGACATTACGCCTACAACACGCTGAAGATGCCTGGGCCGATGACCATCATCACCGTACCCTCCGACAAGAAGGATGCACTGATCTGCGCTGATCAACTCTAATGGGAAGCAGTTGCAGCGACTACCGCCAAGGCACTTGCTCCTTCCGCCGAAGCCCCGGGAGGGAAGAAGACCGACAAGACCTCTCGCACCCACTCCGGCAAGCGCACCTCTTCAGAGTGTTGTGCTCCCGTCGAGGACATGCCAGAGAGCTCCACCGGCAAGAGCAAGAAATCCAGAGCTGCACCACCAGAGACCAAGAAGGTGTCCGTCAAGGCGGATGGCACGGGAGGGGCTTTCACCATAAGCTCCACACTCGACAGCAAATAGGAAGGCGCGCTCGTCACTTTCCTGCGGGCGAATGTCGACGTGTTTGCATGGCAAGCATCCGACATCCCCGGCGTTCCCAGGGAGGTGATTGAGCACCATCTTGCTGTCTGTCCCCATGCGTGACCCGTCAAGCAGAAGGTCGGGAAGCAAGCTCTAGAACGGAAAGAGTTCATCATAGAGGAGATAAGGAAGTTAGAAGCGGCAAGCTTGGTGAGAGGAGTACTCCATCCGACATGGTTGGCCAATCCGGTGGTGGTGCGCAAGGCAAATGGGAAGTGGAGGCTGTGTATTGATTACACAGATATCAATAAGGCTTGTCCAAAGGACCCTTTCCCGTTGCCGCGCATTGACCAGATTGTTGACTCCACGGCCGGGTGCGACTTGTTATCATTCCTTGACGCCTACTCAGGATACCACCAGATCTTCATGACGAGAGAAGATGAAGAGAAGACAGCATTCATCACCCCATGTGGTACGTATTGTTTTTTACGAATGCCTTTCGGGTTGAAGAGTGCTGGCTCAACGTTTGCAAGAGCAGTCCAAATTGGTTTTGAGCCCCAGCTACATAGAAATATGGAAGCTTATATGGATGACATAGTGGTCAAAACCAAGGACAGGGCAACACTCGTACAAGATTTAGAAGAGACGTGTGCAAATTTGCGCAAGATCAACCTCAAGCTGAACCCTAAGAAGTGTGTCTTCGGTGTTCTGTCTGGCAAGCTTCTCGGGTTCTTTGTGTCACAGCACGGGATCGAGGCAAATCCAGGTAAGATCAAGGCCATTGAGCAAACCGAGGTGCCTAAGCGGATCAAGGATGTGCGTCGGCTCACTGGCTGCATTGCCGCCATGAGCAGATTCATCTCCAAGTCTGCTGAGCGTGCCCTTCCCTTTTTCAAAATCTTGAAAAAGGCAGGCCCAATGCAATGGACCCAGAGGCTGAAGCAGCACTGCAGGATTTGAAGAAATACCTCTCCTCTACACCGATACTGGTTGCGCCTAAACCACAAGAGCCGTTGCTGCTGTATCTAGCGGCAACAAATCAAGTGTTCAGTGCCGCACTAGTAGCGCAGAGGGAGGTCGACGAAGAGGCAGTGGCAACGGCAGGACGGGCAAATGGCGAGCCAGAGCTCCCCCCGGCAGGGCTTGGTGCCGGCAAGGCAAGGTCTCTGGCAGAGTCTAATGCCGGCAGGACAGGGCCTGTGCAACCAAACGAAGTAGTGCAGAAGAAGAAGATGATGCAGCACCCGGTTTACTTTGTCAGCTCCCTCTTGCAGGGGGCAAGGTCAAGGTATTCCGGTGTGCAGAAATTGCTCTTCGTCCTCCTTATGGCATCGAGGAAGCTGCGTCATTACTTCCAAGCCCATGAAATCACCGTCGTCACCTGCTTCCCATTGCAAAGGATATTGCATAACCCAGACGCAACCGAGAGGATTGTGGAATGGGCTTTGCAACTGTCAAGCTTTGGTTTGAAGTTTGAAAGTACTTCGACGATCGAGAGTAGAGCCTTGGCGGAGTTCATTGCAGAATAGACCTCAACGCCCGACGAAGAGATCCAGGAGACCACTCTCCCCGGCAAGGAAACAAGTTGCAACTGGATTATGTACTTTGACGGGGCTTTCTCGCTGCAAGGCGCCTGTGCTGGTGTGCTGCTTGTTGCACCCACCGGAGAGCACCTCAAGTATGTAGTCCAAATGCACTTCCCCAGGGAGATGTCAACAAACAACACTGATGAATACGAGGGGTTGCTTGCCAGTCTCAGGATCGCGGCAGTCCTCGGGATCAAGAAGCTCATCGTCAGGGGTGATTCATAGCTTGTCGTCAAGCAAGTTAACAAAGATTATCAAAGCCCGTTGATGCAGGCCTACATAGATGAGGTGAGGAAGATGGAGGAACATTTTGACAGTATACAAGCGGAGCATGTTCCCCGAGTGGAGAACGACATCGCCGACTACCCATCGAAGCGCGCTGCCCACAAACTACCTGTGGAACCAGGTACTTTTGTGCTTCGGTTAACCCAACCATCCGTTGAACCATCGACAGAGCAGAACAAGCAGAGGAAATCAGGCCCCGGCAAGTACTTTCCCGCCGAGCTCCCAAGGGCCGCCGGCAAAGATGTTGCCGAGGACACTGATCCTGCCATGGGATAGCGATAGACTCTGGCAGGACGTCAAGCCCTAGCCGTGGAGACAGCCGCTCCCATGGCAGAGGAGATGCCTTTGATCCTTGCCGTCGAGCCTCAGGCTCCGGCATGGACGCAGCATACCGTTCGATTCCTCCGAACAGGGGAGCTTCCTGAGGAGCAGGAAGAGGCGGAGAAAGTGGCCCGTTGGTCTTCCATGTATCAGTTTGTTGACAACGTTCTGTACAGAAAAAGGCCGAACGGTGTGCAATTGAAGTGCGTTCCCCGGGAGGAAGGACTGGGGCTGTTGGCAGAGATACACGGAGGCATATGTGCCTCCCACGTAGGGTCGAGGGCTCTTGCCGGCAAAGCATTCCGTCAAGGTTTCTTCTGGCCCACTGCCCTCCAGGATGCAACGACACTAGTAACCAAGTGTGAAGCGTGTCAATTTGATTCGAAGAAGCTTCATCAACCAGCTCAAGCCCTCTCTCCTGGCCGTTTTTGGTCTGGGGGCTCGACATACTGGGCCCTTTCCCCCGCGCTGTCGGGGGCTTTGAGTACTTTTACGTCGCAATCGACATGTTCACAAAGTGGCAGGAGGTGGAAGTAGTGAGGAAGGTGACAGCACAGTCAGCCGTCAAGTTCTTCGAGGGGCTAGTCTGCCATTTTGGTGTGCCGAACAGAGTCATCACCGACAATGGGACGCAGTTCACAAGCCGCATTTCATGCAATACATCCAAGACCTCAGCAGCAAGGTCTGTTTCGCTTCCGTGGCACACCCACGGAGCAACGGACAGGCGGAGAGGGCAAACGCTGAAGTACTGGCGAGGCTTGAGGACAAAGACTTTTGACAGGCTGCACAAGAGTGGAAGGCGCTGGATTGATGAGTTGCCGGCGGTTCTTTGGTTGATCAGAACGATGCCAAATCGAGCCACCGGCCAGACAAACCTTTGCCCTGGTATACGGGGCAGAAGCAGTTCTCCCCACGGAACTCACATACGGATCACCTCGAGTGCTCGCTTATGACGAGTTTGAGCAAGAGCAATTGCGGCAAGATGACGCAACGCTCCTCGAGGAAGATCGTGTTTGGGCGGCTGTGAGAGCAACATGCTACTAGCAAGCCTTGTGCCGCTACCATAGCCGCAAGGTTCATGCCCGAAGCTTTGAGGAAGGTGACCTTGCTCTTCGACGCGTTCAATCTGCCAAGAATTCCAACAAGTTGACGCCAAAGTGGGAAGGCCCTTATCGGGTAATACGAGTCACCAGGCCCGGCGCAGTCTACCTGGAGACCGAAGATGCTATTCCAGTGAGTAACTCCTGGAACATCGAGCATCTTCGCAAGTTTTACCCATAAGGCGCGGTTGTCGGCCTCCCCGACAGACCACCTTTTGTACAAGCCTTGCCGGCGAGGCATGTAACCCTTTGTACAAAGCCAGGCGCAGACCCTGAGCATAAATAAATGAAGCGCTGGTGCCCTAAGTTTTAGCATGCATGCTAGGTTGAGTCTCTCTCTGTGTTAGGGTTGATAGTGCTTGGCGGCGACTAACTCTTAGCATAGAGGTCGAGTATGCAACTCTTTGCTCCTTTCCGTCCTTTTTGGTTCGCAGGGTGCATGGACATTTTCTGCTAAGCTACTTTGGAAGAAAGAGAACAGGCCGACGTCCCGACCCCGACAAGCCAAGGTTGCCGGGGGCTACAGGTCTAAGGATCCGACCACGGCGAGCCAAGGTTGCCGGGGGCTGCGACATCGAGATAAGTCTTCCCCCACTCTGTGCCTCCGTATGAAACTTGAACATACGATACTTCACTCATTCCCATACCATCTTGCTCCCTCTGTCCGGTGTCTGAAAAGCTTATTTTCTGACCGGAACTTGGTCGTAGTGCGATGGGAAGGGGACGAGCGAAGGGCCTAATCCTACTCGGCCCCTACCTCCGCCAAGGGCGTGAGTGTAGTCGGCTATAGCGCAGGAAGGCGGCAAGGCCTGTCGCCGGGGTACAGTGTTTATCTTAAGATAACGAGGACTCGTTCCTTGGTGTGGCCCTCGCCCACGCGCAAACAAAACCCGGCAAACACCCTTCTCCTCATTAATACGTTGCTAACAAGTACAATTCATATGGAATGCATACATGAGCAAGGGGGTTACGAGATTTAAATCTTATACAGGCCCATAGGCTTACAAACTAGAAAGAGATAACTGTCTCATGATCCCCATTTTGCCTTTTTCCTCCTAGGTGCGGCAGGTGAAGGAAAAAAGGGAGCGGCGGGGAACGCGTCGATGTAGAGCTTGACGAGGAAGGCCCTCGGCAGGGCGCGTGGCCGAGGGAGGGGTGACGCAGTCAGTCAGAATCGGAGTCGGTGTCCCACCCGCTCGACACCCTCGTCGTCGTTGTCGCTGTACTCATCGTCACTCCCACTTGAGGAGGAGTCTTTGTCATTGGAGGAACTCTCCACGCAACACTTCAAGCGAGTTCCAAAGTCCCCAAAGACCTTGACGGAGAGCAGGCCATTCTCCATTAATTTGAAGTAGAGAACGAGCCCCTCCGTCAGGGTGTGGATACAGGCAAAGGTCTTCCATCCGCGACGAAGATACATGACTTGAGGGGCGGGAAAGTCAACATCAACCTGTGTGCCACCATTCCCGCAGCCCCTCATATGCAATCTCAGAGTCGCCGGCGGATCGAGCTCCATCTTCCGAGAAAATGGAGCAGGGAGACGAAGACGGTTGCGCACTGGCCGGTGCAGCCTAATGAAGAACTCGCGGGGCTGGTCTCAGACGTGGCCCTACGTTGGGGGAGGGATCGCTGGCGGAGGCGGGGCCGGAGCACCGCCCCGTCCTCCTCTCCCCCAAGCGCCACGGCGACCTTGGCCTCTCCCCCTCCCCCTTCCTCTCGTGGCCGGCTCCGCCGTCACGAGCTCTTGGGAAGGAGGGGCACGCTGTCGAGCGGAGACCCTCAACGCCACCATCGAAGTGCCGGCGTGCCCTCTCGCCATAGCAGAAGAAGGAAGGGAGCCAAGGTGGGAGAAGATGGATGATGAAAGATTGAGAGGTGCTATCCCCCCTCAGCCAATCCGGCCGAGCCCCGCTCAGCCAATCCGGCCGAGCCCCGCTCAGCCGATCCGGCCATCAGGGGCAGAGGGAATCGAGACCGGCCCGCTGCTCCCGCCTCGTCATTTAAGGCCCGTGCCCCCCTGGATCCACCGCCTACCATCTTCAAGGCATGGAGGACACGTGGCGAGCAGGCAGAAATCGAGGAGACGGGTGAGGCTACAGTTTTCCACCCCACATGTTAATCTAATAAAATTTTGATTAATTAAACCCTAGTACCCATGGTAATTAGCGAAAACTATTATAGGCATCTATTTTATTTTTACAAGGTGTGCATGTGATGTGTTTTAGCCTTATATCACAATAATATGTCTATATATGATGCAAAGTGATTGTAATTTTTATTTCATGACATGCATGTCATGAGTACCACATGATGGTTGGGGCCATATGATTGTCATTAATTTAATTTGCATGTATGTCAAATCAAATAATGCATTTATTTTATTCCCATACATGAGCTAGTCTAGAGGCCTCACTATGGATATGATTGGTCTTTATCTTTCCACATATGCAAATAGGTTTTCCTCTTAATCTCACGTTCAAGAACCAATGAAATTATACCATAGAAAATATAAACTTAATAATGAACATGGAAATTGAATACAAATAACTTTATTATTGCCTCTATGGCATATTTCCAACAATAACCATAAAGTAAAGCATGTTCAAGTTTAATGATACTGTAAAACACCCTCAAAAATGGAGGTGAGAAAGAGGAAAGACCCACGATGTCCATGGTGTAACACTCCGATCAACCTATCTCCAATTTCGACGTGGTAGGTCTCAAGTAGCTGTCTCCACCCATTGACAACGATACCTCCGTCGTGTGCTGAAGTCAAGTAGGTGCATGTGAAGTTTGTCTTGTCATGGATAATAATTCGCATGTCTCCATGGGCAGGCATGTGCTTAGGCACACAAGGTCTTGGTATTTTCTATTGAAAAAGAACACAATTGTAAACTAGTAAGCACTCTAGTTAATTTATCAAGAGTATATGAATAATATGAAGTTGAATACAATTCTTACCAGGTACTTCTTCTTAATGTTTTCCATGTTCAAGACGTGTGCTAGTGGCACGTATGGTCCAACGCTGTTACCAGCATGGTAATGTGTCACGCCCGCCTCAATACCGTCCAAAAATCTTATGACCTCCTTCATCTCTTCCCAAGTAACTATGGTGCCAGCAGTATAATAAATATTGTCTACCATCCTCTGAGTTTCTTTTGGAACTAGGAAATAATCTGTCAAGTTATATATAAGAAAGATTAATTAGTTACAACTAGCAACTAATTTTGAGTAATATAGATATTGCCAAGTATGTTCAAGAAAACTTACATGGAGGAATGACTGGAAGCTTGTCCAAATCCACCCAAATGTCCCGATCAGTTTGTTGGCCAATATATAGGGACAGTTCCATCCCAACCTCCAAATTGTAAGCTTTGGCAAATGCTCTCCAGTTAGGACAACCGTAACCAAAAAAGGTGTGATCTTTTTTGTTTTGGATCGTAACCTTGAAATAAAATCCCTCTTTTGTCTCGAGGAAGGCGGTCGTGGTGGTCTTCTCATCCTTGGGGACCTTCAGCTTCTTTAGTAGTTCATTCCTTGCAAAGCAGGGGATGCGCTGGGAAAAATTAAAAAAATAAAATAAAATTTCTACCTATTAGACAAAAATCATAAGACATGCTTATGAAGGAAATGTGGGCAATAATTCATAAAATATACCGTCATCAATTTGAAATCCTTTGATAGCGTCAAATAGAAGCAATTGCCATCCAATCCATCCTCAACACACAAACCCCTAGTGTCTAAACAATTGGGGCACTCCATTTTCTACATTTATGATGACAAACCTTAGATCATATTCAAAATTGCAGTAAGAAGTATAATATAAGTACAAACAATTTAAATACGACCAAACAATTGGCATGACCTTTGCTAAAATTTGGGCGTGTTGAATGCCTTAATTTCTATGAAATGGAGATGAATCAACATTTTGCCAAAGCGTTGACACTCATTTTGAATTCAGACACAAATCATCCCCCCCCCCCCCCGACTTGATGGTCGGTACCAGAACCCATGTAATTACACTCTACTTGATGGCCAGAACTATTTCTTTTGTATTTCCAGTAAGTAGTTCATGGTATGAAATCACAAGCATAACATATATATATATATATATATATATATATATATATATATATATATATATATATATGTGCATTCAATGAAAAATATAAGTGCATGCTTTGGTTACATAGTGTTGTTTCAGCAGAGTGGAGCGCACCTCTCTGCCCCAATAGCTTTGGCGGCTGGATTGTGGAGTCGTGTGTTGCTCTACTCTAGTCCCCTTGTCTTCTAGGTCAGCACCCACATCGGCTTGGGCCTGTTGGGCTGGAAAACGGTTCAACGCATAGCTAGTGTGTGCGGTACCACTTACCACTTAACAAGAGTGGTAAGAGCATCTTTAGCACATGCCGTATAATGTCCCGACCTGTAAAATAACCGTCAAAATACCGATTCACGCGAAAAAAGCCACCTGATCAGACATTGTAAACGCCGTCAGACCCATAAATTTTTTAAGGGCGCGGTAAAATCTCACCTCAACCCGTGAAAAACACAGGTTTCCCCTTGACCCGATCGTGCCTTGTATCTCAGAAAAGTGGTTGTGGGAGGGACATTTCAGCCCGCACGCGTTCCCACCCCTTTTCACAGCCGCCCGCCATCGGTTCCGCCCGTCCGCCGCCGGCGATTTCAGCCATATCTGCGGACGGAACCACGCCGCCGGGGTGCCCCTCACCCGGTTCCACCTAGCCGCTTCACCGGCTCCTCGGATCCGCCGAGCCGAGCCGCCCCGAGTCGCCGTCCCTACCCCGAGTCGCCATCGCCGCCCTGGGATCAACTGCCACAGGGCCACCACCCCGAGCCGCCGGTGAGTACGTGTGCTTGTGCTTTTGGATGCGACATGCATAGTTGGTTCATGCGGCGTTCGTATTTGTGATTTTAGATGGAATTGAGCCCTCGCGAGAGGTTTTTTGCTCGAGGATTCGTCCTATTCAGACGACTCGGATGTTGAGACGCTAACCATCGGCAGCAGATGCCGGACCGCAAAGTCGTTTTTTCGCGAACTATAAACGAGTTTAAAGGGTTGGCGATATACGGGTCTGCTAGAGATGCTCTAAGCTATATCAAAAACATTGGTTGCCTAAAAAAATCAAAAACATTGAACAATCAATAATACGTGTGTGTACTTATCCGTCTCGCGAGAACGTATCACCGGAGCGTTGCTAGTTATGCAGCGCTTGTCTCATCAAAAATAAAATATGCTAGTTATGCGCGTGTCTTGCTGGAAGCAGGGTCGTGGCCAATTCCAAATAAACGACTCCCAATTTTGAGCATGCGGCGCGCCGCTGTAGCTCTGTCTTGGGTCGGAAACAAATGATGTGGTCTCTCTAGACATGGGCCTTGAGCATTGGGTCATCTTTATTTCCAGCGTTACACAACGATTCATGGAAGGGTACTGCGGTCCTGGTTGTGGAAGAGGCTAACAGAATTGTGGCGATGTCATATTGGGCAAAAGAAATTAGACCAATTGTCAAATAGGAAAGAAAAGAAAATTCAAGTGTCAAATAAGGAAACATATTTTGAAGCAGTGTCAAATAAGGAATTCTCTCACTCATAATACCTAATCATTTTTCTTCAAATAATGTTAGTCTTAGGAGGTTGGATAAATATTTATTCAAAATATTTATGTTTGCATGCCAATCTAACTTCATAAGGCTTGACAAGTTAGGGGTTATTTGAAATATTGATCTTTTAGTTAGTACCCAGACCATGTGTAGACAAAGAAAACATAAATGGTTTGAATTGAAGTGTGCCACTACATCACTTGTGCAAATCAGCACCGGCTAGGCACCCCATGGAATCGCTTAGGAAACCACCTAGGTGCGGACCCAACTGCATCGACGGGGCGGGAGGAGGGTCAGGGAGGTCATGCATACCTCAAAGAATGAAGGAGCTCGGGCGGCTAGGGACAGGTGTTGGGGCGTATGAATGAGCTCTTGGCAATCAGGTTCGGGATGGCGAGCTGGTCGGGGCGTGGTGCGCAAAGGAGATCAGGGCGTGCGGCGAGGTCCGGACAGACTATGTTCAGGGCTGATACATTCAGATGCTAAGAGAGAGAGGGGAGGATGGATTGAATTGTGGTGGGTGGGGAAATTGTGCCTGCGCCACACTACCCTTAACCCCACTAGTTAGCAATATCGGTGATGGGTGCTTTCTACTGCCCACCACTGGTATGTTCTTTCACATTTTTGGAACTTTTTGAATGGTTTAGTGTTTCAGGTTTACAGCTATTGTCAAGGTACACCGTTATAAGAATAATGTAACTGTTGCTTTGGATACAAGTGGCGGGGAGCATTTAGAGCCCGCCACAGGTAGGTTTGGACCACATATAACCCGGGTCCAGATCACCAGTGGCGGGCACCTCTAACCGCCCACACTGTTACTATGATATCACTGGCGGGCAACTCCTCTCAGTTGTCAGTGTATTTTGCTAGATTACTAGTGGTGGGCTCTAAGCGCTTCCCACCACTGGTGAGGTCCCACCTATGAACATTTTCTTAGAAGTGGGATTTATATTTTACCTTACTAGATGATACCCCACATGTTGTTGTAGGAATGTTTTGATATTTGAATAATATTTAGTTGTATGGAACATGAATATTTGGAGTCATAATATGAGAAACCTTAACATATAAATGATTTGTTGTGTTTGCTTATTTTATAGTTGTAAAATAATTATTCAGATATGAATATCATAATAGAATGAAAATTCTAATGCATGTTGAGGTGACTTTATCGATACATGGTTGCATGTTGAGGTGGGCCTTGTCATACATGCTTGTTGATTGGTGAGGTGGCATGCTTGCACGTTAAGAGAAATAGTTTAGTCTTGGACTAGCTATTTAGATATAGAATATTTGATAATATGAAAAATACATAGAAATTAACAGGTGCAATTATTGTTTTTGCTAATTTCATGTGGCCTTAAAGTTCTGATAATTTGTATCACCTAAAATTGCTAATCATAAAGTATAAGATTGCACTTTTGATTGTGTATAACGAGTGAACTATTTGTTTAGACTACACATAAATAACTTCTTTTGCGGGAAGGTTATACAGGGTAAACAGGATATTAAGATGGGTGGATGCTAATCCAGAAGCTTAATTACAACTGTGGCTCGGATATAAGAAAAGTTCAGGCCAGTGATGAATAGAGGTTTAGATACTTACCTTCTGGTTGTCGAACTGGCAGCAGCCTAAACAATTATAGACTGTTGCGAGATGGGAGGGAAGGGATGGAAGGAGGTGCCAACTATTTAAAGGAAGCAGCAGCAGAGCAGGTGGGCCGGTTGGGGACTCTGCAAGAATGCACCGATGCACGTATGCCTCAACGTCGCCCGGGGGATATATATTCCCCTGATCTGCCGCCTTCCCATCTGTCCAGTTTGAATTCAGTCAAGATTTTGAGATGTCCTGTCCTTCGAAAAAAAATCCCCCGCATTCGACGCCGTAATTTGCCTTGCAATGTTTTTGCTCATGGTGATAGTATACAAATTCATTTAAACATGTTGAGACATTCCCACATGGTACTGCAACAAAAAAAGACTACCGCTGGCAGGCAACAAATGCCCATTGGTTCCACTGAAGCGATTAAAATCAAACGAATGAAGTGAAAAATGTACTTTTCTTGTTAGTTGGATGAAAATATACTTAGAGCACAAGTTCGACCATCCCAACAAACGCCCAGAATAATCCTTCTATACAAAAATTGAGGTGCAGAGAAAGGAATCGAAACCACAGTCAATGAATATTCTGACGGCAACAAAATTTCATAGAATGAAAGAGAAGTGGTAGCAATTTGGCATGCGAAATGCGTTCTAAATCGTCTAGTTATTTAGTTTATTTTCTATCAGAAGAATAAATACTTTTTTTAGGAACTGATAAAATTTAGAACAGGTCCCAGAAGTGTTATACTCTCGGCGTAAGTATTCTCATTGCGCAGTGAAGCTAGTGATCTCATCCTTATGCCGGTGGAGTTTTAGGCAGGTATTAAATAATCACTGTCAAAACAGAACATGAACTGTGTAAGACTTGTGAATTGCTAATACTCTTTTACTACAACATGTGATTTCTGTCAAAAAACTGAACCGTCTATGCAGGCTTATTTCCAAAACAAATGAATTAGATCTATTTTTGCTAGAATTGACGTGGTAGCTCAGAGTATATATGCCTCCAGTTAGAAGATATAAGATGGAGAAATAAAGAGGAGCACCACGTCCCCCTTAGGTTCAGGCATTCATCAACCCCTGGGATGTGAGGCATCAGTCCAGTCATTTGTATGAGATCAGATGGAGAACCACGTTGTCCTATGTCCAGCCATTCATCCATGTCAGAAGGTGGCTTCTGATGGATCGATCTTTTATCATGTAAGTCTTTGTTAAATAATATAAGCAAAAATGGATATGTGCATCAATTGATGAAGAGGCCACGGGGGTCCAACCGCCTTTCCGAAACAAAAAGAAAAAAAAATCAGTGTCTGGGATGTCATCCTACTTGTACTGTACTAATATTTCTCATTTGGGATGTGAACATATATTGTACTCGAGCACTGTACTACTAGTACTATCTCAGTAGATGTATCCATCGTATATTAACTTAGAATACTATTTTCTTGACCAATAGTACACCTCGAGCTCCGAACAGTTCCATTCAATGTGGGCGTTATACCATTCCAAATGACTACCTGCGCCACCGATCAAACAGATACAGTTTCATGGTTAAACTGGTCAAAAAACAATTCATACATCCAATATGCTAATCATTGGATTTTCCACGATATAGGACATTTTCATGATGCCCTCCGCCACTGATGCCAAACTCCTGTTGAAGCCTCTTCGAGCCGCTCCTCCATCACCGATGCCAACCTCCTGCCTCATCAAGCCGCCGCCATCCGTCGGAACCTCGTCATCCGGCAACCCATCCAATCTATTCCTACACCATACTGTAATGCAACTCCTAGCTGTGGCTTGCACGCTCAACTGACAGGAAAGCTGTATTTCAAGTCATTCAGTTGGAGATAAATCTCATATTCAACAAGCTCTATTGCATTGATGTAATTTGAAATTTTAAACTTAGAATGAATGTGTTTAATCTCCTAGATTGTGTCTCCTATTCTACAACCTCTGTTGTCGTGATCTAATTTGAAATCATAGGCATAAAGAGGACTAAGTGCATCGGAAAATATTTTTTCTGGAAAACAAAAACAAGTATACTGATCATAGAAATTAATTGATCTACAATGTAATTGTTGGGCCACAAGCTGATGCATTATTTTTGGCAATTTCATCTATTTTGCATGATATTAAATAGTTAGCGGAAATTTACGATGTCGAGCCGCTATAGCGGCTGGGGAACATCGACGTAACAGCTGTGGCCGCCGCTGCGAATTATCCCTTGAATCTCGCATGGGTGACAAAATTTCAACCATACAGATTGTGCTGATTCTACCTTGTTGTTTCTCTCAGAAGCTAAACTTTTTGCTGCATGTTAGCATGGCAAGGACAATTCATTGTGCTGCCTAATATAATCGAGATCTTGTACAAACAATGTTGTAATGATTGAAGGCAAATTTTAGCATGCTCCCTCTTACCTACCCTTTTCACATGAAAATGCAGCGCACATAATAGATCTGAGCCATTGATTTGACTAAGTAGTGGTTTGATTAAATCTTACCTTCTTACCTCCCATGTGAAATGAGAGAGTAAAAGGGAGCATGTTAAAATTATTCGTGCTCAGAATCTTAACTTAGTTTCATAAATACCTGCTCCTTTTATGGTATCAGATCAATACATTAATTGGACCATAATCTAGTTGGTGTAAACAGTTCATGGAGTTAGAATATGGATCACTGAAGTGGGCGTTGATCGAGATTTCTTTAAATCTCAATCCACATGTTAGATGTTGGACCTCTGTCACTCTGTCATAAACAAAATAAAACTGTTTAAACCAAAGGTATAAATTTTGGAATCATGTGTCTAATCATACTATACTATTTCAATTGAGCTTGGAATGCTTAAATTTACATTTCAGTTTTATTTGATGTCTTCTTGATTTGTTTGATTTTTTGTTGCTGAAACCAATTACTGGTGTATATCAATAACATTAATAATCATTATAAAATATACCGCATACATACATAGAAAATTAGGTGTGCTTGCTATTCGAACATAAAAGCCAAAAACTTTAATTCAGATTTTTTTAGAGTCTTTGGGATTCGTTATATTTTTCACCAAGAGGAAAAGGTGTATTCATAATAATAATTGTAATAATAATGTAGTCATAACAAATAAAATATCTTTGTCAAGTCTAAGCTCTTACGTTATATGACAATTGTTTATAATAGAAGTAGCAAATTAATACATTGCCAGTGTACTATATGCGCCTGCCACTTTGCTAGTGACTTCTAAATAGTAGAAGTCCTATATATTTGTTTACAAGGCTAAGGGAGCTTGTGTGGGCTTACATCTCTCTAGCTCACGGGTCCAATCCACATGTTAACCCAAGGCATCCATTATGTAAGACTAGAGTGATTCCAATAATACAACTCTAGAAAATTGCATGTCAATGAACAAGGGATACGAAACATTCTACACAATTGGTGCACTAGACAAACTGATGGCATCGTTTGATGTTTCCTTAGCAACCGTCAATTTTTCTTGATGGACGGGTAGGGAGACTCTGATCCGATAGCACGCCATCTTATCGTCGTATTGAATCTGAGACTGTACAAGTTCTCCAAACACATGGGAAAATTGAGAGGCCACACATCTGCGGATCATTTATGTTCGATTTAGTAGTCGACCACATGGATGGGGGACCATGTGGCTGTGGTAGTCTCGTGACAAAATATATCACCATCATGGTCACGAGAAGAATTAAAGAGTAGAGTCGTGCAAGAGAGAACTCACGAGATGACAATCACCACTCGATGCCGTATGAAACAGATATCATGGCTATTAATTAGGATGTGTATGTACCATCTGCCGTCCTTTTGTGGAATCCATAGTACAGTCTCATCAAAGCACTAATATGCAGTTGCCAAATCATATCCGTTGCTCTCAGTTGTATAGATCTCCATGGTGCTTGGCATGTAGCTCATTGTCATTCATCAGTCTCAAATTATGAACTAATGTTGATGAGCCGAACAACTGCTAACTGCATCATACTTGTTTGTGAGTATTAGTTATGATGAGCAAGACTGGTTACGATGCCGCCATCGCTTCTAACGGTGTCCAAAAGCAGTAAGTTAGGGCAGCGGTTCACATCGAGCTCAGGAGTTGGTTCACATTCTGACGACAAGCTCGGCTAGCATCTCCAACTTCAGCGTCCGTGAGTACAGTGTGGCGGTTCTGCTGCACAACATGTAACATCAGTATGTTTGCGGTTACCAAATTAAATTCACTATTTTTTTGACAAAAGATGGATTTTATTGCCTCAAAATGAAGCATAAAGAGAATTGAAACACAATGAGCACATCTGATCTCTGCATAGCTAGGATGCATACTGTCAACACTAACGCACACAAACAAAAACATGCCGATAAATAGCAAAGTCAAATAAGACCAAAGCTATGCGTAAGCGACAAAAAAGGAAGAAAAAACCCAAAAGCGATCAAATCTGCGATTGACAAACTACAACAAGGATCATATCCACACCAACCATCGCATGATACAGTCGACGAGATTTTTTGATATCAATGCCTTCAGGAAGGGAACGAAACTCATGTGTCGTCGTCACTAAATCCAACAATCCAAGGCCAGAATATAGGTTTTCACCCTGAACACCAGTCCAAGCATATCCGAGCAATGCTTCAATATGGTAACAAAAGAAAAACATTGTCATTGCCATAAATAACCAACTCGGGCCAAACCAAGGCTTTCACCCCGAAGCTCGAGACCAGGTGCTCGAGTCGCACCATCATCGGCGTCTACTACTATTACTCCACCCCTCGGCCGCTATCCAGCATGCATCTTAAGATATTAAGTTTATAACAAACAAAGTAATGCTTGAAGCATGATGACATAATATTGATAGAATAAAACCAATCAATATGATCAAACCCCATCATTTTATCTTGAGTAGCAACACTACAATACATGTCTACGCTACCCATCATGTCACAGAGTGAGAACACTGCAAGATTGAACCTACCACAAACCATTTCTCTCACCGAAGATAAATCAATCTAGTTGGCCAAACCAAATGGATAGATCGGAAAGAACTACAATGCTATAACAATCACACATAATAAAGTTCAGAAATAATACAATTATGTTCAATGAACAATCTGATCATAAACCCAAAATTTATCAAATCCCAACAAGCACCGCAAAAAGATTACATCAAATCGATCTCCGAGGAGAACATTGTATTGAAGATGAGAGAGAGAGAGAGAGAGAGAGAGAGAGAGAGTCATCTAGCTACTGCTATGGACCCACACATCATCGGAGGTGCAACAAAGGTTGATGTAGAAGCCATCCACGATCGATTGCCTCCGACAAAGTACCGGCGGAGGCCTCGGATGGGATCACAGAAAAACAGAGACTTGCGGCAGTGAAATAATGGTTTTGGGTCTCGCTCTGGGGGTATTTCAATATTTAGGAATTTATAGCGCTGAAATTAGGTCAAACGAAGCAACGAGGGGCCCACAAGACATCAGGGCGCGCCTACCCCAGGGTGCCCCGTGTTGTCTGGTCATCCCTCATCTGGCTTCTGATACTTCCACAAATCTTTAGGGTCCCTCCATGTCTAAAACAATTGTCAAAAAATTTCGTCGTGTTTGAACTCCGTTTGGTAGGGATTTTTAGTAAAACCAAAAACATGTAGAAAATAGCAGCGGCAATAGGCACTGAATTAATAGGTTAGTTTCAGAAAATGATATAAAATAGCATATAAAGCATACAAGATTTATAATGTAAATGCACAAAACAATAAAAATTATAGATACATCATGAGACATATTAATGCACATCTCCCAGTTGGAACAAACTAGCTTAATTTGCACACAGCAAATGAGATGTTAACAGGCCGGGCCAAAATACGTCACGACCCGTGCTGGCCACACATGGGCCATGATCTGCAGGAGCCTCGAATTTCAGCCATAGGTTGAAGGCCCAACATTCGCACCTGTCCAGGACCGTTGAGGGAGAAAAAAATTCTATGCATTTCTTCGGAGATCAAACTCGCGACCTCGTGCTAGCCAAAACAAACATCAACCAACTGACCTATTTGCTCGGTGCGACACTTTAGGAATAAATCTCCACTATAAGTCTATAAGACGCCTTGTTTCGTAAAATTCTTTCCTGACTTTTGACAATGAATGATGATTTGGGGCATAGTGAAGAACACGTTAATGTATGATCTAATAAAAAAAACACCTTAGTATGGAAACCATTCTGAAACCATTTCTCTACTTGCCTTAATATATAATGTGTTTAGGCATTTTGATGAAAATGCCATGAATATAACTATTTAAGATGATTGTAGATGACAACTTGGTGATATGCCGTAGTGTGTCTCACTACTAGGCAAAACCTTATACACAGAAGCTTACTAGTAGCGTCTTTTTAGAAGGAAACAATGCTGCTAATTAGCGATGGCGCTTACCTGAAGAAGCGATGCTACTATGCACATAGCAGTAGCACGGTAGTTACAAAACACGCTACTATTATAATTGCCACACCGTTGCGGCAGGCTAGGTATACTAGTAGCACTCATACATAAAAAGCGCTACTGCTATTGTACTTAGCAGTAGCGCTTCCCTCCAACCAGCGCTACTGCTAAATTCAGTCCCCTCCTAGGACCCAAGTTTAGTCTCATCTCGCTCCGCGAATAGAATGTTTACCACCTAATGTGGTGCTTCCCAAACTATCACAACCACTTGGTCTTCTTTGTACTCTGTGTGTAGGATCTGTGGTAATATGAATCTTAAATCGGTTCCTAAACCGGCGAAGATTCATCTTGACAATTAGATTCTACACAAAAGATCATTGATGACCAATGCTTTTTATGCTTTTTAAATGCTTAGACTTAGTAGTAGCGCATTAAGGGAACCAGCGCTACTGCTATATATGGAGCTTAGCAGTAGCGGTGGTTACCAACCAGCGCTACTACAACGGGCACCATATCCACACCATGCGTCCTCACTCTCCCATCACACTCTCACTCGCTCGATCTCTCTCTGCTGCGCGCCGTCTCCCGTCGTCGCCCACCGTCGCCGATTTTGCCGCCCACAGGCGCCTCCAAGGGATCTGCCTCCCTCCTCTCGCCGCCCTCCTCCTCTCGCTGCCCTCCTCCTCTCGCCGCCCTCCTCTCTCCTCCCTCCGGTGGCCCTCCACCCTCCTCCTCCTCTAGTCATCGCCCCACCTCCATCCGCCGCCCCTCCTCCTCCCTCCTACCTCCCCCTCCATCTGCCGCCATCTCGGCCTCCTCCCTCTCTCCTCCCTCCCTCTTGCCTCCCTCCCTCCTTCCTCCCTCCCCCATCTATGTTATTTTGAATAAAATAGAACATATAAGATATATGAATAGAATGTAGGTATTTTGAATAGAATAAAATAGAAAATATAGTTAGAATGGAGGTTTTATGAATAGAATAGATAGGTAGAATTTTGTTGTAGAATGTAGGTAGAGTGCGTAGAATGGTCTTATAGGATAGAAAACTAGTGAATAGGTTTTTGAATATAAAAAAGTATTGGAATTTTTTGTAATTTTGTTTTTCAATATAGAAATGTATTGGAAAATTTAATTATTTTATGTCATTATCACGTTGTCATCAAAGAATGCTATATGAGAAAATCTTTGTATCGCAGGGAAAATCCGAGTGGCCTATGTTTTGCCGGAGTGTTGATTCATTTCCGTTCCGGCAAATTACAGGCGCTCGATATGTCCTATTTTAGCAAAGGTCATGCTAGATTTTTCCGCGAACTTTAGCATGACTTGTGCTAGAATATGTAGGAAATATCGAGTGCCCCAGATTTTCTAGAAAGAGAATTAAACGATATTTCGAGTTGACTTTAAGTCTGTCAGAGCTCCATACATGACAGTCAAAAAATCACAACTAGTGGATTAGATTCACATGGAGGCAACTCATCATGCTCATCTAACAACTTAGCATCATACATCATCATAATAACTTGGTCATCATTTTCGTCTACGAGACATCATATAATAACTTGGTCACTAGTCATAATCACAACTCCTCCTCGTCATCATCATCAACTCTAACACATTGTAGAACATGATAACCCATTGTACCTCGACCTACTCCTCCCTCATAGGATCTACTACCCTCTCTAAGGTAAAATAGCATAAAACAAGATAGGCCACGACTCTCCATTATGGATAATGGAGACTATCACATCTCCAAATCTTGTGCTTCGCACAATATTGCTTCAAGTAGCTCCATATGATTGGTCATACATTTTCCATTCTTTTATTGTCATGTCTTGATCAGTTTCAGAAATCCGGTATGAGCAGTTGTGAAGCCTAGGCAGATATGGCCGTAAGCTAATAACATCAACCCGACCTTTCGGAAACATCAGATCAGGCACACAATCCTTCGGAATTTTCTATTGAAAACATAATAATAGCATCATAGTTAGCAATGTAGTTTAGCTTTAGAAGAATATATGCAAAAGATGCAAGAATGTCATAATAGTAAAAAAATCTTACCATGCCATCTCCATGGAGGTTACCGTAGGTTATACGTGCACTAGTGACACGTATCGACCATAATCGTGGGAGTTTGATAATTGATATTGTAATTCTGAACATCAATAATAAATGAGATAAGATGATCTTTCTCTGATAAGTTAATTCTGCGCCATCGATTGTAGTAGGTTATGTCTACCATCTTCCTTATATTTTTTGAAGAATGAAAATATGTTGTTAATGGAAATAAGCTGTCAACTATTTTGAAATAAAAAATATATATTACTTTATAAATATGTTTGAGAAACTCACATAGCGGTAGAATTGGGCGTATCAACAAGGACCCAAATGTCCATATTCTCTTCATGGATGTCAGGGTCACCAAGAACCAAGGTGACAAGCATACCCTCATGAAAATCTTACGTCTTGCAAAGTACTTCCCAATTCGGGCAACCAAAAGGGATACGCTCTCAGAATTGTATAAATTTACAGCAAAATCATATCCATGATGGGTCCTTAGGTGAACTATCTTTGTTTCCATACTTTCAGGATCTTCAAAATCCAGCCTCTCCAAGACATAGCATCTTCCATGGCATGGGATAAGCTAGTCGAATTGTAAAAGAAAAAAATTACACGTTGAAGAAGTAGAATTAAAATTTTCAATACATTTCTATATTGAAAAAAAATTACAAAAAAATTCCAATACTTTTATATATTCAAAAAACCTATTCACTAGTTTTCTATCCTATTCAAAAGACCATTCTACATTCTACAACAAAATTCTACCTATCTATTCTATTCATAAAACCTCCATTCTACCTATATTTTCTTCTTTATTCTATTCAAAATACCTACATTCTGTTCATATAACTTATATGTTCTATTTTATTCAAAATAACATAGATGGGGGAGGGAGTAAGGGAGGCAGGAGGGTGGGAGGGAGGAGAGAGGGAGGAGGCCGAGATGGCGGCAGATGGAGGGGGGAAGGAGGGAGGAGGAGGATGGAGGACAGGCGGCGGATGGAGGTGGGCGGCAGCTAGAGGAGGAGGAGGAGGAGGAGGCCACCAGAGGAGGAGAGGAGGAGTAGCGAAAGGAGGAGGCGGTGAGAGGAGGAGGGTAGAGGAGGCGGAGAGGGAGGGAGGCAAATACCTTGGGGGCGAATGTGGGTGATGGCGGGTGACGACGGCGACGGTGCACAGCGGAGAGAGACCGAGCGAGTGCGGGTGTGAGGGGGGAGTGAGGACGTGGGGTGTTCATATGGTGCCCGTAGTAGTAGCATTGTTTGGTAACCACCGCTACTGCTAAGCTCCATAGCGATGGCAGCGTTAAAGGGAACCAGCGTTACTGCTATGATCAATAGCGATGGCGCTTTTAGAGAACAGCGCTACTACTAAGTCTAAGCATGTAAGAAAAGCATTAAAAAAAGCATTGGTCATCAATGATCTTTTTGTGTATAATCTAAATTGTCATTATGAATCTTCGCCGGTTTAGGAACTGGCAAAGATTCATATTGCCACAGATCCTACACATAGAGTACAATGAAGACCAAGTGGTTGTGATAGTTTGAGAAGCACCATATTTAACGTGGTAAACATTCTGTTAGTGGGCGGTAGGACTAAACTTGGGTCCTAGGAGGGACTGGATTTAGGAGTAGCGCTGGTTGAGGAAGCGCTACTGCTAAGTACAATAGCAGTAGCGATTTTTACGTAAGAGCACTACTAGTATATCTAGCCAGCCGGCAACGATGTGGCAATTATAGTAGTAGCGTGTTTTGTAACTACCACACTACTGCTATGTGCATAGTAGAAGCGCTCTTTTTGTGCAAGCACTATTGCTAATTAGCCGTAGCACTTCCTTCTAAAAAGCGCTACTGGTAAGCTTCTGTGTATAAGGTTTTTCCCTAGTAGTGCTTGAACTTTCAGATCCATGGTAGGATCATATGGTGTTGGAGAATATTTGCAATCTGAATATCCAAAGAGACTTGGAATCTTATCAACATAATGGTACTACAGAATTGTAATTCCACCCTTATTATCTCTCGGTAGTTTGATGTTCACGATAACAACAACCACCCAAGACATTTCATCTAAAAGTTATGAGATAGAAAAGTTTTATCCTTCTCAATGACTTTAAAGCGGGTCCTAAATATCAGTATGTCATCGACATACAGACATAGTACAAGTCCTTACGCCCCACCATGGCAATAGTATACACATTTGTCAACTTCATTAACAACAAAGCCAATAAATATTAAAGTTTTGTTAAACTTCTCATGCCATTTCTTGGGTGCTTGTTTAAGGGCGATACAAAGATTTTAAGAACTTGCATCTTCCTTTCCTGACCATTACTAGAAAGATGTCTTGTTGTTGCATGTAAATTTACTCGTATAGCTGTCCGTTTAGGAATGCTGTCTTAACGTCCATTTGATGGACGAGAAGACCATCTGAGGCAGCCAACAGAAGTAACACTCGAATGGTTGTCAGTCTAGCCACAGGTGAGTAAGTATCAAAGAAATCTTATTCTTTCTGGGTATAACCCTTGGCCACAAGCCTAGTCTTGTACTTCTCAATAGTACCTTCAGCCCTAAGCTTCATTTTCAACACCCACTAAAATCCCAAAGGTTGGCAACCATAAGGATGATCAGCGAAATCCCATGTCCCGTTTGCCAAGAGGGAGTCCATCTCACTTTGCAAACTGCATCCTTCTAGTAGTCAACATTCGATAATGCATAAGCTTCTAAAATGGAACTGGGAGTATCATCCACAAGGTACATGAAAATCATCACCAAAGGACTTTCCAGTCCTCTATCTCTTACTCTAACAAGAGCTTCGTCATCATCCTCCAAAGAAATTTCATCACTTGTGTGCTTATAATATTCAATCTAAATGGCAGGCTCTCATCAGATTCTAGTCCAGAAGTGCTTTGTATATCTCTCATGGGGAAAATATCCTCAAAAAATGTAGCATCCTAAGACTCCATGATCGTACCGACCTTCACATCATGTTAATCAGATTTCATGACTACAAATTATATAGACAACACCATGCTTGGCATAGCCCGAAAAAACATAGTCCATAGCCTCTTGTCTCAAATTATGCTTATTCAGTATCGGCACGTTGGCTTTAGCTAAACAGTCCCAAGTGTGCAATTGAGAGAGCTAGTGTAGTTATTTTCTTCTCCTATTGCTCATAGGGAGTAATCTCATTATCCTTCATGAGAACTTTATTCAGAACATGCAATGATTTCAACATAGCCTCCCCCATCATACCTTGGATAAACCCGATGTATTTAACATGTCGCTAACCAAATATGTTAGAAATGCGGCTGTGAGGCTGATTGTTTCAAAATATAACATATTTCACTCTTTTGAAATAAATTGTCCAAATAATCAGTTTCACAATGATACATTACAACTTTGTTTTTTCTTAATTATTAATATTTCACAATTGAGAATCTACATTTCACTTTTCACTGGCTTGTTTTGCAAATACCACATCTATTTCAATTGCACATTCCTAGTGTTTGTCGAAAAGGTTTGTTTCATGTATCTGAAATATATTTGGGTTAAATAGATTTCTAGTGAAATGGGTTTGTTTCACATATTTATTGTGAAATAGGTTTGTTTCACATATTTAGTGTGAAAAAGGTTTGTTCAACATATGGAATGTGAAATGTTGAAAATTAAACTTGTTTGAAATGTATCAAAAGATTGTTCTATTTCCATTGCACATTTCTCAAATAAACTACTTCACTTTTCAAAATAAATTATTTCACATTTGAATAATCAGTTTCACGAGTTGACATTTCTATTTCATATTTTTCCCCTTTTAGAACTTATATTTCACTTTCCCCTAACTTGTTTCACAAAAATATTTTTTTCAAGTGAAATAGGTTTGTTCTACATACAAAATGTGAAACGAGGAAAATTTAAACCTGTTTGAAATTTGTCCAAAATTGGTTTAGTTCTAATGGTCTTGGCGTCCCGAGTTCAAATCCATGAATTATTTAAAAAACGAGCTTATTTTTTCAAAGATATAAATGTTTTTAATTTGCTAGGATGAAATAAAATACATGGATTTGTTTGCAAGGTAGAGAGAAGAGACAAATGCATGCGCGTGTGACAGAAGAGAGAGAGAGTGAGCTGTCACATCCATGTCTGCCCTGCAAGGACAAATGGTGGGGGGCAATAGGTGTATTAAACCTGATATTCATTTTGTATGACAAAAAAAGAAGGAAGAATCGTTTGTCTATGACCTGAATCTTAAAGCAGCTTATGGATGGTTAAATCCTAACTGCTACCTACCGTTAACGTGCAAAAGGAGTCTGCGAGTTTCATACCCAGTCGTGAAAATGGTCCTGCACTCGCCAACCATCTCCTTGGTGCTCACAGCCTCGGCAGCAGCGCTGGTGACCGCGATAGCGCTACGTTGTTTGCTTTGGGATTCCTGGTCGGGTACTTGGCGGAGTGCGACAAGATGCTCGTCGCTGTGAGATCCGAGGATCATCTGGACACCAGCTCCCGCGTACAACTACTACCATGCAAGATGCAACCTTCCGAAAATGGGCCACCCTGTATATATGGTAATTACTTGAAAATTGTCTCTACTCTTTACCAACATACTCAATCACTATGGTCTATATATGTGCGTGTATTATATATACATGCATATGTATAATCCCAGGCATTCACGATCAGGTAAAACATTCCTGTACTGTCTGAGGTCTATATATGTGCGTGTATTATATATACATGCATATGTATAATCAGGCATTTACGATCAGGTAAAACATTCCTGTACTGTTTGACACCGACACCAGCACTTGAAAGTGACATTATGTAGCGGAGACAGTAAGCAAAGCGACCAGACAGGCTAGGCGGGCACCCTCCCCTGGAAACCATCGCCCCTCGCGTCGCTCTCGCGGGCGGCGGCGGGGGAACCCTAGCCCCCACCCCGCTCCCGCCTCCTACACCACCCCTCCCTACGCGCCGCCCGAGAAGCCGCGCCCGCGGCCAGGCAGTCTTGGCGTCGGTGGCGGCGGGCCCTTCTTCTCCTCTCGGCGTGCGGCTGTGGCGCGAGATCTTGTGTGGCGAGTCTTAGTCTGTCTGATCGGCAGGCGCATCGGGCTGTAATGACGGCAATGGCCAGCGGCGGCGGCGGCGAGCCGTGGCGGCTGCGTGCGTAGTTGGCTCCGGGGCGGTGGCGTGGGCATGGATCCATCACGGATCTGGTCCTGCGGGCGTGGTCTCGGCCTCCCCTGCTTGGCCGGCGGGTCTCTGTGGGGGACTTCTCCTTGGTGAGATCTGGCATCGGCGGCCTGGATCATCCAGATCCCGGCAAGGATGGCGGCTGCCCGTGCACGAGAGATGGAGGTCTTCGGTCAGATCTGGGTGAAAACCTGCTATTGGCTATTGCCAAGGCCGGCGATGGCGATGTTGTCTGCGTCGTTCCCTTCCTGAAGGCATTGCCGGGGGAAACCCTAGATCAGTAGATCGACGGCGACTCTCTGGTGTCGTTTCCTCCTTAGGGGCGTCATTGTTGGAGATGCACACGGGCTCGAGGACGAAGGGCGGCGTCTTTGGTGGAAGCGGTGCTTCATCTTACCTGCTGATGGTAGCGGATCTCAGCGGCGTGGCGCCCGTGGAGACTTCGGCGTCGATGTGCGAAGATTGACAGCGGGAGGAGGAAGCTATGCGGAGTCATGGTGGCGTTGATGGCGAGAGGCCTGTCAAGGTTGGTGCTTCAGTTTTGCTTCGAGGATGGACGAGGGATGATCGAGGTGGCGGCCCTTGCAGCGTCACGGTGCTCCTTTGGGAGTGTGCCGGACGGTGTGGGACCCGATCCAGGTAGTGCCTTGGATGGGACACCTGGCTTTAGATGTTAGCTAGGCTTTGGTGCGGCGTGCATGCGGTATTAGGCCGGACATTGGCACACCTTCATCAAGGGATAGGAGTAGCAGCGGTGTTGTCAAGATGGTGGCCGGGATTATTGATGTACCATCTTGTATGGTCTTTGTGAATAATTAATAATATGGCTGCATCGTCGTCCGGATCACGAGAGGCGAGGTACATCCTCCTTTAAAAAATAAAAAATAACCCAGCACTTGAAAGTTGCACGTAGCTGATGTACGTCAACATATCATATACTCCCTCCGTTCCTAAATACAAGTCTTTGTAGAGATTCCATTATGGACCACATACAGATCTATATAAATGCTTTTTTAGAGTGTCGATTTACTCATTTTGCTCCGTATATAGTCTATAGTAAAATCTCTACAAAGACTTATACTTACGAACGGAAGGGGTACAACAGGTAGATAGGTCACCATGCGTGCAAACTAGACTTACCCATCCCATAAGGGCGCTTGACGGTGAGGTGAACTATGATTTCTATCCATTAATCAGCAGGTATTAGGACAGCTTAATCGAAGCGGTTCATCGCTAACTTCGTGGTGTTATCGGATAACCCGCGGCTTCCAGCAAGTGGTGAGTGGTGACAACGAGGGATGTCGTCATCGGCAAGGGCGCGGGCCTGTCCGTACTCCTGTCCTTCCTTCCCAGTCTGCCGAGGCGGGAACAAGTCTCCCCTTGTTGAGTATGTCCACGATGGCTCCTTCGTCACGGAGAGTCAATACTCTCGGACATACAGCCGTTACACCACATCAGGGGCGGAACCAGCCCAGCAGGCCGCCGCGGCCCCCCTTTGTGTACTGTAGCAATTACTGCCGTATTTTTGCTACAGTATACTCCCTCCGTTCCTAAATATTTGTTTTTTTAGATATTTCAACAAGTGACTACATACGGAGCAAAATGAGTGAATCTACACTCTAAAATATGTCTATATACATCCGTATATGGTAATCATTTGAAATCTCTAAAAGACAAATATTTAGGAACGGAGGGAGTACAAAGGATTTTGGTCTCATGACCCGGATGTCCCGAGATGAAATGTGGGCTGCGCTGCTGTGGGTGTCCTTTTCCGACACTTGGCTTGCCAAATACACAGACCCCCGGGTGCACGTTCCTCCTTGGTGGCAGCATCACGTAGCACACGGTGCACACCACACATGATGACAGCATCATGGACATCGAGAGGTCGGTCATTGTGCATCCATTCTTTTAGGGGCTTGAGAGGCTCCTGGCGGAGAAGGTCTTGGACAGAAACGCCATGTTCCCGCCGGTGTGGGTGGATAGCTTGTGGGCATTCATGGTGATGTGCTAGGCAGGGCTGGCAGCAAGGATCCTCCGATCAATCCTCTGGACGAGGAGATCGCGTCGATGTGATGGCGCTGTGGTGGTATATGTGCACCATGCATGGCCTTGGTGTGTTCACGACAGGCTCACCATGGTTAAATCCAAGGGCTAGGGCCATGGCTTTCACCTATATGCCCCTCTACATGCAACCAGTAAGAAGCTTGAAAAGCATCGTGCAGTTCATAAATTATCATGCCACCTTGCTGTCACAGGGCATGGTGATCCTAGAGGGCTTGGCGAACCTTTGCTCTGCATGCCTAGTATGCCTTTCAAGAAAATATTGGCATGCCGAGCATGGGTTGATCGAGTCCTCTTGTATCCTGCTGCCCGGCTGACAACATGTGTATAATGGTTTATGAACCACAGGATGCTCTGCATAAACTTCTTGCTGGTGGCACATATGAAGGGGGCATACAGGTGGAAGTGATGGTCCTCACCCTCTGAGCCGAGGTTGTCGCCAACACACCCGACTTGCACATGCTGCACACTAACCGGCACACCTGGTCTCACAAGGATAGTACAAGGACAGAGCCCACATTAGGGCCCATGTGTTTCCGTAGGACGTCGCCATGGGATATTCTGGTGCTTCCATGGGCACGATGAGCCCCCTAGACTCATGGTGAGGGAACTGGCCTAATGAGGGTACGAGTCCGGCAGAACACACTCTCCTTATAGAAGGAACCGCCCTGGACGTACACAAGGGGGAGCCTCGTGCCCGCCTCGACAGCCTGGGAAGGAAGGGATAGGCGTACTGACACGCATGCCGATACGGTGCGGTCGTTGATCGATCGACGTCCTTTGTTGCCACTCCACGGCTGGCGGGCTGGTCCTATGATGCGGGCACGACTGAGCTGATGAACCACTTGATATGGCCGTCCTTGTACTTGTGGATTACTAATTGGTAGAATCCATTGTCCACCACACCGTCCACGTTCTTATAGGAGGGGTAAGTCTTGTTTGCACCCATGGTGACCTACCTGATTGTACATACATGGGATCTACTCTCTATCTCTACCTATAATAATATAAGAAAGGAAGATTTTATAGTTCTCCATCCATCATCGTTGTATATCCGTTGATTTTGTGTTAAACATAAAGATTAACGGCTGAGATCTCTTCTATTTCTTCTCTCCTATCCGTCCTTCTTCGGTTAGCCTTTTTTTTTACGTCCCGGATCAGAAAGCATCGGCTGTGTCCTGCTCGAGTACGTCATCGAGGGATGACGAACATGAACTCCACCTTAACCTCTCCTTTTTGCTACATACTACATAAAAAGACCTCAAGTCCCTCTACGATCCCGCCTTCGCCGGAGTGCCAACCGTCTATGCCCGCCTAGCCTATGGTACAGACGTCCATCTATTGACCCGTTTCCACGACCGGACGGCTGCAAGGCAGTGCGACAGAGGTGCCTTTTTTCTACCACCAGAATCGATCAAGCCCATCAGTTTAGGTGCAGTAGCTCTACATGCGTGCCGTCAGAAGATTCAATCAGCTTGTGGCGGTGGCAGGAAAAATGCCAAGAGCGAGGCGGCGACGTTGCCATGGAGCGCGTGACGACGGTGACGGGCGGCGAGTCCGACGGTGGCGGTGTTCCCTGGCGGCTGCGTTGTGCATGGGCGTGCAAGTAGCTATATGCATGCGTTGGTTGTTAGCTGGATCGAGTTTGTTAGCCGGGTGAGTTTGTTAGTGCATGCAATTAGGCCGGTTAGTGGGTGCGTGACTTTGTGGCGGATGGGGCGTGCGTGCCTGCCAAACTGCCAATCACCTTTGTGTATAAAGAGTTTTGTGCCTGTGTGCGCAGGTAGCAGAGAGAGTAGTAGCTAGGAGAAAGATGTAGTCTCCGGTGGTCTCTCGCGTGTGTGCGTCTCCAGGTTTGTAGCCTGACATGGTATGGATCAGCCAGTTGAGTTGAATAGAAGCCAACATACAAGCCATTCGACGGCCGGGGCGTTCTTCGCCATAATCAAGTCTCCTTTGTTCATCTTCTTCTACCTTCGTCCGGCGTTCTTCGCCGGAGGGCTGTTTTGGCGTGTGTCGCCGCAGGGGTTCGCCCAACATATGCATGAGTGGATGGCGCCTAAAATAGTGGAGGCCGGAATAGAACTACGGAAGTTGCACACTGAATAATGCATACACATTTCTTATCCGTTTTGTAAAAATGATCTAGCTCAAGGTAAAATTGTTTTTCTTGTTCTTAATAGGTGATGCGGGCCATAAATCAAATCATTATTTACGTTTTAGGCCATGCTTACTTGGTAGGGCATGCAATGATTTTTACTCTCATTACAACGCTCGGGCATATCTGCTAGTAATATATAATACACACACTCATAGACCATAATGATCGAGTAAGAAGGTAGAGACATTGAAATACATACTGACCATACAGGGAGGCCCATTTCGGAAGAAGGGTTGCACCGTAGTGATGCAGTCGTGGCAGCGAGCTGGTGTCCAGACCTTGGCTCTCGGCGACGAGCAACTTTTGGACCTCCGTCGTGGAACCAAGAAGGAATTTGTATTTTATGGCGGACCTCTGATGATGCTCTGTAGCCTGACCCACCTGGACACGGCGTACGGCCTCCAAAGCAGCGTGAGGATAGCGGCCACCTTTCTCTGCTTTGTTGTAAGGCGGTCCTCTGATTATTGTTCTTCGGTGGCTGTTTTGGGTATTTATATGCAAATACAACTAGCTAGCTAGACCTGTTTTGATGTATCCACCTGCGCAACTGCCTTTGATGGATCAGTCCTACCTAAGGAAATGGAGCATGGGAGAAAGGAGAGTTGCTTGGTGCTGAGCCCACCGCCTGCCCTCAGAATCGACACTTGACTGGAGGGCATGTCCCGGCAACTTCTCGAATCATACCATGAGAATTGAAGATATTGTGGCGATTTTTTTCTCGATGACACCAAACTAAACCACTTTACTAGCCTTCAATAGTAGTTACATGCATCATCTAGAAGAAGAGGATTGACGATACTAGTGGATGACTGGTTGGTTCATCCATCCTATAGCAGATCGAGCATAACTTAGTTATGATATGTAGTATCATCTGCCGTCCTTTTGGGGTCCAAAATTAGGTATCACTTATCAAGGCAGGAACTTGTAGGTGGGAGTGTCGAGTGGGAGATCTCGTGCGTCGTCTCACGACCAACAAAGGAGCTGTAAGATTGTGACTTTGTGATAAGCTGCCGTCCTTTTGGTTGTTAGGAAGATCGATCGGTTCCAAGCATTGCAAATATATTATGGCGATTAATTTTGACATCTAGTATCAGCAGCCAGCCCTCCTTTTGAGGATCGCCATTAATCTTCGTTTAATCTGATGGGAGACAACGCACAAGTCACCAATACCTACACAAATAATCAAACACTTGCACCCAGCGATAAAGGGGTTATCAATCCCTTCACGGTCACTTACAAAAGTGAGATCTGATAAAAATAGATAAACAAAAGATAAAATATTTTTGGATTTTTTTTTGGTTTATAGGTCTGAAAGTAAAATATTGCAAAATAGTAGATCGGAAACTAATATGATGAAAAATAGACCGGGGCCCATAGATTTCACTAGAGGCTTCTCTCATGAAGGCAAATAATACGGTGGGTGAACAAATTACTGTCGAGCAATTGATAGAAAAGCGCCAAAGTTATGGCGATATCCAAGACAATGATTATGAAATATAGGCATCACGCCTGTGTCAAATGAACCGACTCATGCCTGCATCTACTACTATTACTCCACACATCGATCGACTCATGCCTGCACCTAGAGTATTAAGTTCATGAAGAACAGAGTAACGCTTTAAGTAAGATGATATGATGTAGAGGAATAAACTCAAGCAATATGATGTAAAAACCCCATCTTTTTATCTACTGATGGCAACAATACAATAGGTGCCTTACTGCCCGTCCATCCTTTGGAAAAGGACACCGCAAGATTGAACCCAAAGCTAAGCATTTCTCCCATTACAATAAAAACCAATCTAATTGGCTAAACTAAACCGGTAGTCCGAAGAGAATAACAAAGATATCAAATCATGCATATAAGAATTCAGAGAAGATTCAAATAATATTCATAGATAAGTTGATCATAAATCCACAATTCATTGGATCTCGACAAACATACCGCAAAAGAAGATTACATCGAATAGATCTAGCATCGAGGAGAACATGGTATTGAGAATCAAAGGGAGAGAAGAAGCCATCTAGCTACTAGCTATGGACCCGTAGGTCTGAGGTAAACTACTCACGCTTCATCGAAAGGGCAATAGAGTTGATGTAGAAGCCCTCGATGATCGAATCCCCCTCCGGCAGGATCTTGGAAAAAGGCCCATAGAAGGGATCTCACGGGAACAGAAGGTTGCGGCGGTGGAAAAGTGTTTTTCATGGATGCTTCTGGTGGTTTGGGAATATATGTGAATATATAGGAGGAAGATCTAGGTTAGGGGTCGCCAAGGGGCCCACAAGGTAGGCGGGAGCGCCCTACCCCCCTAGGCGCGCCCTCCCCCCTTGTCGCCACCTCATGGCTCTTCTGACTTGGTCTCCATGTGTCCCGGGTGTCTTCTGGCCCAAGAAAAATCATCGCGAAGGTTTTATTCCGTTTGGACTCCGTTTGTTATTCCTTTTCTGCGAAGCTCAAAAACAAGGAAAAAAACAGAAACTGGCACTGGGCTCTAGGTTAATAGGTTAGTCCCAAAAATAATATAAAATAGCATATTAATGCATATAAAATATCCAAAACAAATAATATAATAGCATGGAACAATCAAAAATTATAGATACGTTGGAGACGTATCAATCTACAACTACCACCTAACCACAAGGCCTTGCGAGCATTTCTCCAGGTTTATCAATAGCTCTGACTACAGTTTCGCTACGGTGGACACCACCAACGATCTAAAAGCGCTCGGAGTTTCGGGCTTGAAATGCCAGAATCTTGTCAACATCCAGGACCACTACAAGGTCTGGGGCAGTGACAACAACAAACAGAACTCCCTGGTTGACCTTGCCTCGGCCATCATCGACCCCTACTATATGAAGATGAAGGATGAGAGCAAGAAGGAAAAGTACATCTGGCACAGTGTTTGGCATGAGAGACTTGATGAAAACATGTCAAGTATGCGTACACAAGCTACGAGATGTACGTGCGGATCGTTGACATGAGGGACTGTCTTCTTCCTGGCCTAGATGAGGATCGAGCCCTTGAGGAAGCGGTCTTGGGGCGTCACAAGAAGTAGATAAAGTAGATGACTAGACGATCGTTTCTCCTAGTTTAGAATGCATACAATTATTTATTGAGGTGTGTGCGAATGATCTTGTAGCGACCAAGGCCCGAATGGACCGAAGTCTCTGTGCATCAGTGCCATCCCTGGATCGGTAATGCTGACACACACAGTACTCGAGGAATTATAACGAGTTCAATCACACACTTATTACATCGAGTCCTCCTAAAGAGTATGATTACACAAAAATATCATGGCTGAAGGCCATCTAAACTAAATAACTACGGAAGCTTCGGAGGTAAATGAGTCCATCAACTCCAACGGCATAGCTGAGTGCAAAACAACGACCAACCTCACCTTATTAAATGCGTAAATGCAGTGATGCGCAACATAAGGCGTTGCAGCCGTGTAGGTCGGTGATCGTCTCCAGCGTATCTTGAATTTTTATTGTTCCATGCTATTATATTATCTGTTTTGGATGTTTAATGGGCTTTATTATACACTTTTATATTATTTTTGGGACTAACCTATTAGCAGGAGGCCCAGCCCAAATTGCTGTTTTTTTGCCTATTTCAGTGTTCCATAGAAAAGGAATATCAAACGGAGTCCAAACGGAATGAAACCTTCGGGAGAGTTAATTTTGGAACAAACACAATCGAGGAGACTTGGAGTAGACGTCAGGGAAGCAACGAGGTGGCCACGAGGGTCCAGGGCGCGCCCCCCACCCTCGTGGGCCCCTCGTGGCACCCCTGACCAACTTCTTTCGCCTATATATATCCATATACCCCGAAAACATCCAGGAGCACCATAGATCGGGAATTCCGCGCCGCAAGCCTCTATAGCCACCAAAAACCTCTCGGGATCCCGTTCCGGCACCCTGCCGGAGGGGGAATCCATCACCGGTGGCCATCTTCATCATCCCGGCGCTCTCCATGACGAGGAGGGAGTAGTTCACCCTCGGGGCTGAGGGTATGTACCAGTAGCTATGTGTTTGATCTCTCTCTCTCTCTCTCTCTCTCTCTCTCTCTCTCTCTCTCGTGTTCTTGATTTAGCACGATCTTGATGTATCGCGAGCTTTGCTATTTGATACGTCTCCAACGTATCTACTTTTCCAAACACTTTTGCCCTTGTTTTGGACTCTAACTTGCATGATTCGAATGAAACTAACCCGGACTAACGTTTTTTTCAGCAGAACTGCCATGATGTTGTTTTATGTGTAGAAAAGAGAAGTTCTCGGAATGTCCTGGAAATCCATGGAGGCACTTTTTGGAATTGATAAGAATTTTTGGCGAAAGAATCAACACCAGGGGGCTCACAAGCTGTCCACGAGACAGCCCCCCCCCTAGGGTGCGCCCTCCGATCTCGTGGGCCCCCTGGACCTCCACCGACCTCAACTCCAACTCCATATATTCACGTTCGGGAAGAAAAAAAATCGAAGAGAAAGTTTCATCTCGTTTTACGACACGGAGCCGCCGCCAATCCCTAATCTCTCTCGGGAGGGCTGATCTGGAGTCCGTTCGGGGCTCCGGAGAGGGGGATTCATCGCCGTCGTCATCATCAACCATCCTCCATCACCAATTTCATGATGCTCACCGCCGTGCGTGAGTAATTCCATCGTAGGCTTGCTGGGCGGTGATGGGTTGGATGAGATTTACCATGTAATCAAGTTAGTTTTGTTACGGTTTGATCCCTAGTATCCACTATGTTACGAGATTGATGTTGCTATGACTTTGCTATGCTTAATGCTTGTCATTAGGGCCGAGTGCCATGATTTCAGATCTGAACCTATTATGTTTTCATGAATATATGTGTGTTCTTGATCCTATCTTGCAAGTCTATAGTCACCTATTATGTGTTATGATCCGACAACCCGAAGTGACAATAATCGGCATACTTCTCGGTGATGACCGTGGTTTGAGGAGTTCATGTATTCACTATGTGCTAATGCTTTGTTTGGTTCTCTATTAAAAGGTGGCCTTAATATCCCATAGTTTCCGCTAGGACCCGCTGCCACGGGAGGGTAGGACAAAGATGTCATGCAAGTTCTTTTCCATAAGCACGTATGACTATTCTGAATACATGCCTACATTACATTGATGAGCTGGAGCTAGTTACATGTCACCCTATGTTATAGCTATTACATGAGGAATCGCATCCGGCATAATTATCCATCAACGATCCATTGCCTCTGAGCTTTTCATATATTGTTCTTGGCTTATTTACTTTTACGGTGCTACTGACAACTACTACAAAAACCCAAAAACATTTATCTTTACTTTTGCTACCGTTACCTTTATTATCATACCACTTTTGCTACTAAATACCTTACTGCAGATACTAAGTTATCCAGGTGTGGTTGAATTGACAACTCAACTACTAAATACCTCCTGTTTATTTGGATAAAGAAGCTATGTTCAATCATCATTTTCTTGAGAGGAATGAACAATTCCTCCATTATCGACTAATCTATGACAGACGCAACGTCGTCCCTGTTACTCTTCCTGCTCCCTACCTTTTTGATTATCGAGGCAAAAGGAAGATATGTTGTCACCGAGGAGGAAACAGCTGAATCTGAGAGGGAATGGAGGTAGCTTCGCCAACACGCTGCTGCTCAGGAGGCGGTTGCCGCTGCATCTCAGTACAATCCCAGTTTCACTTATTGATATCAGCCAGGCGGTCCTTGGTATTAGACCAACTTAGGCCAAAATCCTAAGCTTGGGGGAGTAAGTATTTCTCACCAACTTTACATTCATGTTCACACACTAGTCGTCGGTGCTCATACTCTTTCATTGTATTACCCATGCTAGTTTAAATTTCTTTTTCTAGTTTTCTTCCTGTGTGTTTGATAAACCTTAAGAAAAACCAAAAAAATTAGTTAGTTTAATTTCCATGCTTGTAGTAGAAATTAAAATGAAAACCCAAAAAGATTTATTCTTCTTCTTTTACTTGTTGGGAGCTTTCTTGTGTAAATAGTTTTATTTTGTTTTCTTTCTTTTGGGGTCGAGAAGACTATATTGAAAATGCTTAGTGGCTCCTATATGCATGATTGTTTATTTAACTTAGAGCCCATATTACCCAGTCTTCTCTCTTGAGTTGAATGCTTGCAGATTCCAGCTTAGTCCAATGCACGTGCACTCTTATTATTATACACTTCGTTCGGTCGTGCGAGTGAAAGGCAATAATGACGATATATGATGGACTTATTGGGATGAGAAAAGCTGGTATGAACTCGACCTCTCTTGTTTTTGTAAATATGATGAGTTCATCATTTCTGAGTCAGCTTATTATGAAGTAAACATATTTGCAATGACATTTAGAGAATATAGTTGCTTGTGCCATGCTTGATTAGCTATGAGTTATAATGGTTAAAAAATCCTTGCGTGCCAACATGCTATTAGAATGATTATGATGTGATATGATGGAATGATATCCTCCTTTGAATGAATTGAGTGACTCAACTTGGCTCATGTTCACGCATGTAGTTGAATCAAATCAACATAGCCTTCACGATATTTATGTTCATGGTAGATTATATCCTACTCATGCTTGTACTCGGTGTAAATTAATTTTAATGCATGTTTCACATTGTTGTCGCTCTCTCGATTAATCGCTTCCAGTCTTTTGCTAGCCTTCACTTGTACTAAGCGGGAATCTTGCTTGTGCATCAAACTCCTTAAACCCCAAAGTTGTTCCATATGAGTCCACTATACCTTCCTATATCACGGTATTTACCTGCCGTTCCAAGTAAATTTGTATGTGCCAAACTCCAAACCTTCAAATGAAATTCTGTTTTGTATGCTCGAGCAGCTCATGTTACAACTAGGGCTGCCTATATCTTCCATGCTAGGTGGGTTATTCTCAAGAGGAGTGGACTCCGCTCCTCATTCACGAGAAAGTGCCGTGGCAAGGATGCCCAGTCCCATGATCCAAAAGATCAAAGCAAATCAAAGTAATTAAACAAAACTCCCCGGGGCTGTTGTTAGTTGGAGGCACTTTCGTTGTTTCGAACAAGCGATGGATTGATGCTTGTTGGTGGTTGGGGAAGTATAAACCTTTACCATTCTGTTTGGGAACCGCCTATAATGCATGTAGTGTGGAAGATACAGCCATCTCATAGTTGTTGCGTTGACAGTGAAAATATGCCGCTCAAAATGTTATTCAATCTCTATTTTAAAATCGAGCTCTGGCACCTCTACAAATCCCTGCTTCCCTCTCTGAAGGGCCTATCTATTTACTTTTATGTTGAGTCATCACCCTTCTTATTAAAAGCACCCGCTGGAGAGCACACTATCATTTGCATTCATTACTATTGGTTTTATATTGGGTATGACTTATTTGGATCTCTTTTACCATGAATTACAATGTTTAGTGGGTCCTTGATCTTTAAAGGTGCTCTGCATTTTATGTTTTGCGGTCTCAGAAAGGGCTAGCAAGATACCATTTTGTTATATCATGTTATGATTATTTTGAGAAAGTGTTGTCATCCGAGTTTTATTATTATGGCTCGCTAGCTAATTATGCTATTGATATGAGTAATTGTGAGACGTAAGTATTCTTTGTGAGTATGGTTAGTTCATAATATTTGCTGAAACTTGAATGCTGGCTTTTCATGACTACAACAACAAGAGCAAGCGAGTTTGTAGAAGTTTTTCTTTATCACTTTCAGTTTATCAACTGAATTGCTTGAGGACAAGCAAAGATTTAAGCTTGGTGAGTTGATACGTCTCCAATGTATCTACTTTTCCAAACACTTTTGCCCTTGTTTTGGACTCTAACTTGTATGATTTGAATGAAACTAACTTGGATGGCGCTTTGTTTTCAGAGAACTGCCATGATGTTGTTTTATGTGTAGAAAAGAAAAGTTCTCGGAATGTCACAGAAATCCACGGAGGCACTTTTGGAATTAATAAGAATTTTTGGCGAAAGAATCAACACCAGGGGGCCCACATGCTATCCACGAGACAGGGGGGCACCCCCCTAGGGCGCGCCCTCCTATCTCGTGGGCCCCCTGGACCTCCACCGACCTCAACTCCAACTCCATATATTCACGTTCGGGGAGAAAAAAATCGGAGAGAAAGTTTCATCGCGTTTCACGACCGCGGAGCCGCCGCCAAGCCCTAATCTCTCTCGGGAGGGTTGATGCAGAGTCCGTTCGGGGCTCGAGAGAGAGATTCGTCCTCGTCGTCATCATCAACCATCCTCCATCACCAATTTCATGATGCTCACCGCCGATGCGTGAGTAATTCCATCGTAGGCTTGCTGGGCGGTGATGGGTTGGATGAGATTTACCATGTAATCAAGCTAGTTTTGTTAGGGTTTGATCCTAGTATCCACTATGTTCTGAGATTGATGTTGCTATGACTTTGCTATGCTTAATGCTTGTCACTAGGGCCCGAGTGCCATGATTTCAGATCTGAACCTATTATGTTTTCATGAATATATGTGTGTTCTTGATCCTATCTTGCAAGTCTATAGTCACCCATTATGACTACTCTCAAGTTGCTCAAATTTGAGAAGGTAACCCCAACTCAAATCCCAATTAAAAGTATCGTCATTAACCCAATAAGTTCATTAAGTAAAGTGATGAGATCAAGTCAATAATTCAAGTACCAGATACCCAAGATGTCCATAACTGGGGACACGGCTAACCATGATTAGTTTATACACTCTGTAGAGGTTTGCGCACTTTTCCCCCACAAGACTCGACCGCATCCATGATCGGATGAGCGAGACATAGTCTTTCTGAAGCACTTACTCTCTACTCCGGGCGGACCGGTACACCTACTTTGCCCTACATCTGCTAGTCCACCTCTTCAAGAGCTCACGCAACTTACTCAACTATGCTAGAGCCCATAATGGCTTGTGGCTGCACACGGAAGTTTCTAGCATGAATAATCTTATGATCCCTTTGAGCACGGGTGGCGAACAGAAGGAAAAATCACTGCGGGTACTCTGGGATTTCCTTAAATAGGCAACCTTTGGGTTCCCAAGGTGCCTCAACCAACCCACCCAGATGTATATTAAAGTTGCCACCTTAATGTTATTCATGATTAATAACTCTCAAACTTCCACGTGTAAATAACGATCCAATCCCCGTCTACGAGCATGGCTAAGCAATAAATAAGCATAACATATATTCCCGGGGTGATCAATGTTGGGGAACGTTGCAGAAAATTAAAATTTTTCCTACGGTTTCAGCGAGATCCATCTATGAGTTCATCTAAGCAACGAGTCATGGGAGAGATTGCATCTACATACCACTTGTAGATCGGCGTGCGGAAGCGTTCAAGGGAGCAGGGGATGATGGAGTCGTACTGGCCGTGATCCAAATCACCCATGACCAAGTGCTGAGCGGACAGCACCTCCGCGTTCAACACTGCGTATGGGCGGATGGCGTCTCCTCCTTCTTGATCCAGCAAGGGGAAGGAGAGGTTGAGGAAGAAGGCTCCAGCGGCACGACGGCGTGGTGTTGGGGAGAAGCGATACTCCGGCAGGGCCGCCAAGCACTCAGCGGAGGAGGAGAGGTGTTGGGGAGGGAGGGCTGCGCCTTGGATCAGGTGTTCAGCCCTCCCTCGCCCCTCTATTTATAGGGGAAGGGGAAGGGGCGGCCCCTCTAGATGAGATCTAGGCGGGCGGCGGCCGAGGGGCTTGCCCCCAAGCAGGCGCCCCACTGGGGTTCCCCAACCCTAGGCGCATGGGCCCAAAGGGGCGCGCCCAGCCCTCGAGGGCTAGTTCCCTGTCCCTTGCGGCCCATGAGGCCCTCAGGAGGGTGGCCCCTTCGGTGGACCCGGAACCCCTCCGGTGGCCCGGTACAATACCGACATGCCCCGAAACTTTCCGGTGTCCGTATGACAACTTCCCATATATAAATCTTCACCTCCGGACCATTCCGGAACTCCTCGTGACGTCCGGGATCTCATCCGGGACTCGAACAACATTCGGTAATCACATACAAGTCTTCCTAATAACCTTAGTGTCACGAACCTTAAGTGTGTAGACCCTACGGGTTCGGGAGACATCTGAACATGACCGAGGCGGCTCTCCGGTCAATAACCAGCAGCGGGATCTGGATACCCATGTTGGCTCCCACATGCTCCTCGATGATATCATCGGATGAACCACGATGTCGAGATTCAATCAACCCGTATACTATTCCCTTTGTCAGACGGTATGTTACTTGCGAGATTCGATCGTCGGTATCCCAATACCTCGTTCAATCTCGTTGCGGCAAGTCACTTTACTAAATACCGTAATGCATGATCCGTGACCAAACACTTGGTCACTTTGAGCTCATTATGATGATGCACTACCGAGTGGGCGGTGATACCTCTCCGTCATACGGGTGAGAAATCGATCTCGATCCGTGTCAACCCAACCGACACTTTCGGAGATACCTGTAGTGCACCTTTATAGTCACCCGATTCACGTTGTGGCGTTTGGTACACCAAAGCACTCCTACGGTATCCGGGAGTTACTGCGATCTCATGGTCAAAGGAAAAGATACTTGACATTGAAAAAGCTCTAGCAAGCGAACTACGATCTTGTGCTAAGCTTAGGATTGGGTCTTGTCCATCACATCATTCTCCTAATGATGTGATCCCGTTATCAATGACATCCAATGTCCATAGTCGAGGAAACCATGACTATCTGTTGATCAACGAGCTAGTCAACTAGAGGCTCACTAGGGACATATTGTGGTCTATGTATTCACACGTGTATTACGATTTCCGGATAATACAATTATAGCATGAATAAAAGACAATTATCATGAACAAGGAAATATAATAATAATCCTTTTATTATTGCCTCTTGGGGCATATTTCCAACAGTCTCCCACTTGCACTAGAGTCAATAATCTAGTTACATTGTGATGAATCGAACACCCATAGAGTTACGGTGTTGATCATGTTTTGCTTTCATGGAAGAGGTTTAGTCAGCGGATCTGTGACACTTTCGAGATCCGTATGCACTTACAAATTTCTATGTCTCCATCTTGAACATTTTCACGAATGGAGTTGAGCGGCAACTTGATGTGCCTGGTCTTCTTGTGAAACCTGGGCTCCTTGGCAAGTATAATAGCTCCGGTGTTGTCACGGAAGAGTTTGATCGGCCTGACGCATTGGGTATGACTCCTAGGTCGGTGATGAACTCCTTCACCCAAATTGCTTCATGCACTGCCTCCGAGGCTGCCATGTACTCCGCTTCACATGTGGATCCATACGGCCTTTCTGCTTGCGGCTGCACCGACTCTTTGCTCCACCATTCAACATATACACGTATCCGGTTTGTGACTTTGAGTCATCGGATCTATGTCGAAGCTAAGCGTCGGCGTAACCCTTCTGACGAGCTCTTACGTCACCTCCATAAACGAGAAACATGTCCTTTGTCCTTTTCGGTGCCAGGATATTCTTGACCGTTGTCCGGTGTTCCTTGCGGGATTACTTTGGTACCTTCCTACCAAACTTACGGCAAGGTTTACATCAGATGCAGTACACAGCATGGCATATATAATAGATCCTATGGCTGAGGCATAGGGGATGACACTCATCTCTTCTTTATCTTTTGCCGTGGTCGGGCATTGAGCCGAGCTCAATTTCACACCTTGCAAAACAAGCAAGAACCCTTTCTTGGACTGATCCATTTTGAACTTCTTCAAAATCTTATGAAGGTATGTGCTTTGTGAAATACATAAGAGGCGTCTCGATCTATTACTATAGATCTTGATGCCTAATATGTAACAACTTCTCCAAGGTCCTTCATTGAAAAACTCTTATTCAAGTAGGCCTTAATGCTGTCCAAAAGTTCTATATCATTTCCCATCAAAAGTATGTCATCTACATATAGTATGAGAAATGCTCTGAGCTCCCACTCACTTTCTTGTAGCAGGCTTCTCCATAAGTCTGCATAAACCCAAATGCTTTGATCATCTCATCAAAGCGAATGTTCCAACTCGAGATGCTTGCACCAGCCCATAAATGGATCATTTGGAGCTTGCATACCTTATTAGCATTCTTAGGGTCGACAAAACCTTCGGATGCATCATATACAGTTCTTCCTTAAGATAGCCGTTAAGGAATGCCGTTTTGGCGTCCATTTGCCATATCTCATAATCATAGTATGCGGAATTGCTAACATGATTCGGACGGACTTCAACCGCTACGGGAGAGAAAGTCTCATCGTAGTCAACCCCTTGAACTTGCCGATAACCCTTAGCGACAAGTCGAGCTTTATAGATGGTAACATTACCATCGCGTCCGTCTTCTTCTTAAAGATCCATTTGTTTTCTATCACTTTCGCCGATCATCGGGCAAGTCTGTCAAAGTCCATACTTTGTTTTCATACATGGATCCTATCTCGGATTGCATGGCTTCAAGCCATTTGTTGGAATCTGGGCCCGCCATCGCTTCTTCATAGTTCGAAGGTTCACCGTTGTCTAACAACATGATTTCCAAGACAGGGTTGCCGTACCACTCTGGCGCGGAACGTGTCCTTGTGGACCTACGAAGTTCAGTAGCAACTTGATCCGAAGTACCTTGATCATCATCATTAATTTCCTCTCTAGTCGGCGTAGGCACCACAGGAACATTTTCCTGAGCTGCACTACCTTCCGGTTCAAGAGGTAGTACTTCATCGAGTTCTACTTTCCTCCCACTTACTCCTTTCGAGAGAAACTCTTTTCGAAAGGATCCGTTCTTGGCAACAAAGATCTTGCCTTCGGATCTAAGGTAGAAGAGTATACCCAATGGTTTCCTTAGTGTATCCTATGAAGGCGCATTTTTCCGACTTGGGTTCGGGCTTTTTAGGTTGAAGTTTCTTGACATAAGCATCGCATCCCCAAACTTTTAGAAAGCGACAGCTTAGGTTTCTTCCCAAACCATAATTCATACGGTGTCGTCTCAGCAGTTTAGGCGGTGCCCTATTAAAGTGAATGTAGCTGTCTCTAGGCGTATCCCCCAAAAGATAGCGGTAAATCAGTGAGAGACATCATAGATCGCACCATATCCAATAGAGTGCGATTACGATGTTCGGACACACCGTTCTGTTGGGGTGTTCGGTAGCGTGAGTTGTGAAAGCGATTCCACATTTCCTTAAGTGTGTACCAAATTCGTGACTTAAATATTCTCCTCCACGATCTGATCGTAAGAACTTTATTTTTCGGTCACGTTGATTCTCTACCTCATTCTGAAATTCCTTGAACTTTTCAAAGGTCTCGGACTTGTGTTTCATCAAGTAGACATACCCATATCTACTTAAGTAAATGCGTGAGAGTGAGAACATAACGATATCCTCCATGAGCCTCAACGCTCATTGGACCGCACACATCGGTATGTATGATTTCCAATAAGTTGGTTGCTTTCGCTCCATTGTTAGGAGAAGCGGAGTCTTGGTCATTTGCCCATAAGGCATGGTTAGCATGTGTCAAATGATTCATAATCGAGAGACTCTAAAGTCCATCAGCATGGAGCTTCTTCATGCGCTTGACACCAATGTGACCAAGGCGGCAGTGCCATAAGTATGTGGGACTATCGTTATCAACTGTACATCTTTAGGTATTCACACTATGAATATGTGTAACATTACGTTCGAGATTCATTAAGAATAAACCATTGACCATCGGAGCATGCCCATAAAACATTTCTCTCATATAAACAGAACAACCATTATTCTCGGATTTAAATGAGTAGCCATCTCGTATTAAACGAGATCCTGATACAATGTTCATGCTCAAACTTGGCACTAAATAACAATTATTGAGGTTTAAAACTAATCCCGTAGGTAAATGTAGAGGTAGCGTGCCGACGGCAATCACATCGACCTTGGAACCATTCCGGACGTGCATCGTCACCTCGTCCTTCGCCAGTCTCCGCTTATTCCGCAGCTCCTGCTGTGAGTTACATATATGAGCAACGGCACCGGTATCAAATACCCAGGGGTTACTACGAGTACTGGTAAGGTACACATCAATTACATGTATATCAAATATACCTTTATTGTTGCCGGCCTTCTTGTCCGCTAAGTATTTGGGGCAGTTCCGCTTCCAGTGACCCTTCCCTTTGCAATAAAAGCACTCAGTCTCAGGCTTGGCTCCATTGCACGACTTCTTCACAACAGCTGGCTTACCAGGTGCGGCAACATCCTTGTCGTCCTTCTTGAAGTTCTTCTTACCCTTGCCCTTCTTGAACTTAGTGGTTTTATTGACCATCAACACTTGATGCTCCTTCTTGATTTCTACCTCTGCTGACTTCAGCATTGAAAATACTTCAGGAATAGTTTTCACCATCCCTGCATATTGTAGTTTATCACAAAGCTCTTGTAGCTCGGTGGGAAGCGGTTGAAGGATTCTGTCAATGACCGCCTCGTCCAGGAGGTTAATGTCCGGTGGGACAGGCGGTTGTGCAACCCGGACATTTTGAGTATGTGCTCAGCAGTGAACTATTCTCCTCCATCTTACAAGCTGTAGAACTTGTCGGAACTTCATATCTCTCGACCGGGCATGAGCTTGGAAAACTAGTTTCAGCTCCTCGAACATCTCATATGCTCCGTGTTGCTCAAAAGCGCTTTTGGAGCCCAGTTCTAAGCTGTAAAGCATGCCGCCTTTGAGCGAGGGAGTAATCATCGACGAGACTGCCAAGCGTTCATAACGTCTTGGTTCTGCAGGATGGGTGCATCACCTAAGCGGTGCTTCTAGGACATATTGTTTCTTGGCAGCTATGAGGATGATCCTCGGGTCCGGACCCGATCCGAATAGTTGCTGCCATCATCTTTCGACTTAGTTTTCTCTAGGAGCGTGTTGAAGTTCATGGTGACATGGCGTTGGCCATTTGATCTACAAGGCGTTTTGCAAAGATTTTAGACTATTTTTATGATAATAAAGTTCATCTAATCAAATTATTTAATGAACTCCCACTCAGATTTGACATCCCTCTAGTCATCTAAGTGTTACATGATCCGAGTCGACTAGGCCGTGTCCGATCATCACGTGAAGACGGACTAGTCATCGTCGGTGAACATCTCCATGTTGATCGTATCTTCCATCGACTCATGTTCGACCTTCGGTCTCTTGTGTTCGAGGCCATATGCGTACATGCTAGGCTCGTCAAGTTAACCTAAGTGTTTTGCATGTGTAAAACTGTCTTACACCGTTGTATGTGAGCGTAAGAATCTATCACACCCGATCATCACGTGGTGCTTGAAGGACGAACTTTAGCAGCGGTGCGATTAGGGAGAACACTTTCTTGAAATTATTATAAGGGATCATCTTATTTACTACCGTCGTTCTAAGTAAACAAGATGCATAAACATAATAAACATCACATGCAATTATATAGTAGTGACATGATATGGCCAATATCATATAGCTCCTTCGATCTCCATCTTGAGGCTCCATGATCATCTTGTCACCGGCATGACACCATGATCTCCATCATCATGATCTCCATCATCGTGTCTCCATGAAGTTGCTGCGCCAACTATTACTTCTACTACTATGGCTAGCAGCGTTTAGAAATAAAGTAAAGTAATTTACATGGCGTTTCTCAATGACACGCAAGTCATACAAAAATAAAGACAACTCCTATGGCTCCTGCCGGTTGTCATACTCATCGACATGCAAGTCGTGATTCCTATTACAATAACATGATCTCATACATCACATATATATCATTCATCATTCATCACAACTTTGGCCATATCACATCACAAAACACTTGCTGCAAAAACAAGTTAGACGTCCTCTAATAGTTGTTGCAAGTTTTACGATGGCTGCAATAGGGTTCTACCAAGAGCGTTTTCTTACCTACGTGAAAGCCACAGCGTGATTTGTGAACTTCTATTTACCCTTCATAAGGACCCTTTTCATCGAATCGCTCCAACTAAAGTGGGAGAGACAGACACCCACGAGCCACCTTATACAACTAGTGCATGTCAGTCGGTGGAACCTGTCTCACGTAAGCGTACGTGTAAGGTCGGTCTGGGCCGCTTCATCCCACAATACCGCTGAAGCAAGATAAGACTAGTAGCGGCAAGAAAGTTGACAACATCTCGCGCAACAAATTGTGTTCTACTCGTGCAATAGAGAACTACGCATAAACACTGGCTCACGATACCCTTTGTTGGGGAGCGTTGCGAGAAAATTAAAAATTTCCTCTGGTTTCACCAAGATCCATCTATGAGTTCATCTAAGCAACGAGTCATGGGAGAGAGATTGCATCTACATACCACTTGTAGATCGCGTGCGGAAGCGTTCAAGGGAGCAGGGGATGATGGAGTCGTACTCGCCGTGATCCAAATCACCGATGACCAAGTCTTTGAGCGGACAACACCTCCGCGTTCAACACACGCGTGCGGGCGGATGGCGTCTCCTCCTTCTTGATCCAGCAAGGGGAAGGAGAGGTTGAGGAAGAAGGCTCCAGCTGACGACGGCAGGCGTGGTGTTGGTGGAAGGCGATACTCCGGCAGGCCGCCAAGCACTCAGCGGAGGAGGAGAGGTGTTGGGGAGGAGGGGCTGCGCCTTGGATCGGTGTTCAGCCCTCCCTCGCCCCTCTATTTATAGGGGAAGGGGAAGGGGCGGCCCCTCTAGATGAGATCTAGAGGGGGCGGCGGCCAGGAGGGGCTTGCCCCCAAGCAGGCGCCCCACTAGGGTTCCCCCAACCCTAGGCGCATGGGCCCAAAGGGGCGCGCCCAGCCCTCCGAGGCTGGTTCCCTGTCCCTTGCGGCCCATGAGGCCCTCAGGAAGGTGGCCCCTTCGGTGGACCCCGGAACCCCTCCGGTGGCCGGTACAATACCGATATGCACCGAAACTTTCCGGTGTCCGTATGACAACTTCCCATATATAAATCTTCACCTCCGGACCATTCGGGAACTCCTCGTGGCGTCCGAGGATCTCATCCGGGACTCGAACAACATTCGGTAATCACATACAAGTCTTCCTAATAACCCTAGCATCACGAACCTTAAGTGTGTAGACCCTACGGGTTCGGGAGACATCTGAACATGACCGAGGCGGCTCTCCGGTCAATAACCAGCGGAGTTACGGATACCCATGTTGGCTCCCACATGCTCCTCGATGATATCATCGGATGAACCACAATGTCGAGATTCAATCAACCCGTATACTATTCCCTTTGTCGGACGGTATGTTACTTGCGAGATTCGATCGTCGGTATCCCAATACCTCGTTCAATCTCGTTGCTTGGCAAGTCACTTTACTTATACCGTAATGCATGATCCGTGACCAAACACTTGGTTACTTTGAGCTCATTATGATGATGCACTACGAGTGGGCCCGGTGATACCTCTCCGTCATACGGAGGGACAAATCGATCTCGATCCGTGTCAACCTTGAGACACTTTCGGAGATACTGTAGTGCACCTTTATAGTCACCCGATTACGTTGTGATGTTTGGTACACCCAAAGCACTCCTATGGTATCCGGGAGTTACGATCTCATGGTCAAAGGAAAAGATACTTTACATTGGAAAAGCTCTAGCAAGCGAACTACGATCTTGTGCTAAGCTTAGGATTGGGTCTTGTCCATCACATCATTCTCCTAATGATGTGATCCGTTATCAATGACATCCAATGTCCATAGTCGAAACCATGACTATCTGTTGATCAACGAGCTAGTCAACTAGAGGCTCACTAGGGACATATTGTGGTCTATGTATTCACACGTGTATTACGATTTCCGGATAATACAATTATAGCATGAATAAAAGACAATTATCATGAACAAGGAAATATAATAATAATCCTTTTATTATTGCCTCTAGGGCATATTTCCAACAATCAAAAGGTATTAGGTTCCTACCTCAAGCACTACAACCAAACCACATGTTCCCAATCCTACTCATGCAATTATTTGAGGAGTGATACTAATGCATAGTAAAAACTGGGTATAGAAGAGTATGGTCAAAGTGTAACTTGCCTTGCTGATGATCTGCAAACTCTAGAGATTCGTAGTAACAAGCTTCGCACTCCGGGTAATCTAGCGTAGACAAACAGTAGCATACATAAGAAATCACTCAAACAAAACAACGAGAAAACCGAGAAAGGATCCAAATCAAACACGAAAGAACAAACAGCTTAGACTATCAAAAAGTGAAATCCTACAACATTATTATCATGTGGATTAGATCTTAACAGTAGGTACATGTGATTAGCTACGATTTGCAAAAAGAAACAACTCAAACGGAGAAACGGAACTCAAAATAGAACGAAACAAGATCGTTTACTAATCTGAACTAAACTCAAATTTTTGAGTAGAAAAATCTTGTTCAAGTTGGTTAAGCTGGAAAGCGAGCGATCTGAAGATTTAGGCGCTGGTTTCATCTAATTTGGATAAACATGTAAAAAGTTACGCTAGTTTTAAGATCAGGGGCTAAATCGTGAGAAAACTATTCGCGCATAGGTCCCTGTCCGAAAATAAACTAAAAAGAAAAAAACTACGGCACGAACGTTCGCTAACAAAACAAAACTGCTGCTGTCGTGGAGGCGGCGGCGGCGGGGTTTGACGAGGAGAGTAGGGGGTGGGGTGGCGGCTTATAAAGGAAGGGTCGGGCTCCTCCGAGTTGGAGGAGGGGTCGGGCGGCGATGGCGAACTTTTTTTTAAATAATATCGCCGTAAAAGAAAAATCCTAAATAAATATAAAAAACATTATAAAAATTCCAGAAACAATTTTCACCGTCCAAACCTAATATTTAGGATAAGATGAACATTTTTCTGGACTAAGATGCAATTTTCAAAAATGCAATATTTTTCTAATTCGTATAAAATAGCAAATAAAATACCAATAAAATAATAATTTGATTTAAAAAAAATTCTCCAACATTTCTCTTTGGTTGAAGAAATCATATTATCTTCTCTCATTTCTTTTTAATATTGGGAATAATTGGATGAAAATAATAAAATCAAATTGATCCTCTTTTCAAATTTGAAATAAATCAAATATGAAAGTTGTGAAACCTCCAACTCTCTCCTTGGGTCCTTGAGTTGCTTAAGATTTCTAGGACCACAACAAAATGCAGGAATAAATATGATATGCATATGATGATCTATGTATAACATTCAAATTAAAAATTGGGATGTTACAGATCTATAAAGTCACTTATGCTAATATTAGCATTATAACTATTCTGATAACACTTCTGCACTGCACGCTCAACACAAGTGCACGTCATTGTTTGAACCAAGTGTGCTGCATGCAGTACTCACACGAGTGAACTTCGTGTCGAAAAAAACTGCACGCTGTGTTTTTTCGGTACTTTTTTCGCTCTAATTTTTTAACCTTTCGTCGGAACGAGATGTATAATATACCGTTGGAAAGCTATTGATTAGGCATAACCGCCAAGTTGAACACTTTTCGAGATTCCTCTCGGTTTAAGAGCAGTTTCAAAAATGGTGCGGCGGATGACGAGTGGCAGCGAGCGTATTTTCGTGATTTTTTCTAAACCGCTCATCGAAATAAGGCAAATGATACGCCGTTCGAAAGATATCGTCGAGGCGCATCTTTTTAATATTTATTATTTTCTCTAGTTCGTTATGGTTTAAGAGCAGTTTCAAATTTACTAAATCGCGGAATTCTGTTTTTTTGAAAAAAAATCAATTTTTGATACTGTTTTTGCTCTAGTTTTTGAACTGTTTATCGAAACGAGGCGTGTAATACGTCGTTGGAAAGCTATGGAAAAGGCGCAACTTTCATATGTAGAAATGGTTTTGAGATACCTTACAATTTTAAGTTAATTTTGATAACCATGCGGCGGATGACGAGTGGCGTGACCGTTTTCGTGAAAAATTTACAAACCGGTTGTCGAAATGATTCAAATATATGCCGTTGGAAAGATATCGACGAGATGCAACTTTTTCATGTAGAACACTCTCTCTAATTCCTTATGGTTAAGAGCAGTTTTAAATTTACCGAAATGCGGACGCTCTATTTTTCGCGACACCCAAATCGACGTGGGTACTTCATCCGACTGAAAACCGCACTGCATTAGACGTAAAACCGCACTTCATCGGACAAATAAGTGCACTGCATGATTTCTTTTTTGTGGGACGTAAATTTTCCTAAACGAGGTGGAGTGCACTTCATGTCGAGTGTTGGTGAACCACAATACTATGAAAAGTGAACCTCGAGACTACCGTAAACGAGCCGTACTGCATCAGACAGAAAACCGCACTTATTTAGACTAAAAAATGCACTTCATTGGACATACAAGTGCACTGCATGATTTCTTTTTTGTGGGATGTAAATTTTCTTTTTTTGTGGGATGTAAATTTTACATAAGCGAGGTGTAGTGCAATTCATGTCGAGCGTTGGTGAACCGCAATACTATGAAAAGTGAACCACATTATTTTTCTTTATCGTCTCCGTAACGTTTTTTGTCAATGAGTATGCCTTTGTAGGGGACGAGGTGAGTGTCTGCATCAATTGTTCTTTTCCAATTTTATTTTCTCTTGCACACAAACAATAGAGTCATTGCATTAAAAATCAACTTTTTCAAGTTTGTTTTCTTTCAATTTGTTTTTGCACTTGGCAACATAGTGAACCGCTCAGAGATAGAAGCTCACTACAGCAATGAAACAAGTGAGCTGCACATATTTTTTCTCTTTTCTTCTATGCATGTTTTCGAGAGCCACAAACAAAACAAGGTGCATCAGAAAAAGAAGTGAACTTCTCATGGGAATTTATTTTTCTCTTTTTTTACAAAGTAAACCACTAATCACCCCAAAATGGACCACATCATTTTTTAGCAAAGTACATAGCATGATAAAAAATCGGTTTGACAAAAAGGCGCTTTCGATGCGATAGCGAACATCTTCAGCCCAAAGCGACTTTACTCTTTTGTGATATGGGCTTCAAATTCTCTCAAAGTGCATTGCGTTTGAATAATTTACACAAACAACAGAGGCAAAATTAACAAACTGCTCATACCTCTCGACGATATAGACAGATTGCGGTGTAGCGTCCCCATCCGAACTGCATCAAATGGCATTTAGTGTTTTTTTACAATTAACTACAGTTTTTCAAAAAAAAATCTTACAACATCTTTCTAAATCTGGAAAATCAAATGGCATTCAGTGAACATTTTGTTGTCGCCCACCCACACATCGGAGGGCACTGAACCACACGCCCACACTGACCAAACCACACACCCTAGCGGCGATGGGCTGCACGACCATGATTACAGAACTACACACACACACACAATATGGATGAGAAAGGATCTCAAGTGGTTGCCCAGGAGCATTATGGACTGCTCGGACGAGCAAAAATGGGCTGCCTTGACGAGCAAAATTGAGCTGCAAAACGAACGAGCCCACAAACCAGAAGGTACACACCATCCTCGTCGTCATTTTGGCGGCGCCCCCGCACTACATGTCCACACGCCGCCGAGCTGCACTGAGAAAACGAGATGGGGTCAGGAGGATGTGGCACTCGGCGGGTGAGCACGAGGGAGGAGGGTGGCTGGGGAGGAACAGCGGTACCATGACAGCGCCCGACAACTGCGGAGGCGGAGCTGGGGCCTTGATCGAGGCGGCCTTGAGGCACGCAGGCCGTGGAGGCCCAGCTGTCGATGGCGGAGCTATGGCGCTTGACAGCGGTCTTGAGGTCGGGGCCGTCTGATAGCCATGGCCATGGTGGGACGGGGTGGGCCAGATCCGACGGTGGAAGCTCGGCACGATACGAATCTCGCCGGATCCAGCGGTGGAAGCTTGGGGCCGCGGGTGTGGAAGGTGGTGGCGCGCCGGAGGGGAGGGGGTGGTGGGGCGCCACGGTGATGGGGGCGGTGGGGCGCCTGAGGGGTGGGGTTGGTGGGCCACCGTGGGGGAGGAAGGTGGTGGCGCGCCAGAGGGGAGAGGGTGGTGGGGCGCCGCGGTGGTGGGGGCGATGGGGCGCCGGAGATGGTGCGGAGTCGGCCGGTGGGAGGAGGAGGCGGGGCGGCGCCGGCCTAGAGGAGGAGGCGGGGCGCTGTGGGTTTGGGGAGGGAGGCGCGCGCGGACCTGGAGTGAGAGGAGGCGGTGGGGTGGGGTGCCGAGGTGGTCAGGGGCCATCCCCGTGGTCGCCGGCTGCCAAGTAGGTGGTGGACGACGGCGGTGCTGGAGGCAGGTGGTGGTGGGGTGTGGTATCGTGGTGGAGGAGTGGGGTTCGAGGGGGAGTGGTGGGCAGCCGTGGGAGGAAGGGTGGATTTTTCTATTCGCTAGGTCGGTGGCGTGTCGGGTGGCTCTTTGGGTAGGGTGTTAGTTGAATAAGAAAGCGTCGTAGAATAAGACTCTTAAGGGTGTTATCATAATAGACTGTATAAGGGTGTAGAATAAGACTCTTAAGGGTGTTATCATATATATATAGGACTTTTATAACTACCAAACGTTCGGATTTTAGCAATAGGCAAAAACGATCCTTACTTCACTCTAATTATATACCTGCATGCATTAGAATGACTAATTTTCCTTTCACATGCACTTCTCCCTCTAATTACATGCATGTATGCACTAAATAACGAAAAGCTAATGTCATCCTAAATTTTTTCATTTTCAAACTTCAAAATGTTTTCTAGCTCAAACCGTCACTCCGATTGAAAAACCTTTTTCACAAAAAGAATTGTCTCGACGAGATCTTCGATACTAGATCCCATGTTGATATGTTACGATGACTTTTTTGGACCAAAAGTTACCACATCTGGGCTATGTAAGTTATCACGTATGTCATACATAAATTCTTGTGTCATTTACACAGAAGTTACCGGGCTATGTTTTTTCAACAAACTTTTATCTCAGTGTCAAAAGTGATTGTGGTGTTTGTAGTGAGTTATCAGCTTTTTTGTGTGTATATTATCATGTTGCATAAAAGTTATCGAGGCATGTTTTTTAACCATTTTCATCCACTCGGTCAAAAAATTACCATGATGTCTGTATATGAGTTATCAGCTCTTCTGTGCGTGTATTATCATATTGTTTACACATGAGTGACTGGGAGGTATTTTTCAACAACCTTTTTTCCCTGGTCAAAAAGTTACCACATATGGATTGAATAAGTTATCAGCTCGGTTATATGTATATTACCATGCTATTAACACAGAAGTTATCAGGGTATGTCTTTTCAGCAAACTTTTATCCGGGGGTCAAAAGTTATCATGGGGTCTGTAGTGAGTTATCAACTTTGTTGTGGGTATAAGACCGTGTTATTTGCATAGAAAGTATAGAGGGTATGTTTTTCACAATTTCTTTTCTCGGCTCAAAAAATTATCACGCCTAGGCTAAGTAAGTTATCAGCTTCATTGTGCATATATTATCATGATAATTCCACATGAGTTATCAGAAGATGTTTTTCAACAACTTTTTTCTCTTAGGTCAAACAGTTACCATGTTTGTTGTGTGTATATTAACATGCAATTTACGCACGAGTTACCACGGGTATCGAGCAAGACATTCAACGGCGTTTCAAAAATTGGAACATTTGTCAAATAACCTTTTAAAACAAAGGGGTGAATGGACGAGCTAGGTTGCTGGTTCGCCGATCACTAGCTTCGATGAGTAACAATCTAATTAAGTGCAGGAAAAAAAATAAGAAACTGAACTTACTTGTTTGTCTGCGAACGTAGTAGAGTGCACAGGTTAAATAGCTTGTTTGTTTTAATTATTGTAAGAAATTAAAGGTAGGCCAGGTGGTTGGCTATCTCAGCCTGCTACTAAGAGGTGCCAGGTTGAGTCCTCCCCATTGCATTAAATTTTTGAGCAGGCTCCCCAGCGGCCTTGGAATTAGGATCGCTCCCAACGCGCCTGGATCGAGCGGCGGGGAGATCGTTCGGATCTAATGACAAAAACAGAACGTTCGGAAGTTACAAATTCCCGTATATATATATATGTGTGTGTGCGCGCACGCGCGCGGGTGTGTGTTATTCTTATATAGACAGAGCAAATCACGCGGCTTATTAACAGCAATCGTCTGTATTATTATGGGTCTGCGCACATATTTATGATCATGGACATGCTTGCCGCGTATCACACACATTTTATTGAGTTGAACCGTTTCTATTGTGTTGCCTAATCATGTACAGTTCATCCTAGTGAACTGTATGCCGTCTCTCCTTTTACACCCTCATCATTGCCTGTTTACATTGTTACGCCTCGCCATAAACAGTTCTTATGGATTAACCGTTTGCCACACATCGCACACACCCTCATCGGCTGCCCGTTTCTATTGTTACGCCTCGCCATAAACAGTTCTTATGGATTAACTATTTGCCACGCATCGCACACGCAACTCCAATCTGAACCGTATTTGATGTCACAGCCATCGCCAATGTTTTGCATCTTTTTTGACGGTTTTTTTACATCCCCGTTTGCGATTGATGCATCGCACATAGTTTGGTCGAAGGGTCTTTATTGGACTATCGCGTTTGGACCATCCAGTAGTAGTGTATTCTGTTTTCTTTTTTTTGTGCAGGTCATGTATCTAATAGAGAGAGGGTGAGGTATATTTGTTTCTTTATTTATTTTCTGAGTGGGTCCTGCATGTAGGTGAGATAGCCCCTTTACTACCAAGGGTAGTTTAGTCCAATGTAACATTCAAACTCCTTTGACCGGACCGAATATGGATGGTAGGGTATTCGGACGACCAAGCTGGAAAATGTAAGGACAAAACTGAAGAAGCTCAAGAAGTAAGGGTAAAACCCGTGGGTAGGAACCAACTGAGGGCAAAAGTGCAACTGTCCCTTAATACTTTATACTAAAATAACGACTATGTGATCTCATAGTATTTCATAAGTTAAGTCTATCCAACACAAACATTATTATATATTGTTTTCTCATTATTTTGAGCATCCTTGTTGCATTTATAATGCTCATCGTAGGAAATCGAAACTATCAAAAATACATGATCTAGTTCAGTGGCACGACTAGGGATCTGATTGGGGTTTACCTTTCCACACATGCAAATAAACTTTCCTATGAACCTCACATTAAATAACAACTGCAATTATACCACTAAAATATAGACATAACTTTGAACATGGAAAACAACTTTATTATTGCATCTAGGACATATTTCAAACAAAACCATAAAGCACATTTAAATTTAACCATAAAGCATATTCAAGTTTTATGATACTCTAAAACACCATCAAATATGGAGGTCAGAAAGAGGAAAGGTCCTCGAGGCCCATGGTGTAGCACTGCGATCAACCTATCCCCAATTTCTATATGGTAGGTCTCAAGTAGATGCTTCCACCCATGGATGAAGACGCAGCCATCATCTGCTGAAGTCGAGTAGGTGCATGTGAAGTTTGTTTTGTCATGGACAATGATTTGCATGTCACCATTAGCAGGCATTTGCGGAGGCACACATGGTCTTGGGATTTTCTATTGCAAAAGAACACAATTGTATCATATTAAGCACTCTAGTTAGTTTAACAAGACTATATGACTAACGTGAAACCGAATTCAATTCTTACTAGGTACTTCTTATTAATGTTTCTCATGTTCAAGATGTGCGCTAGTGGCACATATGGTCCAATAGTGGTTCCGGCATGGTAATGCCTCACGCAAATCCTCGATACCGTCCAGAAATCTTATGACCTCCTCCATCTCTTCCCATGTAATTGTGGTGCCAGTAGTATAATACATGTTGTCTACCATGCTTTGAGTTTCTCTTGGCACTAGGAAATAACCTATCCAATTATATATATAAGAAAGATTAGTTAGTTACAACTAGCAACTAATTTTGAGTAACATAAAGGTTACCAAGTATGTTCATGGAAACGTAATTACATGGAGGAATAATTGGAAGCTTCTCCAAGTCCACCCAGATGTCACGATCAGTTTGTTGGCCAATATCGAAGTATAGTTCCATCCCAACCTCAAAACTATATGCTTTGGAAAATGCTCTCCAATTAGGACAACCGAAACCGAAAAAGGTTCGATCTTTTTCATTTTGGATCATAACCTTGAAACAAAATCCCTCTTTCGTCTTGAGGAATGTGGTCGTGGTGATCTCCTCATCACCGGCAACCTTGACTTCTTTAGTAGTTCACCCCTTGCAAAGCAGGGGATGTGCTATGCAAAATGAAGGAAAAAGATAGTTCTACCTATTAGAGAAAAATCATAAGACATGCTTACGAAGGAAATATGGGAAATTATTAAAAAATATACGGTCATAAGTTTGAAGTCCTCTGAAAGCGTTAGGTAGAAGTAATTATCGTCCAACCCATCTTTTCCACACAAACCCTTGGTGTCTAAACAGTTTGGGCACTCCATTTGCTGCGATGATGATGACAACCTTTAGATCATGCTCAAAATTGCAATAACAAGTATAATATAAATATACCAAAACTAAGTTCCACGGAAAAACTTTCATGACCTTTGGTAACAATTGCATGTATTGAGTGCTACATATTTCATGAAGCGGAAATGAAACAACGCTTAGCCAAAATGTTGCAACACATTTTGATTCCCTCGAATAGGCAAGAAATCCCCTCCCCCTAGCCGACATGATGGTCTTTACCAGAAACTATGTAATTCTCCTGGGTCTATTCTGGGTAACATTTCTTTTAGATTTTGATCATCAACACTTTAGACTATATAATTGCTAGCATAAAAGATATATACTTCAACAACTCACATGAAAATGATAAGTGCATGCCTATTGGTTCTTTCTATTGAGCAAAAAAATTATGTCATCTATTTCATGTATATCAAGATATCTGGCTAGCACTTATACGAGGAAAATGAAATGTTTTCCCTCTTCCATCTGTTTGGTTATGGATCCATCATGTGTGATGATGATTTGTATATTCTCCTGTAGTGCTAATAATTGTTAACTGATCACACATGAGCGTTTTTCTTCAAATCTTGTTAGTCTTTGGAGGTTTGCATAAATATTTCTTCAGCATATCTAATTTTGCATGCCAATATAACTACAAAAGATTTGACAAGTTGGTTGTTATTTGAGAGAGAGAGAGGGGGGGATAGTTCTTTTAATTGGGGTTATTGGGGAAAGTTGTATTTCCCATACTACCCTTAACGTGAGGTATATCAGTGGTGGGAAATCTAAGAGAGCTGCCATTGGTAATAGCAATACTAGTGGTGGGTGCTTTCGATCGCTTTGCCACTAGTAAGTTTAAAAGGTTTTTTGAGACTTTTGTATGGTTTAGTGTTTCATGTTTGCAACTAGGGTCCGATTTTCTTTATGGTTGAAGATACACTATTATAAGAATATATGTAAAATTGCGTTCATTTTGGATTAATTAGCTATTTTGTTGTCAATAAATGAATTTCTAGGCACTTAATAGAGGTATTGGCTTTTGATTTTGAAAACGGGCTAAATGAAGTTTGCAACAGATGAACCTTAGCATGATTCAGCGTATGACCTATAGAGTGTGAAAATTTGACAAAATTATGGAAACTTTGTGATGCAGTTTGCTTAGAAACTGGGGGAATATGAGAGTTTTGAAGACAAAGTATCAGGTTTGAACCAGAATTTCTTTTTCACTATTCCCACTTGAAACTTTGTGTATGTTAGATATACTCCATTTAAAGTTCTATGTTAAAATTTTAAACCTTTGTAAACATAAACAAAATTTGATGTATATGTATATTAAATGTGCATGAAAAATGGTGCAAGAATCTCATTTAAGTTCTTGAGTATGTATTTAGGTCATATATGCAAGACGGAAATACAAACTCATCATTTGATATGACGTCAAGGTAGTATTCAGTTTCTAAACAAGCTACATCATTACTCTTTCAAATCTTTTCAAAATTGAAACCACATACCGTACATGTTGTATAATTACACCATGCAAGGTTTCATACTTTTCATACATCATTCACTTTTTCGATAATACAAAAACAAGTTTACGTAAAATTAATTCTGTGTTTGAGTTTTCACATAGGCATGTTTGAAAGTACCTAACTTTTGTTTTATAAGACCTAAATATATGCTAACTGCATGCTTATTATGATCTTCCTTCTATTATTTGGAAATTTTAAATATACTAGCAGTTCAAATTTGAATTATATCCAATGAAATACAGATTTATACATAAGAAATAAAATTTTGCAAATAAATAAATATACAAAGTTAAAGACAGTTTATATAAAAATGCCCTAAAATAAAACACTAAAAATACACAAACAAATAGAAATACAGAAATACCTAAATATTATAGTGGTGGGACGAGCCACTGATTAGTTCTGCTCCGGCTAATCTTGGTCAAAATATGGCCCATATTACCTGTGGTAGTCGGGAAGCGTGCCTGCCACTTCTGCTATAGTTACAAGTGGCAGGGAGCATATAGAGCCCCGCCATTATAAGTTTAGCCCATGTATGACCTGAGACAAAATCACCAGTGGCAGGTGCCCCAAACCACCCTACTGCTGGTACTATGATAACAGTGGTGGGCAACTCCTTCCGGTGTTGATGGTATTTTGTCAGACTACCAGTGGAGGGCTCTAAGCATTGGCGCCATTAGTAAGGTCCCACCTATAAACACTTTTCTAGTAGTGGGATTTATATTTTATCTTTTTGATAATGTGAAAATACTTAGAAATTAATAGATGTAGTTATCGTTTTCGCTAATTTCATGTTGCCTTAATGTTTTGAAAATCTGTGTCACCAAAAATTGCAAACCATAAACTAAAAGATTGCACTTTTTAAAGGTGTGCATAGCGGATGAATTATTAGATTACTTTTGTGTGTGCAGTTAAGGCTAAACATAAATATGTTCTTCGCTGGAATATTATACGGTAAACAGGAAAAAAAGGATATTAAGATGGGTGGATTCTAATCAAGAAGCCTAATTAAAAGTGGGGCTCGGATATAAGAAAAGTTCAGGCCATTGACGAATAGAGGTTTAGATAATTACCTTCTGGTCCTCATTTATGTTTAGTCCCGTAAGGTAGATAAGAGCTTGCTCCTGCGTACGGGAGAAAACTAAGCAGCAGACTAAACAAATATGGACTGTGTTGTGGGTTGGGAGGGAAAGTGGTGGAAGGAGGTGGCAACTATTTAAAGGAAGCAGCTGCAGAGCAGGTGGACGGTTGAAAACATCACCGATGCACGTATACCTCAACGGTGCTCTGCGTCGCGCCCGGGACATAAATTTGTTCGCTCTGTCGCCTTCCCATCGGTCCAGCTTGAATTTGGTCAAGATTTTGAGATGTCCTATCCTTAGACTAAACATCCCCTGCATTCAATCTCTCGTCTACTCACTCCGTACGAAAAAAGCTTGTCTCAAGTTCATCCCTCAAATGGATGTATCTAGCACCTTTGAGAACAAGCTTTTTAGGACGGAGTGAGTATTTGCCATGCATTGTTTTTCCTTGTGGTGACATTGCACAAATTCATTTAAACGTGTTCACACATTCGAGCAAAACTGCAACAAAATTAGTTAGGCAGGCACCAAACACCCATTGGTTTCACTGAAACGATTAAAATGGCCTGTAACCCACAAACACGAGGCCAACTGAAATGAATGAAACATATGTAAACAAAGTGAAAAAAATGTACTTAGAGCAACTTCAACGGGGCGACCCAAACGGACGCGCGCTTTGTCCGCTTTTTGTCTGTTTGGATCGGCCAGGCGGACGTGCGCGTCCGCATTTGAAAATGGGTCGGCTTGACCGCCCAACGGGGAGGCCGACCCAAATGTGCCGCCGTGGAAAAAAATAACAAGTTGCACGAAATAAACATAAATAAACATAATTAAACATAAAGTGGCCGGTCAAACGCCGGCCAAAGTCCACCTAAATCTAATAAACATTAAGTAAAACATTAAAAAAAGTCTACGCCCGCCTGCTGCCGCCGCGCACGCTGCCCTAGACGTCGTCGGCCTTGCTCTTGTCCTTGCCCTCGACGCCGCCGTCGTCGGTGAGGTCGATGAAGATCGGAGCAGGGCCAGCCCACCCGAACGCCGCCTGGTATGCTGCCAGGGCAGCCTCCTCCGGTGTCTGCTGGGGCGGCGGCATTGCGGCAAGCCGTGCACGCTCCTCCTCCTCCTCGAGCCGGAGCGCCTCCGCGTTGTGTTGGAGCATGGCATCGTAGCGCATCTGCTCCTCGCCGTCGGCCTGCTCCTGGCGGAGCCAGTGCTCCTTCCATCGCTCGAGGTGGGCCGCCTCCTCCTCCGGTCGCGGCGAAGTGGACGGGAGGCGCGCTCACCCACTCGCGGTACTGTCATGTCTACGACTAGGCCTCCTCCGGCCAAGTGGCTGGAGGCGGGGAGCGCTTACGCGTCGGCTCCGGCTCCGGCTCCGGCTTGGGGATGGACGGGCGGCGACGGTGGCGGTGGCAGCACGAAGAGCGGGGTGTGGACGGAGTCCCCCGCCGCCGACAGGGCAAGGGATTGTTCCAGCCCATCCCAGTGCGCGTCCTCCTCGAGGCGGCTAGCCTCCAGCGCGTACTGCAGGGCCTCCTCGAGGGCAGCTTGGTACTCCGCCTCTGCCTCCATGTCCTCCAGCTCTACCTGCGGGGGCGGCGGCGGGAACGGCGGCGACACCCGAGCGCCGTTGCTCCTCATGTTCGAGGGCGAACCACGCCTCCCAGTTGGCGGAGTCGGCGGCGTACTCTGGCAGCCGACGCTGCTCCGGCGTGAGCTGCGCGCGGCGCCTGCGCACCTCGTCGTCGTGCGCCCGCTGGGTACGCGAAACCGCCGGCACCGGGATCCGCTGCGGATCCAGATGCCAACGGTGCGGCAGCGTGACATCGGGGTACGGCAATGGCTGCCTGTACTCCCAGTGCCACCGCGCTTGGTGCACCGGGATGTGCAGGCGCCGGCGACCAGGGCGGAAACGCGTCGCCGCCGGAGGAGGAGGGGGAAGGGGAGCACGGGAGGACAAGGCGCCGCGGGTGCCCTTGCCCTTGCCCTTGCCCTTGCCATTGCTGCTGCCGAAGAGGCCCATGGGCGCGCTAGGGTTTGCGGTCGCCGGCAAAGAAGCAAAGGGAGTGCTGGGGGGCTAAATGGATGGGAAAAGTGGATGAGGCCGACCCCGCCGCACGCGTGGTTAAAAAATGACGCTTTCACTGGCTGACGCGTGGGCCCGCTGTCGGTGGTCGTCATAAATAAGACAACCGGTGACGGTTGGGTGGCCGCCAGGTGGGGACGCGGCGGACGGCGATTTAAGTTTGGGTCGGCGCGTTGGGCCGCCACTTTTGTCCGCGCCGACCCAAAGGGATGCGGGGGACGGAATGGGTCGCCCCATTGGAGTTGCTTTTAGGACATGTCCAACGCTATCCCCAATAACGGACACGATACAGAGCGCGGGTCATCCAACCCTGTCCCAAACGTCCGCCCCCTCCACCGTGGCTTCTGCCATCTGCCGCTGCCTTACGCGATGCACAACGCACCTTCCGCCACACATGCATGCGCGTTCCGCCATGAGCATACATAGCATGCATACACCTTCAGCGATCCACACAGATAGATGCACATGCAGCTTCCGCCATCCACCACAAGCATACACGCCGCCATTTCTGCCATCACATGCACATATGGCAAATGTCCCTAAAGTTTGCGGCCATATTTTACCAGAATTCAGAAATATATAGATCTTCTCGCAAAAAAAAAAGAAATATATCAATCTGGAATATTTATATAGGTTTATATCTCTTTTTATTTTATGTAAGACTATGTTTTATTTGTATGAATAAACTAGGGATTAGATTGTGGAGAGATGGTTGAGTGGTTGTTAGCTCTGGTCGTGTAAACTGGTGTTTTTCTCGGAACTATTGGGTGCCCAAATCCCTCTTCTTTTGCTTATTGAACATGTTTGTTTCTTTCATTGGTTTTATTTATTCTGTCCCCGATCTTTCTTTCATAAAAGTTGGATGAATGGCTCGGTTTGATGGAATAGCCGAGTCAATATAGCAGAAAAATTCTAACAAGTATAAATCTGAAAATGTTAGTTAAGAGGGTTCGTGCAAAGAAAATGTTCCAAATCATGATTTATCTAGTTTTCAAAATTTGTAGTAGTAGCATGATTTATTCTTGCATGACACAAAGACCCTAGAACTAAATGAGAAGTCGAGAAAATTTTTCGATAAGAGATACAATTAACTGCATTGATATATGTGTCACCCACATAAATTAAAGAGCTTAATTAAGGGACCATGGGTAATATATTCTGCCAAACATCGTCCTTGCCAAGGTTTTATGTTATTTCCAACCTACTCAGGTACAAACCGTTCGGGCAGCCTTTCCATAGAGGTTCTAACAATGGAGCACTGAGGTCCCAAAAACACATAGTTTGCCGGTCCAAAGTTCACCTCACCGCTTGGGTAAAACATTAGATGTTTACCTTAACATGTGGTTCATTGAGCGGATTCTACATTAACTCCAATACTCTTATGCCTAACTAAAAATTTAAATGCCTGAGCTTGAGAAGCTTCTGGCTCGGTGGGTCCATAAAACTCACTCGAAGAAGCCGTATTATTGAACCATACAAGTGGGTATAAGCGATCTATATGCAACCAAATAATAATCCCGTACTCCAGATCTAATATGTATGGCGCATCTGCCATTGCCTTATACAAAAAGGCAATATGTACACCAAAATCACATGATAGTATATTGCTCCTAACCTTCTTGTCCATCACGTGCTAGATCCTAAACCCGGCGATGCCATCATCATTTTCGCCAGCATCTGGATAGCACGGAGATATATAGTCGATGTGTGGGAGAGCATCCTGAATGCGCAATTAAGCTGTTGTGTTCATCCTTATGCCCGACGGAATTTTAGGCAGGTAAAAATAATAACTGCTTTAACAGAACATGAACCGTGTAAGACATGTGAATTGCTAATACTGATTTAATTACTACAACATATTGTTTCTGTCAAAAAAAACTGAACCGTCTATGCAGACTTATTCCCAAAATCAATGAATTAGATCTATTTTTTTTTGCTAGAATTAAGGTGGTGGCTCCTTGTATGTATGCCTCCAATTAGAAGATATAAGACAGAGAAATACAAAGGAGTACCACGTCCCCCTATATTCAGGTATTCATCAATCCCTGGGATGTGAGGCATCAATCCAGGCATTTATATGATATAAGATGGAGAAATACCTAGGAGCACCATATTATCCTATTTCCAGCCATTCATCTGTATCAGAAGGTGGCTTCGGATGGATCGATCTTTTATCTTGTAAGGCTTTGTTAAATAATAGTATAATAAAAGTGGATGTGTGCATCATTTGATGCAGAGGCGCCCGGGTTTCAACCTCCTTTCTGGAAAAAAGATAAGAAATCGGATGTCATCCTACTTGTCTTGTACTACTGTTTCACACCTGGGATGTGAACCTATATTGTACTGGAGCACTGTACTACTAGTACTATTTCAGTAGATGTATCCATCAAGTATTATCTTAGAACACTATTTTCTTGACCAATATTACACCTCGAGCTCCGAACAGTTCCATTCAATGTGGGCATTATACCATTCCAAACGACTATCTGTGCCACCGATCAACCAGATACAGTATCATGGTTAAACTGGTCAAACAACAGTCCATACATCCACTATGTTAATCGTGGGATTTGCCACGATATAGGACAGCTTCATGACGCCCTCGCGACTGATGCCAAGTTCCTATTGAAGCCTCTTTGAGCCGCCCCTCCGTCACCGATGCCAACCTCCTGCCTCATCAAGCCGCTGCCATGCTGCGCGCCGGGTCCCTCGGAACCTCCTCATCCGGCACCCCATCTAATCTATTCCTACACCATAGTGTAATGCAACTCCTAGCTGTGGCTTGCACGCTTAGCTGCAAGGCAATGTTTTAAATAGCGGGCTATTGCCAAATAGCGGCGGATCTCAAAATCTGTTATAGCGGAGCTATAGCAGGCTATAGCAGGCTATAGCGGGCTATTTGTACATGGAACCATTTAGCGGCACCCTACTGAAAAGGCTATATAGCGTGCTATAGCGGAGCTATAGCCGGCTATTTAAAACTATGGAAGCTATATTTCAAGTCATTTAGTTGGAGATTAGATCACATATTCAACAAGCTCTATTGCAGTGATGTAATTTCAAATTTTTGGTTTAGAATAAATGCGTTTAATCTCCTAGATTGTGTCTCATATTCCACAACCTCTATTGTCGTGATCTAATTGGAAATCTTAGGCATAAACATCACAATTCTTCAAAGAGGACTAACTGTGCAGGAAAATGTTTTTTCTGAAAAAAAAACAAGTATATCGATCATAGAATTTTTATCTACAATGTAATGGTTGGGCCACAAGTTGATGCATCCTTTTTGGCAATTTCATGTTTTTTGCATGATTTTAAATTTTTTACGGAAACTGACACTATCAGACCTCTATAGTGGCTGGGAGACTCGGCGTAATGATGTGGCCGCTGCTGCAAATTATCCTTAAAATCTCGCATGGATGACATATCTCAACCATGCAAATTGTCCTTATTCTAACTTATTGTTTTCCTCAAGAGCTAAATTTTAGCTGCATGTTAGCATGGTAAAGACAATTCATTGTGCTGCCTAATGTAATCAAGATCTTGTATAAACAATGTTGTAATGATTGAATTGCTCAGAATCTTAACTTAGTTTCATGAATACCTACTCCGTTTATGATATCAGATCAGTACATTGGACCGTAATTTAGATGGTGTAATGGGATTTTTTTGCGGTAAACTTCCTACTCATTTTCAATCATGGCTGTACAAATAACGATAGAGTTAATAAATATTACAACCATGTATGTGGACCACCTAGCGACGACTACAATCTGTGGAGTTAGAATATGGATCAATGAACCGGACGTTGTTCGAGATTTCTTTAAATCTCAATCCACATGTTAGATATTGGACATCCGTCACGCTGTCATAAAAAAATAAAAACTGTTTAAACCAAAGGTAAAATTTTGCGAATCACATGTCTAATCATACTATACTATTTCAATTGAGCTTGGCATGCTTAAATTTACATTTCAATTTTCATATGATGTCTTCTAGATTTGTTTTTTTTGTTGCTCAAACAACAATTACTGGTGTATATCAATAACATTAATAATCATTAAAAATATACGTGCCACATACGTATAAAACTAGGTGTGCTTGCTATTCGAACATAAAAGCCAAAAAGTTCAATTCTGATTTTTTGAGTCTGGGATTCGTTATATTTTTCACTGAGAGGAAAAGGTGTATTCATATTAATAAGCATAATAATAATGTTGTCATAACAAAAAAATCCTTGTCAACTCCAAGCTCTTACGTTCTATGACAATTGTTTATATCATAGAAGTAACAAATTTATACATTGCATTTGTAGTATGTGCGCGTGCCACTGTGCTAGTGAATTAAAAATTTTACAGGTCCTATGTATATTTATTTACAATGCTAAGGGAGCATGTGTGGACTTACATATCTCTAGCTCAAAGGTCAATCCACATGTTGACTATGATTCCAATAATACAACTTTAGAAAATTGCATCTCAATGAAAAAGGGATACAAAAACAAATCTACACAATTGGTCTATAGACAAACTGATGGCATCGTTTGACGTTTCCTTTGCAGCCGTCAAGTTTGCTTGATGCATGGGTAGGGAGACTCTGATCCGAGGGCCGCATCTTCTTTTTCGTATTGAATCTGAGACTACAAGTTCTCCAAACACATGGGAAAATTGTGAGGCTACACATATGTGATTTCGTAGTCGGACACATGGATGGGTGGACCATGTGGCTGTGGTAGTCTCGTGACAAAAATATATCAGCATCATGGTCAGCACAAGAATTAAAGAGTATACATAGGACTACACATCATGTCGTCCAAGAGAGAAGCCAGGAGATCACAATCACCACTCGTTGCCGTGTTAAACAGATATCATGACGATTAATTATGATGTGTAAGTATCATCTGCCGTCCTTTTGGGGATTCCATAGTACAGTCTCATCAACGCACTAATATGCAGTTGCTAAATCATATCCGTTGCTTTCAATTGGATAGATAGACAGGGTAATATTGGTACGATTCCATAGTACCTCATCGTCATTCATCAGTCTGAAATTATAAACTGATGTTGATCCTGCCGGCGTCGCTTCTGCCGGCGTCCAAAAACAGGAAGTTAGAGCAGCTGTTCGCATCGAGCTCCAGGGATTTGGATCAGATTACGACAACAAGCTACGGCTGTGATAGCATCTCCAAGCTTCCACATCCCAGAGTACAGTGTGGTGATGCTGCTGTAAAACATGTAACATGTACAGTGTGATGATTACATCCTGTTGTAAAAAGTTCATCAAATTTGTAAAAAAAAAACGGCTTTGGTGCTGACGAAGATACCGGACAAGACGCCGATAAGCTGCCCGCGACAATAAGTTTCTTTTTTTTAACACAGTAAAATCACATATGCTCACACACACATAGACTCATCCTCAGAGAGCTTGCGTGTGATCGTCCTGTCGAAGATGGAGATAGACAAAATTGGTTACAAAAAGAACCTCTAATTATGTTTTTTTTCTCTTTCTTTACGGAGGGAGTAGTTTTAAAATTTATGAAAAACTAGCTTCGCTTATCCTGGGATCTGTTATGCTAACCAAAAAAGTTTTAATTAGTTAGTTATAGTGTGTCTATGGCACATCTAGATGTGACATAACAATGTCAGTTGATGTCATCCGTTTTTTCTTTGTTTTTTCTTTTTCTTTTTCTTTTTTGCGGTTGTCTAGGAAGGGCTGCTAATCGGCGCCGAAGGCGTCGGTTAGGAGATCTGTCGCTTACACAGTTCCATAGCGGGCTGCAGCTTCGAAACCCACATGGTCGCTAACTATTTTCTTGACTTGTTCATTTGATCGCTGGTCGCTTTACCGCTGGTTTCCTTGTTCGTGATATGGTTGACTGGTTACGGTTGAACCCGCCGTTAACTTTTTGTGAAAAAAGATTCATTAAAAATGTATAAAAATTGAATTTTTAGCAGAATTTGAAGAAAATTAGGGAATTTTTCAAAATTCATCAATTTTGAAGAAAGTTCACGAATTTGAAAAAACTTCATCAAAATTGAAAGGTTCACCGATCTTAAAAAAAAGTTCATCGATTTTGAAAAAAAAAGTCATCAAATTTGAAAAACAAATCATCGATCTTGAAACAAAGTTCATTGATTTTGAAAAGAGTTCATCTAATTTGAAAAACAAAGTTCATCAAATTTGATAAAAGTTCATCATATTTGAAAAAGTTCATCTAAATTTGAAAACAAGTTCATCAAGTTTAAAAAAGTTTATCAATTCCTGCATTTTGAGAAAAAAGAAAAATGAAAACTAGAAAGAAGAAAAGAAGGAAAGGATGTTAGTATTCACGTCAGGACCGGTAGTGGGATGGTTAGTGCATCGCCGGAGGTCACCGGTTCGACTCGTGGGCGTCTGAAGCGTCAAATAGGAACCACCTAGCCCTGGGGCTTGCAGGGAGGCGGAAGCTCGCCTCGCCAATGTCTTGGGCCTCTCCGTTTAGTTTCGTTTACGTAGCTTCGTTCAGTTAGGCTATCCTTCGTTTATTTTTTTCTTTTCTTTTTTCGGTTCGATGGCTCGTCCTAAAAATATTCATGACATTTAAAAAATGCTCACACATCTCATAAAATGTATGTCAAATTTTAGAAAATAAATAAATTATTCAGCATAAAAAATGTTTGCATAATTCAAAAAGAATGTTTTCTACCACTCAAAAAATGTAGCTGACATGTACAAAAAAAATATGTTTGTGCCATTCAAAAATGTTTATATAAATGTAAAAAATGTTCATGTAGTATAATAAATATTTCATATTATTCATACAAATCTTCAATATTTATTTCAAAAAAATGTTTAACACATAATGGAAAATTTGTTCAACACATATATTGGAAAAATGTTAATCATATATTTGAAAATAATTCAACATGTATAAAAAAATAAAGATATATACAGAAAATGCACAACGTGCATTTGGAAAGAGTATGACGAAACATGTAAAAATATAAAATCATGTATTTAAAGAATGTTCAAGACATGCTTGTTGCACTTATGTTGAAGACATGCAGTTGCTGGCGGGGAACACATGCTGTGTGAGGGAGACACTTGTAGTTACATGTTTGATGATAGTCATGCAACTTGCATTAAAAAAATCATGAGTTTTAAAAGTAAAATAAAAAAGTAAACAATAGAAAGGAAAAAATAAAACAAAGAGGATGGACTATAACTAGGAAAAAAAATTGTCCAGCCCACCAGTTGTTTATCAAGGGTGGACTTGCAACTAGGACAAAAATGGATCACCCCCACCACTAGTTAAGTGTCGACGGTGGACTTGCAACTAGGATGAAAATGAGTCAGGGTTGCATATCGAGGATTGCCTTGCAATTGAGACAAAAATGGATCCGGCACCTAGTTGCGCATCATGGGTGGAGTTGCAACTAAGACAAAACAGATGGCCCCACACCCTAGTTGAATGTTGAGTGTGGACTTGCAACTGGGACAAAAAATGGGCCAGGTTTAGTTGTGTGTTGTAGATGCACTTGCAATTGGGACAAAAGTGGAGTGCGTAGGGCCCTCAATTGAATGTCAAGGATGGACTTATAGCTAGGACATAAATTGGTCGCGGCCCTGGTTGCATGTCGAGAGTGGATTTGCAACTGGGACAAAAATGGGTCGGGGCCAATTGCGTGTGTAGGATGGACTTGTAACTAGGACAAAAGTAGTCCAGACCTAGTGGTGTACCTAGGGTGGAGTTGCAACTGAGAAAATAAAAAGGGTCGCCACCACCCCTTGTTGCGTGTCGAGGGTGGACTTGCAACAATGGAAAAATGGGCAGGGTCCAATTGCGTGTCGAGGATGGACTTGCAACCGGGACAAAAATTTGGCCCTCGGTTGCTTATCGAGGGTGGAGTTGGAACTAGGATAAAACGTGTGTCCTTGTGTGTCAAGGATGGATTTGAAGCTGTAATAATTCTTTTTCACCCCACTAGTTATGTATTGAGGGTGGTCTTGCAACTGAGACAAAAAGGAGGTCGCCTTACCTTCGGTTGTGTGTCGAGAGTGGAGTTGCAACTGACCCAAGAAGGGGTCCGGTCCAGTTGCGTGTCAAGCATGGACTTGCAACTGGGACAACAAATGTGCCAAACCCTCAGTTGCGTATCGAGGGTGGGTTTGCAACAGGGACAACTCACCACTACTGGAATCAGAGAATTTGTCATCAGCCTATTCTTTGCCATACGCTGGTAGCGGCAAAGAAGGTCTTTGTCGTCTTCTTACAAAAAACAGACGACGAAGAAGTGGCTGATGGCAAAGATACAATTTTCCATCAGCCAGTTCTTTGCCGTCCACCCCCTCCCCCCACCACCTCTTTGTCATCTGCTAGCGGATGGGAAAGATTCTTTGTCGTCTGCTAGGAGACAGCAAAGAACGTGCCCCATCCTAACTAACGGCCACCCCTCTCTCTCCCCGGCCCCATCGCTCTCTCTCTCCCCCCTCTCTCTCCGCCCACCCGTGCCCGCAATGTTGCCCACATCTCATCTGCACCCGCACCGCCATCGCCCAAAGATCGCCGCTGCCGGACGCTGCCTCCGACAAGACCACACACGTCGCCACCGCCACCAGCGCCCGGTGCCCCCGTGCCGTGTCGGCCCTGCCGCGTCCGCCTCGCCGCCCTGCCCCAGGCCGCCCCGCCATCCTCCTCCATCGGCTACCTCCTCCACCGGCCGCCCCCCTTCTGAAGGTGAGCTCTAGCTCCTTTTTTCTGTTTTTTAGATTTAGTTTAGGTTTAGTTTAGTGTAGGTTTTTTTTTCTGTTTTTTAAGGTTTAGATTTAGTTTAGTTTAGGTTAAGAAGAAAGATGAAAAAAATAAGAAGAAGAAGAAGAAGAAGAAGAACCGGGTCGAGGTTAGGGGTGCGTCGGCGCCGACGAAACCGGGTCGAGGATCACCGGTCGCCAAAACTAGGGTCGAGGGTCAAGGATCGCCGGTCGTCGAGGGGATAGATGGTGGAGCCAGTGGGTCCTGCCGATCCCGACACCGTCGCCCAGGCCGAAAATCCCCCGGTCCGAAAGTCTTGACCCGTCGACCGCAAGGCGTCGCCATACACGAGGGCGCCTGGGACGAAGCGGGTTAGGGGGTTCCTCGGCGTCGATGGAACCCTAAATGACGGCTATTTAGGTTGAGGGTGCCTTGGCGTCGACGAAAGCCTAAAAGACATCTATATAGGTAAGGGGTTCCTCGACATCGACTGAACCCTGAATGACATATATTTTGGTGGCATACTATTGTAAATATTTAGTTAGGTTGATGGCAAAATATTTAGTTTAGGTTAAGAAGAAAGAAGAAAGATGAAAAAATAAGAAGAAGAAGAAGAGGAGGAGGAGGAGGAAGAAGAAGAAGATCTGGGTCGAGGTTAGGGGTGCGTTGGCGCCGACGGAACCGGGTCGAGGATCGCCGGTCGCCAAAACTAGGGTCGAGGGTCGAGGATTGCCGGTCGCCGAGGGGATAGATGGTTTATCTAGTGGGTCCCGCCGGTACCGAAGCCGTCGCCCAGGCAGAGAATCCCCCGGTCATAGTGCCGACCCGTCGATCATGCGTCGCCATAACTGAGGGCGCCGGGGGACGAGCCGGTTAGGGGGTTCCTCGGCGTCGATGGAACCCTAAATGTTGTCTATTTAGGTTAGGGGGTGACTTGGCGTCGATGAAAGCCTAAATGACATATATATAGGTTAGCGGTGCCTCGACGTCGATGGAACCCTAAATGACATATATTTCGGTGGCATACTATTGTAAATATTTAGTTAGGTTGATGGAAAAATATTTAGTTTAGGTTAAGAAGAAAGAAGAAAGATGAAAAAAATAAGAAGAAGAAGAAGAGGAGGAGGAGGAGGAGGAGGAGGAGGAGGAAGAAGATCTGGGTCGAGGTTAGGGGTGCGTCGGCGCCGACGGAACCGGGTCAAGGATCGCCGGTCGCCAAAACTAGGGTCGAGGATCGCCGGTCGCCGAGGGGATAGATGGTGGATCCAGTGGGTCCTGCCGGTACCGACGCCGTCGCCCAGGCCGAGAATCCCCCGGTCCGAGTGCTGACCCATCGATCATGCGTGGCCATAACTGAGGGCGCCCGGGGACGAGCGGGTTAGGGGGTTCCTCGGCGTCGATGGAACCCTAAATGTTGTCAATTTAGGTTAGGGGGTGACTTGGCGTCGATGAAAGCCTAAATGACATCTATATAGGTTAGGGGTGCCTTGACGTCGACGGAACCCTAAATGACATATATTTTGGTGGCATACTATTGTAAATATTTAGTTAGGTTGATGGCAAAAACAATAATGCTATGTTACTCATCATTGAACAATCAATAATACGTGTGTGTACTTATCCGTCTCGCGAGAACGTATCACCGGAGCGTTGCTAGTTGTACGCGCTTGTCTCATCAAAAAATAAAATATGCTAGTTGTACGCGTGTCTTGCTGGAAGCAGGGGTCGTGGCCAATTCCAAATAAACGACTCCCAATTTTGAGCATGCCGCGCCGCCGCTGTAGCTCTGTACTGGGTCGGGGAAACAAATGATGTGGTCTCTCTAGACATGGACGCGAGCATTGGGTCATCTTTATTTCCAGCGTTACACAACGATTCATGGAAGGGTACTGCGGTCCTGGTTGACGGAAGAGGCTAACAGAATTGACGGCGATGTCATATTGGGCAAAAGAAATTAGACCAATTGTCAAATAGGAAAGAAAGAAAATTCAAGTGTCAAATAAGGAAACATATTTTGAAGCAGTGTCAAATAAGGAATTCTCTCACTCATAATACCTAATCATTTTTCTTCAAATAATGTTAGTCTTAGGAGGTTGGATAAATATTTATTCAACATATTTATGTTTGCATGCCAATCTAACTTCATAAGGCTTGACAAGTTAGGGGTTATTTGAAATATTGATCTTTTAGTTAGTACCCAGACCATGTGTAGACAAAGAAAACATAAATGGTTTGAATTGAAGTGTGCCACTACATCACTTGTGCAAATCAGCACCGGCTAGGCACCCCATGGAATCGCTTAGGAAACCACCTAGGTACGGACCCAACTGCATCGACGGGGACGGGAGGAGGGTCAGGGGAGGTCATGCATACCTCAAAGAATGAAGGAGCTCGGCGGCGGCTAGGGACAGGTGTTGGGGCGTATGAATGAGCTCTTGGCAATCAGGTTCGGGATGGCGAGCTGGTCGGGGCGTGGTGCGCAAAGGAGATCAGGGCGTGCGGCGAGGTCCGGACAGACTATGTTCAGGGCTGATACATTCAGATGCTAAGAGAGAGAGGGGAGGATGGATTGAATTGTGGTGGGTGGGGAAATTGTGCCTGCGCCACACTACCCTTAACCCCACTAGTTAGCAATATCGGTGATGGGTGCTTTCTACTGCCCACCACTGGTATGTTCTTTCACATTTTTGGAACTTTTTGAATGGTTTAGTGTTTCAGGTTTACAGCTATTGTCAAGGTACACCGTTATAAGAATAATGTAACTGTTGCTTTGGATACAAGTGGCGGGGAGCATTTAGAGCCCGCCACAGGTAGGTTTGGACCACATATAACCCGGGTCCAGATCACCAGTGGCGGGCACCTCTAACCGCCCACACTGTTACTATGATATCACTGGCAGGCAACTCCTCTCAGTTGTCAGTGTATTTTGCTAGATTACTAGTGGTGGGCTCTAAGCGCTTCCCACCACTGGTGAGGTCCCACCTATGAACATTTTCTTAGAAGTGGGATTTATATTTTACCTTACTAGATGATACCCCACATGTTGTTGTAGGAATGTTTTGATATTTGAATAATATTTAGTTGTATGGAACATGAATATTTGGAGTCATAATATGAGAAACCTTAACATATAAATGATTTGTTGTGTTTGCTTATTTTATAGTTGTAAAATAATTATTCAGATATGAATATCATAATAGAATGAAAATTCTAATGCATGTTGAGGTGACTTTATCTGATACATGGTTGCATGTTGAGGTGGGCCTTGTCATACATGCTTGTTGATTGGTGAGGTGGCATGCTTGCACGTTAAGAGAAATAGTTTAGTGCGGACTAGCTATTTAGATATAGAATATTTGATAATATGAAAAATACATAGAAATTAACAGGTGCAATTATTGTTTTTGCTAATTTCATGTGGCCTTAAAGTTCTGATAATTTGTATCACCTAAAATTGCTAATCATAAAGTATAAGATTGCACTTTTGATTGTGTATAACGAGTGAACTATTTGTTTAGACTACACATAAATAACTTCTTTTGCGGGAAGGTTATACAGGGTAAACAGGATATTAAGATGGGTGGATGCTAATCCAGAAGCTTAATTACAACTGTGGCTCGGATATAAGAAAAGTTCAGGCCAGTGATGAATAGAGGTTTAGATACTTACCTTCTGGTTGTCGAACTGGCAGCAGCCTAAACAATTATAGACTGTTGCGAGATGGGAGGGAAGGGATGGAAGGAGGTGCCAACTATTTAAAGGAAGCAGCAGCAGAGCAGGTGGACGGTTGGGGACTCTGCAAGAATGCACCGATGCACGTATGCCTCAACGTCGCCCGGGGGATATATATTCCCCTGATCTGCCGCCTTCCCATCTGTCCAGTTTGAATTCAGTCAAGATTTTGAGATGTCCTGTCCTTAGAAAAAAAATCCCCCGCATTCGACGCTTCGCCAATTTGCCTTGCAATGTTTTTGCTCATGGTGATAGTATACAAATTCATTTAAACATGTTGAGACATTCCCACATGGTACTGCAACAAAAAAAGACTACCGCTAGCCGGGCAACAAATGCCCATTGGTTCCACTGAAACGATTAAAATCAAACGAATGAAGTGAAAAATGTACTTTTCTTGTTAGTTGGATGAAAATATACTTAGAGCACAAGTTCGACCATCCCAACAAACGCCCAGAATAATCCTTCTATACAAAAATTGAGGTGCAGAGAAAGGAATCGAAACCACAGTCAATGAATATTCTGACGGCAACAAAATTTCATAGAATGAAAGAGAAGTGGTAGCAATTTGGCATGCGAAATGCGTTCTAAATACGTCTAGTTATTTAGTTTATTTTCTATCAGAAGAATAAATACTTTTTTTAGGAACTGATAAAATTTAGAACAGGTCCCAGAAGTGTTATACTCTCGGCGTAAGTATTCTCATTGCGCAGTGAAGCTAGTGATCTCATCCTTATGCCGGTGGAGTTTTAGGCAGGTATTAAATAATCACTGTCAAAACAGAACATGAACTGTGTAAGACTTGTGAATTGCTAATACTCTTTTACTACAACATGTGATTTCTGTCAAAAAACTGAACCGTCTATGCAGGCTTATTTCCAAAACAAATGAATTAGATCTATTTTTGCTAGAATTGACGTGGTAGCTCAGAGTATATATGCCTCCAGTTAGAAGATATAAGATGGAGAAATAAAGAGGAGCACCACGTCCCCCTTAGGTTCAGGCATTCATCAACCCCTGGGATGTGAGGCATCAGTCCAGTCATTTGTATGAGATCAGATGGAGAACCACGTTGTCCTATGTCCAGCCATTCATCCATGTCAGAAGGTGGCTTCTGATGGATCGATCTTTTATCATGTAAGTCTTTGTTAAATAATATAAGCAAAAATGGATATGTGCATCAATTGATGAAGAGGCCACGGGGGTCCAACCGCCTTTCCGAAACAAAAAGAAAAAAAAATCAGTGTCTGGGATGTCATCCTACTTGTACTGTACTAATATTTCTCATTTGGGATGTGAACATATATTGTACTCGAGCACTGTACTACTAGTACTATCTCAGTAGATGTATCCATCATATATTAACTTAGAATACTATTTTCTTGACCAATAGTACACCTCGAGCTCCGAACAGTTCCATTCAATGTGGGCGTTATACCATTCCAAATGACTACCTGCGCCACCGATCAAACAGATACAGTTTCATGGTTAAACTGGTCAAAAAACAATTCATACATCCAATATGCTAATCATTGGATTTTCCACGATATAGGACATTTTCATGATGCCCTCCGCCACTGATGCCAAGCTCCTGTTGAAGCCTCTTCGAGCCGCTCCTCCATCACCGATGCCAACCTCCTGCCTCATCAAGCCGCCGCCATCCGTCGGAACCTCGTCATCCGGCAACCCATCCAATCTATTCCTACACCATACTGTAATGCAACTCCTAGCTGTGGCTTGCACGCTCAACTGACAGGAAAGCTGTATTTCAAGTCATTCAGTTGGAGATAAATCTCATATTCAACAAGCTCTATTGCATTGATGTAATTTGAAATTTTCGGCTTAGAATGAATGTGTTTAATCTCCTAGATTGTGTCTCCTATTCTACAACCTCTGTTGTCGTGATCTAATTTGAAATCATAGGCATAAAGAGGACTAAGTGCATCGGAAAATATTTTTTCTGGAAAACAAAAACAAGTATACTGATCATAGAAATTAATTGATCTACAATGTAATTGTTGGGCCACAAGCTGATGCATTATTTTTGGCAATTTCATCTATTTTGCATGATATTAAATAGTTAACGGAAATTTACGATATCGAGCCGCTATAGCGGCTGGGGAGCATCGACGTAACGCTGTGGCCGCCGCTGCGAATTATCCCTTGAATCTCGCATGGGTGACAAAATTTCAACCATACAGATTGTGCTGATTCTACCTTGTTGTTTCTCTCAGAAGCTAAACTTTTTGCTGCATGTTAGCATGGCAAGGACAATTCATTGTGCTGCCTAATATAATCGAGATCTTGTACAAACAATGTTGTAATGATTGAAGGCAAATTTTAGCATGCTCCCTCTTACCTACCCTTTTCACATGAGAAGTACGCGCACATAATAGATCTGAGCCATTGATTTGACTAAGTAGTGGTTTGATTAAATCTTACCTTCTTACCTCCCATGTGAAATGAGAGAGTAAAAGGGAGCATGTTAAAATTACTCGTGCTCAGAATCTTAACTTAGTTTCATAAATACCTGCTCCTTTTATGGTATCAGATCAATACATTAATTGGACCATAATCTAGTTGGTGTAAACAGTTCATGGAGTTAGAATATGGATCACTGAAGTGGACGTTGATCGAGATTTCTTTAAATCTCAATCCACATGTTAGATGTTGGACCTCTGTCACTCTGTCATAAACAAAATAAAAACTGTTTAAACCAAAGGTATAAATTTTGGAATCATGTGTCTAATCATACTATACTATTTCAATTGAGCTTGGAATGCTTAAATTTACATTTCAGTTTTTATTTGATGTCTTCTTGATTTGTTTGATTTTTTTGTTGCTGAAACCAATTACTGGTGTATATCAATAACATTAATAATCATTATAAAATATACACGCCACATACATAGAAAATTAGGTGTGCTTGCTATTCGAACATAAAAGCCAAAAACTTTAATTCAGATTTTTTTAGAGTCTTTGGGATTCGTTATATTTTTCACCAAGAGGAAAAGGTGTATTCATAATAATAATTGTAATAATAATGTAGTCATAACAAATAAAATATCTTTGTCAAGTCTAAGCTCTTACGTTATATGACAATTGTTTATAATAGAAGTAGCAAATTAATACATTGCCAGTGTACTATGTGCGCCTGCCACTTTGCTAGTGACTTCTAAATAGTAGAAGTCCTATATATTTGTTTACAAGGCTAAGGGAGCTTGTGTGGGCTTACATCTCTCTAGCTCACGGGTCAATCCACATGTTAACCCAAGGCATCCATTATGTAAGACTAGAGTGATTCCAATAATACAACTCTAGAAAATTGCATGTCAATGAACAAGGGATACGGAAACATTCTACACAATTGGTGCACTAGACAAACTGATGGCATCGTTTCGATGTTTCCTTAGCAACCGTCAATTTTTCTTGATGGACGGGTAGGGAGACTCTGATCCGATAGCCGCCATCTTATACGTCGTATTGAATCTGAGACTGTACAAGTTCTCCAAACACATGGGAAAATTGAGAGGCCACACATCTGACAGATCATTTATGTTCGATTTAGTAGTCGACCACATGGATGGGGGGACCATGTGGCTGTGGTAGTCTCGTGACAAAAATATATCACCATCATGGTCACGAGAAGAATTAAAGAGTAGAGTCGTGCAAGAGAGAACTCACGAGATGACAATCACCACTCGATGCCGTATGAAACAGATATCATGGCTATTAATTAGGATGTGTATGTACCATCTGCCGTCCTTTTGTGGAATCCATAGTACAGTCTCATCAAAGCACTAATATGCAGTTGCCAAATCATATCCGTTGCTCTCAGTTGTATAGATCTCCATGGTGCTTGGCATGTAGCTCATTGTCATTCATCAGTCTCAAATTATGAACTAATGTTGATGAGCCGAACAACTGCTAACTGCATCATACTTGTTTGTGAGTATTAGTTATGATGAGCAAGACTGGTTCTGATGCCGCCATCGCTTCTAACGGTGTCCAAAAGCAGTAAGTTAGGGCAGCGGTTCACATCGAGCTCCAGGGAGTTGGTTCACATTACGACGACAAGCTCCGGCTAGCATCTCCAACTTCCGCGTCCGTGAGTACAGTGTGGCGGTTCTGCTGCACAACATGTAACATCAGTATGTTTGCGGTTACCAAATTAAATTCACTATTTTTTTGACAAAAGATGGATTTTATTGCCTCAAAATGAAGCATAAAGAGAATTGAAACACAATGAGCACATCTGATCTCTGCATAGCTAGGATGCATACTGTCAACACTAACGCACACAAACAAAAACATGCCGATAAATAGCAAAGTCAAATAAGACCAAAGCTATGCGTAGTTTACAAAAAGGAAGAAAAACCCAAAAGCGATCAAATCTGCGATTGACAAACTACAACAAGGATCATATCCACACCAACCATCGCATGATACAGTCGACGAGATTTTTTGATATCAATGCCTTCAGGAAGGGAACGAAACTCATGTGTCGTCGTCACTAAATCCAACAATCCAAGGCCAGAATATAGGTTTTCACCCTGAACACCAGTCCAAGCATATCCGAGCAATGCTTCAATATGGTAACAAAAGAAAAACATTGTCATTGCCATAAATAACCAACTCGGGCCAAACCAAGGCTTTCACCCCGAAGCTCGAGACCAGGTGCTCGAGTCGCACCATCATCGGCGTCTACTACTATTACTCCACCCTTCGGCCGCTATCCAGCATGCATCTTAAGATATTAAGTTTATAACAAACAAAGTAATGCTTGAAGCATGATGACATAATATTGATAGAATAAAACCAATCAATATGATCAAACCCCATCATTTTATCTTGAGTAGCAACACTACAATACATGTCTCGCTACCCATCATGTCACAGAGTGAGAACACTGCAAGATTGAACCTACCACAAACCATTTCTCTCACTGAAGATAAATCAATCTAGTTGGCCAAACCAAATGGATAGATCGGAAAGAACTACAATGCTATAACAATCACACATAATAAAGTTCAGAAATAATACAATTATGTTCAATGAACAATCTGATCATAAACCCACAATTTATCAAATCCCAACAAACGCACCGCAAAAGATTACATCAAATCGATCTCCGAGGAGAACATTGTATTGAAGATGAGAGAGAGAGAGAGAGAGAGAGGGAGAGAGAGAGAGAGAGTCATCTAGCTACTGCTATGGACCCACACATCATCGGAGGTGCAACAAGGTTGATGTAGAAGCCATCCACGATCGATTGCCCCTCCGACAAAGTACCGGCGGAGGCCTCCAGATGGGATCACAGAAAAACAGAGACTTGCGGCAGTGAAATAATGGTTTTGGGTCTCGCTCTGGGGGTATTTCAGTATTTAGGAATTTATAGCGCTGAAATTAGGTCAAACGAAGCAACGAGGGGCCCACAAGACATCAGGGCGCGCCTACCCCAGGGTGCCCCGTGTTGTCTGGTCATCCCTCATCTGGCTTCTGATACTTCCACAAATCTTTAGGGTCCCTCCATGTCTAAAACAATTGTCAAAAAATTTCGTCGTGTTTGAACTCCGTTTGGTAGGGATTTTTAGTAAAACCAAAAACATGTAGAAAATAGCAACTGGCAATAGGCACTGAATTAATAGGTTAGTTTCAGAAAATGATATAAAATAGCATATAAAGCATACAAGATTTATAATGTAAATGCACAAAACAATAAAAAATTATAGATACATCGCAGACATATTAATGCACATCTCCCAGATTGGAACAAACTAGCTTAATTTGCACACAGCAAATGAGATGTTAGCAGGCCCGGGCCAAGGTACGTACGACCCGTGCTGGCCACACATGGGCCATGATCTGCAGGAGCCTCGAATTTCAGCCATAGGTTGAAGGCCCAACATTCGCACCTGTCCAGGACCGTTGAGGGAGAAAAAAATTCTATGCATTTCTTCGGAGATCAAACTCATGACCTCGTGCTAGCCAAAACAAACATCAACCAACTGACCTATTTGCTCGGTGCGACACTTTAGGAATAAATCTCCACTATAAGTCTATAAGACGCCTTGTTTCAGAAAAATTCTTTCCTGACTTTTGACAATGAATGATGATTTGGGGCATAGTGAAGAACACGTTAATGTATGATCTAATAAAAAAAACACCTTAGTATGGAAACCATTCTGAAACCATTTCTCTACTTGCCTTAATATATAATGTGTTTAGGCATTTTGATGAAAATGCCATGAATATAACTATTTAAGATGATTGTAGATGACAACTTGGTGATATGCCGTAGTGTGTCTCACTACTAGGCAAAACCTTATACACAGAAGCTTACTAGTAGCGTCTTTTTAGAAGGAAACAATGCTGCTAATTAGCAGTAGCGCTTGCACAGAAAGAGCGATGCTACTATGCACATAGCAGTAGCACGGTAGTTACAAAACACGCTACTATTATAATTGCCACACCGTTGCCGGCAGGCTAGGTATACTAGTAGCACTCATACATAAAAAGCGCTACTGCTATTGTACTTAGCAGTAGCGCTTCCCTCCAACCAGCGCTACTGCTAAATTCAGTCCCCTCCTAGGACCCAAGTTTAGTCTCATCTCGCTCCGCGAATAGAATGTTTACCACCTAATGTGGTGCTTCCCAAACTATCACAACCACTTGGTCTTCTTTGTACTCTGTGTGTAGGATCTGTGGTAATATGAATCTTCGTCGGTTCCTAAACCGACGAAGATTCATACTGACAATTTAGATTCTACACAAAAAGATCATTGATGACCAATGCTTTTTTATGCTTTTTTTAAATGCTTAGACTTAGTAGTAGCGCATTAAGGGAACCAGCGCTACTGCTATATATGGAGCTTAGCAGTAGCGGTGGTTACCAACCAGCGCTACTACAACGGGCACCATATCCACACCATGCGTCCTCACTCTCCCATCACACTCTCACTCGCTCGATCTCTCTCAGCTGGCTGCCTCTCCGTCGTCGCCCACCGTCGCCGATTTTGCCGCCCACAGCGCCTCAAGGGATCTGCCTCCTCCTCGCCGCCTCCTCCTCTCGCTGCCCTCCTCCTCTCGCCGCCTCCTCTCTCCTCCTCCGGTGGCCCTCCACCTCCTCCTCCTCTAGTCATCGCCCCACCTCCATCCGCCGCCCCTCCTCCTCCCTCCTACCTCCCCCTCCATCTGCCGCCATCTCGGCCTCCTCCCTCTCTCCTCCCTCCCTCCCTCTTGCCTCCCTCCCTCCCTTCCTCCCTCCCCCATCTATGTTATTTTGAATAAAATAGAACATATAAGATATATGAATAGAATGTAGGTATTTTGAATAGAATAAAATAGAAAATATAGTTAGAATGGAGGTTTTATGAATAGAATAGATAGGTAGAATTTTGTTGTAGAATGTAGGTAGGTACGTAGAATGGTCTTATAGGATAGAAAACTAGTGAATAGGTTTTTTGAATATAAAAAAGTATTGGAATTTTTTTGTAATTTTGTTTTTCAATATAGAAATGTATTGGAAAATTTAATTATTTTTATGTCATTATCACGTTGTCATCAAAGAATGCTATATGAGAAAATCTTTGTATCGCAGGGAAAATCCGAGTGGCCTATGTTTTGCCGGAGTGTTGATTCATTTCCGTTCCGGCAAATTACAGGCGCTCGATATGTCCTATTTTAGCAAAGGTCATGCTAGATTTTTCCGCGAACTTTAGCATGACTTGTGCTAGAATATGTAGGAAATATCGAGTGCCCCAGATTTTCTAGAAAGAGAATTAAACGATATTTCGAGTTGACTTTAAGTCTGTCAGAGCTCCATACATGACAGTCAAAAAATCACAACTAGTGGATTAGATTCACATGGAGGCAACTCATCATGCTCATCTAACAACTTAGCATCATACATCATCATAATAACTTGGTCATCATTTTCGTCTACGAGACATCATATAATAACTTGGTCACTAGTCATAATCACAACTCCTCCTCGTCATCATCATCAACTCTAACACATTGTAGAACATGATAACCCATTGTACCTACGACCTACTCCTCCCTCATAGGATCTACTACCCTCTCTAAGGTAAAATAGCATAAAACAAGATAGGCCCTGACTCTCCATTATGGATAATGGAGACTATCCTGTCTCCAAATCTTGTGCTTCGCACAATATTGCTTCCAAGTAGCTCCATATGATTGGTCATACATTTTTCCATTCTTTTATTGTCATGTCTTGATCAGTTTCAGAAATCCGGTATGAACAGTTGTGAAGCCTAGGCAGATATGGCCGTAAGCTAATAACATCAACCCGACCTTTCGGAAACATCAGATCAGGCACACAATCCTTCGGAATTTTCTATTGAAAACATAATAATAGCATCATAGTTAGCAATGTAGTTTAGCTTTAGAAGAATATATGCAAAAGATGCAAGAATGTCATAATAGTAAAAAAATCTTACCATGCCATCTCCATGGAGGTTACCGTAGGTTAGCACGTGCACTAGTGACACGTATCGACCATAATGCGTAGGAGTTTGATAATTGATATTGTAATTCTGAACATCAATAATAAATGAGATAAGATGATCTTTCTCCTGATAAGTTAATTCTGCGCCATCGGTGTAGTAGGTTATGTCTACCATCTTCCTTATATTTTTTGAAGAATGAAAATATGTTGTTAATGGAAATAAGCTGTCAACTATTTTGAAATAAAAAATATATATTACTTTATAAATATGTTTGAGAAACTCACATAGCGGTAGAATTGGAAGCGTATCAACAAGGACCCAAATGTCCATATTCTCTTCATGGATGTCAGGGTCACCAAGAACCAAGGTGACAAGCATACCCTCATGAAAATCTTACGTCTTGCAAAGTACTTCCCAATTCGGGCAACCAAAAGGGATACGCTCTCAGAATTGTATAAATTTACAGCAAAATCATATCCATGATGGGTCCTTAGGTGAACTATCTTTGTTTCCATACTTTCAGGATCTTCAAAATCCAGCCTCTCCAAGACATAGCATCTTCCATGGCATGGGATAAGCTAGTCGAATTGTAAAAGAAAAAAATTACACGTTGAAGAAGTAGAATTAAAATTTTCAATACATTTCTATATTGAAAAAAAATTACAAAAAAATTCCAATACTTTTATATATTCAAAAAACCTATTCACTAGTTTTCTATCCTATTCAAAAGACCATTCTACGTACCTACCTACATTCTACAACAAAATTCTACCTATCTATTCTATTCATAAAACCTCCATTCTACCTATATTTTCTTCTTTATTCTATTCAAAATACCTACATTCTGTTCATATAACTTATATGTTCTATTTTATTCAAAATAACATAGATGGGGGAGGGAGTAAGGGAGGCAGGAGGGTGGGAGGGAGGAGAGAGGGAGGAGGCCGAGATGGCGGCAGATGGAGGGGGAGGAAGGAGGGAGGAGGAGGATGGAGGACAGGCGGCGGATGGAGGTGGGGCGACGGCTAGAGGAGGAGGAGGAGGGAGGAGGGCCACCAGAGGGAGGAGAGAGGAGGGTAGCGAAAGGAGGAGGGCGGTGAGAGGGAGGGTAGAGGAGGGCGGAGAGGGAGGGAGGGAGGCAAATACCTTGGGGGCGAATGTGGGTGATGGCGGGCGACGACGGCGACGGTGCACAGCGGAGAGAGACCGAGCGAGTGCGGGTGTGAGGGGGGAGTGAGGACGTGGGGTGTTCATATGGTGCCCGTAGTAGTAGCATTGTTTGGTAACCACCGCTACTGCTAAGCTCCATAGCAGTAGCGCGTTAAGGGAACCAGCGTTACTGCTATGATCAATAGCAGTAGCGCTTTTAGAGAACGAGCGCTACTACTAAGTCTAAGCATGTAAGAAAAGCATTAAAAAAAGCATTGGTCATCAATGATCTTTTTGTGTATAATCTAAATTGTCATTATGAATCTTCGCCGGTTTAGGAACTGGCAAAGATTCATATTGCCACAGATCCTACACATAGAGTACAATGAAGACCAAGTGGTTGTGATAGTTTGAGAAGCACCATATTTAACGTGGTAAACATTCTGTTCGTGGAGCGAGGTAGGACTAAACTTGGGTCCTAGGAGGGGACTGGATTTAGGAGTAGCGCTGGTTGAGGGGAAGCGCTACTGCTAAGTACAATAGCAGTAGCGATTTTTACGTAAGAGCACTACTAGTATATCTAGCCAGCCGGCAACGATGTGGCAATTATAGTAGTAGCGTGTTTTGTAACTACCACACTACTGCTATGTGCATAGTAGAAGCGCTCTTTTTGTGCAAGCACTATTGCTAATTAGCCGTAGCACTTCCTTCTAAAAAGCGCTACTGGTAAGCTTCTGTGTATAAGGTTTTCCCTAGTAGTGCTTCGAACTTTCAGATCCGCATGGTAGGATCATATGGTGTTGGAGAATATTTGCAATCTGAATATCCAAAGAGACTTGGAATCTTATCAACATAATGGTACTACAGAATTGTAATTCCACCCTTATTATCTCTCAGTAGTTTGATGTTCACGATAACAACAACCACCCCAAGACATTTCATCTAAAAGTTATGAGATAGAAAAGTTTTATCCTTCTCAATGACTTTAAGGCGGGTCCTAAATATCAGTATGTCATCGACATACAGACATGGTACAAGTCCTTCGCCCCACCATGGCAATAGTATACACATTTGTCAGCTTCATTAACAACAAAGCCAATAAATATTAAAGTTTTGTTAAACTTCTCATGCCATTTCTTGGGTGCTTGTTTAAGGACGTACAAAGATTTTAAGAACTTGCGCATCTTCCTTTCCTGACCATTACTAGAAAGATGTCTTGTTGTTGCATGTAAATTTACTCGTATAGCTGTCCGTTTAGGAATGCTGTCTTAACGTCCATTTGATGGACGAGAAGACCATCTGAGGCAGCCAACAGAAGTAACACTCGAATGGTTGTCAGTCTAGCCACAGGTGAGTAAGTATCAAAGAAATCTTATTCTTTCTGGGTATAACCCTTGGCCACAAGCCTAGTCTTGTACTTCTCAATAGTACCTTCAGCCCTAAGCTTCATTTTCAACACCCACTAAAATCCCAAAGGTTGGCAACCATAAGGATGATCAGCGAAATCCCATGTCCCGTTTGCCAAGAGGGAGTCCATCTCACTGCAAACTGCATCCTTCTAGTAGTCAACATTCGATAATGCATAAGCTTCTAAAATGGAACTGGGAGTATCATCCACAAGGTACATGAGGAAATCATCACCAAAGGACTTTCCAGTCCTCTATCTCTTGCTCCTAACAAGAGCTTCGTCATCATCCTCCAAAGAAATTTCATCACTTGTGTGCTTATAATATTCAATCTAAATGGCAGGCTCTCATCAGATTCTAGTCCAGAAGTGCTTTGTATATCTCTCATGGGGAAAATATCCTCAAAAAATGTAGCATCCTAAGACTCCATGATCGTACCGACCTTCACATCATGTTAATCAGATTTCATGACTACAAATTATATAGACAACACCATGCTTGGCATAGCCCGAAAAAACATAGTCCATAGCCTCTTGTCTCAAATTATGCTTTTTCATTATCGGCACGTTGGCTTTCGCTAAACAGTCCCAAGTGTGCAATTGAGAGAGCTAGTGTAGTTATTTTCTTCTCCTATTGCTCATAGGGAGTAATCTCATTATCCTTCATGAGAACTTTATTCAGAACATGCAATGATTTCAACATAGCCTCCCCCATCATACCTTGGATAAACCCGATGTATTTAACATGTCGCTAACCAAATATGTTAGAGTACGGCTGTGAGGCTGATTGTTTCAAAATATAACATATTTCACTCTTTTGAAATAAATTGTCCAAATAATCAGTTTCACAATGATACATTACAACTTTGTTTTTTCTTAATTATTAATATTTCACAATTGAGAATCTACATTTCACTTTTCACTGGCTTGTTTTGCAAATACCACATCTATTTCAATTGCACATTCCTAGTGTTTGTTTAAAAGGTTTGTTTCATGTATCTGAAATATATTTGGGTTAAATAGATTTCTAGTGAAATGGGTTTGTTTCACATATTTATTGTGAAATAGGTTTGTTTCACATATTTAGTGTGAAAAAGGTTTGTTCAACATATGGAATGTGAAATGTTGAAAATTAAACTTGTTTGAAATGTATCAAAGATTGTTCTATTTCCATTGCACATTTCTCAAATAAACTACTTCACTTTTTCAAAATAAATTATTTCACATTTTCGAATAATCAGTTTCACGAGTTGACATTTCTATTTCATATTTTTCCCCTTTTAGAACTTATATTTCACTTTCCCCTAACTTGTTTCACAAAAATATTTTTTTCAAGTGAAATAGGTTTGTTCTACATACAAAATGTGAAACGAGGAAAATTTAAACCTGTTTGAAATTTGTCCAAAATTGGTTTAGTTCTAATGGTCTTGGCGTCCCGAGTTCAAATCCATGAATTATTTAAAAAACGAGCATATAATATCAAAGATATAAATGTTTTAATTTGCTAGGATGAAATAAAATACATGGATTTGTTTGCAAGGTAGAGAGAAGAGACAAATGCATGCGCGTGTGACAGAAGAGAGAGAGAGTGAGCTGTCACATCCATGTCTGCCCTGCAAGGACAAATGGTGGGGGGCAATAGGTGTATTAAACCTGATATTCATTTTGTATGACAAAAAAAGAAGGAAGAATCGTTTGTCTATGACCTGAATCTTAAAGCAGCTTATGGATGGTTAAATCCTAACTGCTACCTACCGTTAACGTGCAAAAGGAGTCTGCGAGTTTCATACCCAGTCGTGAAAATGGTCCTGCACTCGCCAACCATCTCCTTGGTGCTCACAGCCTCGGCAGCAGCGCTGGTGACCGCGATAGCGCTACGTTGTTTGCTTTGGGATTCCTGGTCGGGTACTTGGCGGAGTGCGACAAGATGCTCGTCGCTGTGAGATCCGAGGATCATCTGGACACCAGCTCCCGCGTACAACTACTACCATGCAAGATGCAACCTTCCGAAAATGGGCCACCCTGTATATATGGTAATTACTTGAAAATTGTCTCTACTCTTTACCAACATACTCAATCACTATGGTCTATATATGTGCGTGTATTATATATACATGCATATGTATAATCCCAGGCATTTACGATCAGGTAAAACATTCCTGTACTGTCTGAGGTCTATATATGTGCGTGTATTATATATACATGCATATGTATAATCCCAGGCATTTACGATCAGGTAAAACATTCCTGTACTGTTTGACACCGACACCAGCACTTGAAAGTGACATTATGTGACGGAGACAGTAAACGAAACGACCAGACAGGCTAGGCGGGCACCCTCCCCTGGAAACCATCGTCCCTCGCGTCGCTCTCGCGGGCGGCGGCGGGGGAACCCTAGCCCCCACCCCGCTCCCGCCTCCTACACCACCCCCTCCCCTCGCCGCCGCCAGAACGCGCCGCCAGGCGAAGGCCGGTGCGCGTCGGTGGCGGCGGGGCCCTTCTTCTCCTCTCGGCGTGCGGCTGTAGCGCGAGATGCGGCGGCGCGGCGGAGTCTTGGTGCTGATGCGACGAGGGCGCATCGGGCTGCGCGGCGGCCAGACGGCGGCGCGAGCGGGCGGCCAGGCCGTGGCGGCTGCGTGCGTAGTTGGCTCCGGGGCGGTGGCGTGGGCATGGATCCATCACGGATCTGGTCCTGCGGGCGTGGTCTCGGCCTCCCCTGCTTGGCCGGCGGGTCTCTGTGGGGGACTTCTCCTTGGTGAGATCTGGCATCGGCGGCCTGGATCATCCAGATCCCGGCAAGGATGGCGGCTGCCCGTGCACGAGAGATGGAGGTCTTCGGTCAGATCTGGGTGAAAACCTGCTATTGGCTATTGCCAAGGCCGGCGATGGCGATGTTGTTCGCGCTGCTCCTTCCTGAAGGCATTGCCGGGGGAAACCCTAGATCAGTAGATCGACGGCGACTCTCTGGTGTCGTTTCCTCCTTAGGGGCGTCATTGTTGGAGATGCACACGGGCTCGAGGGACCGAAGGACGGCGTCTTTGGTGGAGCGGTGCTTCATCTTACACACTGATGGTGACGGATCTCAGCGGCGTGGCGCCGTGGAGACTCGGCGTCTGATGTGCAGAGATTGACACGCGCAGGAGGAGGAAGCTGTCTGGAGTCATGGTGGCGTTGATGGCAGAGAGGCCTGTCAAGGTTGGTGCTTCAGTTTTGCTCTGAGGATGGACCGAGGGATGATCGAGGTGACGGCCCTTGCAGCGTGCGGTGCTCACTGGGAGTGTGCCAGACCGGTGTGGGACCCGATCCAGGTAGTGCCTTGGATGGGACACCTGGCTTTAGATGTTAGCTAGGCTTTGGTGCGACGTCTGTCTGGTATTAGGCCCGGACATTCGGCACACCTTCATCAAGGGGATAGGAGTAGCAACGGTGTTGTCAAGATGGTGGCTTCGGGATTATTGATGTACCATCTTGTATGGTCTTTGTGAATAATTAATAATATGGCTGCATGCGTCGTCCAGATGCAGAGGCCGGGGGTACATCCTCCTTTAAAAAAATAAAAAAAATAACCCAGCACTTGAAAGTTGCACGTAGCTGATGTACGTCAACATATCATATACTCCCTCCGTTCCTAAATACAAGTCTTTGTAGAGATTCCATTATGGACCACATACAGATCTATATAAATGCTTTTTTAGAGTGTCGATTTACTCATTTTGCTCCGTATATAGTCTATAGTAAAATCTCTACAAAGACTTATACTTACGAACGGAAGGGGTACAACAGGTAGATAGGTCACCATGCGTGCAAACTAGACTTACCCATCCCATAAGGACGCCGACGGTGAGGTGAACTATGATTTCTATCCAGTAATCAGCAGGTATTAGGACAGCTTAATCGAAGCGGTTCATGCGCTAACTCGTGGTGTTATCGGATAACCCGCGGCTTCCAGCAGAGTGGTGAGTGGTGACAACGAGGGATGTCGTCATCGGCAAGGGCGCGGGCCTGTCCGTACTCCTGTCCTTCCTTCCCAGTCTGCCGAGGCGGGAACAAGTCTCCCCTTGTTGAGTATGTCCACGATGGCTCCTTCACACGGAGAGTCAATACTCTCGGACATACAGCCGTTACACCACATCAGGGGCGGAACTAGCCCAGCAGGTCAGTGCCCTCTTTGTGTACTGTAGCAATTACTGCCGTATTTTTGTTATAGATATTTCTCCGTTCCTAAATATTTGTTTTTTTAGATATTTCAACAAGTGACTACATACGGAGCAAAATGAGTGAATCTACACTCTAAAATATGTCTATATACATCCGTATATGGTAATCATTTGAAATCTCTAAAAAGACAAATATTTAGGAACGGAGGGAGTACAAAGGATTTTGGTCTCATGACCCGGATGTCCCGAGATGAAATGTGGGCTGCGCTGCTGTGGGTGTCCTTTTCCGACACTTGGCTTGCCAAATACACAGACCCCCGGGTGCACGTTCCTCCTTGGTGGCAGCATCACGTAGCACACGGTGCACACCACACATGATGACAGCATCATGGACATCGAGAGGTCGGTCATTGTGCATCCATTCTTTTAGGGGCTTGAGAGGCTCCTGGCGGAGAAGGTCTTGGACAGAAACGCCATGTTCCCGCCGGTGTGGGTGGATAGCTTGTGGGCATTCATGGTGATGTGCTAGGCAGGGCTGGCAGCAAGGATCCTCCGATCAATCCTCTGGACGAGGAGATCGCGTCGATAACGGTAAACGCTGTGGTGGTATATGTGCACCATGCGCAAGCGCGGGTGTGTTCACGACAGGCTCACCATGGTTAAATCCAAGGGCTAGGGCCATGGCTTTCACCTATATGCCCCTCTACATGCAACCAGTAAGAAGCTTCTGAAAAGCATCGTGCAGTTCATAAATTATCATGCCACCTTGCTGTCACAGGGCATGGTGATCCTAGAGGGCTTGGCCGAACCTTTGCTCTGCATGCCTAGTATGCCTTTCAAGAAAATATTGGCATGCCGAGCATAGGTTCGGTCGAGTCCTCTTGTATCACCTTGCCCGGCGGCAACATGACGCAATGGTTTATGAACCACAGGATGCTCTGCATAAACTTCTTGCTGGTGGCACATATGAAGGGGGGCATACAGGTGGAAGTGATGGTCCTCACCCTCTGAGCCCGAGGTTGTCGCCAACACACCCGACTTGCACATGCTGCACACTAACCGGCACACCTGGTCTCACAAGGATAGTACAAGGACAGAGCCCACATTAGGGCCCATGTGTTTCCGTAGGACGTCGCCATGGGATATTCTGGTGCTTCCATGGGCACGATGAGCCCCTAGACTCATGGTGAGGAACTGGCCTAATGAGGGTACGAGTCCGCAGAACACACTCTCCTTATAGAAGGAACCGCCTGGACGCACACAAGGGGAGCCTCGTGCCCGCCTCGACAGCCTGGGAAGGAAGGGATAGGCGATCGACACGCATGCCGACACGGTGCGGTCGCTGATCGATCGACGTCCTTTGTTGCCACTCCACGGCTGGCGGGCTGGTCCTATGATGCGGGCACGACTGAGCTGATGAACCACTTGATATGGCCGTCCTTGTACTTGTGGATTACTAATTGGTAGAATCCATTGTCCACCACACCGTCCACGTTCTTATAGGAGGGGTAAGTCTTGTTTGCACCCATGGTGACCTACCTGATTGTACATACATGGGATCTACTCTCTATCTCTACCTATAATAATATAAGAAAGGAAGATTTTATAGTTCTCCATCCATCATCGTTGTATATCCGTTGATTTTGTGTTAAACATAAAGATTAACGGCTGAGATCTCTTCTATTTCTTCTCTCCTATCCGTCCTTCTTCGGTTAGCCTTTTTTTTTACGTCCCGGATCAGAAAGCATCGGCTGTGTCCTGCTCGAGTACGTCATCGAGGGATGACGAACATGAACTCCACCTTAACCTCTCCTTTTTGCTACATACTACATAAAAAGACCTCAAGTCCCTCTACGATCCCGCCTTCGCCGGAGTGCCAACCGTCTATGCCCGCCTAGCCTATGGTACAGACGTCCATCTATTGACCCGTTTCCACGACCGGACGGCTGCAAGGCAGTGCGACAGAGGTGCCTTTTTTCTACCACCAGAATCGATCAAGCCCATCAGTTTAGGTGCAGTAGCTCTACATGCGTGCCGTCAGAAGATTCAATCAGCTTGTGGCGGTGGCAGGAAAAATGCCAAGAGCGAGGCGGCGACGTTGCCATGGAGCGCGTGACGACGGTGACGGGCGGCGAGTCCGACGGTGGCGGTGTTCCTGGCGGCTGCGTTGTGCATGGGCGTGCAAGTAGCTATATGCATGCGTTGGTTGTTAGCTGGATCGAGTTTGTTAGCCGGGTGAGTTTGTTAGTGCATGCAATTAGGCCGGTTAGTGGGTGCGTGACTTTGTGGCGGATGGGGCGTGCGTGCCTGCCAAACTGCCAATCACCTTTGTGTATAAAGAGTTTTGTGCCTGTGTGCGCAGGTAGCAGAGAGAGTAGTAGCTAGGAGAAAGATGTAGTCTCCGGTGGTCTCTCGCGTGTGCGTCTCCAGGTTTGTAGCCTGACATGGTATGGATCAGCCAGTTGAGTTGAATAGAAGCCAACATACAAGCCATTCGACGGCCGGGGCGTTCTTCGCCATAATCAAGTCTCCTTTGTTCATCTTCTTCTACCTTCGTCCGGCGTTCTTCGCCGGAGGGCTGTTTTGGCGTGTGTCGCCGCAGGGGTTCGCCCCAACATATGCATGAGTGGATAGCGCCTAAAATAGTGGAGGCCGGAATAGAACTACGGAAGTTGCACACTGAATAATGCATACACATTTCTTATCCGTTTTGTAAAAATGATCTAGCTCAAGGTAAAATTGTTTTTCTTGTTCTTAATAGGTGATGCGGGCCATAAATCAAATCATTATTTACGTTTTAGGCCATGCTTACTTGGTAGGGCATGCAATGATTTTTACTCTCATTACAACGCTCGGGCATATCTGCTAGTAATATATAATACACACACTCATAGACCATAATGATCGAGTAAGAAGGTAGAGACATTGAAATACATACTGACCATACAGGGAGGCCCATTTCCGGAAGAAGGGTTGCACCGTAGTGATGCAGTCGTGGCAGCGAGCTGGTGTCCAGACCTTGGCTCTCCCGGCGACGAGCAACTTTTGGACCTCCGTCGTGGAACCAAGAAGGAATTTGTATTTTATGGCGGACCTCTGATGATGCTCTGTAGCCTGACCCACCTGGACACGGCGTACGGCCTCCAAAGCAGCGTGAGGATAGCGGCCACCTTTCTCTGCTTTGTTGTAAGGCGGTCCTCTGATTATTGTTCTTCGGTGGCTGTTTTGGGTATTTATATGCAAATACAACTAGCTAGCTAGACCTGTTTTGATGTATCCACCTGCGCAACTGCCTTTGATGGATCAGTCCTACCTAAGGGAAATGGAACGCAGGAGAAAGGAGAGTTGCTTGGTGCTGAGCCCACCGCCTGCCCTCAGAATCGACACTTGACTGGAGGGCATGTCCCGGCAACTTCTCGAATCATACCATGAGAATTGAAGATATTGTGGCGATTTTTTTCTCGATGACACCAAACTAAACCACTTTACTAGCCTTCAATAGTAGTTACATGCATCATCTAGAAGAAGAGGATTGACGATACTAGTGGATGACTGGTTGGTTCATCCATCCTATAGCAGATCGAGCATAACTTAGTTATGATATGTAGTATCATCTGCCGTCCTTTTGGGGTCCAAAATTAGGTATCACTTATCAAGGCAGGAACTTGTAGGTGGGAGTGTCGAGTGGGAGATCTGCAAGGCCGCCTCACGCACCAACAAAGGAGCTGTAAGATTGTGACTTTGTGATAAGCTGCCGTCCTTTTGGTTGTTAGGAAGATCGATCGGTTCCAAGCATTGCAAATATATTATGGCGATTAATTTTGACATCTAGTATCAGCAGCCAGCCCTCCTTTTGAGGATGCGCCATTAATCTTCGTTTAATCTGATCGGAGACAACGCACAAGTCACCAATACCTACACAAATAATCAAACACTTGCACCCAACGCGATAAAGGGGTTATCAATCCCTTCACGGTCACTTGCAAAAGTGAGATCTGATAAAAATAGATAAACAAAAGATAAAATATTTTTGGATTTTTTTGGTTTATAGGTCTGAAAGTAAAATATTGCAAAATAGTAGATCGGAAACTAATATGATGAAAAATAGACCCGGGGCCCATAGATTTCACTAGAGGCTTCTCTCATGAAGGCAAATAATACGGTGGGTGAACAAATTACTGTCGAGCAATTGATAGAAAAGCGCAAAGTTATGACGATATCCAAGACAATGATTATGAAATATAGGCATCACGCCTGTGTCAAGTAGACCGACTCATGCCTGCATCTACTACTATTACTCCACACATCGATCGACTCATGCCTGCACCTAGAGTATTAAGTTCATGAAGAACAGAGTAACGCTTTAAGTAAGATGATATGATGTAGAGGAATAAACTCAAGCAATATGATGTAAAAACCCCATCTTTTTATCTACGATGGCAACAATACAATAGGTGCCTTACTGCCCGTACTGTCACTGGAAAAGGACACCGCAAGATTGAACCCAAAGCTAAGCATTTCTCCCATTACAATAAAAACCAATCTAATTGGCTAAACTAAACCGGTAGTCCGAAGAGAATAACAAAGATATCAAATCATGCATATAAGAATTCAGAGAAGATTCAAATAATATTCATAGATAAGTTGATCATAAATCCACAATTCATTGGATCTCGACAAACATACCGCAAAAGAAGATTACATCGAATAGATCTAGCATCGAGGAGAACATGGTATTGAGAATCAAAGGGAGAGAAGAAGCCATCTAGCTACTAGCTATGGACCCGTAGGTCTGAGGTAAACTACTCACGCTTCATCGAAAGGGCAATAGAGTTGATGTAGAAGCCCTCGATGATCGAATCCCCCTCCGGCAGGATGCCGGAAAAGGCCCATAGATGGGATCTCACGGGAACAGAAGGTTGCGGCGGTGGAAAAGTGTTTTTCATGGATGCTTCTGGTGGTTTGGGAATATATGTGAATATATAGGAGGAAGATCTAGGTTAGGGGTCGCCAAGGGGCCCACAAGGTAGGCGGGAGCGCCCTACCCCCCTAGGCGCGCCCTCCCCCCTTGTCGCCACCTCATGGCTCTTCTGACTTGGTCTCCATGTGTCCCGGGTGTCTTCTGGCCCAAGAAAAATCATCGCGAAGGTTTTATTCCGTTTGGACTCCGTTTGTTATTCCTTTTCTCAAGCTCAAAAACAAGGAAAAAATGTAAACCGGCATCGGGCTCTAGGTTAATAGGTTAGTCCCAAAAATAATATAAAATAGCATATTAATGCATATAAAATATCCAAAACAAATAATATAATAGCATGGAACAATCAAAAATTATAGATACGTTGGAGACGTATCAATCTACAACTACCACCTAACCACAAGGCCTTGCGAGCATTTCTCCAGGTTTATCAATAGCTCTGACTACAGCTTTCGCCACGGTGGACACCACCAACGATCTATAAGCGCTCGGCGTTTCGTGCTTGAAATGCCAGAATCTTGTCAACATCCAGGACCACTACAAGGTCTGGGGCAGTGACAACAACAAACAGAACTCCCTGGTTGACCTTGCCTCGGCCATCATCGACCCCTACTATATGAAGATGAAGGATGAGAGCAAGAAGGAAAAGTACATCTGGCACAGTGTTTGGCATGAGAGACTTGATGAAAACATGTCAAGTATGCGTACACAAGCTACGAGATGTACGTGCGGATCGTTGACATGAGGGACTGTCTTCTTCCTGGCCTAGATGAGGGATCGAGCCGCAGAGCAGTGCCGGGAGCGTCACAAGAAGTAGATAAAGTAGATGACTAGACGATCGTTTCTCCTAGTTTAGAATGCATACAATTATTTATTGAGGTGTGTGCGAATGATCTTGTAGCGACCAAGGCCCGAATGGACCGAAGTCTCTGTGCATCAGTGCCATCCCTGGATCGGTAATGCTGACACACACAGTACTCGAGGAATTATAACAGAGTTCAATCACACACTTATTACATCGAGTCCTCCTAAAGAGTATGATTACACAAAAATATCATGGCTGAAGGCCATCTAAACTAAATAACTACGGAAGCTTCGGAGGTAAATGAGTCCATCAACTCCAACGGCATAGCTGAGTGCAAAACAACGACCAACCTCACCTTATTCGTCGTCTGAGTAGTCTGCAACATAAGACGTTGCAGCCGTGTAGGTCAGTGATACGTCTCCAACGTATCTTGAATTTTTTATTGTTCCATGCTATTATATTATCTGTTTTGGATGTTTAATGGGCTTTATTATACACTTTTATATTATTTTTGGGACTAACCTATTAACCGGAGGCCCAGCCCAAATTGCTGTTTTTTTGCCTATTTCAGTGTTCCATAGAAAAGGAATATCAAACGGAGTCCAAACGGAATGAAACCTTCGGGAGAGTTAATTTTGGAACAAACACAATCGAGGAGACTTGGAGTAGACGTCAGGGAAGCAACGAGGTGGCCACGAGGGTCCAGGGCGCGCCCCCCACCCTCGTGGGCCCCTCGTGGCACCCCTGACCAACTTCTTTCGCCTATATATATCCATATACCCCGAAAACATCCAGGAGCACCATAGATCGGGAATTCCGCGCCGCAAGCCTCTATAGCCACCAAAAACCTCTCGGGATCCTGCTCCGCACCTCGCCGGAGGGGAATCCATCACCGTGGCCATCTTCATCATCCCGGCGCCTCCATGACGAGGAGGGAGTAGTTCACCCTGGGGCTGAGGGTATGTACCAAAGAGCTATGTGTTTGATCTCTCTCTCTCTCTCTCTCTCTCTCTCTCTCGTGTTCTTGATTTAGCACGATCTTGATGTATCGCGAGCTTTGCTATTTGATACGTCTCCAACGTATCTACTTTTCCAAACACTTTTGCCCTTGTTTTGGACTCTAACTTGCATGATTCGAATGAAACTAACCCGGACTAACGTTTTTTTCAGCAGAACTGCCATGATGTTGTTTTATGTGTAGAAAAGAGAAGTTCTCGGAATGTCCTGGAAATCCATGGAGGCACTTTTTGGAATTGATAAGAATTTTTGGCGAAAGAATCAACACCAGGGGGCTCACAAGCTGTCCACGAGACAGCCCCCCCCCCCTAGGGTGCGCCCTCCGATCTCGTGGGCCCCCTGGACCTCCACCGACCTCAACTCCAACTCCATATATTCACGCTCGAAGAAAAAAATCAAGAGAAAGTTTCATCTCGCTTTTACGACACGGAGCCGCCGCCAATCCCTAATCTCTCGGGAGGGCTGATCTCGAGTCCGCTCGGGCCCGGAGAGGGGATTCATCGCCGTCGTCATCATCAACCATCCTCCATCACCAATTTCATGATGCTCACCGCCGTGCGTGAGTAATTCCATCGTAGGCTTGCTGGACGGTGATGGGTTGGATGAGATTTACCATGTAATCAAGTTAGTTTTGTTACGGTTTGATCCCTAGTATCCACTATGTTCTGAGATTGATGTTGCTATGACTTTGCTATGCTTAATGCTTGTCATTAGGGCCCGAGTGCCATGATTTCAGATCTGAACCTATTATGTTTTCATGAATATATGTGTGTTCTTGATCCTATCTTGCAAGTCTATAGTCACCTATTATGTGTTATGATCCGACAACCTCAAGTGACAATAATCGCATACTTCTCGGTGATGACCGTAGTTTGAGGAGTTCATGTATTCACTATGTGCTAATGCTTTGTTTCGTTCTCTATTAAAAGGAGGCCTTAATATCCCTTAGTTTCCGCTAGGACCCCGCTGCCACAGGAGGGTAGGACAAAAGATGTCATGCAAGTTCTTTTCCATAAGCACGTATGACTATTTACGGAATACATGCCTACATTACATTGATGAACTGGAGCTAGTTCTGTGTCACCCTATGTTATAGCTATTACATGAGGAATCGCATCCGGCATAATTATCCATCACTGATCCATTGCCTACGAGCTTTTCATATATTGTTCTTCGCTTATTTACTTTTCTGGTGCTACTGACAACTACTACAAAAACCCAAAAACATTTATCTTTACTTTTGCTACCGTTACCTTTATTATCATACCACTTTTGCTACTAAATACCTTACTGCAGATACTAAGTTATCCAGGTGTGGTTGAATTGACAACTCAACTACTAAATACCTCCTGTTTATTTGGATAAAGAAGCTATGTTCAATCATCATTTTCTTGAGAGGAATGAACAATTCCTCCATTATCGACTAATCTATGACAGATTTAACGTCCGTCCCTCACATTACTCTTCCCCGCCCCTACCTTTTTGATTATCAGGCAAAAGGAAGATATGTTGTCACCAGGGAGGAAACAGCTGAATACGAGAGGGGAATGGAGGTAGCTCGCCAACACGCTGCTGCTCAGGAGGCGGTTGCCGCTGCATCTCAGTACAATCCCAGTTTCACTTATTGATATCAGCCAGGCGGTCCTTGGTATTAGACCAACTTAGGCCAAAATCCTAAGCTTGGGGGAGTAAGTATTTCTCACCAACTTTACATTCATGTTCACACACTAGTCGCCGGTGCTCATACTCTTTCATTGTATTACCCATGCTAGTTTAAATTTCTTTTTCTAGTTTTCTTCCTGTGTGTTTGATAAACCTTAAGAAAAACCAAAAAAATTAGTTAGTTTAATTTCCATGCTTGTAGTAGAAATTAAAATGAAAACCCAAAAAGATTTATTCTTCTTCTTTTACTTGTTGGGAGCTTTCTTGTGTAAATAGTTTTATTTTGTTTTCTTTCTTTTGGGGGTCGAGAAGACTATATTGAAAATGCTTAGTGGCTCCTATATGCATGATTGTTTATTTAACTTAGAGCCCATATTACCCAGTCTTCTCTCTTGAGTTGAATGCTTGCAGATTCCAGCTTAGTCCAATGCACGTGCACTCTTATTATTATACACTTCGCTCGGGTCGTATGAAGTGAAAGGCAATAATGATTTATATATGATGGACTTATTGGGATGAGAAAAGCTGGTATGAACTCGACCTCTCTTGTTTTTGTAAATATGATGAGTTCATCATTTCTGAGTCAGCTTATTATGAAGTAAACATATTTGCAATGACATTTAGAGAATATAGTTGCTTGTGCCATGCTTGATTAGCTATGAGTTATAATGGTTAAAAAATCCTTGCGTGCCAACATGCTATTAGAATGATTATGATGTGATATGATGGAATGATATCCTCCTTTGAATGAATTGAGTGACTCAACTTGGCTCATGTTCACGCATGTAGTTGAATCAAATCAACATAGCCTTCACGATATTTATGTTCATGGTAGATTATATCCTACTCATGCTTGTACTCGGTGTAAATTAATTTTAATGCATGTTTACGATCGTTGTCGCCTCTCGCTTGGTCGCTTCCCAGCCTTTTGCTAGCCTTCACTTGTACTAAGCGGAATATCGCTTGTGCATCCAAACTCCTTAAACCCCAAAGTTGTTCCATATGAGTCCACTATACCTTCCTATATGCGGTATTTACCTGCCGCTCCAAGTAAATTTGTATGTGCCAAACTCCAAACCTTCAAATGAAATTCTGTTTTGTATGCTCGAGCAGCTCATGTTACAACTAGGGCTGCCTATATCTTCCATGCTAGGTGGGTTATTCTCAAGAGGAGTGGACTCCGCTCTTCATTCACGAGAAAGGGCCGGTAACCGGGATGCCCAGTCCCATGATCCAAAAAGATCAAAGCAAATCAAAGTAATTAAACAAAACTCCCCCAGGGCTGTTGTTAGTTGGAGGCACTCGTTGTTTCGAGCAAGCGATGGATTGATGCTTGTTGGTGGTTGGGGAAGTATAAACCTTTACCATTCTGTTTGGGAACCGCCTATAATGCATGTAGTGTGGAAGATACAGCCATCTCATAGTTGTTGCGTTGACAGTGAAAATATGCCGCCAAAATGTTATTCAATCTCTATTTTAAAATCGAGCTCGCACCTCTACAAATCCCTCGCTTCTCTCTCTCAAGGGCCTATCTATTTACTTTTATGTTGAGTCATCACCCTTCTTATTAAAAGCACTACTGGAGAGCACACTATCATTTGCATTCATTACTATTGGTTTATATTGGGTATGACTTGATCGGATCTCTTTTACCATGAATTACAATGTTTAGTCAGTCCTTGATCTTTAAAGGTGCTCAGATTTATGTTTTGGCGGTCTCGTAAAGGGCTAGCAAGATACCATTTTGTTATATCATGTTATGATTATTTTGAGAAAGTGTTGTCATCCGAGTTTTATTATTATGGCTCGCTAGCTAATTATGCTATTGATATGAGTAATTGTGAGACGTAAGTGTTACTGTGAGTATGGTTAGTTCATAATATTTGCTGAAACTTGAATGCTGGCTTTTCATGACTACAACAACAAGAGCAAACAGAGTTTGTAGAAGTTTTTCTTTATCACTTTCAGTTTATCAACTGAATTGCTTGAGGACAAGCAAAGATTTAAGCTTGGTGAGTTGATACGTCTCCAATGTATCTACTTTTCCAAACACTTTTGCCCTTGTTTTGGACTCTAACTTGTATGATTTGAATGAAACTAACCCGGATCGACGCTGTTTTCAGCAGAATCGCCATGATGTTGTTTTATGTGTAGAAAAGAAAAGTTCTCGGAATGTCCTGGAAATCCACGGAGGCACTTTTTGGAATTAATAAGAATTTTTGGCGAAAGAATCAACACCAGGGGGCCCACATGCTATCCACGAGACAGGGGGGCACCCCCCTAGGGCGCGCCCTCCTATCTCGTGGGCCCCCTGGACCTCCACCGACCTCAACTCCAACTCCATATATTCACGTTCGGGGAGAAAAAAATCGGAGAGAAAGTTTCATCGCGTTTTACGACACGGAGCCGCCGCCAAGCCCTAATCTCTCTCGGGAGGGTTGATCTGGAGTCCGTTCGGGGCTCCAGAGAGGGATTCGCCTCGTCGTCATCATCAACCATCCTCCATCACCAATTTCATGATGCTCACCGCCGCGTGAGTAATTCCATCGTAGGCTTGCTGGACGGTGATGGGTTGGATGAGATTTACCATGTAATCAAGCTTAGTTTTGTTAGGGTTTGATCCCTAGTATCCACTATGTTCGAGATTGATGTTGCTATGACTTTGCTATGCTTAATGCTTGTCACTAGGGCCCGAGTGCCATGATTTCAGATCTGAACCTATTATGTTTTCATGAATATATGTGTGTTCTTGATCCTATCTTGCAAGTCTATAGTCACCCATTATGACTACTCTCAAGTTGCTCAAATTTGAGAAGGTAACCCCAACTCAAATCCCAAGTAAAATTATCGCCATTAACCCAATAAGTTCATTAAGTAAAGTGATGAGATCAAGTCAATAATTCAAGTACCAGATACCCAAGATGTCCATAACTGGGGACACGGCTAACCATGATTAGTTTATACACTCTGTAGAGGTTTGCGCACTTTTCCCCCACAAGACTCGACCGCATCCATGATCGGATGAGCGAGACATAGTCTTTCTGAAGCACTTACTCTCTACTCCGGGCGGACCGGTACACCTACTTTGCCCTACATCTGCTAGTCCACCTCTTCAAGAGCTCACGCAACTTACTCAACTATGCTAGAGCCCATAATGGCTTGTGGCTGCACACGGAAGTTTCTAGCATGAATAATCTTATGATCCCTTTGAGCCTGGGTGGCGAACCGAAGGAAAAATCACACGGGTACTCTGGGATTTCCTTAAATAGGCAACACTGGGTTCCCAAGGTGCCTCAACCAACCCACCCAGATGTATATTAAAGTTGCCACCTTAATGTTATTCATGATTAATAACTCTCAAACTTCCACGTGTAAATAACGATCCAATCCCCGTCTACGAGCATGGCTAAGCAATAAATAAGCATAACATATATTCCCGGGGTGATCAATGTTGGGGAACGTTGCAGAAAATTAAAATTTTTCCTACGGTTTCAGCGAGATCCATCTATGAGTTCATCTAAGCAACGAGTCATGGGAGAGAGATTGCATCTACATACCACTTGTAGATCACAGGCGGAAGCTGCTCAAGGAACGGGATGATGGAGTCGCATCGCCGTGATCCAAATCACCCATGACCAAGTGCTGAACGGACAGCACCTCCGCTGCTCAACACACGATGGAGCGGATGACGCCTCCTCCTTCTTGATCCAGCAAGGGGAAGGAGAGGTTGAGGAAGAAGGCTCCAGCAGCAGACGACGGGCGTGGTGTTGGGGGAGAGGCAAGATCTCGGCTGTGGCTTCGCCAAGCACTCAACGGAGGAGGAGAGGTGTTGGGAGGGAGGGGCTGCGCCTTGGATCAGGTGTTCAGCCCTCCCTCGCCTCTATTTATAGGGAAGGGGAAGGGCGCCCCTCTAGATGAGATCTAGAGGCGGGGCGGCGGCCAGGGAGGGGGGCTTGCCCCCCAAGCAAGGGGGGCGCCCCCACTAGGGTTCCCCCCCAACCCTAGGCGCATGGGCCCAAAGGGGGGGGGCGCGCCCAGCCCTCCAGGGGCTAGTTCCCTGTCCCTTGCGGCCCATGAGGCCCTCCGAGAGGGGTGGCCCCTTCCGGTGGACCCCCGGAACCCCTCCGGTGGCCCCGGTACAATACCGACATGCCCCCGAAACTTTCCGTGTCCGTATGACAACTTCCCATATATAAATCTTCACCTCCGGACCATTCCGAACTCCTCGTGACGTCCGGGATCTCATCCGGACTCAACAACATTCGTAATCACATACAAGTCTTCCTAATAACCTTAGTGTCACCGAACCTTATGTGTAGACCCTACGGGTTCGGGAGACATGCACATGACCGAGACGGCTCTCCGGTCAATAACCAGCAGCGGATCTGGATACCCATGTTGGCTCTACATGCTCCTCGATGATATCATCGGATGAACCACGATGTCGAGGATTCAATCAACCCCGTGATACTATTCCCTTTGTCGACGGTATGTTACTTGCCCGAGATTCGATCGTCGGTATCCCAATACCTCGCTCAATCTCGCTGTCGGCAAGTCACTTTACTCGCATCAGAATGCATGATCCCGTGACCAAACACTTGGTCACTTTGAGCTCATTATGATGATGCACTACCGAAAGTGGGCCCAAGGATACCTCTCCGCCATACGGAGTGAGAAATCCAGCCTCGATCCGTGTCAACCCAACCGACACTTTCGGAGATACCTGTAGTGCACCTTTATAGTCACCCAGCTTACGCCAGGACGCTTGGTACACCCAAAGCACTCCTACGGTATCCGGGAGTTACACGATCTCATGGTCAAAGGAAAAGATACTTGACATTGAAAAGCTCTAGCAAACGAACTACACGATCTTGTGCTGCTTAGGATTGTCTTGTCCATCACATCATTCTCCTAATGATGTGATCCCGTTATCAATGACATCCAATGTCCATAGTCAGGAAACCATGACTATCTGCTGATCAACGAGCTAGTCAACTAGAGGCTCACTAGGGACATATTGTGGTCTATGTATTCACACGTGTATTACGATTTCCGGATAATACAATTATAGCATGAATAAAAGACAATTATCATGAACAAGGAAATATAATAATAATCCTTTTATTATTGCCTCTGGGGCATATTTCCAACAGTCTCCCACTTGCACTAGAGTCAATAATCTAGTTACATTGTGATGAATCGAACACCCATAGAGTTCTGGTGTTGATCATGTTTTGCTCATGAAGAGGTTTAGTCAACGGATCTGTGACACTCAGATCCGTATGCACTTTGCAAATTTCTATGTCTCCATCTTGAACATTTTCACGAATGGAGTTGAAGCGACGCTTGATGTGCCTGGTCTTCTTGTGAAACCTGGGCTCCTTGGCAAGTATAATAGCTCCAGTGTTGTCACGTAAGAGTTTGATCGGCCCCGACGCATTGGGTATGACTCCTAGGTCGGTGATGAACTCCTTCACCCAAATTGCTTCATGCACCGCCTCCGAGGCTGCCATGTACTCCGCTCACATGTGGATCCCGCCACGACGCTTCGCTTGCAGCTGCACCAGCCATCGCTTCCACCATTCAACATATACACGATCCGGGTTTGTGACTTTGAGTCATCCAGATCTATGTCGGGCTAGCGCCGACGTAACCCTTTACGCATTTGAGCTCTTCGTCACCTCCATAAACGAGAAACATGTCCTTTGTCCTTTTCGTGTACTTCAGGATATTCTTGACCGTTGTCCAAAGGTTCCTTGTCGGGATTACTTTGGTACCTTCCTACCAAACTTACGGCAAGGTTTACATCAGGTCCGGTACACAGATGGCATATATAATAGATCCTATGGCTGAGGCATAGGGATGACACTCATCTCTTCTTTATCTTTTGCCGTGGTCGGGCATTGAGCCGAGCTCAATTTCACACCTTGCAAAACAAGCAAGAACCCTTTCTTGGACTGATCCATTTTGAACTTCTTCAAAATCTTATGAAGGTATGTGCTTTGTGAAAGACCTATGAGGCGTCTCGATCTATTCCTATAGATCTTGATGCCTAATATGTAAGCAGCTTCTCCAAGGTCCTTCATTGAAAAACTCTTATTCAAGTAGGCCTTAATGCTGTCCAAAAGTTCTATATCATTTCCCATCAAAAGTATGTCATCTACATATAGTATGAGAAATGCCACAGAGCTCCCACTCACTTTCTTGTAAACGCAGGCTTCTCCATAAGTCTCAAGATAAACCCAAATGCTTTGATCATCTCATCAAAGCGAATGTTCCAACTCCGAGATGCTTGCACCAGCCCATAAATGGATCGCTGGAGCTTGCATACCTTGTTAGCATTCTTAGGGTCGACAAAACCTTCCGGATGCATCATATACAGTTCTTCCTTAAGATAGCCGTTAAGGAATGCCGCTTTTGACGCCCATTTGCCATATCTCATAATCATAGTATGCGGAATTGCTAACATGATTCGGACGGACTTCAGCTTCGCCACGGAGAGAAAGTCTCATCGTAGTCAACCCCTTGAACTTGCCGATAACCCTTAGCGACAAGTCGAGCTTTATAGATGGTAACATTACCATCCGCTATCTGCCTTCTTCTTAAAGATCCATTTGTTTTCTATCACCGCCGATCATCGGGCAAGTCTCACAAAGTCCATACTTTGTTTTCATACATGGATCCTATCTCGGATTGCATGGCTTCAAGCCATTTGTTGGAATCTGGGCCCGCCATCGCTTCTTCATAGTTCAAGGTTCACCGTTGTCTAACAACATGATTTCCAAGACAGGTTGCTGCATTCACTGGGCGCTGAACGTGTCCTTGTGGACCCACGGGTTCAAGAGCAACTTGATCCAAGTACCTTGATCATCATCATTAATTTCCTCTCTAGTCGGGCGAGGCACCACAGAACATTTTCCTGAGCTGCACTACCTTCCGGTTCAAGAGGTAGTACTTCATCGAAGTTCTACTTTCCTCCCACTTACTCCTTTCGAGAGAAACTCTTTCCGTAAAGGATCCGTTCTTGGCAACAAAGATCTTGCCTTCGGATCTAAGGTAGAAGGTATACCCAATGGTTTCCTTAGTGTATCCTATGAAGACGCATTTTTCCGACTTGGGTTCGGGCTTTTTAGGTTGAAGTTTCTTGACATAAGCATCGCATCCCCAAACTTTTAGAAACGACAGCTTAGGTTTCTTCCCAAACCATAATTCATACGGTGTCGTCTCAACGGATTTAGACGGTGCCCTATTAAAGTGAATGTAGCTGTCTCTAGAGCGTATCCCCCAAAAGATAGCGGTAAATCAGTGAGAGACATCATAGATCGCACCATATCCAATAGAGTGCGATTACGATGTTCGGACACACCGTTACGCTGGGGTGTTCCAGGCGGCGTGAGTTGTGAAACGATTCCACATTTCCTTAAGTGTGTACCAAATTCGTGACTTAAATATTCTCCTCCACGATCTGATCAGAAGAACTTTATTTTTCGTCACGTTGATTCTCTACCTCATTCTGAAATTCCTTGAACTTTTCAAAGGTCTCAGATTTGTGTTTCATCAAGTAGACATACCCATATCTACTTAAGTCGTCTGTGAGAGTGAGAACATAACGATATCCTCCATGAAGCCTCAACGCCATTGGACCGCATACATCGGGTATGTATGATTTCCAATAAGTTGGTTGCTCGTCCATTGTTCCGGAGAACGGAGTCTTGGTCATTTTGCCCATAAGGCATGGTTCGCATGTGTCAAATGATTCATAATCGAGAGACTCTAAAAGTCCATCAGCATGGAGCTTCTTCATGCGCTTGACACCAATGTGACCAAGGCGGCAGTGCCATAAGTATGTGGGACTATCGTTATCAACTGTACATCTTTAGGTATTCACACTATGAATATGTGTAACATTACGTTCGAGATTCATTAAGAATAAACCATTGACCATCGGAGCATGCCCATAAAACATTTCTCTCATATAAATGTAACAACCATTATTCTCGGATTTAAATGAGTAGCCATCTCAGATTAAACGAGATCCCGATACAATGTTCATGCTCAAACTTGGCACTAAATAACAATTATTGAGGTTTAAAACTAATCCCGTGAGGTAAATGTAGAGGTAGCGTGTCGACGGCAATCACATCGACCTTGGAACCATTCCGGACGTGCATCGTCACCTCGCCCTTCGCCAGCCTCCGCTTATTCCGCAGCTCCGCCGTGAGTTACATATATGAGCAACGGCACCGTATCAAATACCTGTGGGTTACTACGAGTAATCGGTAAGGTACACATCAATTACATGTATATCAAATATACCTTTATTGTTGCCGGCCTTCTTGTCCGCTTAAGTATTTGGGGCAGTTCCGCTTCCAAAGGACTCCTTCCCTTTGCAATAAAAGCACTGGCCTCGTGCTTGGCTCCATTGCTCGACTTCTTCCCCGCAACCGGCTTACCAAAGCGGCAACATCCTTGTCTTCCCTTCTTGAAGTTCTTCTTACCCTTGCCCTTCTTGAACTTAGTGGTTTTATTGACCATCAACACTTGATGCTCCTTCTTGATTTCTACCTCTCACGACTTCAGCATTGAAAATACTTCAGGAATAGTTTTCACCATCCCCGTGATATTGTAGTTTATCACAAAGCTCTTGTAGCTCGGTGGGAGCGATCAAGGATTCTGTCAATGACCGCCTCGTCCGGGAGGTTAATGTCCAGCTGGGACAGGCGGTTGTGCAACCTGCATATTTTGAGTATGTGCTCACCGATGTAACTATTCTCCTCCATCTTACAATCAGAGAACTTGTCGGAGACTTCATATCTCTCGACCCGGCATGAGCTTGGAAAACTAGTTTCAGCTCCTCAACATCTCATATGCTCCGTGTTGCTCAAAACGCTTTTGGAGCCCCATTTCTAAGTCTGTAAAGCATGCCGCACCGAACGAGGGAGTAATCATCAAGACGAGACCGCCAAGCCGCTCATAACGCCTTGGTTCTTCGATGGGTGCATCACCTAGCGGTGCTTCTAGGACATATTGTTTCTTGGCAGCTATGAGGATGATCCTCGTGTCCGGACCCAAATCAATAGTTGCTGCCATCATCTTTCAAATTAGTTTTCTAGGAACGTGTTGAAGTTCATGGTGACATGAGCGCTGGCCATTTGATCTACAAGACGCTTTTGCAAAGATTTTAGACTATTTTTATGATAATAAAGTTCATCTAATCAAATTATTTAATGAACTCCCACTCAGATTTGACATCCCTCTAGTCATCTAAGTGTTACATGATCCGAGTCGACTAGGCCGCGGTCCGATCATCACGTGAGACGGACTAGTCATCGCCGGTGAACATCTCCATGTTGATCGTATCTTCCATACGACTCATGTTCGACCTTTCGCTCTCTTGTGTTCCGAGGCCATGTCTGTACATGCCAGGCTCGTCAAGTTAACCTAAGTGTTTTGCATGTGTATAACTGTTTTACACCCGCTGTATGTGAACGTAAGAATCTATCACACCCGATCATCACGTGGTGCTTCAAACGCATTTAACTTTAGCAACGGTGCACGCTTAGGGAGAACACTTTCTTGAAATTATTATAAGGGATCATCTTATTTACTACCGTCGCTCTAAGTAAACAAGATGCATAAACATAATAAACATCACATGCAATTATATAGTAGTGACATGATATGGCCAATATCATATAGCTCCTTCGATCTCCATCTTCGGGCTCCATGATCATCTTGTCACCGCATGACACCATGATCTCCATCATCATGATCTCCATCATCGTGGTTCCATGAAGTTGCTCGCCAACTATTACTTCTACTACTATGGCTAACGCGCTTAGAAATAAAGTAAAGTAATTTACATGGCGCTTTCTCAATGACACGCAAGTCATACAAAAATAAAGACAACTCCTATGGTTCTCGCCGTTGTCATACTCATCGACATGCAAGTCGTGATTCCTATTACAATAACATGATCTCATACATCACATATATATCATTCATCATTCATCACAACTTTGGCCATATCACATCACAAAACACTTGCTGCAAAAACAAGTTAGACGTCCTCTAATTGTTGTTGCAAGTTTTACGTGGCTGCAATAGGGTTCTACCAAGAACGTTTTCTTACCTACGTGAAAGCCACAACGTGATTTGTGAACTTCTATTTACCCTTCATAAGGACCCTTTTCATCGAATCGCTCCAACTAAAGTGGGAGAGACAGACACCCACGAGCCACCTTATACAACTAGTGCATGTCAGTCGGTGGAACCTGTCTCACGTAAGCGTACGTAAGGTCGGTCCGGGCCGCTTCATCCCACAATACCGCTGAAGCAAGATAAGACTAGTAGCGGCAAGAAAGTTGACAACATCTACGCCCGCAACAAATTGTGTTCTACTGCAATAGAGAACTACGACAAACCTGGCTCGATACCACTGTTGGGGAACGCTGCAGAAAATTAAAAATTTCCTACGGTTTCACCAAGATCCATCTATGAGTTCATCTAAGCAACGAGTCATGGGAGAGAGATTGCATCTACATACCACTTGTAGATCGCAAGGCGGAAGCGCTCAAGGAACAGGGATGATGGAGTCGCATCGCCGTGATCCAAATCACCGATGACCAAGTGCTGAACGGACAACACCTCCGCTGCTCAACACACGAGACGGAGCGGATGACGCCTCCTCCTTCTTGATCCAGCAAGGGGAAGGAGAGGTTGAGGAAGAAGGCTCCAGCAGCAAAGACGACGGGCGTGGTGTTGGTGGAGAGGCAAGATTCGGCTGTGGCTTCGCCAAGCACTCAACGGAGGAGGAGAGGTGTTGGGAGGGAGGGCTGCGCCTGGATCAGGTGTTCAGCCCTCCCCGCCTCTATTTATAGGGGAAGGGGAAGGGGCCCCCAGATGAGATCTAGAGGGGGCGGCGGCCAGGAGGGGCTTGCCTCTGCCAAGGGGGCGCCCCACTAGGGTTCCCCCAACCCTAGGCGCATGGGCCCAAAGGCGCGCCCAGCCCTCCAGGCTGGTTCCCTGTCCCTTGCGGCCCATGAGGCCCTCCGAGAGGGGTGGCCCTTCCGGTGGACCTCGAACCCTCCGGTGGCCCCAGACAATACCGATATGCACCAAACTTTCCTGTCCGTATGACAACTTCCCATATATAAATCTTCACCTCCGGACCATTCGAACTCCTCGTGACGCCCGTGATCTCATCCGGACTCAACAACATTCGTAATCACATACAAGTCTTCCTAATAACCCTAGCATCACCGAACCTTATGTGTAGACCCTACGGGTTCGGGAGACATGCGCATACATGACCGAGACGGCTCTCCGTCAATAACCAGCAATGGGTTCTCGATACCCATGTTGGTTCTACATGCTCCTCGATGATATCATCGGATGAACCACAATGTCGAGGATTCAATCAACCTCAGATACTATTCCCTTTGTCGACGGTATGTTACTTGCCCGAGATTCGATCGTCGGTATCCCAATACCTCGCTCAATCTCGCTGCGGCAAGTCACTTTACTTGTACCGTAATGCATGATCCCGTGACCAAACACTTGGTTACTTTGAGCTCATTATGATGATGCACTACCGAAAGTGGGCCTGAAGGATACCTCTCCGCCATACACGGAGGGACAAATCCCAGTCTCGATCCGTGTCAACCCAACAGACACTTTCGGAGATACCTGTAGTGCACCTTTATAGTCACCCAGTTACGTTGTGATGTTTGGTACACCCAAAGCACTCCTATGGTATCCGGGAGTTACACGATCTCATGGTCAAAGGAAAAGATACTTTACATTGGAAAAGCTCTAGCAAACGAACTACACGATCTTGTGCTAAGCTTAGGATTGGGTCTTGTCCATCACATCATTCTCCTAATGATGTGATCCCGTTATCAATGACATCCAATGTCCATAGTCAGGAAACCATGACTATCTCGCTGATCAACGAGCTAGTCAACTAGAGGCTCACTAGGGACATATTGTGGTCTATGTATTCACACGTGTATTACGATTTCCGGATAATACAATTATAGCATGAATAAAAGACAATTATCATGAACAAGGAAATATAATAATAATCCTTTTATTATTGCCTCTAGGGCATATTTCCAACAATCAAAAGGTATTAGGTTCCTACCTCAAGCACTACAACCAAACCACATGTTCCCAATCCTACTCATGCAATTATTTGAGGAGTGATACTAATGCATAGTAAAACCGGGTATAGAAGAGTATGGTCAAAGTGTAACTTGCCTTGTCGATGATCTCGCAAACTCTAGAGATTCAGAGTAACAAGCTTCAGACCGGGTAATCTAGCGTAGACAAACAGTAGCATACATAAGAAATCACTCAAACAAAACAACGAGAAAACCGAGAAAGGATCCAAATCAAACACGAAAGAACAAACAGCTTAGACTATCAAAAAGTGAAATCCTACAACATTATTATCATGTGGATTAGATCTTAACAGTAGGTACATGTGATTAGCTACGATTTGCAAAAAGAAACAACTCAAACGGAGAAACGGAACTCAAAATAGAACGAAACAAGATCGTTTACTAATCTGAACTAAACTCAAATTTTTGAGTAGAAAAATCTTGTTCAAGTTGGTTAACTGGAAAGCAGAACGATACGAAGATTTAGGCGCTGGTTTCATCTAATTTGGATAAACATGTAAAAAGTTACGCTAGTTTTAAGATCAGGGGCTAAATCGTGAGAAAACTATTCGCGCATAGGTCCCTGTCCGAAAATAAACTAAAAAGAAAAACTACGGCATTTAACGCTCGCTAACAAAACAAAACTGTCATTGCTGGGAGGCGGCGGCGCGGGGTTTGACGAGGAGAGTAGGGGTGGGGTGGCGGCTTATAAAGGAAGGGCCTGCCTCCCGAGTTGGAGGAGGGTCGGGCATGATGGCGAACTTTTTTTTAAATAATATCGCCGTAAAAGAAAAATCCTAAATAAATATAAAAAACATTATAAAAATTCCAGAAACAATTTTCACCGTCCAAACCTAATATTTAGGATAAGATGAACATTTTTCTGGACTAAGATGCAATTTTCAAAAATGCAATATTTTTCTAATTCGTATAAAATAGCAAATAAAATACCAATAAAATAATAATTTGATTTAAAAAAAATTCTCCAACATTTCTCTTTGGTTGAAGAAATCATATTATCTTCTCTCATTTCTTTTTAATATTGGGAATAATTGGATAGAAAATAATAAAATCAAATTGATCCTCTTTTCAAATTTGAAATAAATCAAATATGAAAGTTGTGAAACCTCCAACTCTCTCCTTGGGTCCTTGAGTTGCTTAAGATTTCTAGGACCACAACAAAATGCAGGAATAAATATGATATGCATATGATGATCTATGTATAACATTCAAATTAAAAATTGGGATGTTACAGATCTATAAAGTCACTTATGCTAATATTAGCATTATAACTATTCTGATAACACTTCTGCACTGCACGCTCAACACAAGTGCACGTCATTGTTTGAACCAACTGTGCTGCATGTACTCACACGAGTGAACTTCGTGTCGAAAAAAACTGCACGCTGTGTTTTTTCGGTACTTTTTTCGCTCTAATTTTTTAACCTTTCGTCGGAACGAGATGTATAATATACCGTTGGAAAGCTATTGATTAGGCGCAACTTCGCCAAGTTGAACACTTTTCGAGATTCCTCTCGGTTTAAGAGCAGTTTCAAAAATGGTGCGGCGGATGACGAGTGGCAGCGAGCGTATTTTCGTGATTTTTTCTAAACCGCTCATCGGAATGAGGCAACACCGTTGGATAGATATCGTCGAGGCGCATCTTTTTAATATTTATTATTTTCTAGTTCGTTATGGTTTAAGAGCAGTTTCAAATTTACTAAATCGCGGAATTCTGTTTTTTGAAAAAATCAATTTTTGATACTGTTTTTGCTCTAGTTTTTGAACTGTTTATCGAAACGAGGCGTGTAATACGTCGTTGGAAAGCTATGGAAAAGGCGCAACTTTCATATGTAGAAATGGTTTTGAGATACCTTACAATTTTAAGTTAATTTTGATAACCATGCGGCGGATGACGAGTGGCAGCGGCCGTTTTTCGTGAAAAATTTACAAACCGGTTGTCGAAATGATTCAAATATATGCCGTTGGAAAGATATCGACGAGATGCAACTTTTTCATGTAGAACACTCTCTCTAATTCCTTATGGTTAAGAGCAGTTTTAAATTTACCGAAATGCGGACGCTCGATTTTTCGCGACACCCAAATCGACGTGGGTACTTCATCCGATCGAAAACCGTGACCGCATTAGACGAAACCGCACTTCATCGGACAAATAAGTGCAATCGCATGATTTCTTTTTGTGGGACGAATTTTCCTAAACGAGGTGGAGTGCACTTCATGTCGAGTGTTGGTGAACCACAATACTATGAAAAGTGAACCTCGAGACTACATCAGAACGAGCCGCATCGCATCGTATGTAAAACCGCACTTATTTAGACTAAAAAATGCACTTCATTGGACATACAAGTGCACTGCATGATTTCTTTTTTGTGGGATGTAAATTTTCTTTTTTTGTGGGATGTAAATTTTCGCAAACGAGGTGTAGTGCAATTCATGTCGAACGTTGGTGAACCGCAATACTATGAAAAGTGAACCACATTATTTTTCTTTATCGTCTCCGTAACGTTTTTTTGTCAATGAGTATGCACTGTAGGGACGAGGTGAGTGTACTGCATCAATTGTTCTTTTCCAATTTTATTTTCTACTGCACACAAACAATAGAGTCAGCTGCATTAAAAAATCAACTTTTTCAAGTTTGTTTTCTTTCAATTTGTTTTTGCACTTGGCAACATAGTGAACCGCTCAGAGATAGAAGCTCACTACAGCAATGAAACAAGTGAGCTGCACATATTTTTTCTCTTTTCTTCTATGCATGTTTTCGAGAGCCACAAACAAAACAAGGTGCATCAGAAAAAGAAGTGAACTTCTCATGGGAATTTATTTTTCTCTTTTTTTACAAAGTAAACCACTAATCACCCCAAAATGGACCACATCATTTTTTTCGCAAAGTACATAGCATGATAAAAAAATCCAGTTTGACAAAAGATCGCCAAGACAAATAAGTTTAACATCTTCAAATTTCAAAGCGACTTTTACTCTTTTGTGATATGGGCTTCAAATTCTCTCAAAGTGCATTATGCTTGAATAATTTACACAAACAACAGAGGCAAAATTAACAAAATTCTCATACCTCTCGACGATATAGACAGATTGCGGTGTAGAGTCCCCATCCGAACTGCATCAAATGGCATTTAGTGTTTTTTTACAATTAACTACAGTTTTTCAAAAAAAAATCTTACAACATCTTTCTAAATCTGGAAAATCAAATGGCATTCAGTGAACATTTTGTTGTCGCCCACCCACACATCGGAGGGCACTGAACCACACGCCCACACTGACCAAACCACACACCCTAGCGGCGATGGGCTGCACGACCATGATTACAGAACTACACACACACACACAATATGGATGAGAAAGGATCTCAAGTGGTTGCCCAGGAGCATTATGGACTGCTCGGACGAGCAAAAATGGGCTGCCTTGACGAGCAAAATTGAGCTGCAAAACGAACGAGCCCACAAACCAGAAGGTACACACCATCCTCGTCGTCATTTTGGCGGCGCCCCCGCACTACATGTCCACACGCCGCCGAGCTGCACTGAGAAAACGAGATGGGGTCAGGAGGATGTGGCACTCGGCGGGTGAGCACGAGGGAGGAGGGTGGCTGGGGAGGAACAGCGGTACCGCAGACGCGCCCGACACTGCGGAGGGGGCGGAGCTGGGGCCGCGGTCGGGGCAGCGCGGGGCACGGGCCGTGGAGGCCAACTGTCGGTGGCGGAGCTATGGCCGCGGCCGCAGCGGTGCGGGGTCGGGGCCGTGCAGTAGCCATGGCCATGGTGGGACGGGGTGGGCCAGATCCGACGGTGGAAGCTCGGCACGATACGAATCTCGCCGGATCCAGCGGTGGAAGCTTGGGGCCGCGGGTGTGGAAGGTGGTGGCGCCACGAGGGGAGGGGTGGTGGGCGCCACGGTGATGGGGGCGGTGGGGCGCCTGGGGGGGGGGGTTGGTGGGCCACCGTGGGGGAGGAAGGTGGTGGCGCGCCAGAGGGGAGAGGGTGGTGGGGCGCCGCGGTGGTGGGGGCGATGGGGCGCCGGAGATGGTGCAGAGTCGGCCGGTGGGAGGAGGAGGCGGGGCGGCGCCGGCCTAGAGGAGGAGGCGGGGCGCTGTGGGTTTGGGGAGGAGGACATGACCTGGAGTGAGAGGAGGCGGTGGGGTGGGGTGCCGAGGTGGTCAGGGGCCATCCCCGTGGTCGCCGGCTGCCAAGTAGGTGGTGGACGACGGCGGTGCTGGAGGCAGGTGGTGGTGGGGTGTGGTATCGTGGAGGGAGGTTTGTGGAGGAGTGGGGTTCGAGGGGGAGAGTGGTGGGCAGCCGTGGGAGGAAGGGTGGATTTTTCTATTCGCTAGGTCAGCGCGTGTCGGGTGGCTACTGGGTAGGGTGTTAGTTGAATAAGAAACTGATGCGTAGAATAAGACTCTTAAGGGTGTTATCATAATAGACTGTATAAGGGTGTAGAATAAGACTCTTAAGGGTGTTATCATATATATATAGGACTTTTATAACTACCAAACGTTCGGATTTTAGCAATAGGCAAAACGATCCTTACTTCACTCTAATTATATACCGCATGCATTAGAATGACTAATTTTCCTTTCACATGCACTTCTCCTCTAATTACATGCATGTATGCACTAAATAACGAAAAGCTAATGTCATCCTAAATTTTTTCATTTTCAAACTTCAAAATGTTTTCTAGCTCAAACCACAATTCGATTGAAAAACCTTTTTCACAAAAAGAATTGTCTCGACGAGATCTTCGATACTAGATCCCATGTTGATATGTTCTGATGACTTTTTTCGACCAAAAGTTACCACATCCGGCTATGTAAGTTATCACGTATGTCATATATAAGTTATCGTGGTCATTTACACTGTGGTTACTGGCTATGTTTTTTCAACAAACTTTTATCTCAAAGGTCAAAAGTGATTGTGGTGTTTGTAGTGAGTTATCAGCTTTTTTGTGTGTATATTATCATGTAGCATAAAAGTTATCGAGGCATGTTTTTAAACCAATTTCATCCACTCGGTCAAAAAATTACCATGATGTCTCAGATATGAGTTATCAGCTCTTCCGTATGCAGTATTATCATATTGTTTACACATGAGTGACTGGAGGTATTTTTCAACAACCTTTTTTCCCTGGTCAAAAGTTACCACATATGGATTGAATAAGTTATCAGCTCGGTTATATGTATATTACCATGCTATTAACACAGGTTATCAGGTATGTCTTTTTCAGCAAACTTTTATCCCGGGTCAAAAGTTATCATGGGGTCTCAGTGAGTTATCAACTTTGTTGTGGGTATAAGACCGTGTTATTTGCATAGAAAGTATAGAGGGTATGTTTTTCACAATTTCTTTTCTCGGCTCAAAAAATTATCACGCCTAGGCTAAGTAAGTTATCAGCTTCATTGTGCATATATTATCATGATAATTCCACATGAGTTATCAGAAGATGTTTTTCAACAACTTTTTTCTCTTAGGTCAAACAGTTACCATGTTTGTTGTGTGTATATTAACATGCAATTTACGCACGAGTTACCACGGGTATCGAGCAAGACATTCAACCATGCTTCAAAAATTGGAACATTTGTCAAATAACCTTTTAAAACAAAGGGGTGAATGGACGAGCTAGGTTGCTGGTTCGCCGATCACTAGCTTCGATGAGTAACAATCTAATTAAGTGCAGGAAAAAAAATAAGAAACTGAACTTACTTGTTTGTCTGCGAACGTAGTAGAGTGCACAGGTTAAATAGCTTGTTTGTTTTAATTATTGTAAGAAATTAAAGGTAGGCCAGGTGGTTGGCTATCTCAGCCTGCTACTAAGAGGTGCCAGGTTCGAGTCCTCCCCATTGCATTAAATTTTTGAACGAGCTCCCAACGCGACGCGGAATTAGGATCGCTCCCAACGCTACCGGATCGAGCGGCGGGAGATCGCTCGATCTAATGACAAAACAGAACGCTCGAAGTTACAAATTCCCGTGATATATATATATGTGTAGCGCACGCTGGTGTGTGTGTTATTCTTATATAGACAGAGCAAATCACGCGCTTATTAACAGCAATCGCCTGTATTATTATGGGTCTGCGCGACATATTTATGATCATGGACATGCTTGCCGCAGATCACACACATTTTATTGAGTTGAACCGCTTTATTGTGTTGTTTAATCATGTACAGTTCATCCTAGTGAACTGTATGCCGAGATATCGCATACACACCCTCATCTCGACCGCTCGCTTCAAGAAATTACTTTCATCGCAAACAGTTCTTATGGATTAACCGCTTGCCACACATCGCATACACACCTCATCCGGCTGCCCGCTTTATTGTTCTCGCCTCATCGCAAACAGTTCTTATGGATTAACTATTTGCCACGCATCGCATACGCAACTCCAATCTGAACCGTATTTGATGTCACAGCCATCGCCAATGTTTTGCATCTTTTGACGGTTTTTTACATCCCCGCTATGTATTGATGCATCGCATATAGTTTGGTCGAAGGGTCTTTATTGACTATCGCGCTTGGACCATCCAAAGTAGTAGTGTATTCTGTTTTCTTTTTTTTGTGCAGGTCATGTATCTAATAGAGAGAGGGTGAGGTATATTTGTTTCTTTATTTATTTTCCGAGTGGGTCCTGCATGTAGGTGAGATAGCCCTTTACTACTAAGGGTAGTTTAGTCCAATGTAACATTCAAACTCCTTTGACCGGACCGAATATGGATGGTAGGGTATTCGGATCACCAAGCTGGAAAATGTAAGGACAAAACTGAAGAAGCTCAAGAAGTAAGGGTAAAACCCGTGGGTAGGAACCAACCGAGGGCAAAAGTGCAACTGTCCCTTAATACTTTATACTAAAATAACGACTATGTGATCTCATAGTATTTCATAAGTTAAGTCTATCCAACACAAACATTATTATATATTGTTTTCTCATTATTTTGAGCATCCTTGTTGCATTTATAATGCTCATCGAGGAAATCTAAACTATCAAAAATACATGATCTAGTTCAAGGCCTGACTAGGGATCTGATTGGGGTTTACCTTTCCACACATGCAAATAAACTTTCCTATGAACCTCACATTAAATAACAACTGCAATTATACCACTAAAATATAGACATAACTTTGAACATGGAAAACAACTTTATTATTGCATCTAGGACATATTTCAAACAAAACCATAAAGCACATTTAAATTTAACCATAAAGCATATTCAAGTTTTATGATACTCTAAAACACCATCAAATATGGAGGTCGAAAGAGGAAAGGTCTCGAGGCCCATGGTGTAGCAATCGCGATCAACCTATCCCCAATTTCTATATGGTAGGTCTCAAGTAGATGCTTCCACCCATGGATGAAGACGCAGCCATCATCTCGCTGAAGTCGAGTAGGTGCATGTGAAGTTTGTTTTGTCATGGACAATGATTTGCATGTCACCATTAGCGTGCATTTGCGGAGGCACACATGGTCTTGGGATTTTCTATTGCAAAAGAACACAATTGTATCATATTAAGCACTCTAGTTAGTTTAACAAGACTATATGACTAACGTGAAACCGAATTCAATTCTTACTAGGTACTTCTTATTAATGTTTCTCATGTTCAAGATGTGCGCTTAGTGGCACATATGGTCCAATAGTGGTTCCGCATGGTAATGCCTCACGCCGCCCCTCGATACCGGCCCGTAAATCTTATGACCTCCTCCATCTCTTCCCATGTAATTGTGGTGCCAAGAGTATAATACATGTTGTCTACCATGCTTTGAGTTTCTCTTGGCACTAGGAAATAACCTATCCAATTATATATATAAGAAAGATTAGTTAGTTACAACTAGCAACTAATTTTGAGTAACATAAAGGTTACCAAGTATGTTCATGGAAACGTAATTACATGGAGGAATAATTGGAAGCTTCTCCAAGTCCACCCAGATGTCACGATCAGTTTGTTGGCCAATATCGAAGTATAGTTCCATCCCAACCTCAAAACTATATGCTTTGGAAAATGCTCTCCAATTAGGACAACCGAAACCAAAAAAGGTTCGATCTTTTTCATTTTGGATCATAACCTTGAAACAAAATCCTCTTTCGCCTTGAGGAATGTGGTCGTGGTGATCTCCTCATCACCGCAACCTTCAGCTTCTTTAGTAGTTCACCCCTTGCAAAGCAGGTGATGTGCTATGCAAAATGAAGGAAAAAGATAGTTCTACCTATTAGAGAAAAATCATAAGACATGCTTACGAAGGAAATATGGGAAATTATTAATAAATATACGGTCATAAGTTTGAAGTCCTCTCGAAAGCTGTTAGGTAGAAGTAATTATCGTCCAACCCATCTTTTCCACACAAACCCTTGGTGTCTAAACAGTTTGGGCACTCCATTTGCTGCAGTGATGATGACAACCTTTAGATCATGCTCAAAATTGCAATAACAAGTATAATATAAATATACCAAAACTAAGTTCCACGGGAAAAACTTTCATGACCTTTGGTAACAATTGCATGTATTGAGTGCTACATATTTCATGAAACGGAAATGAAACAACGCTTCGCCAAAATGTTGCAACACATTTTGATTCCCTCAGATAGGCAAGAAATCCCCCTCCCCCCCCCCTAGTCGACATGATGGTCGGTACCAGAACCTATGTAATTCTCCTGGGTCAATGCTGGGGAACATTTCTTTTATATTTTGAGCATCAACAGTTTAGACTATATAATTGCAAGCATAAAAGATATATACTTCAACAACTCACTGAAAATGATAAGTGCATGCCTATTGGTTCTTTCTATTGAGCAAAAAAAATTATGTCATCTATTTCATGTATATCAAGATATACGGCTAGCACTTAGCACGAGGAAAATGAAATGTTTTCCCTCTTCCATCTGTTTGGTTATGGATCCATCATGTGTGATGATGATTTGTATATTCTCCTGTAGTGCTAATAATTGTTAACTGATCACACATGAGCGTTTTTCTTCAAATCTTGTTAGTCTTTGGAGGTTTGCATAAATATTTCTTCAAAGCATATCTAATTTTGCATGCCAATATAACTACAAAAGATTTGACAAGTTGGTTGTTATTTGAGAGAGAGAGAGGGGGATAGTTCTTTAATTGGGGTTATTGGGGAAAGTTGTATTTCCCATACTACCCTCAACGTGAGGTATATCAGTGGTGGGAAATCTAAGAGAGCTGCCATTGGTAATAGCAATACTAGTGGTGGGTGCTTTCAAATACCGCCACTAGTAAGTTTAAAAGGTTTTTTGAGACTTTTGTATGGTTTAGTGTTTCATGTTTGCAACTAGGGTCCGATTTTCTTTATGGTTGAAGATACACTATTATAAGAATATATGTAAAATTGTGTTCATTTTTGGATTAATTAGCTATTTTGTTGTCAATAAATGAATTTCTAGGCACTTAATAGAGGTATTGGCTTTTGATTTTGAAAACGGGCTAAATGAAGTTTGCAACAGATGAACCTTAGCATGATTCAGCAGATGACCTATAGAGTGTGAAAATTTGACAAAATTATGGAAACTTTGTGATGCAGTTTGCTTAGAAACTGGGGAATATGAGAGTTTTGAAGACAAAGTATCGGTTTGAACCAGAATTTCTTTTTCACTATTCCCACTTGAAACTTTGTGTATGTTAGATATACTCCATTTAAAGTTCTATGTTAAAATTTTAAACCTTTGTAAACATAAACAAAATTTGATGTATATGTATATTAAATGTGCATGAAAAATGGTGCAAGAATCTCATTTAAGTTCTTGAGTATGTATTTAGGTCATATATGCAAGACGGAAATACAAACTCATCATTTGATATGACGTCAAGGTAGTATTCAGTTTCTAAACAAGCTACATCATTACTCTTTCAAATCTTTTCAAAATTGAAACCACATACCGCATATGTTGTATAATTACACCATGCAAGGTTTCATACTTTTCATACATCATTCACTTTTTCGATAATACAAAAACAAGTTTACGTAAAATTAATTCTGTGTTTGAGTTTTCACATAGGCATGTTTGAAAGTACCTAACTTTTGTTTTATAAGACCTAAATATATGCTAACTGCATGCTTATTATGATCTTCCTTCTATTATTTGGAAATTTTAAATATACTAGCAGTTCAAATTTGAATTATATCCAATGAAATACAGATTTATACATAAGAAATAAAATTTTGCAAATAATGAAAGATACAAAGTTAAAGCCAGTTTTTATAAAAATGCCCTAAAATAAAACACTAAAAAATACACAAACAAATAGAAATACAGAAATACCTAAATATTATAGTGGTGGGACGAGCCACTGATTAGTTCTGCTCCGGCTAATCTTGGTCAAAATATGGCCCATATTACCTGTGGTAGTCGGGGAAACGTGCCTGCCACTTCTGCTATAGTTACAAGTGGCAGGGAGCATATAGAGCCCCGCCATTATAAGTTTCACCATGTATGACCTGAGACAAAATCACCAGTGGCAGGTGCCCCAAACCACCCTACACCGGGTACTATGATAACAGTGGTGGGCAACTCCTTCCGTGTTGATGGTATTTTGTCGACTACCAAAGGAGGGCTCTAAGCATTGGCGCCATTAGTAAGGTCCCACCTATAAACACTTTTCTAGTAGTGGGATTTATATTTTATCTTTTGATAATGTGAAAATACTTAGAAATTAATAGATGTAGTTATCGCTGCTTAATTTCATGTTGCCTTAATGTTTTGAAAATCTGTGTCACCAAAAATTGCAAACCATAAACTAAAAGATTGCACTTTTTAAAGGTGTGCATAGCGGATGAATTATTAGATTACTTTTGTGTGTGCAGTTAAGGCTAAACATAAATATGTTCTTTCGCTGGAATATTATACGGTAAACAGGAAAAAAAGGATATTAAGATGGGTGGATTCTAATCAAGAAGCCTAATTAAAAGTGGGGCTCGGATATAAGAAAAGTTCAGGCCATTGACGAATAGAGGTTTAGATAATTACCTTCTGGTCCTCATTTATGTTTAGTCCCGTAAGGTAGATAAGAGCTTGCTCCTGCGTACGGGAGAAAACTAAGCAGCAGACTAAACAAATATGGACTGTGTTGTGGGTTGGGAGGGAAAGTGGTGGAAGGAGGTGGCAACTATTTAAAGGAAGCAGCTGCAGAGCAGGTGGACGGTTGAAAACATCACCGATGCATCGATACCTCAACGGTGCTCGCGGCCGCTACCGGGACATAAATTTGTTCGCCTGTCGCCTTCCCATCGGGTCCAGCTTGAATTTGGTCAAGATTTTGAGATGTCCTATCCTTAGACTAAACATCCCCTGCATTCAATCTTCGTTTCACCACTCAGATTTAAAAAAGCTTGTCTCAAGTTCATCCCTCAAATGGATGTATCTAGCACCTTTGAGAACAAGCTTTTTAGGACGGAGTGAGTATTTGCCATGCATTGTTTTTCCTTGTGGTGACATTGCACAAATTCATTTAAACGTGTTCACACATTCGAGCAAAACTGCAACAAAATTAGTTAGGCAGGCACCAAACACCCATTGGTTTCACTGAAACGATTAAAATGGCCTGTAACCCACAAACACGAGGCCAACTGAAATGAATGAAACATATGTAAACAAAGTGAAAAAAATGTACTTAGAGCAACTTCAACGGGCGACTAAACGGACGCCGCTTTGGTCCGCTTTTTGTCTGCTTGATCGCCAGCGGACGCAAGGCGCTATTCAAGATTTGAAAAATGGGTCGGCTTGACCGCCTAACGGGAGGCCACCCAAATGTGCCGCCGTGGAAAAAAAATAACAAGTTGCACGTAAATAAACATAAATAAACATAATTAAACATAAAGTGGTCGGTCAAACGCCGCCAAAGTCCACCTAAATCTAATAAACATTAAGTAAAACATTAAAAAGTTCACGCCCGCCGCTGCCGCCACAAGACGCTGCCCTAGACGCCGCCGGCCTTGTTTTGTCTCTGCTCTCGACGCCGCCGTTGCCGGTGAGGTCGATGAAGATCGGAGCAGGGCCAGCCCACCCGAACGCCGCCGGTATGTTGCCAGTGGCAGCCTCCTCCGGTGTTCCGCTGGGCGGCGTATTGCGGCAAGCCGTGCACGCCTCCTCCTCCTCGAGCCGGAGCGCCCGCTGTGTTGGAGCATGGCATCGTAGCGCATCTGCTCTCGCCGCCGGCCTGCTTCGGCGGAGCCAGTGCTCTTCCATCGCCGAGGTGGGCCGCCTCCCGGGTCGCGCGGCGGACGGGAGGCGCGCCACCCACTGCGGTATCGCCATGTTCACGATTAGGCCTCCTCCGCCAAGTGGCTGGAGGCGGGAGCGCCACGCTGCCGGCTCCGCCCGCCCGCTTGGGGATGGACGGGCGGCGACGGTGGCGGTGGCAGCACGAAGAGCGGGGTGTGGACGGAGTCCCCCGCCGCCGACAGGGCAAGGGATTGTTCCAGCCCATCCCAAAGGCGCTGCCCTCCTCGAGGCGGCTAGCCTCCAGCAGCATCGCAGGGCCTCCTCGAGGGCAGCTTGGTACTCCGCCCGCTTCCATGTCCTCCAGCTCTACCGCGGGCGGCGGCGGAACGGGCGGCGACACCCGAGCGCCGCTGTTCTCATGTTCGAGGGCTAACCACGCCCCGCTTGGCGGAGTCGGCGGCGATTTCGCAGCCGACGCTGTTCGGGCGTGAGCTGCGCAAGGCGCCCGCGCACTCGTTGCCGTGGCGCTCGCTGGGTACGCTGGAACTGCCGCACCGGATCCGCCCGGATCCAGATGCCAAAAGCGGCAAAGCATGACATCGGGTACATCGCTGGTTGCTCAGATTCCCAAAGGCCACCGCCGCTTTGGTGCACCGGATGCAGTGCCGCCACTGTGGTGGAAACGCCGCCGCCGGAGGAGGAGGGGGAAGGGGAGCACGGAGGACAAGGCGCCGCTGGTGCCCTTGCCCTTGCTCCTTGCTCCTTGCCATTGCTGCCGCCAAGAGGCCCATGGGCGCTTAGGGTTTGCGGTCGCCGCAAAGAAGCAAAGGGAGTGCTGGGGCTAAATGGATGGGAAAAGTGGATGAGGTCAATTTCGCCGCACGCTGGTGGTTAAAAATGACGCTTTCACCGGCTGACGCGGGCCCGCTGTCGGTGGTCGCTATAAATAAGACAACCGGTGACGGTTGGGTGGCCGCCAGGTGGGGACGCGCGGACGGCGATTTAAGTTTGTCGGCGCGCTGGGCCGCCACTTTTGTCCGCTACCACCCAAAGGGATGCGGGGACGGAATGGGTCGCCCCATTGGAGTTGCTTTTAGGACATGTCCAACGCTATCCCCAATAACGGACACGATACAGAGCGCGGGTCATCCAACCCTGTCCCAAACGTCCGCCCCCTCCACCGTGGCTTGTGCCATCTGCCGCTGCCTTTACGCGATGCACAACGCACCTTCCGCCACACATGCATGCGCGTTCCGCCATGAGCATACATAGCATGCATACACCTTCAGCGATCCACACAGATAGATGCACATGCAGCTTCCGCCATCCACCACAAGCATACACGCCGCCATTTCTGCCATCACATGCACATATGGCAAATGTCCCTAAAGTTTGCGGCCATATTTTACCAGAATTCAGAAATATATAGATCTTCTCGCAAAAAAAAAAAGAAATATATCAATCTGGAATATTTATATAGGTTTATATCTCTTTTTATTTTATATAAGACTATGTTTTATTTGTATGAATAAACTAGGGATTAGATTGTGGAGAGATGGTTGAGTGGTTGTTAGCTCTGGTCGTGTAAACTGGTGTTTTTCTCGAACTATTGGGTGCCCAAATCCTCTTCTTTTGCTTATTGAACATGTTTGTTTCTTTCATTGGTTTTTATTTATTCTGTCCCCGATCTTTCTTTCATAAAAGTTGGATGAATGGCTCGGTTTGATGGAATAGCCGAGTCAATATAGCAGAAAAATTCTAACAAGTATAAATACGAAAATGTTAGTTAAGAGGGTTCGTGCAAAGAAAATGTTCCAAATCATGATTTATCTAGTTTTCAAAATTTGTAGTAGTAGCATGATTTATTCTTGCATGACACAAAGACCCTAGAACTAAATGAGAAGTCGATAAAAATTTTCGATAAGAGATACAATTAACTGCATTGATATATGTGTCACCCACATAAATTAAAGAGCTTAATTAAGGGACCATGGGTAATATATTCTGCCAAACATCGTCCTTGCCAAGGTTTTATGTTATTTCCAACCTACTCAGGTACAAACCGTTCGGGCAGCCTTTCCATAGAGGTTCTAACAATGGAGCACTGAGGTCCCAAAACACATAGTTTGCCGCTCCAAAGTTCACCTCACCGCTTGGGTAAAACATTAGATGTTTACCTTAACATGTGGTTCATTGAGCGGATTCTACATTAACTCCAATACTCTTATGCCTAACTAAAAATTTAAATGCCTGAGCTTGAGAAGCTTCTGGCTCGGTGGGTCCATAAACTCACTCAAGAAGCCAGATTATTGAACCATACAAGTGGGTATAAGCGATCTATATGCAACCAAATAATAATCCCTGCATCCAGATCTAATATGTATGGGCGATTCGCCATTGCCTTATACAAAAAGGCAATATGTACACCAAAATCACATGATAGTATATTGCTCCTAACCTTCTTGTCCATCACGTGCTAGATCCTAAACCCGAGCGATGCCATCATCATTTTCGCCAGCATCTGGATAGCACGGAGATATATAGTCGATGTGTGGGAGAGCATCCTGAATGCGCAATTAAGCTGTTGTGTTCATCCTTATGCCCGACGGAATTTTAGGCAGGTAAAAATAATAACTGCTTTAACAGAACATGAACCGTAAGACATGTGAATTGCTAATACTGATTTAATTACTACAACATATTGTTTCTGTCAAAAAAAACTGAACCGTCTATGCAGACTTATTCCCAAAATCAATGAATTAGATCTATTTTTTTTTGCTAGAATTAAGGTGGTGGCTCCTTGTATGTATGCCTCCAATTAGAAGATATAAGACAGAGAAATACAAAGGAGTACCACGCCCCTATATTCAGGTATTCATCAATCCCTGGGATGTGAGGCATCAATCCAGGCATTTATATGATATAAGATGGAGAAATACCTAGGAGCACCATATTATCCTATTTCCAGCCATTCATCTGTATCAGAAGGTGGCTTCGGATGGATCGATCTTTTATCTTGTAAGGCTTTGTTAAATAATAGTATAATAAAAGTGGATGTGCATCATTTGATGCAGAGGGCGCCGGGTTTCAACCTCCTTTCTGGAAAAAAAAGATAAGAAATCGGATGTCATCCTACTTGTATCAGACTACTGTTTCACACCTGGGATGTGAACCTATATTGTAATCGAGCACTGTACTACTAGTACTATTTCAGTAGATGTATCCATCAAGTATTATCTTAGAACACTATTTTCTTGACCAATATTACACCTCGAGCTCCTAACAGTTCCATTCAATGTGGGCATTATACCATTCCAAACGACTATCTGTAAGCACCGATCAACCAGATACAGTATCATGGTTAAACTGGTCAAACAACAGTCCATACATCCACTATGTTAATCGTGGGATTTGCCACGATATAGGACAGCTTCATGACGCCTCCGCGACTGATGCCAAGTTCCTATTGAAGCCTCTTTGAGCCGCCTCCGCCACCGATGCCAACCTCCTGCCTCATCAAGCCGCTGCCATGCTCGTGATCGGGTCCCTCGAACCTCCTCATCCGCACCCCATCTAATCTATTCCTACACCATAGTGTAATGCAACTCCTAGCTGTGGCTTGCACGCTTAGCTGCAAGGCAATGTTTTAAATAGCGGGCTATTGCCAAATAGCGGCGGATCTCAAAATCTGTTATAGCGGAGCTATAGCAGGCTATAGCAGGCTATAGCGGCTATTTGTACATGGAACCATTTAGCGGCACCTCACTGAAAAGGCTATATAGCGTGCTATAGCGGAGCTATAGCCGGCTATTTAAAACTATGGAAGCTATATTTCAAGTCATTTAGTTGGAGATTAGATCACATATTCAACAAGCTCTATTGCAGTGATGTAATTTCAAATTTTTGGTTTAGAATAAATGCGTTTAATCTCCTAGATTGTGTCTCATATTCCACAACCTCTATTGTCGGATCTAATTGGAAATCTTAGGCATAAACATCACAATTCTTCAAAGAGGACTAATCAGTGCAGGAAAATGTTTTTCTGAAAAAAACAAGTATATCGATCATAGAATTTTTATCTACAATGTAATGGTTGGGCCACAAGTTGATGCATCCTTTTGGCAATTTCATGTTTTTGCATGATTTTAAATTTTTCACGGAAACTGACACTATCAGACCTCTATAGTGGCTGGGAGACTCAAGGCGTAATGATGTGGCCGCTGCTGCAAATTATCCTTAAAATCTCGCATGGATGACATATCTCAACCATGCAAATTGTCCTTATTCTAACTTATTGTTTTCCTCAAGAGCTAAATTTTAGCTGCATGTTAGCATGGTAAAGACAATTCATTGTGCTGCCTAATGTAATCAAGATCTTGTATAAACAATGTTGTAATGATTGAATTGCTCAGAATCTTAACTTAGTTTCATGAATACCTACTCCGCTTATGATATCAGATCAGTACATTGGACCGTAATTTAGATGGTGTAATGGGATTTTTATGTAAACTTCCTACTCATTTTCAATCATGGCTGTACAAATAACGATAGAGTTAATAAATATTACAACCATGTATGTGGACCACCTAGCATTTACTACAATCTGTGGAGTTAGAATATGGATCAATGAACCGGACGTTGTTCGAGATTTCTTTAAATCTCAATCCACATGTTAGATATTGGACATCCACACGCTGTCATAAAAAAATAAAACTGTTTAAACCAAAGGTAAAATTTTGTAATCACATGTCTAATCATACTATACTATTTCAATTGAGCTTGGCATGCTTAAATTTACATTTCAATTTTCATATGATGTCTTCTTTGATTTGTTTTTTTTGTTGCTCAAACAACAATTACTGGTGTATATCAATAACATTAATAATCATTAAAAATATACGTGCCACATAATGATAAAACTAGGTGTGCTTGCTATTCGAACATAAAAGCCAAAAAGTTCAATTCTGATTTTTGAGTCTGGGATTCGTTATATTTTTCACTGAGAGGAAAAGGTGTATTCATATTAATAAGCATAATAATAATGTTGTCATAACAAAAAATCCTTGTCAACTCCAAGCTCTTACGCTCTATGACAATTGTTTATATCATAGAAGTAACAAATTTATACATTGCATTTGTAGTATGTGCGTGCCACTGTGCTAGTGAATTAAAAATTTACAGGTCCTATGTATATTTATTTACAATGCTAAGGGAGCATGTGGACTTACATATCTCTAGCTCAAAGGTCAATCCACATGTTGACTATGATTCCAATAATACAACTTTAGAAAATTGCATCTCAATGAAAAAGGGATACAAAAACAAATCTACACAATTGGTCTATAGACAAACTGATGGCATCAAGCTTCGACGCTTTCCTTTGCAGCCGCCAAGTTTGCTTGATGCATGGGTAGGGAGACTCTGATCCGAGGGCCGATCTTCTTTTTTCAGATTGAATCTGAGACTACAAGTTCTCCAAACACATGGGAAAATTGTGAGGCTACACATATGTGATTTCGTAGTCGGACACATGGATGGGTGGACCATGTGGCTGTGGTAGTCTCGTGACAAAAATATATCAGCATCATGGTCAGCACAAGAATTAAAGAGTATACATAGGACTACACATCATGTCGTCCAAGAGAGAAGCCAGGAGATCACAATCACCACTCGTTGCCGTGTTAAACAGATATCATGACGATTAATTATGATGTGTAAGTATCATCTGCCGTCCTTTGGGGATTCCATAGTACAGTCTCATCAACGCACTAATATGCAGTTGCTAAATCATATCCGTTGCTTTCAATTGGATAGATAGACAGGGTAATATTGGTACGATTCCATAGTACCTCATCGTCATTCATCAGTCTGAAATTATAAACTGATGTTGATCCTGCCGCGCTTCTGCCAAGGCCCAAAACAGGAAGTTAGAGCAGCTGTTCGCATCGAGCTCCAGGGATTTGGATCAGATTACGACAACAAGCTACGGCTGTGATAGCATCTCCAAGCTTCCACATCCCAGAGTACAGTGTGGTGATGCTGCTGTAAAACATGTAACATGTACAGTGTGATGATTACATCCTGTTGTAAAAAGTTCATCAAATTTGAAAAAAGTTCACCGAATTTGTAAAAAAAACGGCTTTGGTGCTGACGAAGATACCGGACAAGACGCCGATAAGCTGCCCGCGACAATAAGTTTCTTTTTTTTAACACAGTAAAATCACATATGCTCACACACACATAGACTCATCCTCAGAGAGCTTGCGGTGATCGTCCTGTCGAAGATGGAGATAGACAAAATTGGTTACAAAAAGAACCTCTAATTATGTTTTTTTTCTCTTTCTTTACGGAGGGAGTAGTTTTAAAATTTATGAAAAACTAGCTTCGCTTATCCTGGGATCTGTTATGCTAACCAAAAAAGTTTTAATTAGTTAGTTATAGTGTGTCTATGGCACATCTAGATGTGACATAACAATGTCAGTTGATGTCATCCGTTTTTTCTTTGTTTTTTCTTTTTCTTTTTCTTTTTTGCGGTTGTCTAGGAAGGGCTGCTAATCGGCGCCGAAGGCGTCGGTTAGAGATCTGTCGCTACACAGTTCCATAGCGGGCTGCAGCTTCAAACCCACATGGTCGCTAACTATTTTCTTGACTTGTTCATTTGATCGCTGGTCGCCACCGCTGGTTTCCTTGTTCGTGATATGGTTGACTGGTTACGGTTGAACCCGCCGTTAACTTTTTGTGAAAAAAGATTCATTAAAAATGTATAAAAATTGAATTTTTAGCAGAATTTGAAGAAAATTAGGGAATTTTTCAAAATTCATCAATTTTGAAGAAAGTTCACGAATTTGAAAAAACTTCATCAAAATTGAAAGGTTCACCGATCTTAAAAAAAAGTTCATCGATTTTGAAAAAAAAAGTCATCAAATTTGAAAAACAAATCATCGATCTTGAAACAAAGTTCATTGATTTTGAAAAGAGTTCATCTAATTTGAAAAACAAAGTTCATCAAATTTGATAAAAGTTCATCATATTTGAAAAAAGTTCATCTAAATTTGAAAACAAGTTCATCAAGTTTAAAAAAAGTTTATCGAATTCCTGCATTTTGAGAAAAAAGAAAAATGAAAACTAGAAAGAAGAAAAGAAGGAAAGGATGTTAGTATTCACGTCAGGACCGGTAGTGGGATGGTTAGTGCATCGCCGGAGGTCACCGGTTCGACTCGTGGGCGTCTGAAGCGTCAAATAGGAACCACTCTAGCCCTGGGGCTTGCAGGGAGGCGGAAGCTCGCCTCGCCAATGTCTTGGGCCTCCGTTTAGTTTCGTTTACGTAGCTTCGTTCAGTTAGGCTATCCTTCGTTTATTTTTTTCTTTTCTTTTTTCGGTTCGATGGCTCGTCCTAAAAATATTCATGACATTTAAAAAATGCTCACACATCTCATAAAATGTATGTCAAATTTTAGAAAATAAATAAATTATTCAGCATAAAAAATGTTTGCATAATTCAAAAAGAATGTTTTCTACCACTCAAAAAATGTAGCTGACATGTACAAAAAAAATATGTTTGTGCCATTCAAAAAATGTTTATATAAATGTAAAAAATGTTCATGTAGTATAATAAATATTTCATATTATTCATACAAATCTTCAATATTTATTTCAAAAAAATGTTTAACACATAATGGAAAATTTGTTCAACACATATATTGGAAAAATGTTAATCATATATTTGAAAATAATTCAACATGTATAAAAAAATAAAGATATATACAGAAAATGCACAACGTGCATTTGGAAAGAGTATGACGAAACATGTAAAAATATAAAATCATGTATTTAAAGAATGTTCAAGACATGCTTGTTGCACTTATGTTGAAGACATGCAGTTGCTGGCGGGGAACACATGCTGTGTGAGGGAGACACTTGTAGTTACATGTTTGATGATAGTCATGCAACTTGCATTAAAAAAATCATGAGTTTTAAAAGTAAAATAAAAAAGTAAACAATAGAAAGGAAAAAATAAAACAAAGAGGATGGACTATAACTAGGAAAAAAAATTGTCCAGCCCACCAGTTGTTTATCAAGGGTGGACTTGCAACTAGGACAAAAATGGATCACCCCCACCACTAGTTAAGTGTCGACGGTGGACTTGCAACTAGAATGAAAATGAGTCAGGGTTGCATATCGAGGATTGCCTTGCAATTGAGACAAAATGGATCCGCACCTAGTTGCGCATCATGGGTGGAGTTGCAACTAAGACAAAACAGATGGCCCCACACCCTAGTTGAATGTTGAGTGTGGACTTGCAACTGGGACAAAAAATGGGCCAGGTTTAGTTGTGTGTTGTAGATGCACTTGCAATTGGGACAAAAGTGGGTACGTAGGGCCCTCAATTGAATGTCTAGGATGGACTTATAGCTAGGAAATAAATTGGTCGCGGCACTGGTTGCATGTCGAGAGTGGATTTGCAATCGGGACAAAAATGGGTCGGGGCCAATTATGCGGTGTAGGATGGACTTGTAACTAGGACAAAAGTAGTCCGCACTCAGTGGTGTACCTAGGGTGGAGTTGCAACCGAGAAAATAAAAAGGGTCGCCACCACCCCTTGTTGCGGTCGAGGGTGGACTTGCAACAATGGAAAAATGGGCAGGGTCCAATTATGGTGTCGAGGATGGACTTGCAACCGGGACAAAAATTTGGCCCCTCGGTTGCTTATCGAGGGTGGAGTTGGAACTAGGATAAAACATGTGTCCTTGTGTGTCAAGGATGGATTTGAAGCTGTAATAATTCTTTTCACCCCACTAGTTATGTATTGAGGGTGGTCTTGCAACCGAGACAAAAGGAGGTCGCCTTTACCTTCGTTGTGTGTCGAGAGTGGAGTTGCAACCACCCAAGAAGGGTCCGTCCAGCTATGTGTCAAGCATGGACTTGCAACTGGACAACAAATGTGCCAAACCTCGCCATGATCGAGGGTGGGTTTGCAACAGGGACAACTCACCACCATCGAATCAGAGAATTTGTCATCAGCCTATTCTTTGCCATCTCGCTAGTCGACGGCAAAGAAGGTCTTTGTCGTCTTCTTACAAAAAACAGACGACGAAGAAGTGGCTGATGGCAAAGATACAATTTTCCATCAGCCAGGTCTTTGCCGCCCACCCTCCCCCACCACCTCTTTTGTCATCTCGCTAGCGGATGGGAAAGATTCTTTGTCGCCTGCTAGGAGACAAAGAAAGAACGTGCCCCATCCTAACTAACGGCCACCCCTCTCTCTCCCCGCCCCATCGCCTCTCTCTCTCTCTCTCTCCGCCCACCCGTGCTCGCAATGTTGCCCACATCTCATTCTCAGACCATCAAGACCGCCATCGCCCAAAGATCGCTGCTGCCTTGGACGCTGCCTCCGACAAGACCACACTGCCGCCACCGCCACCTCCGCCTCGGGTGCCTCTGCTGTCGTGTCGGCCTCGCCGCTGGCCCGCCTCGGCCGCGCCCCAGCCGCCTCACCATCCTCCTCCATCGGCTACCTCCTCCACCGGCCGCCTCTTCTCAAGGTGAGCTCTAGCCTTTTTTCTGCTTTTTTAGATTTAGTTTAGGTTTAGTTTAGTGTAGGTTTTTTTTCTGTTTTTAAGGTTTAGATTTAGGTTTAGTTTAGGTTAAGAAGAAAGAAGAATGATGAAAAAAATAAGAAGAAGAACCTGGTCAAGGTTAGGGGTGCGTCGGCGCCGACGAAACCGGGTCGAGGATCGCCGGTCGCCAAAACAGGGTTGAGGGTCGGGGCAGAGGGTCAAGGATCGCCGGTCGCCGAGGGGATAGATGGTGGAGCCAGTGGGTCCCGCTGGTCCCGACACCGCCGCCTGTGCCGAAAATCCTCGTCCGAGTGTCGACCCGCCGAATCGCAAGGCCGCCATACCCGAGGGCGCCTGGGACGAAGGGTTAGGGGGTTCTCAAGGCCGATGGAACCCTAAATGACGGCTATTTAGGTTGAGGGTGCCTTTACGCCGATTTAAAGCCTAAAAGACATCTATATAGGTAAGGGGTTCCTCGACATCGATCGAACCCCGAATGACATATATTTTGGTGGCATACTATTGTAAATATTTAGTTAGGTTGATGGCAAAATATTTAGTTTAGGTTAAGAAGAAAGAAGAAAGATGAAAAATAAGAAGAAGAAGAAGAGGAGGAGGAGGAGGAAGAAGAAGAAGATCTGGGTCGAGGTTAGGGGTGCGTTGGCGCCGACGGAACCGGGTCGAGGATCGCCGGTCGCCAAAACTAGGGTCGAGGGTCGAGGATTGCCGGTCGCCGAGGGGATAGATGGTTTATCTAGTGGGTCCCGCCGCATCAAGCCGTTGCCGCCAGCAGAGAATCTCGGTCATAGTGCCGTAATTGCCGATCATGCGCCGCCATAATCGAGGGCGCCGGGGATTTAGGGTTAGGGGGTTCTCGGCGCCGATGGAACCCTAAATGTTGTCTATTTAGGTTAGGGGTGACTTACGCCGATGAAAGCCTAAATGACATATATATAGGTTAGCGGTGCCTCGACGCCGATGGAACCCTAAATGACATATATTTCGGTGGCATACTATTGTAAATATTTAGTTAGGTTGATGGAAAAATATTTAGTTTAGGTTAAGAAGAAAGAAGAAAGATGAAAAAATAAGAAGAAGAAGAAGAAGAGGAGGAGGAGGAGGAGGAGGAGGAAGAAGATCCGGTCGAGGTTAGGGGTGCGCGGCGCCGACGAACCGGGTCAAGGATCGCCGGCCGCCAAAACTAGGGTCGAGGATCGCCGGTCGCCGAGGGGATAGATGGTGGATCCAAGTGGGTCCCGCCGGTACCGACGCCGCCGCCAGCCGACAATCCCCGTCCGAAAGTGCCGACCCATCGATCATGCGTAATATAATCGAGGGCGCCTGGGACGAAGCGGTTAGGGGTTCTCGGCCGATGGAACCCTAAATGTTGTCAATTTAGGTTAGGGGTGACTTGGCGCCGATGAAAGCCTAAATGACATCTATATAGGTTAGGGATGCCTCGATGTCGATGGAACCCTGAATGACATATACTTTGGTGGCATACTATTGTAAATATTTAGTTAGGTTGATGGCAAAAACAATAATGCTATCTTACTCATCTTTCATTTTAAATGTGTAGTTGTTTCATCGCTGCGAGGGTCTCGTGGTTCGACGAGCTCCACCTCGCTTTCGTGGGTGAGTACAAATGACATTTCCTCCTCCCCTTAATTATTTGCTCATTCCGGCCTTTCGTGCCGATGAAACTTGCTAGCTATTGGTGTCTTCAATTATCAGTATATGTGACCAATATGCATCCCCTGTTTGAAAGGGTTACAGCTTATAAATATGCATGCATTTTTATATTTATAACCGTGATTAATTCAATTGTCCAACATTATATTATGGATAGCTGAGTATGTGTAGATTGGGGTCAGATTTCATATGTTCTACTTTGGATTCGACACATAAATTTTGTCGCAGCCTCCTTATTGTTCTCCGGATACACATCCTCTTTGTTTATCGCAGAGACGTGTATCACGAGAACAACGGGAGGTGCTGCCAAATTTTACGCCGGATCCGGAGCAGAAAGCATGGGAAAAACGAACCTAATCTACACATACTCGGGTGGGATTAGGACCTATCTATACCTATTAGATTGTAGGTTGCATGGACGTAATAAAATTGACAAACTAGATTAATTGATGAATATATACATGGTGAATTATATATATATATCTTGTCTGTCCAGTAGCTAGGCAAGATGAGTGATCGTATGCGGATGTACACCGTTCACACTAGTCAGAAAGACATGACCAATGAATGGTTACCAAAAACCAAGGGGTTTGTGAGAGCCGCATTTGCAAATGGCCAGTGAAAAACCTGGTGCCTCCGTGTCTAGTGTGACAATTGGCACAAGAGGACAGAGGATGGAATGGGCAAACGCCTGCAGAAGAGTGGTTTTACGCCTGGTTATATGGTGTGGACATTTCATGGCGAGTCTCCCCAACGTGCCAGAGCTGAGGTGGTTCGTCGTCGCACCGACGAGCATGGTACGAGGATGGAAGACATGGTGCAAGACTTTGATGATGCTCGGGATTCGAACGATGAGATGGAGGAATCTGCAAAGGCCTTCAATGAAATGTTGGAGTCTTCAAAACGTCCTCTCCACGAGCACACTGAGCTTTGTCAGCTGGATGCCATCTCACAAGTAATGGCTCTAAAGGCTCAATTCAACTTGGGCAGAGAATGCTACGACGCGATGATGACAGCATTTGGACGCTTTCTACCCAAAGGCCATGTAATTAATGCCAGCAAACCTGTACCAGTCAGAAAAAAATCCTCCGTGCACTTAAGATGCCCTATGAGAAGATACATGCCTATGAGAAAGGATGTGCCTTATTTTGGCTTGGGTAAAAGTGGACTTGAACTATTGTCATTTGCAAGTCTTCCGTGTATGTTGTGGTAGACAACGGTATGGGTGAGAAGACACAGACCAAAATCCCGTTAATGTTCTTCGGTATATGCCAATCGTACCAAGACTTCAACGTCTTTTCATGGTCGAAGAGACAGCTAGACAGATGACATGGAACAAAATGGGCAAAAGAACCGAACTAGATGCAGATGGGAATATGATGATGGTACACACATCGGATGGTTTTGCGTGGAAGCACTTTGATGCATTATATGATCAAAAAGCGGCAGATCCAAAGGTATCCTCGAGTCGCCATCAGCACGGATGGGTTCAGTGTGTTTGGTCTGACGGCAACCCAATATAGTTGTTGGCCCGTATTTGTCATTCCACTGAATCTCCCCCCGGGCAGATTATGCAAAGAAAGAATATTTTCCTAACATTGATAATTCCAGGGCCCAACTATCCGGGGAAGAATATGAATGTGTACATGCAACCGCTCAAGGACGAATTGCAAGAAGCTTGGGATAATGGGTTCAAGACATACGATGCTCCTAGCAAACAAAAGTTCATAATGCGTGTCTGGTACATGTACTCGATGCAAGACTTGTCGGCGTATGCGCTTATTTGTCGATCGGTGTGTGCATGGAAGGTTGATACGTCTCCGTCGTATCTACTTTTCCAGACACTTTTGCCCTTTGTTTTGGACTCTGATTTTCATGATTTGAATGGAACTAACCCGGACTAACGCTGTTTTCAGCAGAGCTGCCATGGTGTTTTTTTTTATGCAGAAATAAAAGTTCTCGGAATGACCTGAAAATCCACGGAGCAACTTTTCAGAATTCATAAGAAAACATTGGCGAAAGAAATAGCTGGGGCCCACATCGTGTCCATTTAGGGTGGGGCGCGCCTCTAGACGCCCACCGACCTCAACTCCAACTCCATATATTTGCTTTCACGGAGAAAAAATCAGAGAAAAGTTTCATCACGCTTTTACGACACGGAGCCGCCGCCAAGCCCTAATCTCTCTCTCGGAGGGCTGATCCGGAGTCCGCTTGGGGCTTCGGAGAGGGGGATTCACATCGTCGTCATCATCAACCATCCTCCATAACCAATTTCATGATGCTCACCGCTGCGTGAGTAATTCCATCATAGGCTTGCTGGACGGTGATGGGTTGGATGAGATTTACCATGTAATCAAGTTAGTTTTGTTAGGGTTTGATCCCTAGTATCCACTATGTTACGAGATTGATGTTGCTATGATTTTGCTATGCTTAATGCTTGTCACTAGGGCCCGAAAGTGCCATGATTTCAGATCTGAACCTATTATGTTTTCATTAATATATATGAGTTCTTGATCCTATCTTGCAAGTCTATAGTCACCTATTATGTGTTATGATCCGACAACCTCAAGTGACAATAATCGGATACTTCGGTGATAACCGTAGTTTAAGGAGTTCATATATTCACTATGTGTTAATGCTTTGGTCCGGTATTCTATTAAAAGGAGGCCTTAATATCCCTTAGTTTCCACTAGGACCCCGCTGCCACGGGAGGGTAGGAGATAAGAGGTCATGCAAGTTCTTTTCCATAAGCACGTATGACTATATTCGGAATACATGCCTACATTACATTGATGAACTGGAGCTAGTTCCGTGTCACCCTATGTTATAACAATTACATGAGGAATCGCATCCGACATAATTATCCATCACTGATCCAGTGCCCGCGTAGCTTTTCACATATTGTGCTTTGCTTATTTACTTTACCATTGCTATCAAGTTATAATTACTACAAAACTGCCATCACATTTTTGCTACTGCTACCATTACTTCCATACTACTTTGCTACTAAATACTTTGCTGCAGATACTAAGTTATCCAGGTGTGGTTGAATTGACAACTCAACTGCTAATACTTGAGAATATTCTTTGGCTCCCCTTGTGTCTAATCAATAAATTTGGGTTGAATACTCTACCTCGAAAAACTGTTGCAATCCCCTATACTTGTGGGTTATCAAAGGTTCCGTGCCCCTACATGCAAGACAGCTTTTCAGTTTCGTTGATGCAATGGGTCGCAAGTTTTCTTGCTTCGAGTTGCATAGAAAGTTCCTGGATCCTTGCCATATGTTCAGGAAAGATAAGAAGAACTTCATCAAAGGTGGAGTTGTCAAAACTCTGCACCACCTGCGCTGACAGCCAAGAGACCCCGGATCGCTTAAACGCCTCGAGCTGCATCCAGAGCGCCCGTGGTATTTCAAGGGGTGTAATTCGAACACGCCTGGACTCAAAGACATGCTTGTGAGATCTGCCTTACTTCAAAGACCTCCTTTGCCCACACAACGCCGACGTGATGCACATCGGAAAAATATCGCCGAGGCCCTTTTTGGTACATTGTTTGGCATAGAGGGAAGTCAAAGGATAATACTAAGGCTAGAGTCGATCAGAGGCGCTTAACCTAAAGGAAAGCAGAATCGGACGAAGCCAAATGCATGGTTCAATCTTGGAAGGCTAGCTATGAGGGAAACTATCTTGTGGGTCAAAATGTAGTTGATGTTCTCGATGGGTATGCAAAGTGAATCTAAAGAAGGGAGCGAGTCTTGAAAAATTGAAAATATTTGGTCTCAAGAGTCATGATTGGCACATATGGCTTGAGCGGGTAATGCCGGTGATGTTGCGTGGCATTATCCCTGAGGATGAATGGCTAGTACTGGTAGAGCTGAGCTATTTCTTCCGTGTTCTTTGTGGGAAAGAACTATCGCCTCGCGTGCTAGAAGAAATGGAAGAGTAGGCGCCGGTGTTGATCTGCAAGTTAGAGAAGATCTTTCCACCGGGCTTCTTTAATCCAATGCAACATTTGATTTTGCATCTCCCGAACGAGGCAAGATTGGGGGGCGTGCAAAATCGTTGGTGCTACCCAACTGAGAGGATTCAGAAGACGCTTCGAGCAAAATGTAAAAATAAACTTAGAATTGAAGCATCGATGGCCGAGGCATTCATTACTAAGGAGGCGGCAAACTTCATGACTGCACACTACGAAGCCAAAAATTGTCATTAGCATAATCCGAAGCCTCGGTACAATGTTGGGGACCATAAAAAGGTGGATCCAACCTCAGCCTATCCAAAGGGAAGCTCGCACCAGTCGGTGCTTCCAATATCGTTGGATGTCGAAGAATGGCGGACCATTTCGTTGTATATCTTCAACAAACTAATGAAGTGCACGCATACATCGAGTAAGTTCTCGGTATATTGTTTTGCAACTTCTAGTTCCTTTGAACTGCACTTATTCCCGGATGTTTGATACAGTGGATACGTTGCCAAATTCTCGGATGGAGCGGTGATCCAAAAGGAATCCATAAAAGAGTATGAGCTTCTGGCAAAGCATGGAGGCGGCATTCTCGGTTTTATCTCTTGGTTCAAACAAACGGTAATTTCCATTAGACCGTTTCATTTCTTCGTCTAATTTGCGGCTAATGCAACAATCCTTTCATATTGAACTTGTAGGCTGATTCAGAGTCTATGGACACCGAACTGAGACAAGTCGCTAATGGTTTTGACTATAAGGTCCGTTCATTTGACAACACGTCATCAACGGGTATCGCTTTCGTACCATTGGCAAAGAGCTATCTATGGCCGTAATCGAAAAGTCTACAAATTGTTTTGTCTCTCGCTATTGGCGAAGGAGGTATCGAGTATTATGGGAGAGTTGAAGCAATTTATGAATTTCTATTCTATATGGTGAAAACCCACCGAATGTCGTATTATTCAAATGTTATCGTTTCCATCCTAAAGAGACTAGAAGGACTCATGAAAATATAGGGCTAGTCGAAATCAAAGAAAGCACCCATTTAGACGTTCCCGATGTCTATATTGCGCTCAACAAAGCACTCCAAATTTTCTATCTACCGTGGGCCTGCTAAACTAATCCAAATCTGAATGGTTGGGATGTCGCTTACGAAGTGCCGCCGCAATGTTAGACCACCTCCCCCAATGAAGAGGATTATGAACCTCACATTAACCTGACACATATGAAGGAGAATTCTTCCAAGAAACATGTCTTCCAAAAAACGTTTAAGAACCATTATACTTCAACCTAGAACATTGAAGTAGACAGCAACTGTGAATCCGACTTTACCCCTCGAGCCGAACAAGAAAAGGTTACTGTTGCGGTATGACCTGTCAATGCTTGACCGACATATAAAGGTGGCCTTCCACATGTTGAGGCCGTTGAACCCGATGAGCATGTCATTCATGATAGTGATGATCATGTTGCATTTATTGATCCCGAAGCATATATAGACGATCAAGATTATTATTAGTTCATGTCAGGTATTCAATTTGTATTATACACACACACACACACACACACACACACACACACACACACACACACACACACACACACACATATATATGTTATAAGTTAATGTTAGGTATTCAACTTTTTACGTTGTACTTGATGATGATACACTTAAGTTATATACATATTATTATTCATGTCGGTATTAATTTTTTTATGTTGTACTAATTTCGTTTACTCTTTGTCATGGCAGGTGTTGAAAGATGGTGGGCGCAGGTAAGGAGCGCTCCAAGGCTCCTTCTTCATCGGCGTGTGGTGGGAGGGGTACTTCCCTTCCACCTGTACCTCTCTGGAGAGCGTTGCCAGGCGAGAGTATGGGGACACCGTGTGCGCTTCTTCGCCGGGGTCGTTGCCCACTGTGGAGAGGAGGTCGGGGAGGACCTGGCCATGGGAGAGGTAGGCAAGCTACTACGCCATCCTCGCCGCCACCCCTAGCTGATTCACCCGAACACAGGACTGCTAGGGTGGACACTGCTCGAGGAGGAGGCTACGCGGACTCGGGTCCACGAGCCTCGGGTCGACGGGTCTTCGACCCACGAGACTCCGGACCAGGCTACGTCCCAGGAGACGTCCGGATGGGGTACCTGGCCGGGTCCTCCTGAGAGGCCGAGTGGCCATGCTGATGGTGGCGGGGACCAGTTTTCTGACAGCGAAGGCGAGGTGGTTGAGGGTGCCACCATCTACCAGGGTGGTAGTACACGGCTCCCGGCCGTGCCGGCGACCATGAGCAAAGGTGGTTGATTTTGTCTAATGGGAGAGGTAAGTGCATTTACTCTTTTTGTACCTTTTGCCATCATGTTTCTTCAAATATCTAATGTGTTGGCCTTGTCATACCGGGCAGGGTTAAGACCACACTCAGGATGTCCGCATGCCCAACATCGTCCTTGGTGTGATTTGCCGGCAAAACTTCCCGGGGTTGTCACGTTGCCCGGTGAGGGTCAGCTTCCACACCTAGGATTGAGCTGGGAGCGCTACTTGGCTGCCCGGCCCCGCCGGAGGAGAGGATCGACGGTGTCTTGTGCCACACGAGGCCGACATGGTGATAATTTTTTGGGTAATATCTCCTTTACACAATTGTCAAATAGCTCATAGATGACATAATAACCTTGCTAGGCTCCAAAATGATCCATTTTACCTAAGTTAGCTCTAAAAGGACCCAAGTTAGCTCTAATATGCTTAGTTAGCTAGGTTTGCTCAATAATGGCATAATTAGCTTACTTACATAAAAATGGCATAACAACCTTGGTAACCTCATAAATGTCATATACTTAGCTTATTTTCCTTCAAAATGATATAATAAGCTTACTTAGCTCCAAAATGATCCATTTTACCTAAGTTAGCTCCAAAATGACGTAAGTTAGCTCTAAGTTAGCTCTAATATGCTTAGTTACCTAGGTTTGCTCAATAATGGCCTATACTTAGCTTACTTATGTAAAAAAAAATGGCATAATATGCTTAGTTAACTCAAAAATGGCATAATTACCTAGGTTAGCTCAATAATGACCTCTACTTAGCTTATTTAGTTCATTTTTGACATAAGTAGCTTACTTAGCTCATAGATGGCATGATAACCTTGCTAAGCTCATAAAATCTTCAAATAGCTAGTTATTGTACTAATGAATGTTGTCTCGTTTGATTACAGACCTTCTATAGGTGCGAGGAGGGATACGAGGAGGTCGTGGCAAAGGTTATCAATGCCGAGTGCAAGCGCCTTAGTACTGAACTTATAACACGAGGCTCTAAAAGTGCAGCTGTCGGAGACTACTACGCCTCAAGTGGTATTATGAAGCCTAAGTCAAGTCATGCAAGCCGTGGAAAGTTTCTCGAAGGAGCAAGACATGACGGTAATTACCAATTCTTAAGGCCTTGTACTTAGTTTCCTTGATTTGATTCATAGGCGTAATGCTCAAGTTTCTCTTTACTAACTTAGGTACCCCGAGATGGTGTGCGGATAAGATGGATTGTTGGGAGGTGTTGGTGGATGAGTGGTGCCTGCACCAATGGCGCGCCTCCACAACAATGCCAAGGACCAAGCGTGCCTAAATGGAAGGTGTGCCACACCATCAAGGCAGCTTAACTTATATCAGTCCCATGAACTGGGTATGTGGTTTGCTTCATGATTCATGCAATTCATTCTTCATGCTAACTTGAGCCCTTTAATTACTAATTTACTCTATTCCTCTCTTTAGGCGCGACATAATAAGGCGGAGGTGCCGAGGTGTACGATCTCTATGCCATGGCCCATACTGCCTGCATAAGAAGGTCAAGGCATTCGAGCAATCTAACCTCGACCATCCAGAGAGCTTCACCAACATCTCCTCGCACAACAAGCTCGTGGAGGTACGGATATGAGGTCAAGGCGAGGAAAGGGAGGACTTTAACCCGAGCTGTGGTCCCATTGATCCAGAGCTGGTGATGATATCCGGTGGTGGGAGGTCCTATGGCTCGATAGCCATTGGAGATGGACTTAAACGTTGTCCTAGCACTCTCCGGAGATCAAGGCGTATGGCCGAGCTCCGCCTCCTGAGATAAGGCCTCGTTAACGGCCAGTCAAGCTCGCCTTCGAGGTTAGTTATACGGACTCAGCTATCTTTCCTCCATTACATTATGTGTGCATCCATCGATGATTACAATGCTAACGAGGAGTGGTGTTGCAGACTGCTCATCAGAGAGAAAGAGAGAGAGAGAGAGAGAGAGAGAGAGAGAGAGAGAGAGAGAGAACCGAGGCGCTCATGCAGGAGAGGGAGCGGGAGTTCGAGGAGAGTACGGCTAGGTTGTTGGAGGAGGAGAGGGCATGTAATCACATGGCTAACCGGCCATGTACGAGCTCCTCGTCAGAAGTTTCTTCTCGCATATTAGCCAAATCATGCATGTAATCTTTGTTTCATTACTAACTAGTATGACTGACTCGTCAAAACCAAATGTGAAGTCATTCGAGAAGACCGGTCAGACCCCTCTGCCGATGCCAGTCATTGCTCCGGGGACCACGGTGAGTTTCATTTGAATGGTCATTAGTTACTAGTCTTAACATTTGAGTGTCATCATACTAACGAGACATTCCAAATGATCTTTGGTGCAGTGTAACTCTAGACAAGCATCGCACGATCCTTCTCTAGGTGGTACTGGCACGAGCAACCACGGTGCTTCACCTCCATAATGACGGTAAGTTATCTCTAGTGTTTTGCTTAACAAATGCATAATGACCTATACTTAGCTTATTTCCTCCAATATGCTTACCATAATGACCTAGACTTAGCTTATTTTCCCCCAAAATGACATAATAAGCTTACCTAGCTCGAAAATGATCCATTTTACCCAAGTTAGCTCCAAAATGACTTATACTTAGCTTTGTTTCCTCCAAAATGACCTAAGTTAGCTCTAATATTCTAAGTTAGCTCTACTATGCTAAGTTACGTAGGTTTGCTCAATAATGACATATACTTAGCTTACTTATGTCAAAAATGGCATAATTAGCTTACTTAGGTAAAAAAAATGGCATAACAACCTTGGTAACCTCATAAATGTCATATACTTAGCTTATTTTCCTCCAAAATGACATAATAAGCTTACTTAGCTCCAAAATGATCCATTTTACCTAAGTTAGCTCCGAAATGACCAAAGTTAGCTCTAATATGCTAAGTTAGCTCTAATATGCTTATTTATCCAGGTTAGCTCAACAATGATCTATACTTAGCTTACTTATGTCAAAAATGGCATAATATGCTTAGTTAACTAAAAAATGGCATCATTACCTAGGTTAGCTCAATAATGAACCATTTAACCTAAGTTAGCTTGAAAATGATCCGTTTTACCTAAGTTAGCTCCAAAATGACCTAAGTTAGCTCTAAGTCGCTCTAATATGCTAAGTTAGCTCTAATATGCTTAGCTACCTAGGTTAGCTCAATAATGACCTATACTTAGCTTACTTATGTCAAAATTGGCATAATATGCTTAGTTAACTCAATAATGACATAATTACCTAGGTTAGCTCCAAAATGATTCATTTTACCTAGGTTAGCTCCAAAATGATCCATTTTACCTATGTTAGCTCCAAAATGATCCATTTTACCTAGGTTAGCTCCAAAATGATCCATTTTACCTAGGTTAGCTCATAAATTATCCATTTTACCTAGGTTAGCTCATAAATGATCCATTTTACCTAAGTTAGCTCATAAATGTCATATACTTCTTCTTCTTCTTTTTCACATCACGGAAGCTTGCGTTGATGGAGTGCTTGTTTACCCTTTCTGTTTTGATTCATGTATCGATGAACAATGTGGAACTTGCTATATGGATGAAACTATTGTAATATGTATGGATGGAACTATGTATGTGGAACTTGCTATGTATGTATGGACGGAACTATGTATGTATGATGAAACTTATGTGTTGGATATCTCATATGTTTGCTGTGAAATTGCCCTGTGAAATATATATATTTGCTGTGAAAATGGGTGGACATAAGAAAAATCAGAATAAAAAGAGGCAATGCAGCTCTTTGCCGCCCCGCTGACGGGCAAATAGGCCACGGCAAAGCAACCTGCAACCTCGGGAGTACTGGGCTGACCCATTTGTCAATTTGCCGTCTGTGGGCGCATTTACAAAGGATGGTGTTTGCCGCCCGTGTGACGGCAAAAGAGCTTGGAGTAGTAATGGGCCGCCGACGCCAGAAGCAGACGACAAAGGGAGGGCACGCTTGTCGTCAATCGCGTAGCGGCAAAGCCTCCCGTTAGCCACCTAATGTGGCTAACATCTATTTTTTGCCGTCCATGTTGTTTGCGTCTGCTTGCCTAGGAAAGCTAATGGCAAACATGTTTGCCATCCGCTATGAGAAAATAGACGGCAAAGAAGGTCTTTACAGTAACTTACAGTGCCGGAAATCTTTGCCGTCTCGGTTGTGGCAAGAAAGACCTTTGTCGTCTTTTTTCGTCCTTTGCCGTCTGCAATGGCGGATGGCAAAGCAAATGATTCTTGTAGTGCACCTCTATCCCAGTTGTGTGTTCGGGATGGTCTTGCAATTGGGAAAAAAATGGTCGCGTCCCTCTGTTACATATCTAGGGTGAACTTGCAATCGAGATAAAATGGGGTGGCCCACCCTCGCTATGCGTGTTTAGGATGGACTTGCACCTATGCCAAAAATGAGTTAGGTATAGTTATGAGTCAAGAATGGACTTGCAAATCGAGCTGATCCATTTTGTCTCAGATGCGATGTGAAGATTTGTGTGCACGACAAACAACTCCACACGAGCTATTAGGTCAGGACAAGCACAAATCTTAAAAGCACATATACATGGACAATAAATAGATGTGACTTGACTGATTCTCATCTAAATGAGAATTAGCAAATCCGTTTCTTTTAAGTGTATGAATTTGAAAAACACTAATTTGGAGAATAAAAGTGACTTTGAAGACAATAGAAAATTGAAAATTTAGAATATTTTTTAAAAATTAGGAATTATACAAAGTATTTGTACACTTCAAAAGAGTTTATTCGCAAAAAGGAGAGTTTATGTACCAAAAACATCCTGAATTAAAATTGGGGAAAAAGAAAATAAAAAAGAGAAGAATAAAAATATTTTTCTTTTAAAAGATAGAAAATTTTAGTACAAAATTTCCTCAGAAAAAGAAGAAAATAGATAGCTCAAAACCATGGCGTGATCGTGAACACATAAACATAAAAAAGCAACAAAAGGAAGGAACAAACAAAGATAGAATTCTTGTAGACATGGGACAAACCCATCCAGAAATAAGATACCAATGTTCCACCGAGCCTCCTCGGAGCTCAGCGATTCTCGGCCGTTGGATCATTTCCCTTGATGCGTTTTCGTCCGTCGGATCGAGATCTGAAGAAGGCTGGGCCGTTGGTGTTGGGGAACGTAGTAATTTCAAAAAATTTCCTACGCACATGCAAGATCATGGTGATGCATAGCAACGAGAGGGGAGTGATGTCCACGCACTCGTGAGACCAGAAGCGGAAGCGTTATGACAACGCTGTTGATGTAGTCGTGACGTCTTCGCGATCCGACCGATCCAAGTACCGAACGACGGCACCTCCGAGTTCAACACACGCTCAGCTCGATGACGATCCCGGACTCCGATCCAGCAAAGTGTCGGGATGAGTTCCACAAGACGACGGCAAGGCGTGGTGACGATGATGATGTTCTATCGGGCAGGGCTTCGCCTAAACTCCTTGATTATATGACCGAGGTGGAATATGGTGGAGGGGGGCACCGCACACGGCTAAGGAACGATCACGTAGATCAACTTGTGTGTTATGGGGTGCCCCCTGCCCCCGTATATAAAGGAGCAAGGGAGGGGGTGGCCGGCCTAGGAGGGGGCGCACCAAGGAGGAGTCCTACTCCCACCGGGAGTAGGATTCCCCCTTCCAAGTAGTAGGAGTAGGAGTCAAGGAAGGGGGAAGAGAAGAGAAGGAAGGAGGGCGCAGCCCCTCCCCCTAGTCCAATTCGGACTAGGCCTTGGGGGGGCACCCAACCTCTCCTCTCTCTTTCCCCTAAAGCCCAATAAGGCCCATATACTCCCCGGCGAATTCCCGTAACTCTCACGTACTCCAAAAACTACCCGAATCACTGGAACCTTTCCGAACTCCAAATATAGTCGTCCAATATATCGATCTTTACGTCTCGACCATTTCGAGACTCCTCGTCATGTCCCCGGTCTCATCCGGGACTCCGAACTCCTTCGGTACATCAAAACTCATAAACTCGTAATATAACTGTCATCAAAACCTTGTTGCATGGGACCCTACGGGTTCGAGAACTATGTAGACATGACCTAGAACTATTCTCGGTCAATAACCAATAGCGGAACCTGGATGCTCATATTGGCTCCTACATATTCTACGAAGATCTTTATCTGTCAAACCGCATAACAACATACGTTGTTCCCTTTGTCATCGGTATGTTACTTGCCCGAGATTCGATCGTCGATATCCAATACCTAGTTCAATCTCGTTACCAGCAAGTCTCTTTACTCACATTTAATGCATCATTCCGTAACTAACTCATTAGCTACATTGCTTGCAAGGCTTATAGTGATGTGCATTACCGAGAGGGCTCAGAGATACCTCTCCGACAATCGGAGTGACAAAACCTAATCTCAAATACGCCAACCCAACATGTACCTTTGGAGACACCTGTAGTACTCCTTTATAATCACCCGATTACGCCAGGACGCTTTGGTAGCACCCAAAGTGTTCCTCCGGTAAACGGGAGTTGCATAATCTCATAGTTACAGGAACATGTATAAGTCATGAAGAAAGCAATAGCAATATACTAAACGATCAAGTGCTAGGCTAACGGAATGGGTCATGTCAATCACATCATTCTCCTAATGATGTGATCCCGTTAATCAAATGACAACACATGTCTATGGTTAGGAAACATAACCATCTTTGATTAATGAGCTAGTCAAGCATAGGCATACTAGTGACGTTATGTTGATCTATGTATTCACACATGTGTTATGTTTCCGGTTAATACAATTCTAGCATGAATAATAAACATTTATCATGATATAAGGAAATAAATAATAACTTTATTATTGCCTCTAGGGCCTATTTCCTTCAGTCTCCCACTTGCACTAGAGTCCTAGTTCACATCATCATGTGATTTAACACCAATATTCATATCTATATATGATTAACACCCATAGTTCACATCGTCATGTGACCAACACCCAAAGGGTTTACTAGAGTCAATAATCTAGTTCACATCGCTATGTGATTAACACCCAAAGAGTACTAAGGTATGATCATGTTTTGCTCGTGAGAGAAGCTTTTCAAGGGTCTGTCACATTTAGATCCGCATGTATTTTGCAAATTTCTATGTCAAGAATGTTTTGCATGGTGCTACCCTAGCTATTTGCTCCCACTTTCAATATGTATCCACATTGAGACTTAGAGTCATCTGGATCAGTGTCAAAACTTTCATCGACGCAACCCTTTACGACGAACCTTTTGTCACTTCCATAATCGAGAAACATATCCTTATTCCACTAAGGATAATTTTGACCGCTGTCCAGTGATCTACTCCTAGATCACTATTGTACTCCCTTGTCAAAATCAGAGCAAGGTATACAATAGGTCTGGTACATAGCATAGCATACTTTATAGAAGCTATGACAGAGGCATAGGGGATGACTTTTATTCTCTTTTCTATTTTCTGCCATGGTCGGGATTTGAGTCTTACTCAATTTCACACCTTTGCAACACAGGCAAGAACCTTTTCTTTGACTGTTCCATTTTGAACTACTTCAAAATCTTGACAAGGTATGTACTTATTGAAAAACTTATCAAGCCGCCTTGATCTATCTCAATAGATCTTGATGCTCAATATGTAAGTAGCTTTACCGAGGTCTTTCTTTAAAGAACTCCTTTCAAATACTCCTTTATGCTTTCCAGAAAAATTCTACATCATTTACGATCAACAATATGTTACTCACACATATTTATCGTAAAGGTGGTAGTGCTCCCACTCACTTTATTGTAAATACAGGCTTCACCGCAAGTCTGTATAAAACTATATGCTTTGATCAACTTATCAAAGCGTATATTCCAACTCCGAGATGCTTGCACCAGTCCATAGATGGATCGCTGGAGCTTGCACATTTTGTTAGCACCTTTAGGATCGACAAAACCTCTTGTTGCATCATATACAACTCTTCTTTAATAAATCCATTAAGGAATGCGGTTTGGTTTATACATTTGCCGATTTCATAAAATGCGCAATTGCTAACATGATTCGGACAGACTTAAGCATAGATACGAGTGAGAAATTCTCATCGTAGTCAACACCTTGAACTTGTCGAAAACCTTTTGACGATTCTAGCTTTGTAGATAGTAACACTATCAGCGTCCGTTCTTCCTCTTGAAGATCCATTTAATCTTAATGTCTCGCGATCATTGGGCAAGTCAATCAAAGTCCATACTTTGTTTTCATACATGGATCTCATCTCGCACCTCATGGCCTCAAGCCATTTTGCCGAATCTGGGCTCACCATCGCTTCCTCATAGTTCGTAGGTTTATCATGGTATAGTAACATGACTTCCGTAACAGGATTATCGTACCACTGGTGCGGACTGCATCTGGAAGACCTACGAGGTTCTCGTAGTAACTTGATCTAAAGTTTCATGATCATCATCATTAGCTTCCTCACTAATTGGTGTAGCAATCATCGGAACTAATTTCTGTGATGAACTACTTTCCAATTCAGGAGAAGGTACAATTACCTTATCAAGCTCTACTTTCCTCCCACTCACTTCTTTCGAGAGAAACTCCTTCTCTAGAAAGGATCCATTTTAGCAACGAATATCTTGCCTTTGGATCTGTGATAGAAGGTGTACCCAACAGTTTCCTTTGGGCATTCTATGAAGACGCACTTCTCCGATTTGGGTTTGAGCTTATCAGGATGAAACTTTTTCACATAAGCATCGCAACCCCAAACTTTAAGAAAGCGACAACTTGGGTTTCTTGCCAAACCACAGCTCATAAGGTGTCATCTCAACGGATTTAGATGGTGCCCTATTTAACGTGAATGCAGCTGTCTCTAATGCATAACCCCAAAACGATATTGGTAAATCGGTAAGAGACATCATTGATCGCACCATATCAAATAAAGTGCGGTTACGATGTTCGGACACACCATAACGTTGTGGTGTTCCAGGTGGCGTGAGCTGTGAAACTATTCCACATTGTTTTAATTGAAAACCAAACTCAGAACTCAAATATTCATCTCCACGATCAGATCGCACAAACTTTATTTTCTTGTTACGATGATTTTCCACTTCACTCTAAAATTCTTTGAACCTTTCAACTATTTCAGACTTATGTTTCATCAAGTAGATATACCCATATCTCGCTCAAATCATCTGTGAAGGTCGAAAATAACGATACCCGCCACGAGCCTTAATACTCATTGGTCTCGCATACATCAAGATGTATTATTTCCAACAAGTTTGTTGCTCGTTCCATTGTTCAAGAACGGAGTTTTAGTCATCTCGCCTAAAGGCACGGTTCGCAAGCATCAAATGATTCATAACCAAGTGATTCCGAAAATCCATCTTTATGGAGTTTCTTCATGCGCTTTTACACCGATATGACTCCAAACAGCAATTACCACAAATAAGTTGCACTATCATTATTAACTTTGCATCTTTTGGCATCAATATTATGAATATGTGTATCACTACGATCGAGATCCAATAAACTATGTTCATTGGGTGTATGACCATTGAAGGTTTTATTCATGTAAACAGAACAATAATTATTCTTTGACTTTAAATGAATAACCGTATTGCAATAAACATGATCAAATCATATTCATGCTCAACGCAAAAGCTAAATAACATTTATTTAGGTTTAACACTAATCCCGAAAGTATAGGGAGTGTGTGATGATGATCATATCAATCTTGGAACTACTTCCAACACTCATCGTCACTTCCCCTTCAACTAGTCTCTGTTTATTCTGTAACTCCTGTTTCGAGTTACTAATCTTAGCAACCGAACAAGTATCAAATACTCAGGGGCTACTATAAACACTAGTAAGGCACACATCAATAACCTGTATATTACATATACCCTTGTTCACTTTGCCATCCTTCTTATCCACCAAATATTCAAGGCATTTCCACTTCCAGTGACCATTTCCTTTGCAGTAGAAAACACTCCGGTTTTCAGGCTTTGGTCCAGCTTTGGACTTCTTCGTGGGAGTGACAACTTGTTTGCCATTCTACTTGAAGTTTCCCTTTCTTTCCCTTTGCCCTTTCTTGAAACTAGTGGTCTTGTCAATCATCAACACTTGATGCTCTTTCTTGATTTCTACCTTCGTTGATTTCAACATCACGAAGAGCTCGGGAATCGTTTTCGTCATCCTTTGCATACTATAGTTCATCACGAAGTTCTAGTAACTTGGTGATGGTGACTGGAGAATTTCATCAATCACTATCTTATCCGGAAGATTAACTCCCACTTGATTCAAGCGATTGTAGTACCTGGACAATCTGAGCACATGCTCACTAGTTGAGCGATTCTCCTCCATCTTTTAGCTATAGAACTTGTTGGAGACTTCATATCTCTCAACTCGGGTATTTGCTTGAAATATTAACTTCAATTCCTGGATCATCTCATATGGTCCATGACGTTCAAAACGTATTTGAAGTCCCAATTCTAAGACGTTAAGCATGGTGCACTAAACTATCAAGTAGTCATCATATTGAGCTAGCCAAACGTTCATAACGCCCATACCGCTTCCCCGCAATAGGTCTGTCACCTAGCTGTGCATTAAGGACATAATTCTTCTGTGCAGCAATGAGGATAAACCTGAGATCACGGATCCAATCCGCATCATTGCTACTAACATCTTTCAACACAACTTTCTCTAGGAACATATCAAAATAAACATATGAAAGCAACAACGCAAGCTATTGATCTACAACATAATTTGCAAAATACTACCAGGACTAAGTTCATGATAAATTTAAGTTCAATTAATCATATTACTTAAGAACTCCCACTTAGACAGACATCTCTCTAGTCATCTAAGTGATCACGTGATCCAAATCAACTAAACCATGTCCGATCATCACGTGAGATGGAGTAGTTTTCAATGGTGAACATCACTATGTTGATCATATCTACTATATGATTCACGCTTGACCTTTCGGTCTCCGTGTTCCGAGGCCATATCTCGTATATGCTAGGCTCGGCCAAGTTTAACTCGAGTATTCCGCGTGTGCAACTGCTTTTGCACCCGTTGTATTTGAACGTAGAGCCTATCACACCCGATCATCACTTGGTGTCTCAAAGACGAAGAACTTTCACAACAGTACATACTCAGGGAGAACACTTCTTGATAATTTAGTGAGAGATCATCTTAAAATGCTACCGTCAATCAAAGCAAGATAAGATGCATAAAGGATAAACATCACATGCAATCAATATAAGTGATATGATATGGCCATCATCATCTTGTGCTTGTGATCTTAATCTCCAAGCACCGTCGTGATCACCATCGCCACCGGGCGCGACACCTTGATCTCCATCGAAGCATCGTTGTCGTTACGCCATCTATTGCTTTTACGACTATTGCTACCGCTTAGTGATAAAGTAAAGCAATTACAGTGCGTTTGCATTTCATACAATAAAGCGATAACCATATGGCTCCTGCCAGTTGCCGATAACTTCGGTTACAAAACATGATCATCTCATACAATAAAATATAGCATCACGACTTGACCATATCACATCACAACATGCCCTGCAAAAACAAGTTAGACGTCCTCTACTTTGTTGTTGCAAATTTTACGTGGCTGCTACGGGCTGAGCAAGAGCCGTTCTTACCTACGCATCAAAACCACAACGATAGTTTGTCAAGTTAGTGCTGTTTTAACCTTCGCAAGGACCGGGCGTAGTCACACTCGGTTCAACTGAAGTTGGAGAAACTGACACCCGCCAGCCACCTGTGTGCTAAGCACGTTGGTAGAACCAGTCTCGCGTATGCGTACGCGTAATGTCGGTCCAGGCCGCTTCATCCAACAATACCGCCGAACCAAAGTATGACATGTTGGTAAGCAGTATGACTTGTATCGCCCACAACTCACTTGTGTTCTACTCGTGCATATAACATCTACGCATAAAACCTGGCTCGGATGCCACTGTTGGGGAACGTAGTAATTTCAAAAATTTCCTACGCACACGCAAGATCATGGTGATGCATAGCAACGAGAGGGGAGAGTGATGTCCACGCACTCGTGAGACCGTAAGTGGAAGCGTTATGACAACGCGGTTGATGTAGTCGCACGCCTTCGCGATCCGACCGATCCAAGTACCGAACGCACGGCACCTCCGAGTTCAGCACACGCTCAGCTCGATGACGATCCCCGGACTCCGATCCAGCAAAGTGTCGGGATGAGTTCCACAAGACGACGGGCAGGACGATGATGATGTTCTATCAAGCAGGCTTCGCTTAAACTCCACGACGATATGACCGAGGTGGAATATGGTGGAGGGGGCACCTGACACGGCCAAGGAACCATCACGTAGATCAACTTGTGTGTTATGGGGTGCCCCCTGCCTCAGATATAAAGGAGCAAGGAGGGGTGGCCGCCCAGGAGGGGCGCACCAAGAGGAGGAGTCCTACTCCCACCGGAGTAGGATTCCCCTTCCAAGTAGTAGGAGTATGAGTCAAGGAAAGGGGAAGAGAAGAGAAGGAAGGAGGGGCGCAGCCCTCCCCTAGTCCACCCGGACTAGGCCTTGGGGGGGCGCCCAACCTCTCCTCTCTCTTTCCCCTAAAGCCCAATAAGGCCCATATACTCCCCGGCGAATTCCCGTAACTCTCACGTACTCCAAAAACTACCCGAATCACTCGGAACCTTTCCGAACTCCGAATATAGTCGTCCAATATATCGATCTTTACGTCTCGACCATTTCGAGACTCCTCGTCATGTCCCCGATCTCATCCGGGACTCCGAACTCCTTCGGTACATCAAAACTCATAAACTCGTAATATAACTGTCATCAAAACCTTGTTGCATGCGGACCCTACGGGTTCGAGAACTATGTAGACATGACCTAGAACTATTCTCGGTCAATAACCAATAGCAGAACCTGGATGCTCATATTGGCTCCTACATATTCTACGAAGATCTTTATCGGTCAAACCGCATAACAACATACGTTGTTCCCTTTGTCATCGGTATGTTACTTGCCCGAGATTCGATCGTCGGTATCCAATACCTAGTTCAATCTCGTTACCGCAAGTCTCTTTACTCGTTACGCAATGCATCATTCCGTAACTAACTCATTAGCTACATTGCTTGCAAGGCTTATAGTGATGTGCATTACCGAGAGGGCCCAGAGATACCTCTCCGATAATCGGAGTGACAAAACCTAATCTCGAAATACGCCAACCCAACATGTACCTTTGGAGACACCTGTAGTACTCCTTTATAATCACCCAGTTACGTTGTGACGTTTGGTAGCACCAAAGTGTTCCTCCGTAAACGGAGTTGCATAATCTCATAGTTACAGGAACATGTATAAGTCATGAAGAAAGCAATAGCAATATACTAAACGATCAAGTGCTAGGCTAACGGAATGGGTCATGTCAATCACATCATTCTCCTAATGATGTGATCCCGTTAATCAAATGACAACACATGTCTATGGTTAGGAAACATAACCATCTTTGATTAATGAGCTAGTCAAGCATAGGCATACTAGTGACGTTATGTTGATCTATGTATTCACACATGTGTTATGTTTCCGGTTAATACAATTCTAGCATGAATAATAGACATTTATCATGATATAAGGAAATAAATAATAACTTTATTATTGCCTCTAGGGCATATTTCCTTCAGTTGGACCTGGGATGAGCACTGCTAGAATGGACAGTTACTACATGTTACTGCCTCAGTGCGCTGCCTTTTACTCCGTTTTTTCGGTCTGACGTCGCTGGCGTGTGGGTCCGCTCGCTGATGGGCCACGTTTGTCAGCGACCGTGGCTTGGATATGGCCCGGTCGTCTCGTCACAAGACCGGGCGTGGTAAAGATCTTGTGCCACCGCATGTAATATCCTGCCTCGCCGAGGGTACGCCGGTAATTTCGCGTCCTGTGCCTCGTGCGTGTCGTGGCGGTGGTTCGCCCAAAGGCGGCTATGGGGTGGGAAGGGCAGCTCCTTGCCCTTTCGTGCTCATTCATCCCCTTCCTCTCCTTCCCTCACGGATCTCGCCGACGCTCCTCCTCTCGATCCGACTCGGTTCTTGGTGCTTTCCTCTACCGCCGCTTCATTTGTGTTGCCCTTCTCCTCTCCTCCTCGTTCCCCTTCCCCCTCCCCCCGATCCGAATCCTCCCCTGAAACCCAATCCATGGCGCCGCCCAGCTCGCTACCCTCGGCCTCCTCACGCCGCCACGGCTCGTCCTCCTCGACTTCCCCCTTGTGCGTCTCCTCCTCCTCTCCTCTGTGCCACGCCGGTTTCCGATCCCGCGCCTCCAATCCCTGATTCGTGACGCTGCCGGAGCGCCCTTCGGTGGAGAGAAGGCCCAGGGAGACATCGGCCCCCAATCCCACGCCTCGATCCTCGCTTGCACGCATTGAGCGCCCTTCAAGACCGAGGAGGCGCAGCACGACAAGGCCGCCGGCGTCGTGCTCCCTGGCACGACACGACCGCCGCTGACGTCGGTTCTCCAAGCACATCCACTCCGACGATGCCCAGGTGATCCATTCTCTTGCCTAGAGATGTCGGTCTATCTTCTCTTTCGGTTCTAGGTTTTCGTGTTTACATTGATTTTGTGTCGGATTTATCATTGCAGGTCCTCTGTAGTTATTGTTTGTTCCGTCTGTTGAAGCTTCGGCCACCTTGCCCGCTGCCATGTCGAGAGGTTGCAAGGTTCTTGGGTTGTGAGCTCTTCCTTTTCCTTCTGTTCAGCGAGCTATTAGTTGTTATGTGCAGCTCGGTAGCTTTTTGGATGTGTTGACTGCCCGAATCTTTTTCTTGGATGCATTTGCTGCTCGATCCACGGATCTGATCGGATTCCTTTGGATGGATTAGGTGCTCGGTTACATTTGGATCCTGGTATTTGTTGTTGCTTTGCAGGAGACTAGGCCTCGTGCCTATATCCGGGGTAGATTTTGTTGCCTTTCTTAATTTTTCTTCCTTGGATGCATTAGGTGCTCGGATATTGTTGTTGTTGTGTAGGAGATTATTGTGGTCTGCCTAGATTCCTATGTTTTTGTTACCTTTTTTATTTTGTCTGCTGCCTGATTTGTCCTTATGGTGACAAGGGAATGGAAAGGTTTGGCAGTGGCTCGCTAAATTACTTACCTTGAACATGATAATAAATATAATATGTTTGTAGTTGTTGGTAATTAATTTCACCCACGTAATAATCCATTTTCCTAAAGCTAATTGTTTTATCTTCCATATCGTTGGTGTGTGACAGGTTCAGATGGCATGGACGAGTACTCATTTATTCATGGAGCTAGCGCAGATCATCCTTTTTTGATAGAGGGATTTGGGCATCAATCCTTGGCCTTGCTCCTGATTATGTATCGGAAGTGGGAGTGCTAATTATGCATTGGATGTATACTTTGCCTACGAAGCTTAGTGGAACTGCTCAAATTTACCTCAATTATAGTTACAAGGTTATATTCTTCTTCACACATATATGCTCTTTTTTTATGCACTCTTGTTTCATTTATGGATTTGGTGTAGCCTCAAGTATGTAAATCCAAAAGGTATATAATTAGTACAGGATTAAGCACAGATTATTGAGAGCTGATGCTGAACAATGCACTTGAACTTTGAGCGATATGTTAGCCATTGTTCAATTCACATATTTATGTGCTTAGGATTAGGAGGATATATATGAACCCAACTTCGACACAGGTTTTGCATTGGCTGCATAGGCCGTTGCCCCGTTCATTAAGTTTTCTATCCATCTTACTCACATTGTTGGTTGTGGTTGCCATCATCATTATATTACATGTTCTTCATTTCCTTCTGTTGTGCCACCCTGCATTCTTAACTATATGGTCTTTATGGAAATCATAGGTTCATGAAAAAGGCTATCTCATTGCAGGAGACATGTTCAGAAAAAAATTGTTGAAGGATAAACTCTTCTTGCCCCAACTACAACAAGAGGAGATAGCTCAAGGTAGGTGTGTTCCACCTGGGTGATACTAATTCAGGTGGAATTTTCTTACCCACACAATTCTTAAATTCAAAGAATTTTCAAGCTAATGTTGCTAATCTCTGTTGTGTGATGTATGCTTGTTTGATTATTACTGCCTATTGCGCTTGATCTGGTTCATTTGATCTATTACTCATTTTGTTTATTTATTGTCTTATCACATGGCTAATTTGTTGTTTCGGGCTGCCGTGTGTTTTTAGGTTACTAGCGGTTATTGGCTGCTAGGACCAGTTGTCACTATTATCCGGTTGCTAGAGCTATGCAGCTTGATGGGTATATTGCATGTTACGAGCTAATGCCATGTAGGTGGATATGTCGTGTTAGATGTAAAATCTATGAAAGATGCTTATGGTAATATTTTCTGGCAAGTCCTTCAGTTAGGTCTGAATCATGGACTTTTTGTGTCTTCCTTTTGGTTATTGATGATGTTTGCCTCATTCTCCAAATTTGACCAAGCTATTGTTTACAAGCCTCGATGAGTTGATTTCCTCTAAGTTAGATGTACTGATGAGGTGCTTTTGACGAGGACTGAAACAGTGGTGATTGTTTTCAAATCGCAATATTTCAAGGTGAAATTCAGTACATACATGGCTCGGATTTCTTTTTGTTCATGATGGCCAACTGTAGGTTTTTGTTTTTCCACGACAACCATAAATATTCTGAGGTAGTTCCCATGGTTTTCCACCTGCTTTGTGGTTGGAAAGTATCATAATTGATTGCTTGCCGAGGAAATGTGTTGCTGATATTAGTTATGACTTGTGTGGTAAATTAAATCTGAAAAATTCATGTGAAGTTGGCAGTGAAACCTCCCAAAAACTATAAAGTTGAACAAATATAGCAACATAAATGCGTTCTTTTTATGGGTATCAGAGTGTCATGCGTAGTGCATATTGTAGATTATGGCGTAAAGTAGAGAAATGTGGTGATGTTTTGATTATCAAGGTTGTATGGTGTATTATTATTTTTGCTAAAACTGCTTCTACTGTGTAGTTCGTCTAATCAGATTTGTAGGGACATAAAAACATAGATTGATATGCGATATTGTACTGATTACAAAAACATCATCAGCATGGCAGACTGTCATGCTGAGTTACCCCCCCCCCCCCCCCCACACACACACATTCTTTTGATTTAACCCCTGGAATCCCATTGTTGTTTGTGTATATTATGTACACTCATATCTTTTTTTATTTTCATGTTAGTTGATATGTCATGCTGTACTTATTACAAGAAAACATCAGCATGGTAGACTATCATGAGAAATATAAGATAAAAGATAGTTTGTTAGTTCTCTCCGATTGCACATGGATAGTTTGATTTTGAGGTGCACGTGTAGTTTCAGTTATGATATAATTTTGGTTGACCAAGAATTAGTTCGAAGCACTAGTGCGTGCTCAGTTCAGTTAAAAACATGATGCGATGTTCCCGTTGTCCCTAAACATTTGCTAATCCCACTCTCTGTTACATTTCCTGCTCTTCAATTTGTGTAGATTCAAGTTTATTATGTATCATTATATGGGTGTAACTGAAAATACTTGCACACTTTTTCTTTTTCTCTAAGCAAGGGCCAAGGAGCGACGACCCTACATACATCAGTGATGATTAAGGTATGGCTTATTGCTTAAGTAGACAAATTAAAACTAATCAGCCCATCCGGCCGTCCTTCCTCATTCGGATTAGTTTTAATTTGCTTGCTTGGTTCGGTTTGCTTTCTAATTGCAGGTCTAATTGATATATAAGACATGTTTAGAACCTGTGGTATAGTGTGCTCAATATAGGCATGAGACTATAAAGCAGAATAAGTTCCCATGTTTATTTTTGTTTTTTTGAAAGCAGATTAATACCTCTCTTTCTATCTCCACATATATCTGTAGTCGATGTTCAACAATGCGATTCTAAAACCCAAGAAGTGTTATGTAGTCCTTACCACGAACAATGTAGCATCCCGGCTTTAGATGGATTTCTTTCTCTTTGAAATCTGGGACCCAATCCGCTGTTAGGGGCCGGTCAATGTAGTCAAGTAGTTGCCTGTGCTTTTTGCAGAGGCACTGGCCTGTACAAGTTAGTTGGAAAGAGATGATCATGGAGTAATAAAACTTGGTTATGATGAAATATCAGTAATATGGTTACCATGTTTGTTGTAGATGACATGGTTTTGCATCGTGTAGGCAGCCTCAACATCAGTGCGCAGTGCATAGCTTTCTTGTTTGACCGTGAGTCCCTGCAGATAAGCAACAACAGGTTGAATTGATTTGAGCGTTTGTGTTCATGCTGGAATGGCCAGACGAAAAAAAACATTCAGTTTTTCTTGTATGCACTTAGCAGTATGTGCCAAACGACCATAGTCATACATATTTTCACATTTTAAGAAGCATCTAGCATCGAGAGCATTACCTACTCGACCAAATTGTTGGGATTGCTGTGTAGGTGATCGCAACATCCACTACTTTGATGAGTTTAGCACCTACTGCCTTTATGGAAATAAAGTGAAATTAAACAATGACAATCGCAAGAATCATGCAAGCTAATTAAAGGCAGTAAAACACCTAACTGCTATTATGTGTGCCACATGACAAAGACTTTTGCAACCCCTGGAAAAAAAATGGTGAGCATCAAAAATTTCTTTAGTTTATTTGGATCCATCCTAAACCTTCTGTGCAGCTACATTTTCTTTTCCAGTGACCACACATTATGCCAGTTACCTTTCCATCTCGGTATCTGACTACGACATGCGATGTAACAATTAGATTAACCTGGGTCCATAAATAAATGGCATCTGACTGTGACATGCTCTGTACATAATCAAAAAGCACCAAGTCGAGTTTGCTTCTCCCTTCCTTTTGGTGGTCAGGATGTGAGGTTGGAATAAAAGAGGAAAAGGGAACTACACTAAATGAATAATTTCATCCTGGTGATAGGCTGTGCCTGACAAGCTCAAATAATGCACCAGCACCTAATTGTTAGTTCGTAAGTCTTTTTGTTTCAGCACAAGGCCAATTTACTCAGTAGAGCAACATGTTTTAAACATCCTTCTTTCCGAGTCCAGTTTGATTTTCATCTTACAGTAGCTTGATTTAGTTTGATCAACATAACATAAACTTATTGTTCCCTGCTTTACAAATCAATGCAATAACTTGTGAGATTAGCCTTTGTCCCCCAATTATTTGAACCTTTTCTTTCCTCTGCAGGAAGATGACTATGTAATACGATTCCTCATTCCCACATCTTTGCCCTCATGCTGCAAGCTCTCAAGTTGCCCTGCGACTTACCATCACAAGACATATCCGGCAATGAGTCTCGTGGTGACGGTTACTTTCAATTCATCGTTGCAGTTGATCGATGGTTTGCTTGTTCCAACCTCGATATTTTGTGTGATCTCAAAGAACTGTGATGAAGCAGAAGACAGTGCTGCTATGGCAGCCATTAGGTTTATGGAGGATGTATGTGGCAAGGAAATCAGGGATTATCACTACATCCATGTTAAAAGGCTGGAAAATAAGGTGACACATCTGGTAAGGTTGCTGGTTGCAGCAAACAAGACAATAAAGAAGGCACGCAGAGGATGGTACTATGTCCGTCAGATACATGAGCTCAGATTCTAACCAGATACAGAATACGACAGCTGCTCGGCGCATAAGAGGGCGGGACAGCACCAAAAGGGCTATGAAAACGGCACTCGCAAGCACGGGAAAGTTGGCAAAAAGGCTACGTTATATTGGCATGAAACCGGAGCAGCGCCTAGAGACCACGGATAGTATCTGGTGAGCTTTGGTCAGCGCATCGTACCCAGCATGTTTACTGATCATTGCCTTTGCCCTTTTGATGTTCTTTTGAACAAAAAATACACATCCTATGGATTCCTGCTATTATCGTCAAGTGTACTTTCTGTTATTATCGTGAAGTGTGCTTTCTATGATTGTATACTGTTTGGTGACTTCCCGTTTTGTGCACGTGAATGATCTTTGTTTCCAACTGGTTCTTCGGTGATTCTTCCTGTTATTTATGAATCTCCTTTAATTTTTTGATATGGCTTCATTTCATTTTTGTTTTAGCTTTAGCTTACTTACAGTTATTGATTTTACAGTCAGCTTATGGCATCGATAAATCATGCTTTGTTTAGCTTACAACAACTTGACATTAACCCTCTTGGCTCACATACACAAAGTGTAACATTTGTCTATACTTTGTGATGCAATAGCTTCATGGGTGGGTGTTTCTCAGGTTGCAACGTTAAGTGAGTACCAATATTTTTAGTTACATTCTGTCTGACATCTATTTATAGCTCCAGTTCATTCAGACGTTGTTAGTCCCATTTAGATACATGGTGGTAATATCATGCTTTCATTGCCCTTTTTATTGTCCGAATAGCAATTGAGTTACTAATAACTTAACATTACACGTTTGACCAAAACGTTCGGATAGGCACCCTCGCGTCAAGGCGCGTTGCCGATTTAGTATATAGTAGACAAGCACTCAAAGCTGATTCTTCTAGTCTTGACTTGAAAAAAAAGAGCCCACGGAGCCCATATATAGACAAAACCATGTAGACACAAGGACAAGAGGCGGGCGACACATCGGTGCGGGAACACACAAAGCACGCAACGATCAACCAACATGCACAAATATTACAGAACCCGATCGTGTGATTGAAGACTTATATGTGACATAGTTAAATTTTATCTAAACGTGAACTAGCAAATCCGTTAGTTAGTCGTAACGAACGGTACAATTTTTTAGAGGAAAGTCGTTCAGCCAAATCTCCTTGTCCAAACACCCCCTGAGTGAGTGCTTCGGAGCAACTCCAATGGGGCGATCCATTTCGTCCGCCGCTGTCTGTTTGGATCGGTATGGACAAAAACAAGGCCCACCGCGCCGACCCAAATTCACATTGTGTCCGTTTCGCGGCGACGCATTTGCGGCCCAAATGCGTCGGCGCGGACGCGGAACAGACGTCACGCACGCCTTCTCGGTGTCCGCCGTGTCCCCACCTGGCGGTCGTCCAATTGCCCGCGGCCAACTTGGTCATCTTAATTTATGACCTCGGGCCCACACATCAGCGATGGCGGTCGTCTTTTTTTAAGCCGACCGTGCGATGGGGCCGTCCACATCCGCTTCCCCGTCCACATCTAGTACTCTCTGCTCCCCCGTCGTCGGCAAACCCTAGCCACCCAGCGAAGCCAGATGGCGCTCTTCTCCGACTCGGCAGCAACAAGGCCAAGGGCAAGGCCCCCGCCATCTCTTTCCCCTCGGAGTTCCTCCCGCTGCCGGCGCCTCGCCGGGCAGAGGTAGCGTCAACGATGGCACCAAAGTGAGTGGCACTTTTCGCAACACCGCGATGCCTCTCCCGTACTCTCGACGCCACCTCGCCAGACGACCGCACTGGATCCGAAGAGGATCCCAGCCGGAGGCGCCATGTCGGGCGAGGGCGCACGCGAGGAGGCGCGGCGGCTGGCGCCCCGACGCCGAGCAGCGCCCGCGACCCTACCTACGCAACCGACTTCGCCTAACCGGGAGAGATGGTTCGCTTTTGAGCATGAGGAGGCGAGGCGACGCGCGTCATGAGGTCGACCGCAGCTGCGGCCGCCGCCCCGCCGTTGTTCGCGAGGAGGACCAGCGACGGAGGACGCTTACCAGCGGCCCTTTGCGGCGGCTCACCGGGAGAGCGAGGGAGGACGAGCGACGCAGGCGGAGGCGGTCGAGCAAGAGGAGAGACGGCGTCTGGGCGGCCATGGCATGTGCCATTGCTTCTCTCGGGCCGGGCGGGCGATCGCGTCTGCCGCTGGTGGCCTGTCGTCCCCTCTCCGCCGCGGCGTCAAAGCCAAGCCGGAGCCGGAGCCGTCCCCCATCGAGCGCTACTCCTGGACGGGAGTAGTGTGCGAGTGGGTCCGCGCGCCACCGGTCTGGGTGGGGGCGACGCCGGCACAGGAGGCGGCGTACCCTCGAGACGTGGCGCCAGCGACGGCTGGCCAAGGAGCGTCGCGACGGCGAGTACCTTGAGATGCTCGAGCGCGATCTCGAGGACGCAGCAGCGAGGCCGAGGAGGAGGCGCTTAGGCCACGGCAAAGACAAAGCATCAGATAGCTCCCCCAAAGACTGCACGCCAAGGGCGGCACAATGCCCACGGCCGACATCGCCGCCGCAAAGACGGCTGGCGTTCCCCTAGGCCGGCCCTGCGCCGACGCTCATCTACCTCACCGACCCCGAGGACGACGACGACGACGCCTAGGGCAGCGCGCCGCCTCGTAGTTTAGTTTGTTTTTAGTTTTCTTTAATGCTAATGTCGACGCATGGACTCTCGCCGGCCTTCCTGGCCGGCTTTAATGTTTAATTAATGTTGTTTTTATTTTAAATATTCATGCACTTTTTTTCTCGCTACCGTCCGAAATGGGTCGGGCAATAGGTGTAAGGTTACGCTTGTACCAACGCAACCAAAAGAGCGATCGATGAAAGAGACCAGACAAAGATATTATATGGCAATGCAGCGGCGTTGGCCGACCCAAACGCTGAAGCGGACGTCCAGATTCTGCTCAAATTGACCCAAAAAGATAAAAAGCAGACAAAATCGCCGTCCGTTTGGGTCGGCCGTTGGAGTTGCTCTCACACATTCTCTTCGTTTCAAAATGTTGTGCATGTGAAAGTCAATCACATGTTATGAATTTTTTTTATATTGGAGGAAGTTTGAGGCGTGCATCCGCGACGGTGACACGTCACGTGGCCACCGTCCGTCCGCCTGCAGGTGGGCCCCCTCCTCCACGTCCTTCCAGAAACATCCACACCACTCGCCACTGTCTCTCCTTCCTTCCCCACTCCACTCCACCCCATCCGTGATACACGCGCGTCACAGCACTCACTCCGGACCGCAATACCGTCGCCGAATCTCGCACGCCGTCGACGTCCATGGCGTCCACACCCTCCGCCGCCGTCCACCGCGCCGCGCCGCGGGCCGGCGAAATCTGCCGCCTTTGTCAGCGTTCCCGGGGGACGGCCCCGTGGGCGGCGGCCGGTGCTGGCGGCGGCGCTGGGCGACATGGACATGCGCCCGGCCATCGACGAGAACCCCGAGGGCGTGCTCTCCGGCGAGTGGCCCGGCAACTTCTCCCTCGCCAGCTACGACGACCTCCGCTAGTACCTCGAGTCCCAGATCGTCTCCACCGACAAGGTCCGCCGCTCGCTCGCTCGCCTTCTTGCCAGATGCGTTCTTTTCGCTTTCTCTCTCTAGATCTGATGGTTTTCCGGCGGTTCCGTCACGACTGCGTCGAATTGAATCTGGTTCGGTTGGTCTGCTGCAGATGAGCCCCACGGCGAAGCTCGGGGAGGTGATGTCGCGCCCGGTGGAGGTGGCCACGCCGGACCAGAGGCTGGCCGAGATCGACGCCCTCTTCGCCACCCAGTCCGGCCTCCCCGTCGTCGACGGCGAGGGCAGGTGCATCGGGGTCGTTTCCAAGAAGGACAAGGCCAGGGCATCCAATGGGGTGAGCCGGTGCTCTTCAACCAATTGTATCTCCAATCATCAATTGTAGGCATATGTCTAATCTGAAAGAGGATGTGGGGAATTGTAGGAGTATGTCAAATTCAGTTGTATGCTCCACTGACTGTTAGGTTTGCAGTATCACTAGCTGAATTTTCAGGTTATGTGGAATGCTGAATCACAAAATATAACCAAATTAAGGCAAACAATAACACGCTGAATTCCCCTGAGGGTCGTATCTGAATATTCAGGGATTAGATTAGAATGTCATGAACTTCAAAGAATAACCTCGAATGCTCATAACGTTTAGGGGTGGAAAGAAAATGGTGCCTGCTGAAGCGCAACCGGTAACTAAAAGAATCTGACCAGTAACATGCCCAAGTCCTAAATGTGGCACCCCAATATTCAGGGGTTGAATTAGATGGTATAAACTTTGATTAATAACCTCAAGTGCAGAGAACATCTACCCTGAATTTTGCATCTAACATGCTGAATATTACTGATATCAATTTTCCAGCAGTTACCTATATATCAATCAGCCTGCAAGTGAGGGACAACAGTAGTTCATTGCCCATAGAAAATTGTATCTCAAATTTTCTTTTACAGGGTAAAGAAAATAAATACAACCTAAGCAGTAAAAATTTGAGATACTTCTGTTTTCTAAATACATTATTTTAGTCCAGGATCTATTTAATTTTAGGTGTGATATGTGTGTTAGAAACATCCCTAATAAAGGCCCCTACTGAAAACTCTCACCTTGCTTAGTGCATAGACCATTCTACTGCGGTGTTCTAGCATGGTTCTATTTCCATGTCGAATAAATTTTGCAATAATCTTCAGTTTGGCTCGATATGACCAGGACATGTGCACACAATTGTACTAGAGAATAATGTTGGGTTTTCTTTTGTAAAGTTCGTGAGATTCAGTCTATAAGGGTTTCTGATGATGCTGATCCGTCCTGCTCTTATAATGCAGTTGGACTCAACTGTTGGAGAAGTCATGTCCTCACCTGCTGTAACTCTGACTCTGGAGAAGACCGTCTTGGGTAACTTTTGCTTCCTCTCTACCCTACAGCCTACTGCTCTACAACATATAGTTAATAGAAACACAAAGTGCTTCTGGTAAGATGTGCTAATGTGTTTCTTTTCTGTAACTGCGTGTATGAGCAGAAGCTGCTGCATTGATGCTCAAGCATAAAGTTCACAGGATACCCGTTGTGAATGAACAGCAGCAAGTGATCGGTAAGAATTTAAAAATCCCTTCGGTTGCCATTTCTGAAAAATTAAGTAGATGTAGCCATTTACTTGGTATAGTTCATCTAGGTTGTCATAAATGCTACGGGATGCAATGTAATTTTGTAAAAAAAAGGGTTTGCCGCCATGTAGGACCATTGCTTGTAGCTGTTTGCATTACGATACTCGGGTAAAGAGATAACTGTGGTGAAAATGCTTGGGCTCTTGCTGGTTGGATGGAAACTGATAGGTCTTCAGTGATGCTCTTATGAACAATGCTTTTTTTTAATTTAATCTTTATCGAGACTCATATTTCCAGAACATTGTACTACCAGTATAATGTACCTTCCCAGGATTCCACCAAAAACAAGCCAAAACCTGCCATGCCCGCGTACACATCAAGTTCCCCTGTTATCTGGCTGAATTCCAGCGATTCTCAGTTCACCGGAACCTAGTCTAATGAGAACAACCTAGTCTGAGTTGCAGATGCATAAAAAATCCCAATGACTGCAGAAGACTGCACACACATTACTTGCCTAATGAGAACAAGGATCACTGTTTTCACTTAACTAGGTAGAATCCTTCCATTATAACTGCATAAACATAGTCGTCCTATCCAGAACAAGAACACTGTTCACATACATAACCATGTTTATTTCTGACAAGCAGGGATCGTCACGCGGACGGACGTGTTCCAGGCTTTGGAGGCCAGCAAGGCATAAGAAGATGCTGCATCCTGAGTCCTCACTGTACATTTCTGGCGGCAGCAGCCTATTTAGCCTACGGGCGTGCCGCTGGTGTACAGTGATAACCCTAGCGGTGTGATATGTACATGCCAAGGCCTTCCTATAAGCGTGCTCTTGGGGTGTATGAGTCGCGCCATGTGTTGTTGGACCTGTGTGACCTTGAATAGCTGTTCTGGCATGGGTGTGTTTGCTCTCTTTTGTGATGAAATTGTGAGTATTTGTGCAGTTGAGAACTTTGCTTTGGTTGCAGCTGATCTGCTATCTCTCTTCTGTGTTGTTGAACTTTGATCATTTTAGCATGTATATATGGTTTTGTTTTGAGATACATGTGGGAAGCTGTCCATGTGGAAACTATATTTATCTGCCTCTTACATTATCCATGTGACCATGTGATTTGCCAGAAATTTTGAGCTGTAAATTAGAGCGTGAGAACCAGAAAAGACATAAAAAGTAGGATGGTGCAAAATGGGATGAATTTGAGGCAGTTCAGCAACTACCCATTACAAACTCCGTTGGAAGGATCTGGATTTGAAATTTTTGGCATGGTAGATGAACATTGTGTAGCTTCTCATCAGCAAGCACCAAGGGTCTGAGAGAGTAAAGCATCTCTTTCTGAAGAAGAGAATAAAACATCTTATGCCACCGCTCCCCCAAGATGAGATTTAGGGTAATATACGAGCAGTTCCGAGGCCGTGGCCATGCCGCCGCTTCTTCCTCCCGCTGACTGCTCGCCTGCTTCCCGAAGCTCCCGCCGTCTCCACCATCACAGAGGCAGTACATCGATGGCGGGCGGCGGAATTGGGGAACGAGGGTGGCCTAGATAACCGACTGGCACACCCACAAAAAGATCTAGATTGGGAGCTTCCATTCTGCCGAGCAGGCGGCATAGGCATATGACATCATGTCCGTCAGCCTGCATGGCACCGACAACCATTGGAACTTTGAATTTGGAGAGGTGCCCCGGTTGGATCCCGTCGGTCCGCAGATGGTCCCCGTGTGGGGGAGGAGGGAGGATCGGGAGGCTCGGGAACGCATCACGGCGAAAAGCCGACGACTAGGCGTACATGCGGAGCTCTACCGCCGCTACCCGAGTAAGTCGTGGCGGAGTGCCGCTTGTACGAGCAGCTAGCGGCGGGGGAAGGTCGTAATCGTTACTGCCTAGGGACGAAAAGACGGTGGTGGCGGCGACGACGATGGCGGCGGCCAAGGCCTCGAGCCCATGATCGGTGGGCTTACCAGGGGCGATTGGAGGAAGCTCGGCGAAGAGACGGATAGCGATTAATTATGTATGTTTTGATTAGTTTAGTCTAAATTTCGGTTAATGTTAATGAAAAATACTATGAATCGGCACCGAATTTTGTCTTAGTAGGTTTTGTAAGTAGTTGTTTGAATCAAATTAGAGGAGTAAAAATATTTCACTAAAGGATACTCGGCTGTTTACTCCTCTAAATTTTAGGGGATCGGCTAGAGTTGCTCTTAGAGAGGAGGATATAATGTTGCTTCAGAAATGTCTGTCCATAGCGAATGTATCATGCTAGACATGATTAAGAGGGACAGAAATTGGAAACAAAACAGGGGACCTGGGAGGATACAATGTTGTTTTATGCCGTTAACAATAGTCGGTCATCGTTGAGCTTATGTAAGTGCTAAAAGTAGATGGAGATTCTTAAGGGAACATAGGCCGGAAAATTGAACTGCAGATAATGCTGTTCTACACCCCGGTGTAGGTTGCCTCTGAAATTCGTTAGCATCTGATGCTGGCTACCATTCTCTGTTCCTCGCAGGTCTTGCCGATCGTTCGGCGGCAAGATGCATCTCCGTTTGGTATGGGCCACAGCACCTCCACTCAGGGTATGGATCTAAAACCACTTGAATTTTCTATCGCAGGAGTATTATTGAAAAGTTATGTACAGGTACGAAGGCACAAAAAAAGGAACAATTAGAATTAGTGGAATGCCCCTGTTATCTGAATTGCGCTACATAGTTATTCCTATCCATATAACAATTTCGTTGTGGTTGTCGAAAAAATGTGGCACACATGCCTTTTGGGGTACACAGAAGTCACATGTTTGACATGAAACCAATAATAGCTTATTTCAGACTGGAAAGAAAATTCTATTTTGGCTTCAGAGGCATTAAGTCGAGTAAAAAAAAAATTCAAAGCGGAACTCCAGTAACTGATATCTTTGTTGACTGTTATGTTTCCTGAGAAAAGGGTGTGATGCTGCTTGACAAAACGTCTGGCCATAGCAAATGAATCTTGCTAGACATGAATAAGAGGGAAAACAGGGTATGTGAGAGGAAAGATAAAATGGTGTTTTATGCTTTTAACGATGGTTAGTCACTGGGGAGGCGATGGAAGCGCTCAACGGAAACAGGACCGGTCAGCAAATTGAAGTACAAATTTACAGTGTATGATAAAAAAAATGCAGTATGGTTTCTTTAGTTGCTATACTATAGTCGGCCAAACCAGAGTACAGGTTACACTGTGTGCGACCTGGCAATGCTCTTCCTGTGTTCAATTTCAGAAATATAATTACGTCTGTAATAAGAGAAGCTCTTGAAATTGATGTGCACACTGTAACGCTAATAAAAAATCGTATCCGGTAATGCCATTTGTTCTAATCCTTTTATTTACTCACTTATTTCAGGTGTCGAGGTTGTTGACAGTGAAAGTGGGCGGCATTGTATGTTGCTCCAACTCAGCCAAAAGTTTCTGACGGAGACAATATGCATGGGCTGTCGTGTTAAGTGGAAGAAAAGTTGCTGAATTGGCTGCCACCGTCAATGTTCCGTTATAGAGATTACTATTCAGATTACGAGGATGAAGATAAGGGTACATGAGCTATCTTCAAACCACGGTAGTTTGGGTGGTGAAATCGTGCCAACTACAGCTATAATTTTTCATATATAAACGCAAGTCTTTCCTAGATGGCGTAGCAATATTAGTTTTTCTTAACTTCATTTGCAGGCTTTGGATTGCTACTGGCTGATGTCTTCTTTGCAAGATCAATTTACCGAATCATCATATCTGAGGTAAAGAGTGCACCAGCTTATCAAATGGTAGCTGTTGGAGGCTGTTTGTGTAAATTTGGAAAGATGGTTAGTGTGAATGCACATCATCTTGGGAATCTATCTATATATTTATATATAGTAACTACATAATCAGAAATTTTCAACTTTCATATTGATTGGGCAATCTGTCTATATATACTTGAACTTTGGAGCTGATTTTTTAAGATGCCAAGACAAAAGATTTGTGAACATAGAGGAGAAAAAGAGGACTAGATCTATCAGAGAATGCATGGATCCATTTGCTAATAAGAGTGGTTGTTGTTTCTTACAAGCCTTCAGTTGAGCAATAACAGTAGACTCGATCTAGCAAAGGCAGAGCATCTTCTTGGTGAATAGAATAGTAAAAATTAGTAGCAGCTGGCCTTGGTCTATAAACTGCTAATCCATTGGGCTGTCATGTACCTATGTGCAGCTACTGGGTCCTGAGGCTAGTTGAGTAGGTGCTGTGTCGATTACGTTCAAATTTACCAGATTGTTTTAGAGGGCGTATAAAGCTGGTTTTGCGAATTGCAAGGTTCAGTTGTGATTGTACACTTGACCGTGTATGCCATCATTCATTTCTATCCACAACCAAAATGCAATGTTGGTCGTGTCATGCATTCGGAAGTGTAGGGAGTATCATAACGCTTTCACGATTTTGATATCTGTCCAACTAAGTACTCCCTCTGTAAACTAATATAAGAGCGTTTAGATAACTAAAGTAGTGATCTAAACGCTTTTATATTAGTTTACGGAGGGAGTAGAAAAGTATAGACGAGCGTGGGGCTTTTAGAGGATTCACAATGTAATTAATTGTTACAGTACACCATTAACTAACCAGTGGTGATTATGTCTACTCCTACTATGAAACATGAACCGGTTAGGGGCTCAGATCCAAGTCATGCAAATGGGATGGGCCACTTGAACACTTGAATTTAGTTAGTCAGTAGTGCACTCTTAACAATCAGAGATTAAGTTTAGTTACACAGACCTAGGCGCTTCAGTCGAATGCGTGCACATGGGGGTTGCCAAGAGTAGTGGTAAAGGTTCTGTCTTGGCATGTGTGTGATCAGAAATGAACATTATAATTGACGACCTCTTGAGTCGTGAAGATAGCTTGTTTTTTATCCTCTTTTATAGTCTTCTGTAGTCTTTAATGCTAGCGTCCTTCATGCAACTTGGACAAGGATAATAGTTAGGTGTCTGCATCCTACCTGGATTAGGCATCCATTCCAATAGTTTTTTTTTTCTTTTCTGGCGACAAGGTATCCTCTTCTGAACTCCCATAAAAAGAGACATATCTAATTCTTCGGTGGACCATAGTGTTACATTCTGAACCAAGACCAGTAGGTTGTTGAGGACTAAACAAGCACCTTACTTATTTGAAAAGATGAAACTAGAAAAATAATAATTGCATGACCATGTTTCGTCCAGTCATATCTGGTTTTCTAATCTCACGACTGTATTGAGTTGATAATTGCAAGATTTCTTCACAACATGATTGAGACTTTTACTTGCACAACCCATTTTATATATATAAAGAACAAGTTTAACGAAGACTCCTGTTGGTCGCCGAATTTATCTTCGTTGCAATCAACAATCAACTAAGCTGGCTGGAAAATTTGACTTCAATACGTATATTTTCTTAACACAAAGAATGTAGCTTAGGCGAGCGAGACACGCTTCGAATAGAAACAATCAACATATATATTTTTCTTGTTTTTGGAGGACGTTGGGGGGGGGGGGGGGGGTTGCCGATGTTGGTTTTGTAGACAAAATTGCAATAGGAAAAGAAAGAAAATAAATAGAAGATTAGAATATGTTACTCCTATTTTATTAACAGTTACTTCTTTTGATCAAATTCACAACAAGCTTTTCGCTGCTAACATATTAGAATTAAGTGGTATGGTAGGGAATTAACTAACTAGTGGTGATTTTGTCCATGAAACATGAACTGGTTAGGGGCTTCGATCCAAGTCATGCACATGAACTGGGTAGGGTCTATGAAATTTAAGTCTAGTTAGACAATATAGTGCATTGTTTTTTTCTTTTTTTGCGAGAAAATTTCCGATCTATTCATCTTCAATCATGGCAGTACAATGAAAACCAGAAATAATAAAAATTACATCCAGATCCATAGACCACATAGCGACGACTACCTGAAGCGAGTCGAAGGCGCGCCTCTGTCATCGCCTCTTCCTCATCGAAGTTGGGCAAATCTTGTTGTAGTAGACAGTCAAGAAGTTGTCATGCTAAGGCCCCGTAAGACCAGCGCACCAGAATAGCAACCGCCGCAGATGAAGAATAACGTAGATCAGAAAGATCCAATCCGAAGACACGCGAACGTAGACGAACAACGACGAGATCCGAGCAAATCCACCAAAGATAGATCCGCCGGAGACACACCTCCACACGCCCACCAACGGTGCTAGACGCGCCGCCGGAACGGGGACTAGGCGGGGAGACCTTTATTCCATCTTCAGGAAGCCGCCGCCGTCTCGTCTTCCTGAGCAGGACACAAACCCTAGCAAAACTGAAATAAACGACTAAAAACGGAGCCTCCCGCCGCCCTTGCCGAGATCCATCAAGCGTCCCCATGGCCCTAGGGCCACCGGAGAGGAGGCGGACCTGCGACGGCAATGGCGGGAGGCAGAAACCCTAACTTTTTTATGGAGGAAGGAGGAGGCGGCGGCTTGTATAGTTTGTTAGAGGTTTCGTAGCTAATATATAGTGCACTGTTAACGATCAAAGATTAAGTTAAGTTATGAGCACACGGACCTAGGTGCTTCAATCAAAGGCATGCACATGGGGTCTGCCAAGAGTGGTGGTAAAGATTCCGTCTTGGCATGTGCGTGATCAGAGATGAACATTATAATTGGCGACCTCTGAAGTCATGAAGATAGTTTGTTTTCTTTTTTTTTTCCTTTTTTGGTGACAAGGCATCTTTTTCTAACAATTGGCTGTCTGGCAGTACTATATTAATTACAACTCGCTTCTTAGACGATGGATAAGTACAACTAGCTTCTTAGACGATCGATAAGTACAACTCACTTTGAAGACCCATAGAGAGATTAATCCACCACTAGCTTCTATAGAGAAGACTCCCGTTAGTCGCCTACTCCCTCCGTCTCATAATTACATTATGGGACGGAGGGAATATTTTATCTTTTTGCCATCGATACATAATGAAGATGGCAGGAAATTTTCAGTTGAATGGTCTAGTTGCTTAAGAGAGTTAGGCGCATGATGTACCTACAACTGATATCTATTTTTCTTGGTTAGGGAGGAGGGCGAGGGAGGGGGTTGATTTTTGGTATGCCTGCAAAATCACAAGTTGCAACTGAATAAAGAAAATAAATACGAGATTAGAAGAAGTAACTTGACCATTCTTAGCTTTTGTCTGTTAACAGTGGCTTGGGCACTTTTTGTGAGCACCTAACGGACCTACTGTGGCCAGATGGACCAACTTTTGTGTTATACAAACTTCTAGTTGAGCAAAGGCAGTAGATACCATAAAAAATGAAGCATCTTCCCAACGAGCAAGTCAAGTTTTGATGAATAAAATAGTGAAGACCTTGAGTTTTCTTTGTGAGGGCTGCTACTACTTTATAAGCAAGTGAGTTTTTGCAATATGGTTCCCATTGCACATCCTGCATCGATCAACTACACAGACAAGTTTACCCAGAGAACGCCATCAAGTTGGCGTGAGGCGTCGGGGCTGGATCGGATCTGGTTGCCGAAATGGCGTCCGAGGTCGATGAGTGGGAGTTTGTCCTGCGCAAGTACGTCCTGATGCTGGCAACGCTGGTGGCGACGGTGACCTACGGCGTGGGGTTCAACCCGCCGGGGGGTGTCTGGCAAGAAAATGATGGTCCCGCCGGCCACCGTGCCGGCGAACCAATCATCCGCAGCACCAACAACCTCCGGTACCTGGTATTCTTCTATTGCAATGCCTTCGCCTTGGCTTCGTCGGTCCTGGTCATTGTCCTCTTCCTGCTTCTCTCCATCGATCTGATTGAGAAGAAGAAGAATTGGTGGATCAAGATCAGGCCGTTGCGTGTGCTCATGCTGCTTGATATGATCAGCTTCATGGGTGCCTACGCTGCGGGGAGCTGCCGCGACATGCTAACGACCGTCTACACCTCGGTGTTAATGGCCGCCGGAGTCTCCACCTACCTCACGTTCCAAATTGCTGGCGTCGCGTCAAGAGTCTCATCTTCCCGCTTAACACGACCGCCATCGTGAAAATCTATTCCGCAAGGCGTTGATGCTCCTCGCGACATTCGCCTTGAGCATCTCGTACGTGTCCGGGCTGAACTTGCCGGGCGGCATCTCGGACAAGACAGAGGGTGTGCACAGTCCGGGAGACGCGATTCTCAACAACGGCCACTACAAGGCACGCCTGGCCACCTTCTTCATTTGCAACTCCACAGCATTCATGGCATCGCTGCTCATCATCATGCTGCTCCTCGGCAGGAAGCTTCACCATCGGACAGTACAGTCTCGTGAGATGTATGGGTGCATCCTAGTAGCGCTGGCCAGCCTTGTTGGAGCGTACGCCGCTTGCAGCTCGAGGGAGCCTGCCTCTACATCCTATGTGGTGGGCGTGGTTGCTGCGGGTCTAGTATGCATTCTATTGCAACAGGTCTTTCACTGCATGTTGAGATTTCCTGTCAGGTAATTGGTATGCCTTATATTCTACTAGTAATTCATATCCTTGAGCAAATGATTGTCTATATTGTTACTAATTCATCTTTGTTTTCAGAAGGTTCCAACGATCTCATGGTTACCCAATTAGTCTTAGTGAACGGATCAAGAGTCACATATCTGTATCTCTTCTTCTATTGCTGGCCAGTTTTGCAACGGCCATCACTTACCAAGCCGGGTTACATCCGCCGGGTGGCGTTTGGCAAGAAAATGGTAAAGGTCACTTGGCCGGTGACCCAATCCTCTCAACAATGAATGCTAGTCGGTACAGGACCTTCTTGTACTGCAATTCATTTGCTTTCGCGTTCTCCTTGGTCACCATCCTCGGATTTTGAATACGCTTCAGCTGAGGATAAAATGGGTTCAAACATTGGTGATATTGGAGTTGTTTGGCCTCATCGGTGCGTGACGCTGCCGGGGCCTGCAGGGACACAAGCACCTCCAATGCTGTCATGGCCTTGGGTGGTGCTGTCCTGTCCTACCTGGTGATCCATGTTATCTTCTTCACGATGGAACAGGATGGCATCCATCTTTATGTTAAGAAAAAAATTTATGCTGACATTGTTGAGCAAGCAGAGGTGGAGATGAAGCTCGAGAAGCAGCTGGAGAAGAAGCGCAAGCTTCTCTACCTCTTGGCAACCTTGTCCATGGCCATGAGTTACCAGGCCGGGTTGACCCCTCCGGGTGGCTTCTGGCTTCAGGATGACAATGAGTCTGGGCATCAGGCAGGCGACCCTGTCCTCTTGTACAACCATCCACGCCGCTACAAGGCCTTCTTCTACTGCAACTCAGTAAGCTTCATGCTGTCCGTCACCACCATGATTCTGCTGGTAAGCCCGGTGCTGTACAGGCCAGCTATACAAAGCAATGCGCTAACACTTTGCACGGTAGCGGGCTTGTCTTGTCTGTTGGGTGCCTATGGGGCTGGAACTGGAAGCACTCAACATCTGACAACATCCATCGGCATCGTCGTGCTAGTGGCTGTAGCTTTCTTTGATTCTACTTGTGCTGCTCCTGATATTCTTGGTGAGCTCTTTTGGCACGACAGATGAAGAAGACCTCAAACTAAAAGATGGCGAACCAGCAGGAAGGACAAGTGGTCGTGCTCGGCTCAAACACCTGATGTTGCTAGGAATCCTGGTGGCAGGTGTCACGTTCCAGGCCGGCCTAGATCCGCCAGGCGGAGTTTGGCAGCAGAGCGATGAAGCAGGCGGCCCTGTCATGCTGAACATGAGGAGGCAGCAGTACCTTACCTTCCTCTACAGCAACTCCACTTCCTTCGCAGCGTCCATGGCCGTCATTATGCTGCTGCTGCTGCAGTTGCTCAAGGAAAAATTGCGGTTACATGTCAGAGTGTTGCGCTGGGCCGTTCTGCTGGATTTTCTGTGTCTGCTAGTGGCCTACGCGGCCGGCTCCATCAGGGGCGGGAAATCATCTATGATCATCGCCTCACTGGCCATACCCATAGTGACATACTGTGCACTCATGGTGCTGGCCAGATTCGTGTTACCAATTTTTTTAGAAGAAGAAAGATTTGTGTTACCATGTACACGGCAGCATCGGCAGACCCAGGAAGAGATGCATTCGCGCGGTCTGTTGCGCAGTCTGTCTGCTTAGAGTGAACTAGAGCAACGGCCCATGCAAGTGCTCTGGCAACGTCTTATATGAGTATTGATATGTTTCGAAAAATGTTATCCCTTGTTAACATGTCCTTTATTTTAGAACCATTTTCTTTTGCATCCTTTTTCGATAAAGGGTGGATTTTATTTGCTCAAAATGAAGCATCAAGAAGATACATAACACAATGAGCACACACCCGGCCTCTACATAGCTAGGATGCACACAGCCAACACAACGCTGAAAACACGCTGACAAATAGCAAAGTCATATAAGACCAAAGCTATGTGTAGGCGAGAAAAAGAAAAAAAAAAGCCCAAAAGCGATCAGATATGTGGTCGGCAAACTACAGCAATGACCATATCCACACCAACTATCTCAGGACATTACATGGACAACGAGGTTCTTCAACAGCAACGCCTTCAAGAAGGGAGCGACACTCAAGCGCCGCCGTCACCGGATCCAAGCACATGGCCAGAATCTAGGTTTTCACCCTGAAAAATCGGTTCAAACATATCCGAGCAATGCCTTCAACAAGGTAACGACATAGGAAAAATATCGCCATTGCCAGGTAAAACCGCTCGGTTCAGACCTATGCTTTCACCCCGGAGCTCGAGACCGGGTGCTAAGTAGCACAACCATCGAAGTCACTTATGTTTTGTCGCCACCACTTTTTCGCGATCCCAGCAGCTACGTGTGATGCCTGCCACCGCCACACAACCATCCCTCTGCGTCAAGTCATCGTCCATAATATGCATCTCACCACCAAATCAACCACTGAATCTTGAGAGATGACGCAAAGCTCTCTCATCTTTATATTTTTGTTATCTGCTTTGATGATATATGTTCATAAGAGCATGGATAAATTATCTTTCTCTCTCTTGATTTGTAACATGTCCGACGTAGGCAAGTAAGTACACATGAGTTTTATTAGGGCGTTGTATCACAAACTTTTTCTAATGTTTGCCATTTTATAAATGGGAGCCGTTGAGGTGCTGTCCATCCACATATCTCCTATACATTGCTAAAAATCTCTGCCATGGCAGCACACAATATCTGACAACATCCATCGGCATCTTCTTCCTGGTGGCCGGCTCTGGCCTTTATGAGTTTACTTGTGCTGCTCATAATATTCTTGGCGAGGGACTCTCGACAGAGAAAAACAGTTGTATTTGATATTTATCTCGATGAGGATAGAAGTTCGAAATCTGAACATGCCTAGCGTAAACACCAGATGTTGCTAGGAATCCTGGTGGCCGGTGTCACGTACCAGGCTGGCCTAGATCCACCAGGCGGAGTTTGGCAGAGTGACGGCAGCGGACATGATGCAGGCGCCCCGGCCATGCGGGACAACAGGAGGCAGCGGTACCTCACCTTTCTTTTATGGCAACTCTACTTCCTTTGCAGTGTCTATTGTCATCATCATGTTGCGCAAGACGAAAGAGAGGTTGCACACCTTCAGATTTAGGGTGATCCGCAAGATAATTGTGCTTGATTTGCTCGCTCTTTCAGTGGCCAGCTCCAGCAGGGACTGGAAATCGTCTGTGTTTGTTGCCCCGTCGCATCTATGTTGCAATCAAGGCGGTCATCGCATTAATCGGTAGCTTAACTAATTCAGAGCCTTAGGCTTGATGTCTGTGGTGTTTCTGTATTCGATTCAACATTTATTTGTGGAGTCTGTTCTTTCAACTGAACAAATCTTGAGAAGACGGAAGTCTTCCCCATCCGCTGCGAGCACATTGACCTGGTTGACACTCTTTCGGTCTTTCCAGCCAAGCTGGCCGCCTTCCCCGGCAAATACCTCGGTCTCCCTACACATCCGACGTGTTCGGAAGGTGGACTTGCAACCTCTCATCGACAAGTTCGGCGCTTGCATCCCGGGCTGGAAGGGAAGAAACCTTACGCGGGCTGGCCGGGTGGACCTCACAAAGTCAGTTCTCATGCCTACCGTCACCTACCATGTGGCGGTACTCCCCCTACCCAAATGGGCGCTCAAAAAGATGGAAAGGTTGGCTAGGAATTTTATTTGGAGCGCTGATGACAATGAGAATGCCTGAGCACGGCGCTCCCTAGTAAATTGGAAATTGGTATGTGTTGGAAATATGAGCAATTTACGAAATGATTTTATTAACAGAAATACTAGATAAAGCAAGACTAGTATAGCAGTGATAAAAAAAGTCATGCAATTTGACAAAGAGAAGGTAAACAACATCTTCATATATGAACCGTAACTAAACATATCTTGAGCAGACAGTATAGCAAGTTGCATATATGAAATAGAGTCTAAAATATCTAGGACAAATACTAGAGCAAGGAACTGTAGCAGAACCTCCAATAGAAAGAGGAGAAACACGTACGTGACAGCAGTAGGAGCAGAGGCACTGGACTTGGGGTCGGTGTCCTCCATGTAAATGAAGAGGAGGTTGTCGACGCCGGAAGTAGTCGCCGGAGTCCGGGCGTCCGTGACGAAGAAGTCAAGAGTCGCCACAGAGAGCGCTCCTAAAACCTTATCACCCTTCTCCCAGACAGGACTCAAAAGGTGCGGTTTCGAGGCCCTCACCGTCCCGACTCACGGTGCACGCACGCAAGCCGGGATGAGGAAGACTGCAGCAGCTCGTAGATTGGAACCGTGGCGAGAGGAAGGAGAAGTTCTGGTGCATCTCTCTGGGAGGAGCGACCTCCGTTTTATAGGCGCAAGAGAAGGAGGCGAGAGGGCAGCGACGGGAGGCGAAACGAAGATGAAGCGAACAGCCAGCAGCCGAAGAGCTGCACCGTCAGATTCGAACTCCACTTCGTAAATAATCTTTTCCGTGTGACCTTTCTCAGATACCCAGAAGTGCGATTTAGACATCGGCTCGGCTCATTCCCAAGAACCCGGCGCTGGGCGCGGCCGTGTGGCGAGGCGGGCGGCGGAGGAGGAGCGCGCGTGGATGTCCCTCTTGTTCTCATGCTCATACATGTGGGGAAAGAACCTCCCTTATAAAGAGGTCCAATTCCCACTCAACTAGCAATGTGGGACTAAACTTTGGTAGTATCCCTTGCCTTGCACAAATGGGCTAAGTGGGCCTCTAGGATTTATTAGGAATTTCTGAAATAGTTATTGGGCTGCCCCAATATAGACTAAATTCCAGCAATCCCCACCAGATCCCGAAGCACACAGAAATTTGCCTTTGGTTCCAAAACACTGTTTTATATACCGGTATCGCAAAGGAGACTGTTAAGTTGAACTTCCACCTAGAACTCTATGCTACACTAGTAAGCAACTTGGACAGGGGACTGGGCCTTGAACTGCAAGTTTTCTGCGAATCTAGCTTCACATAAAGCCTTGACCGACACGTGGCTACCGCGGGTCTTCCCCGCGGTTGGAGCTTATGCGTCATACTCCGAGACCTTTCATGAGTTACTAGAGAGAACCCTACTCTCATAGATTGCGGCGCTTGACAATCAGACTCATATAGGTGTGTTCTTCAAAAGATGTTCTGCAGGACAACATCTCTCGCTTAAATAAGCCACTTAGAACACATTAAGATATACATCAACCTGCCATGCAGATTAGGAGAGTATTGCATCTTCATGGAGTGGTATTGTGAATAGTAGGGATACTCTCCTCTTAGTTGACCAACAGCTTGTCTTCCACATCTAATTCACGGGATCTCCAATCACAAAGAATAGGTTACCACTGTGAACAACTCATATTGTGGGTCTCATACCCGTCTCCCTCGATGCATTATCTATCACATTACGCGATAGACCCTTAGTAAAAGGATCTGCCAGATTTTTAGACTTTGGATATAATCCAACGCAATAACTCCGGAGTTTTTCATTTTCTGACAGACTTTAACCTTCTCTCAACGTGTCTTGATGACTTCATGTTATCCTTTGAGCTGCTCACTTTCGTGATCACAGTTTGATTGTCGAGTTCATAAGGACACCCGGTACAGGTTTCTCAACAACCGCAAGTCATTCAAGAGCCGCGGCCAATCTGCTTCAACCGTAGCTGTATCTAGTGCTTTGTGAGTTCTGCTTCCATTGTTGACCTCGTTAAGATGGTCTGGTTGCAAGACTTCCAAGAAACAGCGCCACCTCCATGAGTGAATACATATCCGCTCGTGGCCTTTATCTCATCAGCATCTGAGATCCAGTTTGAGTCACTATACCCTTCAAGCACCTTTGGGTGCCCTGTCGGATTTTGGGTTCCGGCAGACCCTCTAGGTTCGAACTCTGGGGTGTGCGCGGAGATCTCGCCCCCAGCCTACCTGCACCTCGTCGCCTCGCTAGGATCTAAACTACCAAAGGAACAACGCAAGAGACACAAGGTTTATACTAGTTCGGGCCACCATTGTGGTGTAATACCCTACTCTAGTTTGTGGTGTGGTGGATTGCCTCTGGGGCTGATGATGAACAGTACAAGGAAGAACAGCCTCGCGAGGGTCTGTTCTTGGCTGGTGCGATGAACTGCTAGGGGGAGTTCAGTCACTTCTCTCTCTCTCTCAGATTGACCTCTCGATCGGATGGATCAAGCTTAAGATGAGATGTCCGGATCTCTCTCGATCTCTCACTCTCCCGGATGTCTCTACCTGTGGGTGGCTAGTCCTATTTATAGGCAGAGGCCCTGGGCCTCTTCCCAAATATTGAGCGGGAAGGGCGCCAACAATTGGCCATTTGGAAGGGGAACATCTAGTACACTTATCCTGACTAAAGTTGGTCCTCGCCTGTCAAAGGCTCTGGTGGTGACGCCGGCTTGGGCTCCACGATGACTTCCTACCTGCCGTTCGACGGTCTTGGTCTTTTGCAATCAAACGGGTGCCTTTGCTTGATGCTCTCGCCGCGCTTGCCCCTTTGCACCAAAGAGGAAATGAGGACACTCACGGGCTGGCGCTCACCTGGCGCCCTTTGGTCGTCATGGCTTGCGCCATGGGCACCTCATGAGATACCCCGCCTTGATCTCTCCGCCTCCTCGCGATGAGCCAGCTCGACGAGGCCGTGCTCGAGGAAGCTTCGTCGTCCCGCCTCATGAGGCTTGGCCCCTCGTGAGGGTCTTGAGCTTGTGCGATGAAGATGGGCCGTCTTGGCCACCCCTTGAGCCACGCCAAGAGGCCGCAGCGAGCAAGTTCGGGTACCCCGCTCCTGAACACCGACAAGTAGCCCCGGCCCAAGGCGCCGCTGGACTTGGTTGGAGCAGAGAAGCGAAGGGGCAAGTCGGCGCCACGGGCCCCTAACAGCTCATGACCTTGGCGCCAGCGTGGCGGTCGCTGGACGTGGGCGCCCTTGCTTCCCCATGACGCCTCGGCAATCGCATTTAATTGACAAGTCCTCGCATGCAAAGCGGGTCAAGATTACCTGCGACCGTGGAGGCCGGCGGTTGGCCTTCCCCGGCTATAAGTACGGAACGGCGCGTGCCCTTCCAGTCCATCTCTTCTTGCTTCTCCTTCTTCTCCGTCCTTGCTCTACTTTGTGGCGATGGCTTTGATCCGCCGGTTCTCCGCGGAAGAGAAGGGAAAGGCTCCCCGAGAATGTCCCGACCTGCTTCAGCCGAAGAAACGGCTAGCCCTATGCCGTCGAGATGAGGGCGCCCGGCAGGAGGTGTCAAGGCCCTGGTGCGAGCGGTCGCCGCCAGGGTTCCCGCTGCCCTTGTACGCCCACAATGAGGGCCCTGAAGGAGTTGACGCCGAGCGCCATGGACGACGCCGCCGTCGGCGTCGGCGGGTCACGGCGTGCGCTGCTGTCCCTCCCCGGAGTCCATGCCAGGGCTCCTCCCGAGTTTGTGCTCCACGCCGCCATGCCTCCTCGGTCTTGGATCCGCCTTCCTCCCTCCTTCGCCTTCGTGATGCCGTAGGGGGGATATTTGAGCTCGTTGCAGCACGCCGGCTGCAGCACCCTCGCGACCGAAGCGGAGGTCACGGTCGTCGATCCCGGCAAGGTCTTCATGACTCGAGGCTGGAGTGAGATCGCCCGAGTCTGCAGGACGAGGGGCGCCCTCACGATCCACCTGGAGTACGACGGCGCTTCCATGATGCTCTTCAAGGTCTTCGACGCGGAAGGACGCCGGCTGGAGTGCTGCCCTGAGAGAGGTGGTCGGGGCCCTGCCCATGGGCGAGGACCAGCTCACCGATCGCTCCCTCAGGCCAGCTCCTCAGCGGGCGGAGGCATCGGAGGATCCAGCCGACTCCAGCTGAGCTTTTCGCGACTCGAGACGAGCGACAACAGCCACGAGCCCCCGAGCTTGCGCCGCCTGAGCAGGGCGGGCTTGTCAGCCGCCGCCGCCCGATCCTGGATGAGGTTGGCGCCCGGTGCTGACGGCCATCGTTGATGATGGCGTCTCTCGTGGAGGCACGCGTAGTTAACGTTCTTTAGGATCTGCTCCCTCTGTTCCCTGCGAGGAATCGAAAAGCGCGCCCCGTGGGGGCTTGTAAGGTGCCTGTGGTCTTGTTTGTTAATATAATCCTTGCCGTGAAGTAGTGCGAGATGCTCATTCCATCTTAGCTTAGTTCTTCCTTTCGAACCTCACGAGGGCTTGGTGCTCTGCGCCGAAAGGTCCCGGTCCCAAGGCAGGCTTCAGCCATCACTGGTATGCCAGGTCGCGATGCCGTGGTCAAGGCCAGGAGGTGAGCGCCCGGGTCCAAGAAGAGCCCACGAGTCGCGATGCTCGTGGAGGTCCCTTTAGCGCCAAGCAGCCATCGCTCGTGAGAAAGGAACGCGCGTTGCTAACACAGATTGCATTAGGTGCGAGGTCGGTGCTGCGATAGCTGCACTCCGGAGGGTGACTTATCTCGGGAGTCAGAACCGCTTCGTGGTGCGACGTCAGTCCGCATCGGCATGCGTAGGGGTTGCTGGGCGAGGTCCCTCGCGTGCCTCTTCCCTCTTGCCTTTGCTCCCCTTTCTTCGCTTCTACATCCTCGGGTCCCGCCCTCGAGCGGGTCTCACTGGCCGCTGGTATGCCAGGTCGCGATGGCGCGTGGTCAAGGCCGGAGGGTGAGGGCCGAGAGCCAAGAGCTGCTTGAACATCTGGGCCAGCCGAGTCCGCCAAAGATGTCACCTGGCTATCCTTCGACTCTGTATTCACAGTCCAGAGTCCGCCAAAGATGACTCCCCAGTCCAGACTCCCCGAGTCTCGACTAGGGTGTCCTGGACAGCCTGACTATCGCCACGGCCGGACTCCAAGACTATGAAGATACAAGATTGAAGACTTCATCCCGTGTCCGGATGGGACTTTCCTTGGCGTGGAAGGCAAGCTTGGCATACTTGATATGTAGATCTCCTACCATTGTAACCGATCAGGTAACCCTAACCTATCCGTGTCTATATAAACCGGAGGGTTTTAGTCCGAGGGATCTAACAACAATCATACCATAGGCTAGCTTCTAGGGTTTAGCCTCCTTGATCTCGTGGTAGATCTACTCTTGTACTACCCATATCATCAATATTAATCAAGCAGAGTAGGGTATTACCTCCATCGAGAGGGCCCGAACTCCGGGTAAAACATTGTGTCCCTTGTCTCCCTGCTACCATCCGCCTAGACGCATAGCTCGGGACCCTCACCCGAGATCCGGGCCGGTTTTGACACCGACATTGGTGCTTTCATTGAGAGTTCCTCCGTGTCGCCACCGACAGGCCCGATGGCTCCTTCCGGATCATCAACAACGACGCGGTCCAGTGGTGAGACTTTTCTCCCCAGTATAGATCTTCGTGTTCGGGCGGCTTTGTACCGCGGGCCAATTCGCCAGCCAACCGAGCAGATCGAAAAGCTACGCCCGGCCATCAGGTCAGATTTGAAGTTTGAACTATACGGTCGATATCCGCGGAGACTTGATCTTCGACGGATTCGAGCCGCAGCTGTTGCGCCACACTATCTCGATGGGCATGATCTCGCCACAAATTAACAAAGGCCCTCGAGGCCGCACTCAAGATCCACTCCGACCCTTAATCCGGAGCCGATTCCCCGATCGAGACGGGTGGTTGGACACCGCCTCGGGGCTACAATCTCTACGGCGATCGAGTCAACTCCATCCCTGTCTCATGCGAAGACCTCGACCTGTGGTGCCAGACTCCTCTCCGGACTCAACCTCCGCGCCCCTGCCAATCGATCCGATTGGGCGCCGGTCATGGAGTTCACCGTCATGACATTTTTTCAGCACTCGCCCTTTGGCGACGCGTCCTGAATTCACTAAAGTCTCTCTTTATCCGGAGAGCCTCGCTGACTACGGACAGGAAGGTTGGGATGCGGACGACGAAGAAATTCAATGCCCACCCACCACCCACTTTGTAGCCACTGTCGACGATTTAACCGACATGCTCGACTATGACTCGAAGACATCGACGGTATGGACGACGACGCCGGAGACAATCAAGACCCAGCGCCTACAGAGCCTTTGGAAGGCCACCTCGTCATATGACATATACATGGTGGACATCCCGAAAGATGGGAACGGCGATGGAACAACGGAGGATGACCTCCAAGAACAGCCCAAGCGCCGACGCTGGCGGCGCCGCCTAAATCCTGTCACAATAAAGCGGTGATTCCGCATCGGGAGATAATAGCACCCCGGACAAAGCCGAAGAGAACCCCTCCAGCAGGACTCAAGCGGGGAGGAGGGAGAAGCAAGCCCGCAGCGGCTAAGCGAGAAAGAGAGGTCGAGACGATAATTATGCCTCCCTCCGAAGATGAGGCAAGCCTCGGCAACCCATTTAATTTGTCGTGCCTCGAGGATCCCGGGCCAACAGGAGCTGCGTTTCAAACGCAGGCTTATAGCCACGGCAAGCAGCCTCAAGAAAAGCAGCAACAGCTTAGAGCTGATCAAGACCTGCTAGGCGGATGGATCAAGTCATTGCAGCCAAGAGTATGAACTCTAACGCCTCCAAAAGCTACCCCAAACGCAGGCCGTTGCCTCGGGACTAGAGGAGGAAGCACCCAAGTCACCAAACAAGACGACATGGCAGACATCGCCACCCTGCGTGGTCAGCGACAGGAGAAGCCTCTCGGCCCTCCGCTCAAGCCACACCCCGATGCCGCTCAAAAAGTACAAAGGAAAGGGAAAACGTGCCGGACTTGCGAGATATATTGGAGGATAAGGCAAAACGTACAAGATCGATCTACGGATCGTGTGGGCGCCCAGCAACACGGGATGATTACCATCGCGCCGGATACAGTAAAACCGGCCGGGCCGAACACAGTAGACAAAGCTCATATGAGCTGCGTCGTGATATAGCCCAATACAGAGGCGCCGCACACCCACTATGCTTCACAGATGAAGTAATGAATCATCAAATCCCCGAGGGCTTCAAGCCCGTAAACATCGAATCATACGATGGTACCACAGATCCTGCGGTCTGGATCGAGGATTATCTCCTCCATATCCACATGGCCCGAGGTGATGATCTACATGCCATCATATACCTCCCTTGGCTTAAAGGACCAGCTCGATTGGCTCAACAGCCTTGCCACCTGAATCAATTGGTTGTTGGGAGGACTCGGAAGCCGCATTCCTTGATAACTTCTGTGGCACATATGTGCGACTCACCGGTCGCCGATGACCTTAGCCACATAATTCAGCAGCTCGGAAGAATCGCCGACAATTACGGACTCGGTTCCTAACAAAGAAAAATCAAATCGTTGATCGTCCGGATGCTGAGGCCCTTGCAGCCTTCAAACATAACATCCGCGATGAGTGGCTTGCCCGGCACCTAGGACAGGAAAAGCCGAAATCTATGGCAGCCCTCACAAACCTCATGACTCGCTTTTGTGCGGGAGAGGACAGCCGGCTAGCTCGAAGCAACAACTTGGGCAAACATCCTGATAGTCCGGATACCAAGGACAACAATGGCAGGTCGGCGTCAAGAATAAGAACAAGCGCGCATGCGCGGCGATAATACTCAAGATACGAACGTCAATGCTGGATTCAGGAGGCTCTAAACCCGGTCGTGGAAGAAGCCATTCAAAAGAAATACCCAGTGGCCCGTCCAACTTGGACCGAATACTCGATCGCTTGTGCGGATACATGGCACCCCGAAAACCAGCCAATCACACCAACAGGGGTGTTCAAGCAAGCAGGCAAGTTAAGTGCCGAACTCAATAACAAGGGGCTGCATAGCGATGACGAGGAAGAGCCCCGGCCGCCGAACAATAAAGGACAGAAGGGTTTTCCTACGCAAGTGCGGATGGTGAACATGATATACGCAACCCACATACCCAAAAGGGAGCGGAAGCGTGCACTAAGGGACGTATATGCGATGGAGCCAGTCGCCCCAAAGTTCAACCCATGGTCTTCCTGCCCGATCACCTTCGATCAAGGGACCACCCCACTAGCATTCGCCACGGCGGCTTCGGGCCGCATTGGTTCTTGACCCAATTATCGACGGATTTCACCTCACTAGAGTCACGATGGACGGCGGCAGCCTTTGAACCTGCTTTATCAGATACGGCGCATAAAAATGGGCATTGACCCTCAAGGATTAAAACTACAAAGACGACCTTTAAAGGCGTCATACCGGGTGTAGAGGCCAGTTATACAGGCTCAATTACACTCGAAGTGGTCTTCGGATCCCCGGATAACTTCCGAAGCGAAGAGTTAATCTTCGACATCGTCCCATTCCGCAGCGGCTATCATGCACTGCTCGGATGAACCGCATTGCCAAGTTCAATGCGGTGCCGCACTACGCATACCTCAAGCTCAAGATGCGGGCCCTCGAGGAGTAATCAAGGTCAATTGAAACACCGAACGCTCTCTCCGGACGGATGAGCATACGGCGGCCCTCGCGGCGGAGGAGCAAAGCAGCCTCTCACGGCACTTCTCGAGGCCGGCCACTAAGCATCCGGACACCGCCAAGCGCGCCCGGAGTAACCTGCAACAAGACCACCTGGCACGATTCTAGCACGAGTAGCAATCCGGCCCCAACCCCAGCCCTCGCGAAATTGTGAAGCTAGTATTACGCGTACATAATTACGCTCTAGAGATACCATGGGCATATGGGGAGGGGCAAGACAACGACACGCCAAGAATGCGGCTAGACCGCACCAGGGGCTCCCGTTTGTGTCATTTCTTTTCTTTTTTCCTTTTTTTCCTTTTTACTTTCAGGACTCCGTCTTGAGAAGTCCTGTCCGCACCTGAATCGCCCGAACTCCCGATGCAACAGCCCGGGAAGCGGAAAGCCACGCCAAGTGTTCAGGTGGTCTCTATTCTGAGCATTATACCTGTTTTACATACCATCCATAGCTTACCCTTGCTTATCGTGACTATTTGTATCGCCCTGCTTCCATTGCGGTACCTTTTTTGAATAAACAATACATAGCTCTTGCTTATTATTGCTTTACTTCCTTTATATATACACATATGTTCATTTCACGACATGTTGCAACCGTACACTTTGGTGTGCACGGCCAATCACACCTGGGGCTTGAGTATCCCAAAATTATGGTGTGATAAAGTCCTAACACTTTCACAAGTGCGGCACCCCGAACTTATAGCATTATATGAATTGGCTCCGAATCATGTCTTGGGTCAATAGTTGGGTTTGCCAGGCTCCGTGTTTTGGTACCTTTACGCCCGCTTATATCGGCTAAGGTAGCACTGGGAGAACCACTGCGATTGTGCCCCAGTTATTCTGGGTCGAGCACCTCAGTGGAGAAAGCTAAAACTGATCGTCATGATAAGGCGAGAGCCGGTCGCTGTTCGAGAGGTTTTTTCTGGTCCTTAAAGACTTATGCCGCTTAGAGCGAGGAACCGAAATTAGCCGGCCAAGGCGTGGATAGCGCCCCGAACCCGGTCTTCCGAATACTAGGGGCTTCACCGAAATTTAAAATTATAGAATTCTATGGCTAAGTGAGAGTGTTCAAGCATTATAAGTCCGGTTGCCTTGTTCGCTGTGTTGAGCACCTCCCTCAGATGGACCCAAGAATGGGAACAAGAGTGCTCAAGTTTATCCCGAACACCCCAGCACTTTTCGTGGCATGGGGGCTGAAGCCAACGACTTGCCATATCTCAAATTTGATAAACGGCCGCACGTAAGGTAATATTTTAAATTAATAAGCGTTGCTTAGCGCATATGAACAAGTTTTCAGCGCATAGAATAACAAACACGAAGTCTATTAAAAATTACATCCTTCGAGCACTCATCCGCTATTCGGGCGAAAGCACCCTTCAGAGGCCCTCATAGTACATTTCGGCGTGGCGATGCTCATGGGCCCTTCGTTGCGTCTGGGTCTGGCCACAAGCTTCTCGCATCCAAATTTCGCACCGGTGCACTTTAGCACGGGCAAGGGCCCGACGGACCCCTCAATGCAGACGGAGCGCTTTGATAACTTCAAGTCATGGACAGGCATCCACCACCGCTGCACCAAGCCGAAGTAGCTCGGGCATGGCCTCCAATGGCCACCGCTCTATAAGGCCCCCGATGGCCTGTTCGGCGACCTTGTGGAGCTCGACCAGGCTGCTTCAGCTGGTCGCTTAGGGGCACTGGATGTCCGCCTCAAGATACCGAGACCGTAACACCTTTCTCCGCCGAAGCTCCTCCTCTGGTAGCGGTAGAACGCAGCAAAGATCAGACTCACTATGGGGCAAATCTGAATGCTCTGGAGAGCTCGAATCCGGGTAAGTAATAGGTAATTGATTTTACATTCTTGCTTTGCATAAAGAATGCCTTACCCGCCGCTATCTTCTTTAGTGCTTCGATTTCTTGGAGGGCTTTTGGGCCTCGGCCTTAGCAGCTTTGGCACTCTCAAGAGCCGAGGCAAGCTTGACTCTCGGGTCTTCGAGTCAGGCTCCAAACCCTTGTGTTTTTTCACGAGAATCTGGAGCTCTTGCCGCACCTCCGCCTGTGCCTCCCCTTTCTCTCGCTCGATGCGTTCAGCGGCCGCTTTGTTTTTCGGCCGGCCACCGCCTCCCTCGTGGTCTCCACCTCGTTCGTGGCCCTGCGGTACCCATGTTATTGCTGTTATTTTTTGCAACCAAACCTTTTCCATAAGGTATTTCTTTAATAAGGTATTTCTTACCTTCCTTGTCCTCGAGCTGCTTCTTGGCTTGTCCGAGCTCGTTCTCGGACCGCTTCGAGGTTCTGGCTTCAATGTATTGACCTCCGATGGGTCTGGCAGAGGTCGCCAGCAGCTGCATTCCCCATATTGACATACTTATATTAGACTCCTGCGTATATCTTTTTAGATCCTCGATGGACTTTTCTTTCCGAACACCGAACTAAGCATCAGGGCTACTGTCTATGCGGTAACATTTTTATATGTTTTAAACTTACCTCAAAGCCCGTTAGAAGGCTGGTACAGTCGGTCACCCACTCTTGGCGGATCGAATGAACTATCGGATCACCGCACTCATAACAGTGCGGTGTTCCTTCTTGATGGAGGCTGTTGAGCGCCTTCCAAGAGTTATCCGGTGCCTCCGGTTGGACGGAGGACACCGGCGTCATACCCTTTCTTGCGAAGGATCCGCTGCCCGGACTTGGAACTGGCTGATGGTTCCGGCATGGAGTCCGGACGAGGGTCGGGCTTAGAGCCTCGGGGTCTTGCCTCGCCAGCGCTGAGTCCGGGAGGTCGCCTTGTGGCGCCTCCTACGCTACCTCCTCTTGACCAAGCCCCCTTGGGGCCCCCCACCATGTGTCGTCTGGCGTGAGGCGCAGGAGGCGGCCGGAAGCGAGGCACTCTCCATTTCCGGCGAACCCGGGACCCGCCGATGAATTGGCGAGCTCGCCCTTGGGCGGGCTGCATGATTGTTCTAAGACATTAGAGAACACTATGCAATAATGAAAAACCATGGGTATCCGGACACTTACGATCTCGCCAGGGGCTTGGCCCTTGTTGGCCAGCCCTCCTCGTCGTCGTCGACGTTGGTGGAGAAGTCCGGAGGAAGGGTTCTTCCCTTCTTGGACCCTCCGGCCTCCCCCGTTGGGGCGGCCTTCCTTTTCTTCTCCTCCCTCACTGGGGGAGGAGCTTCTTCTTCCTCCTCATCCTCAGGAGAAGATTCTGCTTCAGAATCTGACAGCACCTGGCGTCGGGAGCTCCTTCGAGTTCCCGTGGCCTCCTTCTTGGCCTTCTTCTCCGGCACCACATGGGGCGCCGGAGCCAACAGCCCTGGCTAATCAAGGCCCCACGGGTCTTCCAAAGAAAGGAGCCGGATAGTTAATCTGTCCGCCGTCTTGACCAGATCTGTCAAAAATTTAGGGAGTTTTAGATCCGCATAGAGTCAATCTATGAAAAAGAGTCCCGTAAAGGGTAAAATAACTTAGCTAGCCGGCTGGACACTGCGCGCTGTACTCGCGATCTTAGCGGATTTGGGGCTTCAGCGCCCTTGAACAGCACCTTCCAGGCATCTTTGTACGTAGTGTCGAAGAGCCGGCTCAAGGTTCGGTGCTGTGCCGGATCGAACTCCCACAAATTAAAGGCCGTCGTTGGCATGGGAGAATCCGCGGATGAGCATCACCTGGATTACGTCGACAAGCTTGAGATTCTTGTCCACCAGGTTTTGACGCATGTCCGAGTCCGGATAGCTCTTCCGAATCCCCCACGCCAGCCCGCTTCTTTCCATGACGAGCCGTGTGGGAAGCCAGATCTGAATTCGGGGCCGCCGCCCATTCAGGGTCGCGTGGCTCGATGATGTAGAACCACCCCGATTGCCACCCCTTTATTGTCTCCACAAAGGCGCCCTCGAGCCATAGGACCTTGGCCATCTTGCCAACCATGGCGCCTCCGCACTCCGCTTGACGGCTGCCCACTACCTTCGGCCGGACGTTGAAGATCTTCAGCCATAAGCCGAAGTGGGGCTGGATGCAGAGGAAGGCCTCACACACGACGATAAACGCCGAAATGTTGAGGATGAAATTCGGGGCCAGGTCGTGGAAGTCCAGGCCGTAGTAGAACATGAGCCCCCGGACAAAAGGGTGAAGTGGAAAACCTAGTCCGTGGAGGAAGTGGGGTAGAAACACTACCGTCTCATGGGGCCGGGGTTGGAATGAGCTGCCCCGCCGGGCAGCCTGTCTGTGATGTTGCCGGGACAAGTATTCGGCCTCCCGCAGCTTGGTGATGTGACCTCCTTGACGGAGGACGCCATCCACCTGCCTCCCGCCTCGACATGGTTGGGGAAAGGTTGAGGTGGGATGTGCGGACTTGGGCGCTGGAGCTCGAGTCTTGGAAATGGATAAGCAAAGGAGGAAGAAGGCGAGGGTGAAAAGGTGGATACTTATCCTTATATGGACCAGACGAAACTATCGTCCCCCACCAGCCTGGTAAAACTCGCTTATTCCCCAAGCGCCGTAATCAATGGCGCGGATGGGTTACCCACGTCCGTATTGATGAGAATCCCGGAATAAGGGGGCACGATCTATGCTCTGATAAGACATGCCAAGGAAACTGCCTCGCTAAACACGCTGAGGTGGGGCAGTAAAAACGATTCATATAACGGCCTGGCCGTGGTGTGATGTCACGCCGCGGAATACGTCAGCAGATCTGTGCAAAAATTATTCTCTCTACGGTGTTATGTGGAATTTATTTTGCAGAGCCGGACACTATCCTTGTGTTCAAAACCTTCTATGAAGTGTTCGGAAGAGGAACCCGCCTTGCAATGCCGAAGACAATATGCGCGCCGGACTCGTCGTCATTGAAGCCTGGTTCAGGGGCTACTGAGGGGGTCCTGTACTAGGGGGTGTCCGGATAGCCGAACTATCGTCACGGCCATACTCCAAGACTATGAAGATACAAGATTGAAGACTTCGTCCCGTGTCCGGATGGGACTTTCCTTGGCATGGAAGGCAAGCTTGGCGATACGAATATGTAGATCTCCTACCATTGTAAACGACTCTGTGTAACCTAACCTATCCGGTGTCTATATAAACCGGAGGGTTTTAGTCCAAAGAGGACTAACAACAACAACAATCATACCATAGGCTAGCTTCTAGGGTTTAGCCTCCTTGATCTCGTGGTAGATCTGCTCTTGTACTACCCATATCATCAATATTAATCAAGCAGGAGCAGGGTATTACCTCCATCGAGAGGGCCTGAACCTGGGTAAAAACATTGTGTCCCTTGTCTCCTATTACCATCCGCCTAGATGCACAGTTCGGGACCCCCTACCTGAGATCCGCCGGTTTTGACACCGACAGGAATCTTGAGGCATGCGTTGTCGAAGCGCTGGATGTACTTCTGCAGGGTCTCCCCTGGCTGCTGCTTGATGCGGCACATGTCGCTCACGGCAGGAGGCCGGTCACGAGTACCATGGAAGTTGACAATGAAGCGGGTGCGCATCTCGTCCCAGGAGGAGATCGTGCCGGGAGCCAGGTTCAGGAGTTAGGTGCGGGCCCCGTCCTTGAGTGCCATGGGAAACCAGTTCACCATGACCTTCTCGTCCCCGTTGGTGGCTTCGATGCCCAGCTCGTAGAGCTGGAGGAACTCCGCAGGGTTGGCCGTGCCGTTGTAGCGAGGAGGCAGGTCTGGCTTGAACTTGCCGGGCCATGCGACGCTGCGCAGCTCGGTGGTGAAGGCGCGGCAGCCTGCCATGGCCACGGGAGGCCTTTGGTGACGAAGAGCCTGGTCTTGCGGGTCCCCATGCGCTGCCGCTAGGAGCAGCGCGGGGTCTTGGCGTGCTGGAGCAGGAGCGCGGTCGTGACGAGCCGGTGCAGGGAGCACTCGGGCAGCTTCTTGGGGGCGAGGGACCTCTTGACAGCTCTGCTCTTGTCAGGCCGGGCGCCGGACGGAGTGGGTTCCGCCGGGCCACGCGCTTTGGGGCCAAGGCGCCTTCTTGAGGGGAGGCGGCTGAGGCACCCTCGAGCTTCATCGCCAAGCAGGGCGGGGCACGTGCAGCGAGAAGGACGGCGCTGGGAGCCGGCGGCGCGGGACGAAGCTTCGGCGACGCAGTCGAGCCACTCTTTGTAGACGTCGTCCGACAGGCGGTAGCGCAGAGCTCGCTTTGCGCGATGAGCGCAGCTCGAGCCTCCATGGCGCGCTGGAGCGCGGCGAGACGGCGAAGAACCAGCCGGGCGAGCGGCGAGTAGCGGCCGCCGCCGCCACGGGCGGATGCTGGACGATGCTTGCTGCTGCTCGTTCCCGGGCCGGTGGCGGCGTTGACGGCAGCGGCGAACGGCGGGGCGGCCGCCAACGGGGCCGTCTGGCGGCGCTGGTGGCGAAGGCGGCTCGGCGCCGGGCGCGGCCCGACGAAGCGTCCGACATGGATGCGATGGGCGGCGAAGAATGTGGCGGCGGAAGGCAATTCCGGCGCACCCTACCGCTCGCCAAATGTCGGATTTCGGGTTCAGCAGACCCTCTAGAGTTCGAACTACTGGGGTGCTTGGCGGAGATCTCGCCCCAACCTACCTGCACACCTCGTCGCCTCGCTAGGATCTAAACTACCAAAGGTACAACGAAGAGACACAAGGTTTATACTAGTTCGGGCCACCATTGTGGTGTAATACCCTACTCTAGTTTGTGGTGTGGTGGATTGCCTCTGGGGCTGATGATGAACAGTACAAGGAAGAACAGCCTCGCGAGGGTCTGTTCTTGGCTGGTGCGATGAACTGCTAGGGGGAGTTCAGTCGCTTCTCTCTCTCTCTCTCTCTCTCTCTCAGATTGACATCTCGATCGGACTGGATCAAGCTAAGATGAGATGTCCGGATCTCTCTCCGGTCTCTCACTCTCTGTCTCTACCCTGTGGGTGGCTAGTCCTATTTATAGGCAGAGGCCCTGGGCCTCTTCCCAAATATTGAGCGGGAAGGGCGCCAACAATTGGCCATTTGGAAAGGGAACATCTAGTACACTTATCCTGACTAAAGTTGGTCCTCACTTTGTCAAAGGCTCTGGTGGTGATGCCGGCTTGGGCTCCACGATGACTTCCTTCCTGCCGTTGCGACGGTCTTGGTCTTGTTGCACTGAAACGGGTGCCTTTGCTTGATGATCTCGCCTGCGCTTGCCCCCTTTGCACCAAAAAGAAAATGAGGACACTGCGCGGGCTGGCGCCCGCCTGGCGCCCTTGGTCGTCATGGCTTGCGTCATGGGCACCTCGTGAGGTACCCCGCCCTGATCTCTCCGCCTCCTCGCAAGCCAGCCTGACGAGGCCGTGCCTGAGGAAGCTTCCTGTCATCCGCCCCGCGAGGCTTGGACCCTCGCGAGGGTCTTGAGCTTGTGCTGATGAAGATGGGCCGTGCTAGGCCACCCCTTGAGCCACGCCACAGGCGGCAGGCAGGCAAGTCTGGGTACCCCCGTTCTCGGAACGCAATAACTCCGGAGTTTTTCATTTTCCTGACAGACTTTAACCTTCTCTGAACGTGTCTTGATGACTTCATGTTATCCTTTGAGCTTCTCACTTTCGTGATCACGCTTTGATTGTCGCAGTTCATAAGGACACCCAGACAGGTTTCTCAACAACCGCAAGTCATTCAAGAGCCGTGAAGCCAATCTGCTTCAACCGTAGCTGTATCTAGTGCCGTGAGTTCTGCTTCCATTGTTGACCTCGTTAAGATGGTCTGGTTGCAAGACTTCCAAGAAACAGCGCCACCTCCATGAGTGAATACATATCCGCCGTGGCCTTTATCTCATCAAAGATCTGAGATCCAGTTTGAGTCACTATACCCTTCAAGCACCTTTGGGTGCCACTGCCGGATTTTGGGTACCGGCGGACCCTCTAGGTTCGAACTCGGGGTGTGCGCTGAGATCTCGCCTGACCTACTCCGCACCTCGCCGCCTCGCTAGGATCTAAAACTACCAAAGGAACAACGCAAGAGACACAAGGTTTATACTAGTTCGGGCCACCATTGTGGTGTAATACCCTACTCTAGTTTGTGGTGTGGTGGATTGCCTCTGGGGCTGATGATGAACAATACAAGGAAGAACAGCCTCGCGAGGGTCTGTTCTTGGCTGGTGCGATGAACTGCTAGGGGGAGTTCAGTCGCTTCTCTCTCTCTCTCAGATTGACCTCTCGATCGGACTGGATCAAGCTAAGATGAGATGTCCGGATCTCTCTCCGATCTCTCACTCTCCCAGATGTCTCTACCCTGTGGGTGGCTAGTCCTATTTATAGGCAGAGGCCCTGGGCCTCTTCCCAAATATTGAGCGGGAAGGGCGCCAACAATTGGCCATTTGAAGGGGAACATCTAGTACACTTATCCTGACTAAAGTTGGTCCTCGCCTGTGAAAGGCTCTGGTGGTGACGCCGGCTTGGGCTCCACGATGACCTCCTTCCTGCCGTTGTGGACGGTCTTGGTCTTGTTGCAATGAACGGGTGCCTTTGCTTGATGATCTCTGCTCGCGCTTGCCCCTTTGCACCTAAAAAAGGAAATGAGGACATCATGGGCTGGGCGCCCCACCGGCGCCTCTTTGGTCGCCAAGTGGTTTGCGCCATGGGCACCTCGTGAGGTACCCCGCCTTGATCTCTCCGCCTCCCTCGCAAGCCACCGACGAGGCCGTGCTCGAGGAAGCTTCTGTCATCCGCCTCATGAGGCTTGGACCTCGCGAGGGTCTTGAGCTTGTGCTGATGAAGATGGGCCGTGCTAGGCCACCCCTTGAGCCACGCCACAGGCGGCAGGGAGGCAAGTCTGGGTACCCCCGTTCTCAGAACGCCGACATGCCCGGTGTAGTGAATTCCATAATTTGCAGTGCCTTTCAAATAACGCAAAACTCTCTCTTGAGCTTTCCAATGCACATCTCCTGGTTTTGAGACAAACTGACCCGGTTGCATAACGGCAAAAGAGATGTCAGGTCTTGTAGCAATCAAGCTAAGTACATAAGCGAGCCAATAATCCGAAAATAATTCAATTGATCTCTAGCAATTCTTCGATTCTTTCAAGTAGCACGCTAGCATCATATGGTGTTGGAGAGGGCTTGCAGTCACTGTAGCCAAAGCGACTCGAGATCTTTTCCACATAGTGAGATTGAAGCAATGTGATCCCACCATCATCTTCTCTCAACAACTTGATGTTCAGAATGACATCAGCCACTCCTAAATCCTTCATCTCAAAACAGCGAGATAGAAAATCCTTGACCTCCTTAATAACATTCAGATTTGTTCCAAAAATCAGTATGTCATCAACATACAAGCAAAGCATAACTCCTCGCCCCCCACCATGGCGATAGTACACAAATTTGTCAGCTTCTGTCACAACAAAGCTGCGGCTGTTAAGTTAAAGTTCTTTCGAACTTCTCATGCCACTGCTTTGGGTGCTTGCTTGAGTCCATACAAAGACTTTAGCAACTTGCACACTTTCCTTCCTGATCATCTATTACAAACCCATCCGGTTGTTCCATATAAATTTCCTCATCCAACTCTCCATTTAGGAAAGCAGGTCTTAACATCCATCCGATGAACGAGAAGACCATGTGAGGCAGCTAGTTAAAGTAGAACTCGAATAGTGGTCAGTCGAGCCACATGTGAGTAAGTATCAAAGAAGTCTTCACCTTCCTTTTGGGTATAACCCTTAGCCACGAGCCAAGCCTTGTACTTTTCGATAGTACCATCAGGCCTAAGCTTCTTCTTGAATACCCATTTGCATCCTATAGGTTTGCACCCATAAGGACGATCAGTTATCTCCCAAGTTTCATTCGTCAAGATGGAATCCATCTCGCCATTTAACTGCTTCCTTCCAAAGAGGTCAAGATCTTCTGATGCATAGGCCTCTGAAATAGAATCGGGAGTGTCATCTATGAGATACACAAGAAAATCATCACCAAAGGACTTTGCAGTCTTCTGTCTCTTGCTCCTAGTAGGAACTTCATTGTTCTCCTCCACAGGACTTTCAAAGTGTTCCATCCAAATGCAAGGTTCGGTAATTGTAATCGGGTTCTGATTCGATGAACTAGGCATCTCGATTAGATGAGGTAGCCATATCCTTCATGGAAAGATATCTTCAAAGAAAGTCGCATCATTCGACTCTATGATCTTACCGACATGCATGTCAGATACCTCAGATTTTACAACCAAGAATCTATAGACAATGCTATGAAAAGCATATCCCCGGAAAACACGATTCACAGTCTTTGGTCCAAGCTTCCGCTTCTTTGGAATTGGAACATTGACTTTCGTAAACAACCCCATGTTCGCAGATAAGAGAGTTTTAACCTTTTCTTCTCCCATTCCTCGAATGGAGTTATCTCTTTGTTCTTTGTGGGGACTCGATTTAGGACATAACATGCTGTCAATATCGCCTCCCCCCACCATGCCATGGAGAGACCCGATGTGTCTAACATGGCGTTAACCAAATCAGTTAGAGTACGGTTCTTTCTTTCGGCCACCCCATTTGACTGAGGTGAGTAGGGAGGCGTCCTCTCATGGATTATACCATGTTCCGCATAAAAAGCATCAAATTCATTGGAAAAATACTCTCCACCACGGTCGTACCTAAGCCTCTTGATTTTTGATCAAGTTGGTTTTCCACTTCAGCTTTATAGATCTTGAAAAGGTTCAAAGCCTCATCCTTAGATTTCGTAAGATACACACGGCGGTATCTGAGTGGAGTCATCAATTAACATCATGAAATATTTCTTTCCACCTTTTGTCAAAACACCATTCATTTCACATAGATCTGAATGTATAAGTTCTAGTGGTGCAAGATTTCTCGTCTCCGCGGTCACCTGAGACTTACGAGGTTGCTTAGCTTGCACGCACACTTGACACTTAGATCCCTTGACAATGGTGAAACTAGGGATTAAGTTCAACTTTGCTAGTCGCGACATGCAACCAAAGTTAACATGACAAAGACGTGAATGCCACACATTTGATTCACTATTGTTGCAAATATGATTAACAACTTTATTGCAAACGTCTGACAAGGATAAACGAAACAGGCCTCCTGAGTCATAGCCTTTACCGACAAAGGTTCCATACTTGGATCAAATTTATTCGAATCAAAGACAACCTTGTAGCCATCTCTACACAGAAGAGATCCGCTAACAAGATTTTTATTGACGGAGGGGACATAATGCACGTTCTTCAGCTGCACGATCATCCCCGAAGTAAACTTCAGATCGACCGTGCCAACAACACCACGAAGCACTTGAACCGTTGCCCATCAGCACGGTTGAAGTCCCTGCGGTCTGATAAGACGGAAACATGGAAATATCACCGCATATATGCACATCAGCACCCGTGTCAATCAACCAATCAGGAGAATGACTTACTGAAAGAATAGTGGGAAATATACCATACCCAGCATCCTTCATGTCAGTGTCTCCAATGACAACATTAGCGGTCTTGCCGCCTTTTCGAGATGACGCTTGTCATAGCGATTAGGGCAACTAGGAGCCCAATGATCAGGATCTCCACACACATGACAAGCACCTTTCTTCTTGCAATTCTTCTTCTTGAAGTTCCAGAGTTGAACAGACTAGATCTTTACATCAAAATATGCTACACAATCAAACTTGCCCTTGTTCTTGAAGTTGTGGGGCTGGTAGTTCTGCTTGCACTACATTGGCACTAGATCCTCCCTCAATACCTCGAGCACGTGTGTCCTTTGCTCTCGCCTTTTCTTCCACATCAAGAGTACCAATGAGATCCGGAATGGAAAAATCTTGTCTCTTATGCTTTAGTAAGGTAGCAAAGTTCCTCCACGAAGGAGGAAGCTTAGTAATGATACCCCCGGCAACAAACTTGACCGGTAGTATGCAATTGAAGTGCTCAAGTTCTCTAGCAAATGACTGTATCGCATGAGCCTGCTCAACCACGGAGCGCTCTTTCACCATCACTGTAATCATAGAATTGCTCCATGATGTACAGCTCGGTGCCGGCATCCGAGACCCCAAACTTGGCCTCGAAAAGGTCCCACATATCTTTTCCATTGTCAATTGACGATAAGCATCAACTATGTTCTCACCAAGAACACTCAAGAGAGCAGCCTTAAACAGAGTATCCATTTTCTGAAAAGCTTGTGCCTGTTGGGCATCTTGCTCTCCTTCAGGTTTGCCAAGAGTGGCGTCATAACAGCTCATGGTCTGAAATCATAAGACTACTCTCACGTGCCACCTCTTATAGTGGATACCCTCAAACATAGGAGGTCTCATGGAAGCAGCAAAACCACTCGGGGTAAATTTCCTATAATAAGGTTTTTGGATTGTTGGAAATATGAGCAATTTACGGAATGATTTTATTAACAGAAATACTAGATAAAGCATGACTAGTATAGAAGTGATAAAACAAGTCATGCGATTTGACAAAGAGAAGGTAAACAACATCTTCAGATATGAACCGTAACTCAAACATATCTTGAGCAGACAGTATAGCAAGTTGCATATATGAAATAGAGTCTAACATATCTAGGGCAAATACTAGAGCAAGGAACTGTAGCAGAACCTCCAATAGAAAGAGGAGAAACACGTGACGTGACAGCAGTAGGAGCAGAGGCACTGGACTTGGGGTCGGTGTCCTCCATGTCGCCGAGGAGGTTGTCGACGTCGGGAAGTAGTCGTCGAGTCCGGGGCATTCGTGACGAAGAAGTCAGTAGTCGCGAGAGCGCCTCCCCAAAAACCTTATCACCCTTCTCCCGACAGGACTCAAAAGGTGCGGTTTGGAGGTTTACTGTCCCGACTTCATGATTGCCTGACGCAAGCCGGGATGAGGAAGACTGCAGCAGCTCAGAGATTGGAACCGTGGCGAGAGGAAGGAGAAGTTCTGGTGCATCTCTCTGGGAGGAGCGACCTCCGTTTTATAGGCGCAAGAGAAGGAGGCGAGAGGGCAGCGACGGGAGGCGAAACGAAGAGACGGAGATGAAGCAAACAGCCAGCAGCCGAAGAGCTGCACCGTTCGCATTCGAACTCCACTTTCGCAAAAAATCTTTTCCATGTGACCTTTCGTATACCCGTAGTGCGTGGCAAAAATTTAGACATCGGCTCGGCTCATTCCTCGCAACCATGTTGCTGGGCGCGGGCGCGACGAGGCGGGCGGCGGAGTAGGGGCGCGCGTGGATGTCCCTCTTGTTCTCATGCTCATACAAGTTGGGAAAGAACCTCCCTTATAAGGAGATCCAATTCCCACTCAACTAGCAATGTGGGACTAAACTTTAGTAGTAACCCTTGCCTTGCACAAATGGGCTAAGTGGGCCTCTAGGATTTATTAGAAATTTCTAAAATAGTTATTGGGCTGCTCCAATATAGACTAAATTCCAGCAGTATGCACCCCCAAAAAGTTGGGTGCACTTGGGGTGACTCACTTGGAGCGTTTTGGACGTGCCTTGCGGCTGCAATGGCCTTGGTACGAGTGGGCGGACCCTGACCGGCCATGGGGGGCACCGACCTGCCCTACAGTGTATCTGACATGGCGCTATTCCGGGCCTCCACGACTATCAACATCGAAGATGGGAAGCGTGCCAGTTTCTGGAAGGATAAATGGATCGGGGATTCTCCGCTATGCACTCGTGCCCCTGAGCTCTACAAGATTGCTACAAGAAAGAACAGGACGGTTTGTGAAGATCTGGAGGGTAGTTGTTGGATTACTGCCATTGCCCGGTTGAGCACTGCCGTCCAGCTCTGCGAATTCCTCGACATTTGGCAGCTTCTGCAGACCACCTGCATTAACCCCTCCTGTGCAAACTCCATCCGCTGGAACTGGATGGGTTCAGGGGAATACTCCAGCAAGTCTGCCTACCATATGCAGTTCTCTGGTCGCTTGGTGCCTTCCTGCTTGGAAAGCACAGGCCACCTCAAATGCAAGCTCTTCACCTGGCTTGTCTTGCATGGAAGAATCCTCAGGGCGGAAAACCTGGCAATCCGTGGATGGCCACACAATCCAATATGCCACCTTTGCATATATCTGTAGAGATTGCCCCTTCTCACAGGTGGTGTGGAGGACCGTCAACGCCGGGGAGGGAATGCCTAACCCGAGCCCACCGGACGATGGAACGTCCATCAACACGTGGTGGAAGGGCTTCCTTGCGAGTGTTCAGTTCAGAACAGGCGGGAGCGTACCGGTGCCATGATCTACATGCTCCGGAACATCTACAAGGAGAGGAACCGTCGGGTTTTTATCGGCAAGAGGTTGACCTACCAAGAAGTCGCCCACCTAGCTTTGACAAATATTCGCTTGCATAGATCTAGTTGCTTTCTCATTCGCGAGTAATCCACATGCCGATGATGTTTGGGAGGCTCCCCCGCCGCCCGACTCTTATAAGGAAAAGCCCAGGACTTATCTACACCCGCAATGAAGACAAAAAGAATAATCAAAACAAATACTAGAAAAAAAATCAAAACATTCCAATTCTTTACATGGTAGATAATTTGATGCATGAGGTCCGCTCCAATTTTCAGATCATTTGGATATTGAGCAGCTCTCGGCAAAAATGATAAATTTGAGGCACATAGAAAAGTTTACTTTTCATGTACAGTTCTGAGTTGATTTGTCTTTTTTGCTGAGACTAAATCAGATGTCCAAATGATATGAAAATTGGAGCGGATCTCACGCATCTAATTATCTACCATGCAATACAAAATTGTAAATTTTAAAAATTGATTTTGATTTTTTGTGAATTATTTTCTGACCGGATGCAGATGAGCCTGGGAAGCGACTCCAAAAGGCGTATATTTATTCTCTAATTTTGCCCTAAGCTTCACCGCTGGCGTCAGCAAAATCTTATTCCTACCAGTAATAGCCTGCAAAAGCAAATTTTGCCCACATCGCCACTGCAGCCAACACCTGTAGAGCGTCCTCCCACGGTGCCGTCGGCGCCTCTCCGTCGCCGTCTCCGATCCAGCTGCTGGTTGGCCGCCACCCCACCACCCCCGCCACCGGACGAGAACAAGAGGAAGGGGATGGGCCCACTGTTCCACTACGATGCGGTGCAGATTGGCCCCGAAATCGATCACCGTATGTTGCATCTCCAGCCGCTCTGGGTATGGATCTGAAAACCACTTGATTTTCTTACCGCGTAATAAGCATATTGATATGGGTGATTGTCTGTCAAAAATAAAGTGGTACATATTCATTTGTAAGCAACATCTTATCTGGGGCTGGAAAGGGGTGAAATCTAGTTTAGCTTCAGCGGATCATTAACTACATTTACCAAACAAAATGCTTAATTTTTTCCTCTTATGAAATAGGAGTATTTCGAAACAACTTTCATCTGCGGTCGTATAATTGTAATGTTGCTATTCGATTTGTCAACACCAAAACACATCTGTTAAATGTTATATTTCCTTAGAGCTAATTCTAGCCGATACCCTAAAACCGGTTAGAGGAGGAGGGAAAAAAAATCTGATTTTCTCATGACCGACACCTAGCCGAAGCCCAAAAATACTTAGAGGAGTAAATTTTTTGCTCTGAGCTACGCCGAACCCTTATATTTACTCCTCGTGGCCGCAGAGTAAAACCATGCCTCTCCTCCACCTATTTCCCACCGCCCAGTCTTCGCTGGTGAGCACCGCACCACCCGCGCCCACTCCGGCGCCGATAATGGCCGAAATACAACTTTTTTTTGCAGTTTTAAATAGGGAAACAACATTTAAAATAGTGTTATATAGGGAATTTTCTGTTAATGTTCAGATTGTCATAATTTGCGTCAGGGGTAAAATCATTTTCTCACGCATCATTTAACACGTTAATACTCAAAATGGATGAAAGTGTTAGAAAGGGAACAAATTTTTGAATTGGTGTTAGATCACTAGTGCAGAACCGGCCTTTAGTGCCGGTTCAGAACGCCTGCCAACCGCACTAAAGAGTAGGGACTAAAGGTCCCCCTTTAGTACCGGTTAAATCGTCACAACGGCGCTAACGTGACACCACGTGGCACTAGCCAGGCCCGTGTGCGCTTAGGACATTAGTACCGGTGGGAAACACAAACCGGTACTAAATGTTGGAGGGGGGGGGGGTTGGCTTTATTTTCCATTCAATTTTTTTTGTTTGCTGGTATTTCACGATACTACAAATTGTACACGTTATGCATATATATATATAAATATATTTTCTCGTACGTAGAACCGCATATATATCCTCTTCTGTACTCCTGGGAGTATGTACTCCCATCCTCAATATACCTCATATACGCATTAATTATACCTCTTTATCATTCTCAATATACTTCATTAAATATTCTAAGATACCCCAATACGAGTTTTGTTGAAAAAATATCATCTGCGACGTACTTTTTGTAATATACCTTTTTCACGTACAAACACATCAGTATATACGTAAACATTTAAAAATATGTAGACTCACATGAATTTTTTCATGAAACTCATTTTGGGGTATCTAATAATTCCTAGTGAAGTATATTAAAAATAATAAAGAGGTATAAAAGATTCATCTATGTGGTATATTAGAGCGGGAGTACGCATCTCAGAGTACACAACTATATATATATATATATATATATATATATATATATATATATATATATATATATATATATATATATATATATATATATATATATCATCGAATGTCTCACAACCAACACCATTAATTATTCACACATACACGTGTATATACATATACAATTTCTCCTACATGTTGGCTTGGTGCCTCCGGAGCACGATGACAAATGGTTCATGGGGGCAGTAGCGGGTAATAGTATTCTCCTTTGGGATCTATGACCTGGTCGATCAAAAATCCAGCTATTTTCTCTTGAAGTGCTAGTATGCGGTCCGATGGTAGGAACTTATCCCGCACCTCTCTGAACTGTTAAGAAGGAGATCAATATGCATGTGTATTAGTTGTGTGACTAGATATCGATAATGGTGTGAATAGTGTTCTGACAAACGTACCCAGTCCTGTCTATCAGATCTGCTCCTTTCGGACGTCATCATGCGAATGTTCTCGCAAACGTAGAATGCACACAGATTATTCCCCGACGCCTGCTTCAGGGCCTTTACGAGAATGGAATTGAATCAGATAATGATTAATCAAGCATGATAATTAATTAATGATATTGAAACAAGAATTAAAGAGATTACTACTTAATTACTTACCTTTGGTCGATGCCAAACAATTTTTTGGCCCATTTGCCTGGAGTCACCTTGATGAACTTTGCCCATGCACTAGTAGAAAAAGGCTTTTGTCCCGGTTGGTAAGGCCCTTTAGTCCCGGTTTTTGAACCGGGACTAAAGGGTCAGCATTAATGCCTCTTCCCTTTAGTCCCGGTTCTTACACGAACCGGGACTAAAGGCCGCGGCCACGTGGAGCTCCACAACACCAACCGGGACTAAAGGAAATTTTATGATTTCTTTTTTGAAATTTGTTTTTGATTTTTTTTATTTTCAAATTTCCGAATTATTTCAACCTCTAATCTCTAATCACCACCCCTCATCACTGCTCAATTTATCCTCTAATCTCTAATCATCCCTCATCATTCCAAATCATCTAACTTTCCGAACGGTCACCCATCCTCCCACTCCCCCAGCCTGAGCACGCTTAACTTCGGGTTCTATTCTCCCTCATTTCCAAGTCTGCACTTGTTGTTTTCCTGACAATAGTAAGATGTCAATCCTATTAACCCTCAGGAATTTTGCTTGAGCATGAAGTGATACATTTCACTATTTGAGTTTGAAACTATTGTTTTAAAAAACAATAATTATTTAGTAATACTAATATTTCTTGAATAATTAGTTTGACCATTGTTTGACCAGATTTGACCAAAATTCAAAATAAATTAAATAATTATTTAGTAACACTAATATTCTAGAATAATTAGTTTGACCATTGTTTGACAATTGTTTGACCATAGTTTGAATTTTTTTTTGATTTTTTCCACTCTAGATCTTAAAAGCCCCGTAACTTTTTTTCTGTTAGGTTTTTGAGGATTTTGAAAATGTTTAACGGGGTTCTCCTAATTAAATTCGGATGTAACTTTTCGAGTAGATGATTTTTCATATAAAAAACTTTTTCATACGAGTTCGTATGCAAAAGTTATGCCCATTTTACAAATTCCAGAGAGATTTTGCAAATAAAGTCGAATTTCATATTTGTTAATTTTGCCAACAACTAGACCACATATCACATGGGAAACTTATTTTATTTTATTTTTTTGACATTTCCATCATTTTCTTTTGTTTTTTCAAAAACTGAAAAGGCGGTCGGGGGGTAGAGTTTGAAAATGGGACCTTTAGTACGGTTCGTGCCATGAACCGGGTACTAATGCCTCAAAGCTCGTTAGTACCGGTTGGTGGCACCAACCGGACTAATGGGCATCGCCTGCTTTAGTCCCGGTTCGTGGCACCAACCAGGACTAAAGGGCCCAGTGAACCGGGACTAATGCCTTAGCCGCATCTAACCGATTTAATGCTCACATTAGTCCCGGTTCGTGGATCGAACCGACTAATGTGAATACTGCCCTGTGACCAAAGCCCTGTTTTCTACTAGTGATGCCCTGCCCGCCAGCAAAGAAACTTACTAAAGGGGTTATTAAATAGTTCATATCAGGAAATGACGAACTAATAATAGGCCGAGATATAGTTAATAATGATTGAAATTACCTCGCTGACTATCCCTTCACGATGGTGTAGTCTTTATCTTCTTTAGTTAGTCCAAGAATTCAACTTTTCCTTCCTCAACTTTAATGTCTAACAAGATCCAAGGCCAACTGCATGCGCATTACGCTTGCATGTCTTAATTAAGCGGGCATATGCATAAAATTAATCAACTACCGTAAACCGTATACACTTAATTATTAACATCTAGCTAGCTAGTAAGCAAAAACAGAATTTGTAGTACAAGACAGTGTGACTCACGGGAAGTTGTAAGGAAGTAGTATATCTTCATTGGTATTGAGGCGCTTCAAGAACTCTAGCATGCTTTCCTCTACACTTGCTTGATAAACTGGAAGCTTCCATGTGTACTCATTAATGTTATTTGGGTCAATGAAGCCAATGCCATAGCGTCCAGATTTTTTCATTTCATACATCTTCATCCTGCATATAATACCACAGAAAAGAATATAGTGAGGATAATTACATGTAATGATTGATCAAAATTATCACTACATAACTAGCTTGAGACTTAAATTACAGAAAGAAATCACTTACAGACAATAACAACGGACGATAGACTTGTCGAGAGCGTCTTGATTGTATAACTGAAATAGTTCTGAATACTCAATGGCCAGAGCTTTCTCATGGTAGTAATGCTCACGCTTGACATTCACCATGAGGGACTCTTGATTGGAAATCTTGGTAATGTTCATGTACCATTGATGCAATTCATACATTCTCGTTGGGAGGTCCTTGACCTTGTCTGGATGGACCAAAGGTTGGCCCCGGACATATTTCCGTTTTATTTCGATTCTCTAAGCGGAGACATGAGCTCGATTTCGAGGAGTTGTCCAACAGAGATCTTGAGCATTTCAGCCTGCATTATATGCTCCTCTGTTATTACCACATCGGCCTGCTGGGGAACGCTAACGGTTTGCCCACATAATATTCGGCGCGCATACTCCTCTCATGTGTTGTTGGCACAACAAGCGGGGATCGCTATGTCCTACCGTTTCTCCCAAATTGGGGAACGGTTTTCCAAGATTTTTGCCAGCTGCGTGTTGGCTCGAGCTCGCTTCCTTCAGAGCCGTGCTCGATGTAGCTTCCTGATTTGGCGCTCATAGTCTCGAGTCAACAGGCTTGGGAGCTGGTGCTCTAGCCATCTGAATGAAGTGGTCAATCGTTTTCTCACGCACTTTCTCCTTTGGCGGCGGTGCCGGTTTCGGTCCAAAATGGGCGTCCACTTGGGCCTGCACTATGGCTGCGTTTTGCTCCTCGGTCATGTCGTAAGGCCTCTGAGGAAGAGGAGCGAGGCTTGGACCATATTTATATCGCTTGTCTCCGCCTGTACTTCCTGTACTACCTCGACTCGTACTGCTACGCACCATAGCTGCGGCGTGTCTCTTATGCGGTTGCTTTGAGGGCTGGAGACGGCCGACGTGGCCGATGTTGTGCTAGACTTGAAGCAGGAGGAGTGGCCTGACGCTGTGCTGGACATGAAGGAGGAGGAGTCTGCTCACGCGTTCGGGGACTTCGAGGAGGTGGCGGACTTCGAGGAGGAGTCGGCTCACGCATTCGTGGACTTGGAGGAGTGGGAGTCTGCTGACTCGGTGGCGGACTTCGAGGAGGAGTCGGCTCACGCGTTCGTGGACTTGGAGGAGTGGGAGTCCACTGACTCGGTGGCGGACTTCGAGGAGGAGTCGGAAGAGGACGCGGTGTCGGTGGACTTGGAAAGATGATGCAATCCTTTCTCCATAGGATGATACGATGTATGGCCTCTCCCAGTGTGCGCTCGCCGTCACCTCAGCAATGTTAAGTGCTAGCATGGAATATGGCTCCACCACTTCATCAACCATGACACGAGCATAGCCCTTTGGAATCGGGATGCAATGGAAGGTTGCTTGAGGGTAATTGTGAAAGCAACGCCATCCGCCACCTTCATGGATATGTTCTTCATTTTGGAGTGTAGCTCACAATTAGTGTTCTCTATGATGTCATCCACAGGGTATGTATCCAGCAGTGTGTCGCCCGGGGCAGAACCAACGCTGCTTCTCGGCATGGATGGGACGGTGCTATCCAATGATGGACGATCATCCGCTTGCTGCTGCCGCTGCTGAGACCCCCTTTCCTGGCTAAGTGAGTCGATCTGCTGCTGCTGCTGCTGGAATTTGAGTGCCAAGTTCGCGTGCCTTGCTTCTAAGCCTTGAAGGCGTTCTGCCCCTGCTTCTCCGCCTCCTCCTCCAGCTTCCTCTTCTTCTCCTCCTCCATCTTCTTTCTTGCACGGGACCTGTAGTCGTCATTCCAGTCCGAAAATCCCTCATACCAGGGAATAACGCCCTTGTTTCGTGTTCTTCCCGGGTGTTCAGGATTTCCCAGGGCACGCGTAAGATCGTCGTGCTCTCTGTTGGGCATGAACACCCCCGTTCGAGCTTCTTCTATTGCGTCAAGTATCTTTTGTTCAGCTCCTTTTAGACTTGCCTTCTGCGAAACCAGGCCTTTCTTCAGGTCCAACGCCCCCCATGCGCATAGAACCAAGTTCTGCACCTGGGGGCCATCTCCTAGTAATTGGAGTGACCCCCGCATCCTCCATCTCTTGCTCAGACTTATCCCACTTAGGCATTCCCACCGCGTAGCCACCTGGACCCAGCCTATGGAACTGCGTCTTTTTTGCGGCAATGGCCTTGTTTTTTATCGACCGTTCCTTAGATAATTTTGAATCCTTGAATTTCATGAAATTGTCCCAGTGTTCTCTTTACTTCTCCAGTGTTCCCGTGAATTCTGGAGTCTTCCTTTTTACAGTGAGGTAGTTGGCACATACAGTTTTTTTGTGGGTGTTGAATGCAATTGCCATCTTCTTAAGAGCAGTGCCCTTGACTTTCTCCACGTCTTCTTTAGTGAAATAATCTGGTACGGTGAAATGTTCCATCAGAGAATCCCAAAGGTCTTTTTTGGCTCTGTCGTCAACCGAAGTAACACCTGGACGTTTAGTCTTTGGCTCTTTCCATTCTTGAATGGAGATCGGGAGTTTGTCCTTCACAAGAACTCCGCACCGATGAGTCCACTTGTTTGCAATGTTCTTAGGCATCAGGGGTTCGCCACTAGGTTTGACGGATTCGATGTTTTACTTTACACCATCCTTCAACAATCTGCCCGGGCCTCGCTTTGTCCTGCTGTCTGAAAGAAGGAAGATCGATTCGTTCATATATCTTAAAATAAAAAAACATGTGACGATCACCAGATGCCTGCTTATATAAATATACCTCGCCGGTAGTCTTTGTTATTTGAAGATCAGCATTCTGTGTGTCATCATAATCAGAATCATAGTTCATGACTTCATCAGCTCGGTCGTCGAGATCGAATATCTTTTCATCACCCTCTCCGGTATTGTTCAGGTATTGGGAGCCTTCATCTGCTTCATTCAGATCATCTAGCCTGCCAGGGCTGCGTATGATGTCGATCAATTCCTCTTCTCTGTCTCTGCCGGTATTGTCCGCCATAGCTTTTACTTTACTAATACAGAAGAAATATAGAACAATTTTGTATTCAAATTACAATGCATGGATGCAATCAATAAGGAAAAACTGAATCATATAGTACATAATATATATGCATCGTCTCGATTAATATATAATCTCGAATATACATCATCGTCTCGAATGATATATATAATCTCGAATACATCGCCTCGAATATTATATATCGAATACATCACTGGCTAGGTACCTAATAAAGATCGAGTACTATAGAAGAATCTAGGGCGCCACTCGCGGTTCACAGGCGCGTGAGGCGGTGGACACCTAAAGAGAAGGAACCATCACAGGATCATATCTCCGGGTCATCTGCCCAAAGAACCTGCCAAGTAGTGGAGAACCTGGCGTCGTCCATAGCAGCCATGTAGTGATGGGCGTGCTGCGTCTTCCTGCTCGACACGGCTGACGCACCACCTCGGCGGGGCCGGCTGCCTCTGCACCGAATGTGGCCCACGCGAACGCCCACCAAAGGAGATCAGGGGTCGACGATGAGACCCGAGGCCGGGTTCCTCACCAAGCGGCGCCCCTCCAGTAGCACCTCCGTGCCAGCCAGTGGAGCCTAGTCCGGACATGGGTCCTCTGAAGCATGACTTCGTCCACGAGCGAATTCGGCGAGGATGCGGGCAGGGCATATCATCGAGAACAAATACTATATGCCATAAAAAGTAACACTAATCTAACATTCTATATGCAAATTCTAACAATTTGACATTAATCTAATTCATCTAACTAAAACTAATCTAAAATTTCTAACATTTCTGATTATATAACTAACATTTCTAATATTTTTATAACTAAAAAACAGAAAAATTGCTAACATTTCTATAACTTAAAAACAGAAAAAATTATAACATTTCTAATATCTCTATAACTGAAAAAAGGAAAAATTTATAACATTTCTATATAACTAACATTTCTAAAAATATTTCTATAACTACAAAACAGAATAATTTCTAACATTTCTATAACTAAAAAATAGAAAAATTCTATAACTAAAATTCTATAATGTGTGTGTGTAGTGTGTACATGTGTGTGTGTGTGTGTGAACATGGCGGCGGGTGAGCTCACGGCGAGGCGACGACAGCGATTGTGACAGGCGGCAGGGACGGGCGGCACGACGGCGATGACAGGCGGCGGCAGGGCGGGGCGCGGCGATGGGGGCGGCCGAAAGTGCGGCAGGGGACGTTGGGGACGGGATGGCAGGCGGCGGCGTCGGCAGGGCGACGACGAGGAGCGGGACGGCCAGGTCGGCGGCGTGAGCGGCGGCGGCGTCGCCGACGGGCGGCGTCGGCCGAAGCGGCACTGACGGAGGGAAAAACAGAGAGGAGAAATGAATTTTTCAACTGTTGTATATATAGGATGGACCTTTAGTACGGTTGGTGCCACCAACCGGTACAAAGGTCTGTTTTGCCAGGCCAGCGGCGGAAGCGCCCCTTTAGTGCACGGGTCGGTAGCACGAACCGGTACTAAAGACCCCCTCTTTAGTACCGGTTGCAGCCACCACACGGTACTAAAGGGGGTGCGCTGGCGCAATGCGGTGCGGCAAGTTTAGTCCCACCTCACTAGTCGAAGGGCTACCGCACTGGTTTATAAGCCCGGTGCGGTAGCTCTCTGAGCTCCTCTCCTAAGCAGGCCCTCTTGGGCCTACATTCGATGATGCCACAATGACCCTCTTGAGCCTTCTGGCCTGCATCACAGCCGCCCAGAAGGTTGTGTTTCTAGTCGTATGCAGGCCGCTTTGGCCCAGTAGGCGGGCTTTTTTATTTTCTTAATTTTTTTTCTTTATTTATTTTTGTTTTATTAATTTTTGAGTTTTTTTTTGCTGTATTTAGAGTTTCTTTCTGAATATTTTTGCTTTAGGTACAAAAAATTACAAACTTTCTGTTAGTGCCGGTAGTTTTCATATGTGAATAGTTTAAATTTTGAAATATTTGAAATTTGTGTGAATCACTAGTTTGTGAATAACACATAACTACCCTAACTATTAGAGAGATTCCCTCCTGGGTGTGAAACACAGAAGAAAGTGAAGATAGTGAAGCCGATCACATCTCGGATCTTTGGGTGTGAAACTTTTTCTTCGCGTGTGTCCCTTTGCACCGTAGCCATGGAAAATCTTCATCATTTAACTGGATGCTCGGGTCAATATTCACTGCGAATGGAGCAATTTCATCAAACTTTTCATAATCTTCTGACATGTCTGTCTTGTCATCCACTCCCACGATGTTTCTTTTCCCTGAAAGAACTATGTGGCGCTTTGGCTCGTCGTATGATCCATTCACCTTTACTCCACCCGGCACCCCCGGACCCGCGCCACTGCAAACCGCTGTGTTGGCCGGCCTTGAACCGCCTGTCGCGCCTCCCTGTCCTCTGAATCGCCCGCTGCGCGCAAACCCCCGTGGCTCCGCCTCCTCTCAGCGGGTCCGCCTTTGAGTCGGCCGGCTTCTGCCGTTACCTCGTCCAAAATAGCCACGACTTGGAGGAGAAAAAACATGCCTTGACCGCTTCGTCTCCGTTCCAGGTCAACCTCACCTCGCTGAACTGCTGTCAAGCTGCCACTGCTTTTCTACCGTCACCGCGGTTACGCCTCGCGCCACCGCCTGGCCCATGCCTGTTTTCTACGGTTGTTGCTTCGGTCTCACGTGCTCGTGGCCTGGCTCCGCCAGGTTCTACCTGCGCCGCTCTGAGGGCCGGCGTCGCTCTGAGGGCCAGCCTCTGCTTCTCCTCGCTGGACCACCTCGATGGTTTGCCCGGCGTCTTCAAAGCCGGCCTCGTCAAGTCGCCACCTCCGCGTTGGACCTAGGTCGCTGCCGTCCATGTTGCCAAACCGCCGTGCGTTGACCCGCCGTTCACCCCGCTTCCGTCAAACCGCCGAGCGCTGCCCCGTCGCTTTACACCACCATGCACTGAGCCGGCCTGGTTGAAACGACTTACCTCCGTCTTCACTTCCGCATCAACTCGCCGCTTTTGCCAAGTCGCCGAGCTGCCGGACTGTATATCAGGGCCACGCTGAGCTTCCCGTCGCCGCACGCCTCCGCCGCGACAACACTGCGCGCCGCCCGTCACCGAAGAGTCTCAGGCTGTTTTCTTCGTCGAGCAAATCACCGTCGCCGGTTCACCATCTGCTCTAGCTGCATCCTTCCATGAATCACCGTCACCGATTCACCTATACTCGAATCGCTGCCGGGTCACCACAGACTCGCCCCACTGCCTGTGGGTCGGTTCGCCACCACCAAATCGCCACCTGCCTCCGCCGCTACACCGTGACCGCCTTTGTGTTGTCTTTGCCGCCTCGCGAAGCGCCTACTGGCGAGTTCAGGGCCGCCGACCTTAGTCGGGCGGGTTCAATTGCTGCGACCAGTGACCTTCGTCGTTGAAAACCACTTCTGCCTCTGCTGCTATCTGATCCGCTTGAGCCGGCTGCCTGATGCTTTACGCCGCGCTCCTACAGGCCTTTTTTTCGCTGTGGGATTGCAGCAGCAAAAGCAAGTTCTTCTCGCTGAAGATTGGAAAGGTCAAAGGGAAAGGAGCAGCGGTGCAAGGGCCACATCACACATTTTGTGTCCATCCAATGAGAGTACCAGGTGTTATCCTTCCTGTATATTTTATCAGCACATATTAAATTATTTAAGAACAGTTACTTTGGTCTGCATATTTTTATGTGCAGGGCAATGATTCATTAAGGGTGGTGGCATGCTATGCTACGGAGTGTGTCAGCATCATCATGCGCTTGTATCCGCACTTGTTTGTTGTTGAACGGGTGTGTGCTAGCCGCCGCCCATGCAGCTCGATCCACCTGAACTCGCTCGGATCACGCTCGCGATTGACTCGCCGTCCGCGAGGTATACCGCATCCGCGATTGACTCATCTGCCTGCTGACACGGCCGACTCGGACGTGATTGATTTCCGCTTCACCATGGTGATCATCAACTCCATGGTGGATAACCCTGGCATGATATATCGGTGAAATCCATCCAATATATTTTATATTACATGTTGCCTTCTTTAAAAGAGCAATTACTCCGGCTTGCACAGTTTTCTAATGCATGACCCTAAACCGCCATTTTGGTGCAAATTTAAAGGCCGTCAGAAATTTAGGGCTTAAAAAGAAGGATTGCGGTTTAATATCCCGCAAGGAAAGTTATCTCCCACAAAGCTTTGAAGCTCTCGATATCCGGTTTAACATCCGGTTCAAGAAGGATTTATCTCTTGAAAAAAATTAAAGGGTGCCAAAGAGGACCTGCTGCCATGATGCGCGGTTTAAACATGGGTATCATGCCTTATTGGCTTATCATATTATTGATCACTTGGGGGCTTGGTCATGTCTGAACCATAGTCACACCTCTTGATCGGCTCAATGCCACAGCATCACTTGGGGGCTTGGTCGTATCCGAACCATAGCCACGCCTCTTGATCGGCGTAAAGCCACAGAATCACTTGGGGCTTGGTGGTATCCGAACCATAGCCACGCCTCTTGATCGGCGTAATGCCACAGCATCACTTGGGAGCATGGTCGAACCCGAACTATGACTATGCCTCTTGATCGGCGTAAAGCCACAGAATCACTTGGGGGCTTGGTCGTATCCGAACCATAGCTACGCCTCTTGATCGGCGTAATGCCACAACATCACTTGGGAGCATGGTCGAACCCGAACCATGACTACGCCTCTTGATCGGTGTAAAGCCACAGAATCACTTGGGGGCTTGGTCGAACCGGAACCATAGCAACACCTCTTGATCAAATTTGGGGCCTGGCAGCCCGTGAAAAGCCTCGACTACAACGTTTTTATTTGCCTTTTGCTAAATTTCTTTTTCTTTTGCTAAGATTGTGATGTTGTCAAACCGGTGTTCATCAATCCGGTTAAGCTGTCAATTACAAGTTGTCAGTGCATGATCAAGTTATAATCCGGAGACTATCAGCCCGGTCTGGTTTCGACTACAAGTCACCAGTGTTATATATGGATAATCCGGTGTTTATCACAACCCGGTACGGTTTTATCATAAACCGGCACAATATGGAAGGAGTTATCATTATTCAAGATTGGGATTATCATTCTTACTACAAAAAGTTGGTAAGCCAACGATGTGATTCAATGTCACAGAAACAGGTTGAATAAAGCATGATTATAAATCACCGGCGTTTATTAAACCGGCCTCGCTTTAAGACGATAAGTCGCTGGTATATGATGAGAAATTGTCCGGTTTTTATTAAACCGGCCTGACTTTTGACTATAAGTCGCGAGTATATATTTGGATTGCGCCATTGGAATCATGCGCTTATAAATCATTGGGTATATTATTCAAATCTTTAATAGCCAACATGGCTGGATTTTTATTATGGTTATCAATAACCAATATTATGATTGAGGTTTTCAAAGTCGCTTCAGCGCAATGGCTATTATTTTATCAATGGATATGATTTATTCTACAATGGAGGGAATAGTCCCGAGTCGCTGCAGGCTTACGACCCGGCACTTGGGGGCTACATTATTTAAGTTGAGATTACATCAAATACACAAGTCTCATGTCGCTGCAAGCATGCACCATGACACTTGGGGGCTAATGAAAAGTCATTTTTTGCTCATCTTATTGAAGACCCGACTCATCATATTATAATGAGCCGGCCCTTGGGGGCTACCATTGCTCCTGTCAACAATTCAAGACGTGGATTCAAGCCCCATGATGGGGGTTTCATCATATGATGTTATTTTCATTGAAGTATATATCAAGTCCCAGCTCATTATTGCATAATGACCCGGTCCTTGGAGGCTACACTGGTTGAAGTTTTTGTGAGTAAGACAATTACAAGTCCCAGGTTGCTGCAAGCATGACAACCCGACACTTGGGGGCTACATAATATGGAGTATTCCGTTTTTACTAATTGACTGGGATGAACAACATGGATTTCTTCTTAAGTGGCAGTATTTATATTGAATCAAGTCTTAAGACATCACTTTGTTCTGCTCAAGATTTGGGAGCTACATGTATTATATTATTATTGAAGAAATTTTTTCAAAGTCTCTGTTTTGAGCAAACCGGATTGACCCGGCGTCACCAATCATTACGACCCTGTTCTGCAACCCGGCATCGCCAATCATTACGACCGTGTCTGCAATCCGGCGTCATCAATAATCATGAACCGGCATTGGCAACAATCATGACCCGGAATTATCAGTTTTTATAACCCGACAATGATGGTAATCATAAACCGGCAAGTTTTACATTTTCAAACCGGCTGGTATCAGTGGAATATTTGAAGACCAATATTTTTGTCAAATCAGAGCATTGAAGGCCGACTCAAGTGGATTATTCTTCACAAATTTTCTCTGTGAGAAATCAATGTCGGCAAATTGAGTATGAAGCTGGCTTGTTGATCCGGATTTTCTAGAAGGAGGAAATGACAAGGATTTAAGGATGATCAGATGCCGGTTTACAAGAATTCTTAACCTGGAGCATAATCTGTCAAGTTTGTTCTTGTGTTTATTTAGCGGGATCAGTTTAACATGGATAAATCCAAATTAAACTGGGGGCTAATGTCGGGGATATACCCCGCGGCGTAAACCGGCCGGAAGTATAACCCGGCCGGACTTAGCGGTTTATTTGAGACCCCGCTGACACTTGGCGATTCACCGTCGAATTCGCTTTGGGACCTGGCGGTTTACGATTCATTGGTAATCCGCAGGCGGGACAAGAGGGAGCGACAAGACCGGTGGCCCAACGAGGCGGTTCATGAAAGCCGGTTCATACTATGGTGGGTCGGTTTAAGAGGAAAGGCATAAGGAATATTTATCTTACAAGGAGTTAAGACCTGGACTTGTATCTGGTTTGTATTAGAGATAGACTAGTCCTAATCCTAATAGGACTCCACATGTAACCTGCCCTTCAACATATATAAGGAGGGTAGGGCCTCAAAGATGGACAAGCTACAAGCAACAAGAAACAATCTCTAGGGCTAGACACAAAGAGCCGGTTTACGGCGTCTCCCTCGTGATGATAATGAGACCTAGCCTCAAACAGCATGTAGGGTTGTTACCGGATGATGTTTCCCGGGGCCCGAAGCTGTCTAAACTCTTGTCTTGTGTTGCGTCTCTCGATTTCGCTCAACCCCTCTCAAGCTACCACATAGATGCGTTGGCCTCGCGACTAAGTCCTGACACTAAGGACATCTCACGTGAAAAAATCCACGACACCGGTAGACATGTCTTTCACATAAAAACCTGCATACATCATTGGCTAGGGCGAATGGTTCTTCTGCATACGCACTTAAGATTGTTGAGATCCACTGTTGTCATTCCGCATCTGGGTCTTGGTTACCCGCCTCGTGTCATATTGACCATTTGCATCGAAACAAAGGGACCTTCAAACCACCTGCATAGTTAAGTTCCCATATGTCCTCTATGTAACCATAATATGTTTCCTTTCTCGTGTTGGTTGTTGCATCAAAGCGGACACCACTGTTTTGGTTGGTGCTCTTCTTATCTTGGGCGATCGTGTAAAATGTATTCCCATTTATCTGGTACCCTTTGAAAGTCATTATATTCGAAGATGGTAACTGGGACAGCGAGCACAGGTCATCTTAATTATTGTCATCATGCATGGCACATTTCTGCAACCAACCGGCGAAAGTCCTCGTTTGTTCACGTGTAATCCAGTCGTCAGACTTCTCCGGGTGTTTGGAGTGTAGAAAATTCTTGTGTTCCTCCATATACGGAGCCACCAAGGCAGAATTCTGTAGAACTGTGTAGTGTGCTTCAGTGAGAGAATGCCCGTCCATACATATTATTTGATCCCCTCCTAGCGTGCCTTTTCCATCCAGTCTGCCCTTATGCCTCGATTCAGGAACGCCAATCGGCTTAAGGTCAGAAATAAAGTCAATACAAAACTCAATGACCTCCTCATTTTCATGGCCCTTCGCGATGATTCCTTCTGGCCTAGCACGGTTGTGAACATATTTCTTCAAGACTCCCATGAACCTCTCAAAGGGGAACATATTGTGTAGAAATACAGGACCCAAAACGTTAATCTCTTCGCAAAGGTGAACTAGGACGTGCGTCATGATGTTGAAGAAGGATGGTGGGAACACCAACTCAAAATCGACAAGACATTGCACCAAATCATTCCGTAACCTTGGTATGATTTACGGATCGATTACCTTCTGAGAGATGGCATTGAGGAATGCACATAGCTTCACAATGGCTAATCGAACGTTCTCCGGTAGAAGCCCCCTCAATGCAATCGGAAGCAATTGCGTCATAATCATGTGGCAATCATGAGACTTTAGGTTCTGGAACTTTTTCTCTGCCATATTTATTATTCCCTTTATATTCGACGAGAAGCCAGATGGTATCTTCATGCTGAGCAGGCATTCAAAGAAGATTTCCTTCTCTTCTTTGGTAAGAGCATAGCTGGCACGACCACGATGTATGCCGTCTTTTCCGGTGCATACGTTGCTGGTCCTCCGTGACTCCGGTGTATCTTTTGTCTTCCCATACACGCCCAAGAAGCCAAGCAGGGTCATGCAAAGATTCTTCGTCACGTGCATCACGTCGATTGCGGAGAGGACCTCTAGGTCTTTCCAATAGGGCAGGTCCCAAAATATAGATTTCTTCTTCCACATGGAGTGCTGGCGTCCGTCGGCGTCCTTGGAACAGGTTGTCCGCCAGACCCTTTCCAATGATTACCTTCAAATCCTTGACCATATCATGTACATCAAGACAAGACGGTGGCGAGGCTTCGTCCGTGATCCGCCTCACCTTTGAAATGCTTGCCTTTCTTTCTTATGGGATGCCTGCTCGGAAGAAATTGACGATGTCTCATGTACACATTCTTCCTAGAACTCTCCAAATATATACTGTCAGTATCATCCAAACAGTGCGTGCATCCGCGGTATCTCTTGTTTGTCTGTCCTGAAAGGTTACTGAGAGCAGGCCAATCATTCATGGTCACGAACAGCAACGCCTTTAGGTCAAATTCTTCCTGTCCGTGCTCATCCCACGCACGTACACCTGTTCCATTCCACAACTGTAATAGTTCTTCAACTAATGGCCTTAGGGTACACATCAATGTCGTTGCCGGGTTGCTTAGGGCCTTGGATGAGCACCGGCATCATAATGAACTTCCGCTTCATTCACAACCAAGGAGGAAGGTTATACAAACATAGAGTCACAGTGCCACGTGCTATGGTTGCTTTGCTCTGCTTCCCCAAAAGGATTAATGCCATCTGCTCTTAGACCAAACCATACGTTTCTTGGGTCACCGCAAACTCCTCCCTATACTTTCTCTCGATTTTTCTCCACTGTGGAACCGCTGGCCGGTACTCTCAACTTTTCCGTCTTTCTTACGGTCTTCTCTGTGCCACCGATCGCTTTCGCATGCTCTTTGTTTTGGAACAAAGCGTTTCAACCGTGGTATTATAGGAGCATACCACATCACCTTGGCAGGAATCTTCTTCACAGGGCGCTCGCCCTCGACATCACCAGGGTCACCGCGACTGATCTTATAACACAATGCACCACATACCGGGCAAGCGTTCAAATCCTCGTACGCACCGCGGTAGAGGATGCAGTCATTAGGGCATGCATGTATCTTCTGCACCTCTAACCCGAGAGGGCAGACAGCCTTCTTTGCTTCATACGTACTCTCGGGCAATTCGTTGTCCTTTGGAAGCATATTCTTTATCATTACCGGCAACTTTCCAAATCCCTTGTCGGATACACCATTCTACGCTTTCCATTGCAGCAATTCCCAGGTGTGGTGCCCAACTTTTTTTGTCAGCTTACAATTCGGGTACAACAATTTCTTGTGATCCTCTAACATGCGCTGCAACTTCTTCCTCTCCAAATCACTTCATGCAGTTCCTCTTTGCATCGGCAATGGCCCGACCTAGATCATCAGCGGGCTCATCTGATGCCTCTTCTTCAGCTTGTTCCCGCATTGCCGGCTCAGCTTCTTCCTCCATTGTTGTATCATCATATTCAGGGAACCCATGGCCAGGATAGATGTCGTCATCCTCTTCTTCTTCATTGTCTTCCATCATAACCCCTCTTTCTCCGTGCTTGGTCCAAACATTATAGTGGGGCATGAAACCGGACTCAAATAGGTGGACGTGAATGGTTCTTGACGTAGAGTAATTGTGACCATTCTTACATCCAGCACATGGACAAGGCATAAAACCATCCGCCCGCTTGTTTGCCTCGGTGACAGCAAGAAAAGTATGCACGCGCCATTAATGAACCCGGGAGAGCATCGGTCATCATACATCCATTATTGGCTCATATCTTCATTATACACAACACCGAATAGACCAAATTAATACAAGTTCATATATAAAGTTCATACATAAAGTTCATACGTAAAGTTCATATACAACACTTAATTAAATGCAACATACAAATAACTCTCTAGCTAAAGAATTTAAATGCAACAACAAATGCGATCAAGATCGCAACTAAGGTAACAATTGATCCAACAGCATAATGATACCAAGCCACACTATCAATGGCATATTTTCTAATCTTTCTAATCTTCAACCTCATTTTCTCCATCTTGATCTTGTGATCATCGACGACATCGGCCACATGCAACTCAATTGCATCTTCTCCCCTCAATTCTTTTCAATTTTTCTTTCAAATACTCGCTTTCTCTTTCAACTAAATTTAACCTCTCGACAATAGGGTCGGTTGCAATTTCGGTTCACATACCTCCTAGATAAAATATCTATGTCAACTTGATGGGCATAATTTGTCATAAACACGAAATGCAACAACTAGTTTTAAAAGAGAATATACCACATCCGAATCATAACAAGGACGAGGGCGGACGGGGACGGATATCAAAACCGTGGCACTATGTATAACTATATATCCAAATCACACAAACATCAATTTGGTAATGTAAAACATTCATGAACAAGAGCCTCACCACAAGGTGGTGCCGGCTGACGGACGGTCTTGAGCGATCGGCGGTGGTTACGACGGAGATTTAGAAGGCACTAAGTAAACCACACCTACATATGCAAACTAAGTGTTATTTTTGACCTCAAATTGCATATAAATCAAATACTAGCAAATATAATTTCTCCCAAATTAATCACTATACAAAGCATTACAAGAGCTAATCTAGCAATGAGAATTGAAAGGACAAAGTTGCTAACCTTTGTGATCATTTGAATGGATGGGGGCCTTCAAATCTTGACAAATTTTGGGCAAAATTTATGAGGAGCTCGAGGAAGAGAGGGGAAGAACAAAGGAAGTGAGGGGAAAGGGGACCTTTAGTACCGGTTCGTGCCACGAACCGGTATTAAAGGTTCTGGACGGGCCCCAGACTGACAACATCCTGCCACCACTCTCTTTAGTACCGGTTCGTGGCACGAACCGGTGCTAAAGGTTCGCCATGAACCGGTACCAATGAGAGCGGCCGGCTAGCCGTTGGAACCGGCACTAATGGACACATTAGTGCCGGCTCAAAATCGAACCGGCACTAATGTGTCTCAGATTTGCCCCTTTTTCTACTAGTGGATAAGGAAGAATTTTTTTAGCAGTGTTAAATCAGACACAAAATTTTAAGCTAGTGTTAAATAAGGAATTCTCTCAATTATTAAGGCTGCTCTAACAAAGAGGTTCAGTGATCGATGTCAGCAACAAGCGTAGTCAAGCCTTGTTCTGTCTCCAACAAGCAACTCCAATACTTAAGCTAATCTTGAAAAAAAAAAGCATATACCAGATAAGTAAAACCATTTAAAAAGAAAAACTATGTTCTCCATTTTAATATGCAATTAGTTGCACTTTTTCATGGTGTAATGTTTATCTTCAGAATGTACAGTCACCTAAATGTCATGTTTCTAATCGCAAGGTGCAAAGGAATATGAGCGGTTAGGCTTCATTTCTAAACCCAAAACTGTAGCAAGCAATCATGTGTTGAAAGTTTACCAACGATGGGCTCGACAACTTAATTTATTTATGGGTTAGAGTTTTTTTCTTTTAAAAAGGATGTTAAAACCCCGGCCTCTTCATCATTGTGATGCACAGCCATATTTATATATGGGGCCAGGTAATCTTCTGCTTTCGATGTTGTCTTTTTTGAGCTGGAAATATTGATTGACTCAATTTCATGAAGATTAACTTGCATCGCAGCACATTATATTACAAGAAAGTGTACCATTAAGGGTACACTTGTAGGGAATGGAGAGGTGTGAAAGGAGGGTAGCAGTGCTCTTTAGTCATCCTATCCCCAAACCAAACAGCCATATGGCATCCAAGATATGGATATGCCCTACTCATTGTGCGGTATCCAATCAAGAGATAACTTAAGAAAATGGATCATAAACTAGCCCGGTCATGCTCATGCAAGAGAGAAAAGACAAGAGTACACGGTCAACTAGGCCATCTTTCAGACCAGCTGGAGTACCCTCAATGCACAACTGGGGACAAGGAACTAAATATAACCAAACACCAGTGCACATGGGTGCAGATTCCTAGCACGAAGCAACAAGCCTCTTTCCTTTTTTCCTTTTCCTATTGACTGTGTAGTACTAGTGATAAGATCAACAATTAACTTTTGTGCATAAGATTGTCAGTTAATTATAACCATCTACTTCGTTGTTGACCGTCCCATATTCCGCTCATTCATAAAAGAAAGGAAAATGTTGAGGAAATTAATGATGCTTTCCTATTGAGTTTCTTGTTTCTTTCAACAGAGTTCTTCTTTCTCATTTCTTCTGCCATCAAATGTTGAGGCAAGTGTTACTTTTTTATCTCGGTTACTAAACCAGCATTGCGCCACACAACACATTCATCCAGTGTCTACGGAAGAGATGGGGCATGTTCTGCTCGTCGACGACATATAATCAAAGTACTCGATCTTGACGCAAACAATTGCACACCAATGTGCCTTTAGCTGGCCAGTCTTAGTCTTTTAATCTTACAGGCTAATGATAGTTATTTCTAGTATTGGTTAGGTTAGGGTGGTATTCAATGGAGTTCTCCTTGATGGGTTACAGTAAAGGTCGTGCATCCCATATACAAAATTTCATGGGGATATGAAAAAGGACAGTTGTTTTCAAAACAGTTCCTTGCTTAACTTGAATCTGCATCACGCACAGTGCAAAAAGGTTCCGTTGGAGTACCTCCTGATGCTGGCTAGGCTGATACGAGGACATCTGGTGAACGTGAAGGAGTGACATTAGCGTTTAAATAAAGTGTATTCTACGAGGGTGTCATGTTATAAAATGTTTAGAGATGGGAGTATAATTTAGATGGACCAAGAGGACTAGAAATACAGATACCCACGTCTCCTCCGCAACAGCAGCGGCTCGAGCACCAGCGACTGTGCAAAAGGTACTCTTTTACAGTTTACTCATCTCCTGTCTGCCGTTTGCCTTCGATCTATCCAGTGCACAACTCTTTTCTTTCTAGTTCTTTCCTTCCAGGGCGACCTTTTGTCATTGTTCTTTCTTGTGGTTTTTATGTGGATTATTGTGATTCAGCGCTCGATCTACCGGTTTGCCTTGGGTTGTCACTTCATCGATTTGAAAGAAGATTGTGATCTGGAGGAGAGTTGCTGCTCAGTCATATGCTATTGTTCGACTTCTGCTCTGGAGGAGTCTGGATTGCTGTATTATTGAATTTGAACCAAGCAAGGTAATGAATTTGTGTTCTGTTACTTTCAGATCGAATCAAGTACATACACGGCTTTCCTCTGAAAATGGCTAGAGTATGAGTCCAGAACGCTGCCGCATGTACACTCCAGCAACTAATTAACCCCACCTGGACCATATATTTCACTAGGTAGTTCTAAGAAGATAAGATTCCCTAACGACCTTCATGGTAGAAACTTGTATACCCATTTACATTCCATTAGTATGTGGTCACTTTTAATGGCTTAGTTTGACTGCCATGTTGGTTGCGATATTGTCCCCATGGTTTATTGCGTGTGTACTCCTTTTTAAGGAAATATATGTATCTACTTCAACTAATTTGATTGTAATATATGGTGATCCTCTCGTGTGCATTCAGTGGTCACTGATGGCTGGAGTGGTGCGCCTATGGAACGAGTGGGAGGTCCAAATCCTAATGCTTGCAAGCTTCATGCTGCAAGTGTTCCTGCTCCTATTCGCAGGGAGGCGTCGGCAGAACATCTCCGTCGTTCCACGGACCCTCCTATGGCTAGCATACCTCCTGGCTGACTCCACAGTGATATACATACTCGGCCACATGTCAATTTGCAGCAAGTCCCACGAGAAGCAACAACTCATGGCGTTCTGGGCGCCGTTCTTGCTGGTGCATCTCGGTGGCCAGGATACCATCACCGCCTACTCCATAGAAGACAACCAGCTGTGGCCGCGCCACCTGCTCTCTCTGGTGGTGCAGGCATTAGGAGTAGGTTATGTCTTCTACAAGTATGTCGCTGGTAGCTGGACCTTGTTCACAGCCGCAGCTCTGGTATTTGTGGCCGGTGTTCTTAAGTATGGAGAGAGAGTATGGGCGCTCAGGAACTCTCAGCTGGACAGCATCAGGAAGTTCCTTGATGAGGTTGAGAAGCCGAGGGTGTTGAAGGAGGCTGAACGAGAGGAAGAACGGCCGTACCCTCTGCCTGCACAGTGGGGCGAAGAGGAGAAGTTAGGTTCTGAAGAAGTACTGCAGGGAGCACATGATCTATTACCCATTTGCATGGGTCAGTTTGTCGATTATAAGTTCTTGCCGTCCCGATCGCAGATTCAAGCCAACTGCCGATTCAGACGCAAGGGTTGCTTGTATGAGCTGATCGAGATGCAGCTCTCCTTGATGCATGACGTGCTGTACACCAAGGCGGCGGTGGTCTTCACATGGTATGGATGCTCCATCCGTGCGATATCATCGGTTGCCACCATCAGCGCTTTCTTCCTATTTCAATCAAGCATTGGCAAGAATGACTTCAGCAGAGGTGATATCATTGTCACATACATCTTAATAGCTGGGGCTGTCCTCCTAGAGATGACATCATTGTTGAAGGCAATGGGTTCAACATGGGCATGCGCATTGTTGCGTGCTAGAAGATGGGTTCGGCTTCATAGCATAGTCGTATCTGCTCGACAACATGTCAGGGCTGCGGAAAGAAATAGAAGATGGTCAGGTTTTATTGGACAGCCCAGGCCGTCCACTGGCATTGGACATGGACAGGACAGGGGTGGCTGGACCCGGGAAGTTGCCAAGTGGTCTGAATTGGAGCACTGCAAAGATTTGTGGAAGAAGCTGCACCGCTCCTTACCTGTCATTTCAGATGGTACTAAGGAGTTCGTGATGAGACATGTAACAAGAATGGTGGAGGAATGCCATGGCCAAGAGGATGTCATGAGGAGTTACAGTGGTCAGTGCGCGCTGAGTCAATGGCAGGTAACCTTTGAGGATCCCACCTCGCGCGCTGGCATTGATTTTGATGACAAAATCCTTGCCTGGTACTTTGCCACCAAAATGTTCTTCCAATTTCACGTGGAACCAAGGCAACCAGAGCCAGTTGTGGAGGCAATCGATACGCTGTCCGGATACATGATATTCCTCCTTTTGGAACGTCCGTACATGCTGCCTAGCCCTGTTCGCCCCGTACCATATGCCAATGCTGAAGCAGCATATGAAAAGCTTAATCTGCAATGTGTGGTGGGTTCCTTTATTAAGCGCATCACAAGAATGGCGGAGCTGGACAAAAGAAGAGAGGAGTTGGACAAAACAAAGAGGGAGCGATGGCATGCTAGAGAGCTGAAAAAAATAAGGGAGGAGTTGGAAACAATAAGGGAGGAGGTGCAGGTGCTGGAGAGAGGAAAGGAGAACCTGCTTTCGGTACGTTTACATCCACCCGCCTTAGTCCGTGGAGCCGAGATTGTTGAAAGGCTGATATATAATGATGCGCGGGACCTGGACAACATGGCGGTGTGGACGGTACTGCTGGGGGTGTGGGTGGAGATGTTGTGCTATGCGGCACACCACTGCAGCAGGGATTCACACGCCAGGCAGCTCAACAATGGCGGTGAGTTCATTACCGTTGTCTGGCTTTTGTCAACTGCCATTTTCAATGGAAACTACATCAGGTGACAAAATGGTAGGATTTCCACCTTCAGACCCCAAAGCATAAGCTCCAACATATTGCCCCCAAATGGGCAACCTCCTCTACTGTGGGTGTACTATTTAGGCCGCGCTTGGCATCGGTGTAATTGATTACGGGTGTATTATCCTTACAAGTGTAACTCACCGGCCAACAACTGTTTCTGGCCGGAAATTAAAAGGTCGTCTGTAAGTTTTACGGGTGTATTTTGAAATGAAACGATAATCCAAACAGGGCCTTAATCCATTTAGCGAAGTGTACTATATGTAGTATCAGTCAGTTTTACTTCTTACGGTATCATGTCTTTTGCCGCGGTATCCCCGATCATCTCCAAGGGGACTGACCATTTATCGTCCGAGTGGCTGTTTGTAATTCACTGTATCATGTACTAGTTCACTTCTTGTACAACCCTATCATGTCTTTTGCTGCGGTATCCCCAATCATCTCCAGAGGGACTGACTAGTTGTACAACCCTATCGGTGTAAAAAGCATGATGGTCTTATTTAAAAACTTACACACCCACCTGCCCCGCCGCGTATATACCCGACCCCCGCGCCGTACGTTTTGCCCAGCTGTGTACCCAGTGGCGGAGCTAGCGCACGATGCTACTACACTTTGGGGGCAAATGACTACACTTTAAAAATTTGCTTCAGTAATTTTTTCTATGGGGGTATTACACTTTGGTTATAGACTCATATTGCAATGAGACATGTGATGTTACAGTAACTAGCCAAGTTACTAAACTATCTCTCTCCTCATTAACTCATTGCCACATAAGCAATTTTGCTGAGTTGGACTCGATGTTACTGATAAAGTTATTCCAATTGTGGCTAGTCTTATGCCTCATGGCCGCGTCGAGTCTGGTCACGCCGCTTTGACCGCCCGATCAACCTGACCGTCATGGCGTTTTGGATGATGGTTAGCGACTCCTAGGCGCCTCACGCCGGCACCCGAGGGACGCCATTGATGGTGTGTCCCATCGGCTACCGAGGTCGCGAGTAATGGCGGCTCCCGGCAGCCGACCGCCCACCCCCGCCTCTCCCCCGACTATAAATAGCACCATTGTCATGCACCCCGCACACCACACCCCCCGCTGCGATCCGGTCCAAAACCACCCGTCGAGCCCTCTCCCACTGGCAGGCGCGGGGCAACATAGAGCGACCGTCACTGCAGATACTCTACCAGTTCGCCCAGATGGCCTAGGTACGATGTCCCCGTGCCGCCGGCCGTCCACCTAACGACAGGGTGGCACTTGTTAGATGTGTATAGTCCCCTTTTCGGTATATCCCCATTGTATAAGGGGCTTTCTGCACTTTGACACACATGTATATGTAATGGCCTTTGGCCCTCAGGAAATACAAGTTGCTCTTCCCTAACATGGTATCAGATGCTTAGGTTCCTCTCGCTCTTCCGCACGATGCAACTCCGTGCTGCTCCTCCTTCCTAGCCCACCTCGTCTCCGGCCATCTTCGGCCACTTCCGGCCGCCTTTTCCGGCCACTCCCGTCGCCTGCTGCGATTCAGGCCGCCCGGCCCGCGCTCCTGTGCAGGGCTGTTTGCTCCCCGCCTGCCTTTTGCCCAAGCTTGGGAGGCTCGGGAAGCCCGCTGCAGCTGCTCCCTAAGCCCGCGCCGCTCCGCTCCCTATGCGGGCCTTGCGCGCTCGCGAGGCTCAGGCAGCCAGCGCCGCTCCGTTCCCCCCTCCGGCGCGGCTTCGCTCGGGAAGCCTGCGCCGCTCCCGTCCGCCGCTCCCGTCCGGCCTGTGCGGTGACTTGAGCGGGCCGTCGCCCCCGGTCCATCCCTCGCTCGAGATCCTCTGCTTTGAGCGCGTGGTGCTCGATCCCGATCCAGGTTGGCCTCTTCTTTGAGCGCCTGGGTCTCCCACTAGATCCCGATCCAGTTTCTGGGTCCGTTGACTCTCCAAAAAAAGAGAAAGAGAGAGAGAGAGACTGCTCATGTCTTCTTCGGGCTATGTCGTTGTTCCTCGGTGTCCGGTGATCTTTGATGGCACCAACTATGCCGAGTTTGCGGGGTTCATGCGCATTCATATGCGTGGTCTCCTTCTGTGGGGTGTTCTCTCTGGCGAGGTCTCCTGTCCGCCTTGTCCTGTTGCTCCTGTGGCTCCTACCCCGCCAGCACCGCCGGTTCTTGCTGATGACGCCTCTCAGACCGATCGAGATGCTGCCAAGGCTCTTGATGATGCTGCAGTTGATACTTATGATCAGCAGATGTCGGCTTACTCGGATGCCCTTTCTGCCTATCGTGATGATCTGTCTGCTTACACTCAGTGGTGCAATGATGAAGCTCGTGTTGTCTGCTGTTTCATCGCGAGTGTCCTTCCTCGCTTTGCCTCGTAGTTCATGGGCCTTGTACGCTTGCAGCAATGTGGTCTTATCTCTCGGCCGCTTATCAGCCCTCCGGTGATGCTCTCTACCTCTCTCGTGGTGCATCAGAGCATGCACTCCAGCAAGGTGATTCCACTGCTGATGAGTTTTATTCACAAGGCTTTCTCGCTATCTGGCGTCGCCTTGACTCTCTTCGGACAGTCGCTTGTGGGACTTGCCGCTGTCGCGACCACACGCTTCAGATTTGGAGTACCAGCTGGTTCACGAGTTCTTATCTCGTCTCCGCTCTGAGTTCGAGCCTCGCCGTGCTCACCTGCTTGCTCGTGGCCGTGTTCCTATCTCGGAGGTACTTGCTGAGCTTCGTGCTGAAGAGACCCGCCTTCGCTCTGCTGGGTTACTTGTGGTTCCATCAATGTTGGCCGGCCGAGCACCCATGCCACCTACTCGCCTCACCGCTTCACCGCTCCTGCCTACCCCTTCAGGGGGGTGGGTCGTCCCTCTTATGCTGAGAGGGGCCGGTCGCGCCGTGACACCTTCTGTGGCTACTACTCTCGGCCAGGTCATCCAGAGTCTGATTGTCGTGAGAAGAAACGCGAGACCAGAGGCGCCCTCTTCCAAAGTGTGACTCCTGGATCCTCCTCGACCCCGCCACTCACCGATCAGGACATTATGAGGCTCAAGCTGCCTCTTGGCTTCTTCAGGGCTCCTCGTCGACCGGGCTCGCTGGCTTTGTGGATCGCATCCTCCTCATCGTCATCACAGGCATCTACACAGTCAGTTCGTGGGTTCTGGACTCTAGAGCCTCCTTTCATATGTCTTCTGATTCTTCCGTGATGTCTTCTCTCCGACCTCTTGATTCTCCTGCTAATGTTCTTACTGCCGATGGCACATCTCTTCCTGTCGCTAGTCGTGGTATTCTTTCCACTCCATCTTTTTCTGTTCCGAGTGTTTCTCATGTTCCTCGCCTCACTATGAATCTTTTCTCCGCTGCCCAACTTACTGATTCTGGTTGTCGTGTCATTCTTGGTACCGACTCTTGCTCCATTCAGGATCGTCCCACCAAGGCTTTGGTTGGTGCTAGCTCCCGGCGCCGTGAGTCAGAGGGCCTTTGGGAGGTTGACTGGCTTTGTGTTCCTTCCGCTGCCACCACTTCTGCCAGCTCTCATGCTCTTGCTGGCTCTTCATCTGCGTCCTTCCAAAGAAAGTGGCATCATCGCCTTGGTCACATCTCAGGGCTCTCGCTTGTCTTCTTTAGTTCTGGCTGGCCTCTTAGGGTCTCAGACCGGAGATGTCTCCTTGCATTGTAATGGTTGCAGACTTTGGCAAAATGACTCGCCATTACCTTATCCTACTAGTGAGTCTCGTATCTCGGCGTCCTTTTGACTTAGTTCATTCTCGATGTTTGGGGTCCCGCTCCCTTTGATTGAAAGGTGGTCATCGCTACTATGTTTTGTTTATGGATGATTTCTCTCGCTACACTTGGCTCTACTTCATGAAATCTCGTAGCGAGGTTCTCCCTATATACAAACGTTTGTCGCCATGGTTCACACCCGCTTTTCCACGCCCATTCGTATTTCTTTGGTCGACTCACCGGAGAGTATATCTCTCAGCTGTTGCGTGGTTTTCTCGTGGAACAGGGTACTCTTGCCCAGTTCTCATGTCCTGGTTCTCATACTCAGAATGGTGTTGCCGAACGTAAGCATCGTCACTTACTTGAGACGGCTCGTGCGATGATGATTGCTGCTTCCCTTCCACCCCATTTTTGGGCTGAGGCTGTTTCTGCATCCACCTATCTCATCAATATTCAGCCATCGACCGCCTTTGCAGGTGGTATTCCTCTCGAGTGTCTCACTTTGGTCGCCTCCCTGACTACTCCGCTCTCCGTATGTTTGGATGCGTGTGCTATGTTCTTCTTGCCCCCCGAGAACGCACCAAACTGACTGCTCAGTCGGTTGAGTGTGTTTTCCTTGGTTACAGTGATGAGCACAAGGGCTATCGATGTTGGGATCCTGTGGGTCGTCGCTTGCGCATCTCGCGTGATGTGACTTTTGACGAGTCTCGTTCCTACTACCCACGTCCTTCTTCCTCGAAGTTTCTCTGTGGACGATCTCTCTTTCCTTCTCCTTCCCGATACACCCTGCTATGTGCCTCCTGTGTCATCTCTTCCTCCGGCATCTCTCATCCCTTCTCTTTCACCACCGACACCATCTTCTCCACCCTCCTCCTCCAACTCTCCACCATCGTCTCCAGTCCGTCGCCCTCTCTCACCGTTTCCTCTCCACTATACTCGTCGCGCTCGTCCTGAGGATGTCTCCTCTGACGTGCTTTCCACCTCTGGTGCACCTTTCCTCACGCCTCCCCCGGTTCACAACCTCCGGGCTCGGCCTCGCCCCCCGCCAGATCGCTACTCGCCGGCGCGGTATGGTCTCTCACATCATCGAGCCCACTTCCTATCAGATCGCCATGACTCAACCTGAATGGCAGCTTGCGATGGTCAAGAACTTGCTGCCCTTGAGCGCCTCGGCACATGGGAGCTGGTTTCCTCCCTTCGGTGTTCGTCCCCATCACACCGCAAGTGGTTCTACAAGATTAAGACCCGCTCGATGGTTCTCTTGAGCGCTACAAAGCTCGCTCTTAGGCCCGTGGTTTTCAGCAGGAGTGTGGACGCGACTATGACGAGACATTCGCCTCGCTCTGTTCACATGACCACCGTCTGCACTCTTCTTGCTGCGTGGCTTCGCTCGCTGCTGGTCTATCTCTCAACTAGACGTTCAGAACGTTTTTCTCAATGGCGAGTTGCGTGAGGAGGTTTACATGCAGCCACCACCAGGGTATTATGCTCCTGATGATATGGTCTGTAGACTTCGCCGCTCCCTCTATGGTCTCAAACAGGCCCCTCGCGCCTGGTTTGAGCGCTTTGCCTCTGTGGTGACTGCGGCTGGCTTCTTGCCCAGTGATCATGATCCTGCGTTGTTTGTTCACACGTCTCCTCGTGGTCGGACTCTTCTCCTTCTCTATGTTGATGATATGATCATCACTGGTGACGACTCTGAGTACATTGCCTTTGTTAAGGCTCGCCTTCACGATCAGTTTCTTATGACTGATCTTGGTCCACTTCGCTACTTTCTTGGTATTGAGATCTCCTCGACCTCTGATGGCTTCTATATCTCCCAAGAAAAATATATTCAGGATCTTCTTACTCGCGCTGCTCTTGGTGATGAGCGCACAGTTGTGACTCCCATGGAGCTCAATGTTCAGCTTCATGCCACCGATGGTGACCATCTTCCTAATCCCACTCGCTATCGTCATCTTGTTGGCAGTCTTGTCTATCTTGCTGTTACGCGTCCTGACATCTCCTATCCTGTCCATATCCTGAGTCGGTTTGTTTCAGCCCCCACCTCTGTCCACTATAGTCATCTCCTCCGTGTTCTACGATATCTTCATGGCACGATCTCTCAGCGCCTTTTCTTTCCTCGCTCCAGCTCTCTTGAGCTCCAGGCCTACTCTGATGCTACCTGGGCTAGTGATCCCTATGATCGACGCCGTTATGCGCTTATTGTGTCTTCCTTAGTGGCTATCTTATTGTTCGGAAGACCAAGAAATGACCTGCATTTCTCGCCGAGTCTGAGAGGTCGAGTTAGCGCGTCATGGCGATGTTGATCCGAGGTGATCTGTTACGGTGGTTACTTGAGGATTTTGGTGTGTCTGCTACTACCTCGACTTTCATCGTCTGATAGCACTGGCGCTTATCAAGATGCTGCGTGACCGGTGAAGCATGAGCTCACCAAGCACATCGGTGTGGATGCCCACTTTGTACGTCTTTCTTTGTGCAAGATCAGACTCTCGCTCTTCACTATGTGCCCTCCGAGTTGGCTGATTGGCGGACTTCTTCACCAAGGCACAGACTGAAGCAAAGACGGCTTTTTTTCCTCTCCAAACTCAGTGTTGTTGATCCACCATGAGTTTGAGGGGGTGTTAGATATGTATAGTCCCCTTTTTGGTATATCCCCATTGTATAAGGGGCTTTCTGCATTTTAACACACATATATATGTAATGGCCTTTGGCCCTCAGGAAATACAAGTTGCTCTTCCCTAACAGCACTTTGGGCAAGGGAATTAATTCTATGCCCAATCTTTTGTTTGGTTTACTTTGGGAATTACTGGCAGGATCTCCTTCTAGTCGAGTAGTCGGGCGTAACAAAGCAATCTATACAGAAGTTGTAGGAATGAAGGAATCAAACAAAAACTCTCGTAAAAATGAATCAAACAGAGAGAGCTGGATCTTGAAGCAAATCGCTGGGACTGAGGCATCTATCGGAGAGCATCAAAGTACCTCTTCAAGCAGCAGAAATGACTCTACCAGCCCCTGGCCCATGGAGTGGGCCCGTCTTCGGCCAAGTGTTCGTCGCCGGCAACTCGGCCGACGAGGCCCCGTCCACACGGGAGAAGCCCCCGTATCATGAAGCAGCCCTGACGCCAAGTACTACCGACGTCGCAACACGCCGCGTTCCACGACGCCGGAGCCCAACCGCCGCTCGGCTCTCGCACCCCTCATCCACTCTGCCCCTGATTTTTTTTGAGATGACTCACCCCAGATTCGAATTGGATGACAAAGTTGGCCCTTTTTTTCACCTCGGGAGTGGCCTTTTTTTTTCCCTTTAGGGACGGAGTGGGCTCTTAACGTTCACGTAAAATTACATCACTGGGGATAATTGAACCGGGGTGAATAATTACTTATTCTTCACCCTCGGTTACTAATAAAGCTAGCTAGCTAAGAGGGTGCTTGGATACGTTTTAGTACCATGATTAAAAATAATGAGACTAAAACTTACTAGCCTCACCCATGCTTGGATCCAAATACTAAAGAGACTAAAATCAAGTTAATGAACATTTATTATCCTCCAAACCCTCCAATCCAGAACTCGCCTGTGTTAAAGGAGAGGAGTTAAATGAGGAGAGAGAGGACTAATCCACATTTTAGTAGAGGTACCACTGACTAAAAGATTTTAGTCTCAAGACTAGTTTTAGCCCTTTTTAGTCAGGGGTGCTTGAAACTTTAGCCTCTTAAAGAGACTATTTTTAGTCAGACTAAATAAATGCCTTGGATCCAAGCACCCTCTAAATATAAACAAATTGTAAATAGAAACAAACCTAAAAAAACAGAATAGAAAGCTAGCTAGACATGTACTCCCTGTGTAAACTAATATAAGAGCGTTTAGATCACTACTTTAGTATTCTAAACGCTCTTATATTAGTTTACGGAGGTAGTAGATGTAAGATACTCCCTCCGTAAACTAATATAAGAGCGTTTAGATCACTATTTTAGTGATCTAAGTGTTCTTATATTAGTTCATAGAGGGAGTATCTTTGAAAGAGGAGCAGAGAACAGAGCAAAATGACTTTAGTGTGAGCAAGGCTAAGAGCAGAGTACATAGGAGCCAGCACAAAACTATTACCAATGGATACAACACTCAGATTAGCTGGCAAGACATGAGTGGTACACCTCTGTGTATGCAAGGAAGTCTCGCTTCGTTCTACATTAAACCCATTAAGCGTCATGGGAAGGGCGGCCAACCAGTTATGCCACATGACGCAAGCTAGTTGGCCACGGGAATAAAGCTTTTAGAATATTTTTTAGATGAAGTGAGGAGTTTTTTTAAATATATTTTTCTTTTTAGATGAAGGTGAGGAGCTATGAAAAGTGACGCTTGTTGGTAGGCCACGGTGGTATTTTTTTATTTTTACTTCATTTTTTCAGATGGAGATGAGTACTACAAGTCTACCAACTATGATTTGTCGGCCGGTCGCGAAACCGACTACCAGATGCGGAGGTATTGTCAGATTGACTACACACACCTTGACACCAATTAATCAATTGTTTGTCGTTCGTAGTAGTATATTTTGTAACCTGCCAGATTAATTGTATGTAACATATTGCTTTTTTTTGCAGGATGGGTTACATATTTGCTTTCTTCTAATATGGAATCGCATAGGTCATGAAGATGAAGAAACCATGGATAAGTAATTTGTTCAAGCCAATCGCTACAAACTCTAACTCCACAGTTGAAGATGCAAATCCAACCGGGGAGATAGATCTCACATAGCAACCTACTGCACATAATGTCCACAATCTTAGTTCTGTTGATATGTGAACATCTCAGCATAATGTCCCGGCCCAATCCCAGATCTCAAGGTATCACTACCGACAACTAAACTAGTAGCTACGGATTTTATTAAAATGCTTGCAAATTGTTGACTAGAGAAAATAAATTAACTGATCAATGAGAAATATAATTTATTTATTTGTCATCATATAAAACAGTAAATAAATTATCTTTCAACTTATTGTATGTTGCTTAATAAAACAATAAAACCAATTTGGTTTACTGAAAATGAAACCATATATCAATTTTATCATCTTCGACTAATGAAGATGAAGACTAGATAATTAAGTAGTTTGATTGGTCTGCTAGCAATTCATAATTCTACACAAAAATATAGAAAAGTGGTTTTGTATTGCTGCTATATGTAAGACTTAATTATATATTGATAAAAATCATATATGATGAACTACATCATTATGTTCTTCACCCCACTATGCTCAAATCCTGGCTCCGCCCTTGTCGCTGATAATCAATTCGTATCACAGTACTTATGTTAAAACCTTTTCATATGCATCGGATGTGCATCGGCATCTTATTTTTGTTAAAGAACCTTTTCCTATGCCAAGAAACTTTTTGATTCTTATACAATATTTTCGTGACTCACGAATACGTACTACTCTACTAGTCCTTGTAGTTGGGTCATATTTTGACCATGATTGTAATAAATAAAAAAATATAAGTTATATTCTCTCTGTTTCATCGTAATTTGGACTAAAATCACAACAAGTATTTTGGACCTAATATCATTGAAACTACATAGTCAAACTAATGTCATTGAAACTACATTTAAATACAAATCGAATAATTTTTTTTATGACAAGAATTAACATTTTACTAATTAAACATGTGATCAAACATTGACCTAAATCCAGTATGGACAAATAAATCCAAACAGAGGTAGTAGTATTTATATTTCTGAAAAATTGAGTTAAAAAACAAGCATGCGAGAGATCGACCTTAGGATCTCCATATTGCGTCGTGGCATTGTTAGCTAGAGCGCTGAATCGAATTCTTGCACGATTTAGGCGCGGCCTACTATAAGGAAAACAACTGGTTTTTATTTTTTTTCTTACTTTTTCTTCGGTTTTCATTTCTTTATTGGTTTTCAATGCTTTTCTCTTTTCTTTCTCGATTTCTTCCATTTTTTTGTTTGTTTTGCTCTTTTCTTTTTCTTTTGTTCCTTTTCTTTTTTCTCCAATTTTTTATTCTTTTTTCATTTGATATTTGGTTTTACATTATAATTTTTCTTTCCATGGTTTATATTGTTTCTTTTCACTTTTTTTTGTTTTCTTTGTTTCTTTTGGTTTTCATTCCAAATTTTTTGTATATGTCAACAACATTTTTTAATAGACATTTAACATTTTTTCCAAATAAATTTAACATTTTTAATACATTTTCAACATTTTTATATAAACATATTTTAAATTTTTAAAATTCTTGATTAAGACTTTTCATATACAAGATTAACATTTTAATACATGACCAATATTTTTTTGTATACACGCTTTAAACTTTTTCAAATGCTTGATTAACATTTTTCTAATACATGCCAATATTTTTTATATTTACATTTAACGTTTTTTTAAGTTTGATTAAATATTTTTTATTTTAAAATGAAAGTTTTTTGAACACATCAACAACATTTTTTCTAAACACATTATAAAAAAATTGAAATACACGATTAACATTTTTGAATAGTTGTTCAACACTTGCTGAAATGCTTGATTAACATTTTTATATACATGATCAAAACATTTCATCATTTTCTAGTACTCGATGAACACTTTTTCTATATACATTTTACATTTTTCAAATACTTGTTCAATATTTTGTAATACTTGATTAACATTTTTATATACATCATAAAATTTGTTTCATCATGTTTTTAATACATTGCCATCACTTCTTCTATAAACATTTAACATTTTTCAAAAGCTTGATTAACATTTCTGAAACACTTGCTCAATTTTTTTCAAATACTTAATTAACTCTTTTTCAATGCATGATTAATTTGTTTCATACACACATTTTTTGTATACATTTTTCGTATATGTGATAAACATTTTCTCTATACACATTTAACATTTGTCAAATGCTTTGTCAATATTTTTCAAATGTTTTATGTAGAGTGATTTTTGTAATATATTTATTTTTAATATTTGGAAGTATGGACAAAAGTTAAAAACAAAAACGAAAAAGTAAAAAAAGCGAAACAGGAAAAGAAGTTGTTGTTTTCCGTGCACCTGGGACGGCCCAAAGTTGCGGCACCAGCGAGGGATCCCTCGATGCGAGACCGAGATGGGCCAGGCTAGTGGCGCCTCTGGATATCAACACAGGAAAGAAAGGGTGAGCGAGGAATGGAGAGGCTACAACAACGGAAGCGGGAGCAACTAATTAACGAGCGCTCCTTCGGGAGCCTCACAACGATCAGCGCCACTTGGCGTCCTCACAGCCATTCGCCACGTGTCGCGCTCTGGACGCTCTTTCCAGATTTTGTTTTTTTTTATTTTTACGCATGCGTTTTCGGCTTTTAAAAGGTTTCTTTCCCGGTTATTTTGACGTTTTGGTTTTTTTACCAGTCTTCCCTAGCTTTTCGACAAAAAAAAGTCTGAATTTTTTTTACGCAAAAAAATGCATTTTTTTCATGAGAGTCACGATTTTGTTTTCGCGAGAGGCACGGTTGTGCTTTCGTGAGAGGCACGGCCGTACCTCTTGGAAACGAAAAAAAACGTGTTTTCTATTTTTTTTTTCACGAGAGGCACGGTTTTGCTTTCGCGAGAGGCACGGTTGTGCTTTCGCGAGAGGCACGGGCGTGCCTCTTTCGGAAAGGGAAAAAACGTGTTTTCTGTTTTTTTTCTTTTCGCGAGAGGCACGGTTTTGCTTCCGCGAGAGGCACGGTTATGCTTTCGCGAGAGGCACGAGCGTGCCTCTTTCGGAAAGGGAAAAAACGTGTTTTCTATTTTTTTTTCGCGAGAGGCACGGTTTTGCTTCCGCCAGAGGCACGGTTGTGCTTTCGGGAGAGGCACGAGCGTGCCTCTTTCGGAAAGGGAAAAAACACGTTTTTTTTTCTTTCGCAAGAGGCACTGTTTTGCTTTCGCCAGAGGCACGGTTGTGCTTTCGCGAGAGGCACGGGCGTGCCTCTTTCGGAAAAGGAAAAACATGCGTTTTCTATGTTTTTTTTCATGAGAGGCACGGTTTTGTTTCCACGAGAGGCACGGTTGTGATTTCGTCAGAGGCACGGGCGTGCCTCTTTCGGAAAGGGAAAAAACCCGTGTTCCCGGTTCAGTTTTTTCGTCGGTTTTTTCCGTCAGGTTTTTCCGTGAAAAAAAAGTTCGTCAAAACCTATCAACTTGGGATCTAGTTTTGAAGATCTCGACGCGAGGAATCCAATGGCGAAAGCGGTTCGAGATTTGGACGCACGGTTTAAGAGATAAAACATTTTGAATAAATAGATCTACGAAAAAAGGGAAAACTCCCAGGTTGCTACACGTGGCGCACCTGCAGCCCCCCACTTGTCGCAACCTGGGGAGTTGGAGTGATCTCCGCAAGGAGTACTCCTTAATTAGTGATTTTGAACGGAAGCAGGGAAGTGAAGGGGTTTGGGGCCACCGCAACGGCCCAATGTAGACTACAGCCCGGCGGCTTGCTGAAACATTTTCCCTAACGAAGTACATGGCCCAAACATTTTCGGCCTATGCGGCATAATCCTCACCAAGACTTGCTAGGCCGCTTATCAGAATGCTGAAAATACACAGCAGATTCTGTATCAATTTATTCCTTAGATTTGATAAAATTCGTGAATTTGAAAATCTTCATGGTTTCTTAAAATACAAGGATTTGTAAAAACATATTATTTTCAAAAAATAAAATTATTTTTTATAAAAAAGGTGACAAAAATTTCAAAAGTTCCCATGAATTTGAAAAAATATTCATAGTTTAAAAAATCATGGATGTTATAAAATTGTTCATGAATTTAAAAATCATAAATTATAAAAGTGATTGATGAATTTTGTTACAACAGAGTTAGGTGCATATGATGCAGCCAGGTGAGCGAAGTGAACTTGGGTAGCAAACAATTAAAGTCTATTTTTGTTGGTCGTGGAAGAGAGGGAGGAATGTGTCGACTCCTTTTTATGTTTACTCTACGCACAAAAATAAAAGTGAGTTTTGCAGTATGGTACTATATGGTTGTCTTTGCACATTCTATATCACATCAGCCACCGAAAGTTCGCTGGGGGGCATGGCAAATGCAAAAGTTTTTTACGGCAAATTCTAGCAAAAGTAAAGAATTTGCTGTGAAAAGTTTTTAACAAACCAACCTGTGTAGAAAATGGCATCAGCTGGCACGAGAAATCGGGACCTGATGGGACCCGATGGAACCCAATGTCTAGCCATGCATGGAACTGGAAGTACATACACTTTACAGAAGTGCTATTTTTTACTTCCTCCGTTCCTAAATATTTATCTTTTAAAGATTTCAAATTGACTACCACATACGGATGAGTGAAGATTCACTCATTTTGCTTCGTATGTAGTCACTTGTTGAAAATCTCTAGAAAGACAAATATTTAGGAATGGAGGGAGTACATCTTGTGTTGTCGAGCAACCGTACGATGCTTTTGGCATCTTTGACTGTTTGGAAGAGTTTTGAGAACAAGACGAGCCTGACTTTGAATTAACAAATGTATTAACCGGCTAGGATTAGAAAAGCAAACAACCTTAAAAGAAAACCAACATAACAGTGCAAAAGGAAGAAAAAACTATGTCTATATGCGTACATCCGTATGTAGAATATATTTAGAAACAGAGGGAGTATTTTTGACTGTTTGGAAGTTTCTTAGAACAATAGGAGCCTGTCTTTGAATTAATAAATGCATCAACCGGCCAGGATTAGAACAACCAACGACTTTAAAAGAGAACCATCACAGTGCTGCTGGGAATACCAGCTTCCAATGATAGCACATAAATAAAAGGGAGAAAAAACAGCAGCCATCTGAAACACTACTAGGGTTGTTTGAAAGTACATTTTGTTTAAAGCGCATTGACAAAGCAGAGAAACCAGGATACAAATTGGACACGCGCGTAAAACATAGGATACGAACCAACCACACATGAACGAACGAACACGAACGAACCCGGCAGTCGATGATGTACGACCTGCCACCGCGGAACTGATGAGCTAGAGCTGATCAGGTTCATGGGGGAACCGAGGCATCGTCGTCCAATCCAACGCCGACACCGAGCTTATGGCCGAAGTCGACGTTCACGTACGCGAGGGAGCGGTGAACACGGGCCAAGCCGTTGGCTCCGTCTCTGCCGCCGCCACTAGCCAAGAGCCTGCCGGCTGCCGCCGCCGGCACCACCGAGCTCAGCTGCAGCACGACGCCGATCAGAACGAGAAGCAGCGCGGTGTTTCGAGCCATGGAAGCCATCGGTCGATCAAACGATGAGCTTGCTTTGACGGTTCTCTTCTTGCTTTCTATATATTGTTTTGCCGACCGTCACTATATGTATGTATATATATATATATATAGGGAAGCAGGCCTGAGGCGCTGGAGCTACGTATTGATAGTGATCGGCGTGGATGCTTTGATGAATCGTTTAATAGTACAAGCTTACAGCTATATACGTATGATACTGATAATCACATTAATTATAGTGATCTGCTACCACATGGCACACGTTTGCGATGAGGATAACAAGTTCCCTCTTCCAAAAGCTTTAACGAGATCGCAGGCAGAATCAAACCACATGGCCACGCTTGATAGAAACAAATACTGTCCCGCTATCAGGGAAGGTGCTGGCGTATAACTCCGTTTACTTAATAAGCTAGCTTAAGCTAAATAGTTGGTGCTGGTTGACTCACACAGCGTGGGTATTTGCGGTTGCACCTATTGCTGGTAGCAAGAAGAGAAGAAGAATAGAGGCAAAATGTGATCTCCAAATCTTGCTACATCATGTGTTATCCAGAGGAAAGAAGACACGGAGAACAAGGAGTGGTCAGAACTACATATCACCTTTGGAGAAAGCTTTGTTTACTCCGAGTTGCGAAGTAAATCACAGTAAGTAAATTTTATAAGTTCCAGTCCATATCTAATTTTTTTTACTTCTTTTTGCCGGCATCTTTTTTTACTTTACTAATAAAACCCGGCGAAAGCTTACTTCAAAAGTAGTTTTTATCTGCTTAGGGAGTTTAAAATTTCACTGATTTGTGTTTAAACTGACTCATGCCATGTAATCTGTACACTAACATCATCTCTAGCGGATCCCCTGTCCTAAAAATTCAAAACTCATGCCCTATCCAAAGAAGTCAAAAAAATTATGGTATTAATATTTTTCTCAATTAGGAGATCCCCTAAAACTTAATCCCTGGAAAATATATTTTGCCAATTCCTCCAACCGTAAACTGGAAAACTTAAAAATATTATTTTGTCAATTACTCCAACCATTTCTAGACTTAAGACAACATATTAGCAAGGTTGTCAGAATCATGATTTTGAGTCGGACCGGAGCTCCGATGGTAGCATTGCAGATCATAGAATCTTAACTATCATGATCGTAGAAACGTCGATTCTACGAACTAAAATTGTAGAATCATAAAGGTTAGCTTGGATCATAAAGTCATATAATCATACAAGAGAATCACGATTCTGATGACCTCGCATATCAGCTTAATACATAAAAAGTCAAGTACACACAATTCAAACACATAGTAAATTTAATGTTCTCAAACATAACTATGCAAATTCACACACCATACAATCCAATGAACCGAGAGTCCAAATAAAAATGATAAAATATCAGAAATAAAGTGTTATGAATACACGAATGGTGTTCAATAAGATCTTATTGAAGTTTGTTGTGAGCTTGATGGTTGTTGATCCTTCAATGTTCTTCGGGGAAGGGTAAGATCTTATTTGGGTTATGTTCCGGCTCAATCGGGTTCCCATTGAAGAGATAACGGAAGTGGTCCTATTTCTCATCCTCGATGATCATGTTTTGCAAGATAAACATGTAGTCTTGATCTTCCACATGGTCCCAGGCTTCCAATACTAAGTAGGGACACAGACAATCGCAAAGTGTCGTTGAAGTACACCAAATGTTCTCTCAACATCCTTTTTTAGCAGATTCTTGCATGGTTGCAAAGTGAGATTTCTTTTTGCCTTTAGGACGATGGATTTCTTCACAGTTGTGACCATGAAGTATAGGTGCCACTGACTAGGTAGTATCCCATCTTGTACTCATTGTCATTGACAACATAGTTGCAATGTACATTGTCACCGGCAACAAAATTTGCAAAAAGAGGAGATCGCTGGAGGACATCGAGATCATTGTGAGAGCAAAGCATCCTAAAGTATGTGTGCCAAATCCAGAGATCATGTGATGCAACTGCCTAAAGAATGATGGTTGGTTCATGACAATGCCCTCTGCACTGACATTGGCATGCTACAGGATAATTCTCCCATGTCCAATGCATATAGTAAATGGATGCAAGCATCCGTGGCCAACCTCTCTCTTCATTTTCTGCCATCAGGCTCTCGTCATCTTCATTAGTGATAGTCCTCAAGCACTCTGGTCCATAGATCTTGAGCAAAGCTTCACAAAATTGCCACAAACACTCCACTATGAGTTCGTCCCCAAGCCCACATAGTCATAAATGGCATTGGCCGCACATCCATAAGCAAGGACTCGCACAGCTGTTGTAATGTCGAACAATGTTCTTGCTGCATCCGCTGCATTTCTTGTCAGATGAAACCATGGATCATGTGTCTCCACAACTTTTGCAATGGTCTGAAAGAGATCTCATTACATCTAGAATTGATGTAAAAAATAGTAAGGAGGATATACTGCATTCGGTGCAAATTAATCATTAACTAAACCATCATGAATCATGATTCTATCCTTAAGGAACGTCTTTGGACCAAACTGAGAACCGAGCCTTGGTCACCTGAAATCCTCCTCCATAGACACCATAATAGTCGCCAACTCAAAATCATCATCTTCTTCTTCCTGCTCCGATGATGAGTTGTTTAAGAGCATCTATGACCGGACCTCTCAAATCCGCCTAATACGCCCGGGCGGGCAGCCCGGCCATTGCCCGGTGACGATTTTTTGACCCAGACGGGCCTCTCAAACGGCCCTCAAACGCCTGGGCTGACCGGCACCTCTGTCTCCCTAAACTCTAGCTCGATCGTGAGAGAGAGAGAGAGAGAGAGAGAGAGAGAGAATACTGAGAGGAAGAACACGTAGAGACACTGAAGTTTTTTTGTGCTGCGCTCAACACCTGCAGCTTTTCTGTTTTCATCTTCTTATTCATCAAGAGTACACCAACGTGCCCGAGCAACGTGCTCCAGTACTGACCACGTCCATCCCCATGATCCGAAGCCAGTGCCGGCCTACTACGACTGAGCCAAGGTGCACAAAACGCAACCAATTGGCGAGGAAAACCGCTAATGTAAAAAACGAGTCACCACTGTCGAAACTGAATGTGTCTAGCGACACTTATCCGAAGAAAAACAGACTAAATTCAGAGAGGCCGAGGGAGACAGGGTTTAAGCCAACAATCTCCCCTCAACCCTGGGGCGAACGAGCTTGACGTCGACGATCCCAATCTTGCCAAGCAGCTCCTGGAAGCGAACACGGCTCAACGGCTTCACAAGATGTCTGCTTTCGCTCCCTCGTGCCGATGAACTCCACGGCCACCCATCTCTTCTCAACATAATCACGTAATGAAATGATATCGAAGGTCGATGTGCTTATCGCGATCATGGAGAACTGGGTTCTTGCAGAGGGAGATCGCAGACTTGTTGTCAATGAACAGAGAGAACGGCGCGCTGGTTGATTCATCAGCTCGCCGAAGAGACGCTGCATAAGCCAAATGCCTTGGCAAGCCGCTGTCACGCTTATGATGTACTCCGCCTCGCAAGATGAGATTGCGACGACCTTTTGCTTCTCGAGATTGCCACCGACGGGCTTTCACCAAGAAAGAACAGCACCCAGTGCTCTTCCCGGTGTCCACGCCGCCGGCGTGATCGGAGTCGCTGAAGCGCTGTCAGGGACTCGCCGTCATCAGAAGCGATGCACGCTGCAGCCGTAGCTCAGCGTGCCGTTATGTATCGAAGGAGATGCTTCACCGCTGCATAGTGGTCTGCTGCTGGCGCCTCCATGAACCTGCTCAGGAAACCCACGGCGAACGAAATGTCCGGGCGAGTGTGTACGAGGTACCTCAGGCTGCCGATCACGCTGCGGTAGAGCTTGTGTCCACCGCGGCTTCCTTGTTTTCCTTTCTCAACGGGCACCGTGGCTCCATAGGAGTGCGAGTTGGATAGCACCCCGCCAGCCCAGTTTTGTCGAGCAGCTTGGAGGCGTACGCTGCCTGTGTGATCGTGGTGCGTCCACGCTCCTGCTTCACTTTCAAGCCGAGGTAGTAGCGAAACAGGCCCAGGTCGCTCATGGAGAAGAGCTGCTTCATCTCCTCCTTGAACCCGAGGACCTCCTGTTCCTTTGCGCCGGTGATCACCAGATCGTCGACGTACACCCCGACGACGAGTAGGCTCTCGCCGGTTCCACGCGCGTACATGCCATGTTCTGCAACGCTGCGCGTGAACCCGAGAGATGTGAGACTGGCATCCATCTTGTCGTTCCACGCTCTTGGAGCTTGACACAGACCATACAGGGCTTTGCGCAGCCTGTACACAGCCTGCTCACGCCCCTCCGCGATGAACCCAGGTGGCTGGGACACATAGACCACTTCCTTGAGGTCGCTGTTCAAGAACGCCGATTTGACGTCCATGTGGTGCACTTGCCAGCCCCGGTGCGCCGCCAGCGCTAGGATGAGCCGCACGGACTCCAGTCTGGTCACCGGCGCGAACACCTCCTCGAAGTCCATGCCAGCACGCTGCACGTAGCCTTTAGCAACGAGGCGGGCTTTGTGCTTGACGACACTCCCTTCCTCATCCTTCTTCAGCTTGTACGCCCATTTGAGGTCGATTGCTTGATGACCTGCAGGGAGCGTGGTGAGCGTCCAGGTGTTGTTGTCGTCGATGGACTGCAGCTCGTCGAGCATCGCCCGGCGCCAACAGTCCTTGTGCTCAGCTTCGGCGAATGATGCCGGTTCCTCCCCCGTCACTAGGTGCAGCTCCTCATCATCACCACTGTCCTCCGATGGCCGGGGGCTCTCAGCACCTCCTGGCACTTCAGAGGTTGAGCCAAGTAGCTCCTTGACCAGGCGATATCGATGTCGTGCAGAGACCTTGTCCGCGTTGTCGAACAAGTCCGGCTGTACCGCCGGTGGTGACACGAAGGGCACCGGCGTGGTCTCTGGCGTGGCCACATCCGCTCCTCCCCCATGCGTGGGCGGCGTCGTGGCCGCGGGCGTGTCGGGGACGATGCTGCCTGCAGCAGACGAGGCACGAGACGAACTTGCAGAGGTAGGTGACGACGCTGCCCTTTCTGCTGCAGCGGCCTTGGTGATGCCGGTTCTTGTGGCGTACGCAGGGTACTCGACGGTAAAGGAGCTGCTCACCGGCGACTCCCCCGGCGCCTCCCAGTTCCAGCGCGCCTCCTCATCGAATACCACGTCTCTGGACACGTGCGAGCGCACTTCACATCGCTGGATCGCATACATGCGATACGCCTTGGACCCGATCTCATAGCCGATGAAGACCATCGGCGCGTTCCTGCCGCCCAAATTTGCGCAGATGTGATCCAGCTGCCTTGACATGGCCAACGCAACCAAAGATGCGCAGGAACCTCACATCAAGCTTCCTGCCATACCACGCCTCGTACGGTGTCATGCCATCGACGGAGCGCGTGAAGCTGCGATTGAGAATGAAGGCAGCGGTGAGCACGGCCTCCCCCCAAAACAGGTTGGGCACCTGCTTTGCCTTGAGCATGCTCCTCGCCATGCCCAGGGAGCTGCCCGTTACGCCTGCTCGACGACGCCATTCTGCTGCGGCGTGTACGGTGCAGTCAGGTGCCGCTGCACACCGCTCTCCTCGCAGTGTTTGTAGAACGTGGCCGAGGTGAACTCTTCGCCACGATCGGTGCGGAGCACGCTGGCTTGTGCCCAGACTCCAGCTCGGCTGCGGCACGGAACTTGATGATGGCCGCGGCTTCATCCTTTGTCTTGAGCAGCTCCACCCACATGAAGCGATCGCGATCGCCGATCAAAGACGAGCACGTAACGCCGCCCGGTGTTGGTGGAGAGACGGGGCGCACAGTCACCGTGCACAAGCTCCATGGTGCAGGCCGCTCAGACTTGGCCTTCTGCGGGAATGGAATGCGATGCTGTTTCCTTGCGAGACAGGCCTCGCACAGCTCCTCGGTGTGAGCAATGTGCGGGAGCCCGCGCACCAGATCTTTCTTGGCCATCTTCTCCAGGCCGTCGAAGTGCAGGTGGTCGAGCCTTGCGTGCCAGCGCCAGGCGTCAGAGAGCGCCCCCGCTGCAAGGCACACTGGATGCACAGGCGTGAAGACGAGTTTGTACAAGCAATTGGTGGAGCGCGATACCTTGACGAGGAGCTGCCCGCGATCATCACGGATGGTGAGTACGCCACGCCGGATGTGCACATCGTACCAGCTCTCATCCAGCTGTCCTGTGCTGACCACGCTGTTCTTGGTGCAGGTATGTAGTACACCTGAGTGAAGGCATTGTGATCACCGTCTCGTGGCCGAACACCACCGCCCCACGGCCGCAGATCTTCACCATTGATCCGTCGGCCAAAGCGCACCGTGCCGGCATAATCGACCTGTCCAGCTCCGCGAAGGACTCTAGGGAACCTGTCATATGATTCGTGGCTCCAGTGTCGAGGAACCACGACTGCCGCCCCTGATCGCCGTCGAGGGAGGGCGTGATGACGACCTTCTCTTCATTCAGAAAGACTTGGCCGCCGTGGTGCACCGCAGAGTTGCACGACGCGGTCACCAATGTTGATGCAGGGGCGGCCACGTGATCTACGCCCTCGCGCACTTCCTCGACACACGCCATCATGAGGCCAGGACCGTCGCCCTCCTCTGCTTCGGCGAGGTTTGCGGCCGCCGCAGGCGGTGCTGCACCTGCCTTAGCAGCCTCATCACGCTTCTTCTTGCTGCAGTCTTTGGCCCAGTGGCCTTTCTTGCGGTAGTAACGGCACTGGTCCTTGTCCACGCCTTGAGCCGAGCCAGGCGGAGTCGAGGTAGGAGGCGGCTGGCCACCCCTCTTGCCGCGGTCGTCGTTCTTGACGCCAGAACCACCGCCACGGGGCTGGCGCTTGCGTGCTTTCCACTGTTCCTCCGTGAGTAGCAGCTGCCCGCCTACGGAGCCGCCGCCCTGGTCACCATCCATGCGCTCCTCGATCGCGCGGAGATGGCCCGTGACCTCCTCGACAGTCAGCGATGCAGGGTCGAGAAGGGTTTCCATCGAGAAAGCGATCTGCGCAAAACGCGAAGGAACTACTGAAAGGAATTTTCTCACAATCTTTTCTTCGTTGACGACGTCCCCCAGTGAATGCAGTGCAGCGGCAACGTTGGAGATGCGGATAGCGAAATCCTGGATCTTCTCGCCATCCGTGAACGCCACGGTCTCGAACTCAGTTCGTAGACGCCGCAGTCGTCCGTCAGCGCACCGCGATCAGGTCTCGGTATCGACCCGGATCGCCTCCCAAGCCGCTTTTGCCGATCCCTTCCCGATCAACATGCAGTGCATGTCGGCCGGCGTCGATCGGAGCAGCGCCGCCAGGGTCTTCTTCTCGTCGACGCGAGGGACGGTATCGTCCTCGATCGCGTCCCAGAGCGACGCAGCCTGGAGGTTTACCTCCATGACCATCGCCCAGTGCGTGTACCCGCCACGCACAAGATCGGAATCGCAGATTTGCGCCAGAGCCACCGCTGGACTCGCGCGATGACCTGCTACCGCGACCACCTTCGCCGCCACCACATCGACCTCTACTCCTGCCGTGGCTGGGCGAAGGCCACATCGCTTCGCGGCGCGGAGGAGTTCGCGATCTGGCGCGGCGCGCCTTCTCGCGACATGGCCCACGTGGATCCAACCGCCTGATGCCAATTGTCTCCCTAAACTCTAGCTCGATCGTGAGAGAGAGAGAGAGAGAGAGAGAGAATCTTGAGAGGAAGAACACGCAGAGACACCGAAGTTTTTTGGGCTGCGCCAACACCGCAGCTTTTCTCGCTTTTCATCTTCTTATTCATCAAGAGTACACCAACGTGCCCGAGCAACGTGCTCCACTCATCGACCACGCCCATCCCCATGATCCGAGCTTCGTGCTGGGCCTACTACGACTGAGCAAAGGCGCAAAAAACGAAACAAATTGGCGAGTAAAACCTCTAATATAAAAACGACTAGGTACTATCGAAACTGAATGTGTCTAGCGACACTTATCTGAAGAAAAAACATACTAAATTCAGAGAGGCCGAGGGAGACAGGGTTTAAGCCAACAACCCCCCATATACAGCCCAAATATGGGGCGGATATAGGGGCGCCCGGGCATGCACGGGCATGCCCGCCACCTCGGCTGACGAAGGGGTCCCAGCCGGAAACGCCCTCAAACCCGGCGGTCCGAAGCTCGTATCCTCCGTCGGACCGGTGGCGCCGCGTGCGCAGTTCCGGCGGGCCACGTAGTGCCTAGCCCAGCTATTTAAGTCGACTGGCGGCACCGAAACCCTACCATCCATCCTGTGACGCCCCCAATTCAATCGTACACTAATCATGCACGCAAATGTGTACGATCAAGATCAGGGACTCACGGGAAGATATCACAACACAACTCTAAAACATAAATAAGTCATACAAGCATCATAATACAAGCCAGGGGCCTCGAGGGCTCGAATACAAGTGCTCGATCATAGACGAGTCACCGAAGCAACAATATCTCGAGTACGTACATAAGTTAAACAAGTTTGCCTTAAGAAGGCTAGCACAAACCGGGCTACAGATCGAAGAGGCGCAGGCCTCCCGCTCGGATCCTCCTAAACTACTCTGGTCGCCGTCGTGCCGGGCTGCACGTAGTAGTAGGCACCTCCAGCGTAGTAGGAGTCGTCGTCGACGGTGGCGTCTGGCTCTTGGACTCCGGCATCTGGTTGCGACAACCAGGTAGAAGGGAAATGGGGGAAAAGATGGAGAAAAACAACCGTGAGTACTCATCCAAAGTACTCGCAAGCAAGAAGCTACACTACATATGCATGGGTATATGTGTAAAGGGCCATATCGGTGGACTGAACTGCAGAATGCCAGAATAAGAGGGGGATAGCTAATCCTGTCCAAGACTACGCCGGCAGCCTCCGTCTTGCAGCAAAGATGTAGGAGAGAGTAGATCAAGTCCTCCAAGTAGCATCGCATAGCAATAATCCTACCCGGCAATCCCTCCTCGTCGCCTGTTGAGAGAGCGATCACCGGGTTGTATCCGCACTTGGAAGGGTGTGTTTTATTAAGTATCCGGTTCTAGTTGTCATAAGGTAAAGGTACAACCCAAGTCGCCCCTGCCATCAAGATCACGGCTATTCGAATAGATTAATCACCTGCAGGGTGCACCACATTACCCGACCACGCCGATCCCATTTGGCCGACACACTTTTCTCTCGGGTCATGCTCGCCGCTGAAGATCAACACGTCGCAGCCCCACCTAGGCACAACAGAGAGGTCAAAGACGCCGGTCTAAACCTAAGCATGTGGTCCGGGCCCATCGCCTCTTAGCACACCTGCATGTTGCGTAACGCGACGGAAGGCAGACCTATCCTAGCAAAGCGCTCCAAATTAATTCCGGGCGCCGCCACTCGGGGCCATGGATGTCACGAAGTGCTTCGGCTGATACCACGACGCCGGTTGCCCATATCTTGTCCCACGTGGCGGTTAGTGCGTATAAGGTCAACGACCCAACTCAGATCAAATACCAAGATCTCGTTAAGCGTGTTAAGTATCCGCGAACGCCGAACAGGCACAGCCCACCTCTCACCCAGTAGTCTCAACCTGCCTGACGCCTCCGCCACAAAGATCCACAGAGGGCCGTTGGGACAAAGGTCCTTTCAGCCCCCAATCCGTGAATCACTCGCTGGGTGCTCCTCGGTTTAATGACCCGACTTTAGTCACCACATGTATCATGTATAAAGTATATAGTATATACCCGTGATCACCTCCCAAGTGATCACGGCCCGATAGTATAGCACAGCAGATGGACAAGAATGTAGGGCCACTGATGGAAAACTAGCATCCTATACTAGGCATGTAGGATTGCAGGTAAAGGTAACAACAGTAGTAGCAAGGACAGGCTATGCATCAGGATAGGAATAACGAAAAGCAGTAACATGCTACACTACTCTAATGCAAGCAGTATAGAGGAGAGTAGGCGATATCTGGTGATCAAAGGGGGGGCTTGCCTGGTTGCTCGGGCAAGAAGGAGGGGTCGTCGGTGACGAATGACCATTGCTGTGGGCATCAAAGATCGCCACGGGGTCTACCGGAGAGAAGAGGGGGAGAAACAGTAAACACATAGCAAGCAAGTGCATAACAGACAACAAGCGTAGCTAGGCGTGTTCTAACACGGTATGAGGTGATACCGGTGAAGGGGGAAACATCCGAAAGTATCCGGTGTTCCGCTCTTTCAGACGATAAACCGGAGGGGGAAAGTTACGAGTTCGATAGGTTAGGGATGTGTGGCGGACGAACGGGCTGCGTATCCGGATTCATCTTGTCGTTCTGAGCAACTTTCATGTAGAAAGTATTTTCATCTGAGCTACGGTTTATTTTATATTAATTTTAAAAGATTTAAATCATTTTAGGATTAATTTAGTTATTTTAATACAACATTATCCAGAACAGTGTTTGCTGACATCATCATGACATCAGCATGACGTCAGCAGTCAACAGAGGTGTTGACTGGTCAAACTGACGTGTGGGTCCAGTGGGACCCACCTGTCATTCACTGTTAGGCTAATTAGGGATTAGGTTAAACTAATTACTGTTTATTTAAACAAACAAAAGTTAATTAGCTTAATTAAAGAGGATTAATTAACTTAATTAATTCACTAATTAATTAATTAATTATAAATTTTATTAATTCATTTTATTTATTTTATTTTTATTTTATTAAAACGTTAGGGCCGGGCCCACATGTCAATGGCCCTAGGGGCCTAACGGGAATCGGGCGCAGGGCGCTGGGCGCGCTAGAATGGCGTGAGCTGCACGGCGCAACAGGCGCCGTGGCCATGGCATCGCTGGGGAGACGCTGTCATGGGCGACGGAAGCGTCCAAGACGGGCGTCGGCGGAGAGGGTGGCGACGCGGCGCGGTGGTCGCGAGGCGGCGAGGGTCATGGTGCACGCATGTGGTGCGGTCGGCAGGTACGCGCAAGCTTCAGCGACGCGACGAGCTGCGGCGGTTGGCAGTGGATGAGCGCAAAGCGCGATGACCGCTGGGAGGGGAGATGGGGTCGGACGGGAAGGTCCTCACCGCCCTGTGGTTGTGCAACGTATGCTCGATGGAGGGGACGGAGATGCGTTCCGGCGACGGTGCGGCGGATGGCGACGCCGAGGCCCCTTCCGGTCTGTGGACGGAGGAGGCGAGGACGACGGGCAGGCGGCAAGGGGCGGGCAAGGCGTCCGGTGAGGAGGAAATGAGGAGGAGGACGGCGAAGCGGCGACGGGGTCGACGATGAGGTGGCCGAGGCGGGGGCGCTCTGGGTGGCGTCGGCGCGACGGGATCGGGGTCCGCGGCGACGATGGATGGAGCCAGATGCGGGGCGTCTGGCGCGGTCCGGCAGAGGAGTTTCACCGACCTGCGGTGGGCGGCGCTGGGGAGGCACGTCTGCTTGGGTCCTCGCTTCGATCTCGATCGGATCGAGGGGAAGAGAGCAAAAGAGTGGGGGAGCGAGGGAGACGTGGGGGCGAGTGGGGGTGTGGGGTTACGGGCTAGGGTTTCCTGCCGGTGGGAGGGGGTTATGGGGAGTGAGGGCCGGTTGGGCCGGCCGGGCTGGGCTGGGCCGTCTGGCCCATTTGGCCAGGGGGGCTTTTCCCTTCTTTCTTTTGTTTTGTTTTCTCTTAGTTTATTTTTCTGTTTTCATTTTAGTTCTGATATTTTTAGTTTCTTTAAAATACTAAGTTAGCACCTAAATTAGTATCATCAAAATAGGCCACTGCCAAACCTAGTTTGGACCCAAAATAAATTAGTCTAATATTTCTATATTTTCAAAAGCAAATAAATTATTATTTTAGCCACTGGTTTTAATTAGTTTTAGGGCATTTCAACACTTTGAAAAAAGTTTGGTTCCACTACCAAAACCAGTTAGGGATTATTTGCCACATGATGAACATTTTAGTTTTAATATTGGAAAACTTTTATTGTTTGCTTGATTTTGAATTTCAATTTGAATCGGTTTTAAACTAACGCGATTTTATCGACAGTAACCGAGGTGACATGGCATCATTAGCAGAGGTTTACTGTAGCTTAATTACCCGGGCGTCACACATCCACATTTTCCTCCTCCCGTCCGCCGCCGCGCCACTTTCCACTCCAGCCGTTCGCCTAGTAGCCAGGCCCCCACGCCGCCGGGTGAGGATCCTTGAGCGCCAGAGCGCCGGCTCAAGCCCGGATCTTCGTGGCGGAGGCGCGAGTAGATCCGGGCTAGGTGCGAGCCCGGATCTTCGTGGGGCTATGTCCGAATGCAATGGATCCGGTGGAGGTGTTGGAGGAGGAGGAGGAGGAGGAGGAGGAGGAGGAGTAGGATGAGCCAAAGGAGCAGGATGTGGGGGACGCTGGTGACGGGAATTCGCAGGCGGAGCAGCAGGCCATCCACGATTCACTCCGGTCGGAGTCGGCTGCGGAGGCAAGACGCCGTCGTCGGCAGGAGATGGAGGCGCAAGAGGCTGCGGAGGAGGCGAAGATACTCGCCTACATGGATGCGGTCGAGCAAGAGGAGGATGAGCCGGAGCCTCCTACCCGCCCGTGCAGCCGGCGCCTGACACCGTCGTTTTGGACATCTCTGATGATGAAGAGTAGCTAAGGTAATACGTAGGATTCCTTTTGCATGCCTTGTATGGATTTAGGGGATGAAATATGAGAGAGACTGATGCAAAGTGGCTCATTTGAGGCGTGCCCGGTCAATGCACGCGGACGCGACGGGTGTTTGAGGCGCCGGATTTCCTAATTCCGGTTGTGGATGCTCTAAGAATTGGGGTCAATAAGCAGCATCTCTTATGTACACATCACTTTAGCAAAGAAGAAGAAACAAATGTAGCATCGTTTTAAGCATGATACTGGAAACTATAATTCCATGGGCGATGAATCGTCTAAGAATTGGATCAATAAGCCACTACGGTCACATGTGATAGGGCAGGGAACTATTAACCTCCAATGTTACCTTGCATAAGGCCTACATGCGTCAAGATAGAAAAGTAAGTATTGTGCCCTGGCTTTCCTCTAAATTCGAATCACATCTTCGTTATGATCGCTGATATGAGAAAATACACGTGAACCATAAGTCACGAATCGGGGCTGGTGTGGCATTGGATGCGCCGACACATGGTGCAGCTGGACGAGTAGCAGGTGGCGTACGAGCACGACCAGTACCAGTTGCAGCGGTTACATCTCCAGTGGGAGTGGTTCCCGGCCAACAAGGAGCGTGCACGTGGAGATGGAAGAAGGAAAGCTCGCCCAGATGGAAAGCATGTGCAGCAACGACAACCTTAGGCGAGCCAAGTTGGTTTATTGGAAAGAACTGGAGGCATGACGAGGCATCACAAGGAGGGTATACAGACGCAAGCGCTCATATACACGCTCATATACACGTGAACCATAAGTCACGAATCGGGGCTGGTGTGGAATTGGGTGCGCCGACACATGGTGCAGCTGGACGAGTAGCAGGTGGCGTACGAGCACGACCAGTACCAGTTGCAGCGGTTACATCTCCAGTGGGAGTGGTTCCTGGCCAACAAGGAGCGTGCACGTGGAGATGGAAGACGGAAAGCTCGCCCACATGGAAAGCATGTGCACCAACGACAACCTTAGGCGAGCCAAGTTGGTTTATCGGAAAGAACAGGAGGCATGACGAGGCATCACAAGGAGGTTTTTTTTTAATCAGTACAGACGCAAGCATTCATATACACGTGCATACACGAAGTGAACGTCTTCTCCCACTGAATGCGCATCGCCGAAAATCCTGAAATAAATTCAGAAATAAATGCAAGCACCAAGACTTGAACCCTTCTAATAAGTGAATAAACTACCTCTAACCATCCAACCACAGGTAAAGATGAGCACGCTTGTTCCCATGCTCATAATCGCGTGATCGATATCACAGTCCCTTTAACCATCCAACCACAGATTGGTTCACGATCGCGTGGTATTGATGCACAAACCATGCATGTGCAACGTGATTAACCTTTCCTTTTTTTGAGTAACGTGATTAACCTTTTCTTCTCTGGTATTCATAGTGATAATATGTCAAACAAGTGGATTTTTTTTAATTGTCAAAACTTCTGAACTTTTTTCAGTCCTCAACACGATTTGTCGTTTGTGTTGAGTATATTAAATATTAGGAAAGATGAGATGGACTAGAATTTGTTTCTGCCTTATCATATACTTCAAGTTAGTCATTGTACCCCTATATATATGCTCATAAGGCTCAAGCAATACAATCAATTATTTTATCAATCCTCTCTCGCTTCTAACATGCTATCAGCCTAATCGATTCTAAATCCTAGCTGCCGCCGCTTCCGCACGCACGTGCCGCCCCCGGGCGGTTGGCCTCCATGACGACCGCCAGGGGCCACGCCGCCCGTACCTAGGGTTCGTCCGCTGGTCGTGGTGACTGGCTGCCCTAGAGTCTTTTTCCCGAGCCCTTGCTGCGGGTCCTTTCGCTCTCTCGCCGGTCGTTTTTGATCGGCGTTTTCTTTTTGATTTTCCGATCCATGCTTAGATCGGTTTGCGTCGCCCGCCGACGCTGTCGACCCCCGCGCATCTCTACTCCAACACCGGCGCGACCGGTCGGCTGCTCCTCAGATCCGGCGGCCACGCGCGCCGAGGCGGCCGTCAGGGCTAGCTATCGTCCGCGCATAGGTTAGCCCGTCACTCTGTGCCGACCGTGGCTGGCCTACTCCGACCGGGAATCCTGCATCGCCCTCACCGGCGGCCTCACGCCATGCGGCGGCCCATCATAGCCGCCGTTCGCGCGCCGGCCTATCCTTCAATCTATGTCGCGTCTGTACGATCGCCACACCATCCATCATCGCTGGCCTCATCCCGGACTCCGCCGCCACCCCGCCTCCACCGAGCGGCGTCCCTGACCTCGCACGGGATCGGCTTGATCACCCGCTCGTCTGCCCCATCTATGCCGCGTGCTCAACCTGGCCCGTCGGTTGCGCGCGCATCCGCAGGTCCCGTGAAGATCGTCCCTGAGTTCAGCGCGCCCCTCCACCGATCGAGCTGCCGCTGCGTCGCCCCGCCGGGTCGCAGCGCCGCCGTCTCGTGGTTATCCCCACAGCCGCATCGACCCACATGCTGCCGCCGCGTCACCCCTTTGAGCCGTAGTGCCGCAGCCCCAGGTCTACTGCCGGCCCTAGTACGTCCTTTCCAGGCCGTCTCCATGGCTGCACCGACCCTCGTGGTGCCGCTGCGTCGCCCCATCGGGCCTAGCGAGCATGGCACGCGGTCTCCGCCGCCGCTCGAGGCCGTCTCCGCTGCCGCCCCGAGGTCTTCCGTCGTCAACCCCCGCGCATCTCTACTCCAACACCGGCGCGACCGCCCGGCCGCTCCTCTGACCCGGCGGCCACGCGCGCCGAGGCGGCCGTCAGGTCCAACTATCGTCCGCGTGTAGGCTCGCCCATCGCCCTGCGCCGGCCGTGGCCGGCCAACTCCGACCGGGAATCTTGCATCGCACCCACCCGACGGCCTCGCGCCATGCGGCGGCCCATCATAACCGCCGTTCGCACTTTGACCTATCCTTCAATCTACGCCACCTCTGTATGGCCGCCACGCCATCCGTGCGCTGGCCTCATCCCGGACTCCGCCGCCACCCCGCCTCCACCGAGCGGCGCCCTGAACTCGCGCGCGATCGGCTTGGTCACCTGCTTGTCTGCCCCATCTACGCCGCGCACTCGACCTGGCCCGTTGGTTGCACGCGCCTCCGCAGGTCCCGTGAACATTGTCCCTGAGTTCAGCGCGCCCCTCCACCGGTCGAGCATCGGGCTGCCGCTATGCCGCCGTCGCCGGGTCGCAGATGCGCTGCCCTAGTTCTCCCCGCTGCCGTATCGCTTCGCTGCAGGTTACCGCTGCATCGCCCTTTGGGCCGTAGTGCCACGGCCCGCGGTCTACCGCCGCCCCGTGTACGTCCTTTCCACGCCGTCTCCGTGGCTGCACCGACCCTCGTGGTGCCGCTGCGTCGGCGCATCGGGCCTAGTGAGCGTGGCACGGGTTCTCCTCCGCCACCCGAGGCTGTCTACTCTGCCGCCCCGAGGTCTTCCGTCGTCGCCCTGACCTGCCCGCTGCCGCTGCATCGCCCCTTCGGGCCGTAGCGTCACGGCCCGCGGTCCACTCTGTCATCACCGTGCGTCGACCTCTCGTGGTATAAGCCGCACCATCTCCTTCGGCGTATTTAAATTCAGCCGTACAAAGTAAAGAGATCGATCTTATCAGATCGCAACAAGTTACACGAAAATCTCGTCTACAGCTGCCGAGATATATACTCCTAACTTCCTCAATTTGGCATACAAGTTTACATATATTCGGTTGTTTAATACAACATGCATTTGCTCTTTATTTTGTCGAGCCTGGCTTGTATGTTTTTTTATTAAATTAAAAGGCCCGGGTGCTCCATTCCTTAGATATGTTGAAGCTTGGGCGACTCGGGGGAGACAACACGTGCCCCCGGCAGGCCCCCCCTCACGCTACCTCCCCTCCCCCTGCTGCCGCTGGCCGGACCCCGCCTCCGAAGGCAGCATAGCGCGAACTCGTGGTGGTCTATCTCGGGGATGGGGGCCGCTGCATGCGCTCGGGGAGCAGGAAGGCGTCGTGGCGGCGCTGTGCCTCTCGCTGGCGTTCACGGGCGCTCCCCCTTCAGTGGCGGATCTGGCCGTGGATCTGGCGAGGATGGTTGGAGATGCCTTGGTGTGCGTGGCCATCGGCGTAGGGCACGTGGTCGCCGGACTTGGCGTCCTCCCCGACATGGAGGTGCTGTGGCATGGGAATGAGCGTCTGGTGGGGCTGTGGGTCCGGATCCCGGCGCTGCTGGTGGCTGCTGCATCTTTCCCGGTTGTGTGGTCAGCTTCGGATTTGGCACGAGTAGTGGTCCGGCCGCTGGCCTGACCTTCTACGGTATGGTTGTGTGCGGCTTGGGCAGGTTGGATTCGCTTCAATCCGGCTTGCGGTGGTCTGAATCTGACCATGTGCGGCGGCGGGGCGGCCATGGTCCTTTGTGGTGGTGCAGATCAGCTACCTACCTCACTCAACCGGATCTTCGGGGAGTATGTCAGATCAACTTTGGACGAAAGCCTTGCTCCATCTGGAGCCGGCGGCGGCGACGCCCGTGGGCGCCGATAACCTCCTTGGAGGCGTCATTGTATTTGTTGTCTACACCCTCCATGTCTAGACCCCTGGGGAAACCCCTAGTCTGCGTCCTCCTATACGGATGATGGCGGCGCAACCAGCGTCACGACCCTTCTTGAAGGCGTCATCTTTGGGGTAAGTATTGTTGTTGTATGGGTGTTGATTGCTGAAGGAATGATGTTGGTGGTGCTGCGGCCGGTTCGGGTCGACGGTGGTCTGTATTGCTGCAGCCCTGCTTCCTATGTGTCCGTCTTCGGTGGTGTTCCCAGGTTTCGGTCATGTTGCTGTGCATGTTCAAGTACCTCCCTTGGTGGCCATTATGGTGCGGTGATGCTAGTGCTCTTGGTGTCGTTCCGGTTCACCTTTGCTCTTCAATGACGCAAGATGCCTCCCCAGCTTGCTAATCATTCCGGATTCTCGTGATGGAGCTCCCAATCAAGGCTCACGTTGTCACTCGTTGGTTGTGGTTGCTCCGGAGTTGTGTGGTGAGGTTCGGTTTGCACGCCGGTGCGGTGTGTTAGGTTGCTTGCTTATTCTTGGTATTGTGATCCCACCACGACACCCCACATATACTTGTGCCTCCCGTGGTGTTAGTCCTTCGGTGTGCTAGCTAGGTCGGGCCTTGTCTTGGATCTCCTCTTTCCTCATCTTTTGTAACTTTGTTACTTGTACGGTTTTCGGCCCGGTTTCCCCGGTTTCCCTCGTAAACAGGGTCAACTTGTTTAGGTTTTTGAACCGGTTTCATTTATAAACTCGACCAACCAAAGCTTAAGGGGCGACTCTTGGCTTTGGTAGCTTTTTGAGCAATATATTTATGTGGGGAACCTCTCCCCGTGGTGACGGTAAAAAAAATACCAAAACTTTTTATATTTTAAAACAGAGGGTGTACTATGTACTCGCTCCGTCCCTGAATATAAGAAATTTTTACAAGGTAACGTAGCTTGAAAAACATCTTATATTATAGGACAAAAGGGCCGGGGTAGCTTTTTATATTTGAAAACGGAGGGTGTAGTATTTTTAAAAGATACACTTGGCCGATGGTGAGAGGTGAGATGCTTCAAGAGAGAGAACACGTCTTGCAGGTGTGTCTGTCTCTGGTGAGCGGCTAGTTGACTTATGAGGTCTTTACGGTACTTTGTAGCGGAGTTATGGTGGCGAGGCCGGCATGGATAGTAAAGAATTGAAGGTAGGAGTATCTTCTTTTCTTAGTTGTGGAGTACAGAAGGGATGTGTTGACTTTTAGTTATGTGTACACCAAAAGAAACAAGTGAGATTCGTAGTACGGTTGCATTTCCGCATTCTCTATCACATCAGCTAAAGAAGCCCTCTCGTGGAGCGAAGTTAGCACAAGGAAGCGGAGATCTTTCGTAGGTATCGAGTTTTTAGAGAATAGGTGCTCTGACTTATAGAACTAGATTGTGCCCCGTGTGTGATATATTTCAATGAGTTCAGCGAGATTTAAACATGGATAAATTTTGAGTTAGTAAGATGAGACCCAAAATCAAACTTTGCACACGTAATATCGACAATATCTACAAAAACTTCTTACAGTATTTTGCGGGGAATATCAACAAGAACCATCGTCAGCAAGCAGGATGAGTTCAGTGACAAATGAAGTTCACTTTATTTAAGCCGCATCGATGACACAAGGGAACAAGGATACAAATTGGACATCTCTAGCTACTGAATTCGCAAAGCTCTCCGTCCATAATATACGACCCATTCACGCACACGCATGCACGAGCGAACGACGGCAAACGGCTCATACACCTGATATGGGGAAACCTATGAGCTAGCTGATCAGGCTCATGGGTTAGACGGGAGGGTGCCGCTGATGGAGACTTGGGCGTTGACGAGGCCGAGGACGTGGAGCTCCACGTCAACAAGCAGGATGCGTGCAGCGCCGCTCGCTTCGCCACCTGCCACCTCGTTGGATAGCATCCTGCTGGCCGCCACCGTGGGCACGGCGGTGCCCAGCTGCAGGACAACGCCGACGAGGAGGAGGAGCAGCGTGGTGTTCCGAGCCATGGAAGCCATCGATCGGTCACGCCGGGCCTGGCTGCCCAAACGACCAGCTTTGCTTTGATTCTATTTCCTGCTAGGTAGCGATGAGCTCAGAGGCTGTGTGTGTTTGTGCTTTTGCCGTCCACGGTCTCTACATATACTGGGAAGCAGGCGGAGCGGAGCGGAGGGGCTGGAGCCACGGTGTTATCTCCGGGGATGCTTTGTTTACAGCTATGTATGGAGTATTTTATATTGATCGGTACAGTCTATATGAGGCCATATTATATACTTCCTCCTTTCTCAAATATTTGTATTTCTAGACATTTCAAATGAAGTAGTATGTAGACATATTTTAGAGTGTAGATTCACTCATTTTGCTTCATAGGTAGTGACTTATTGAAATCTCTAGAAAGATAAATATTCAGGAACAGCTAGTGATATAACATAGTAGGTGCCTATGATGTAGGAAGGTGAGCAAGGTGCATGTGGATACCAAAAAAGGTTTCCCCCGCTTTATATTATAAAACAATCACCATCACGTACATCTAAGCGAGCTGAACACACACACACGCCACCACGACACACAACGAACAGACCCAAGGCTAGATACAAAGGTGCCGAGCACCATCACACCACTCGTACACAACCAAGCAAAAAAAAATGAGCTATGAAGAACCACTTGGAGCCACCGAGGGGGTTGAGACGGACCATGATGAAGCAAGGACTCCAAGACGGTGCCTACCAGAAGGTACGACCACGGATAGTCGCCACCGTCTGATCCGCATATCAAGTTTTCACCCGGAGCGACGCAGGGGATGGGAGCACCGTGACGGAGCCTTCAAAAAGAATACGACGTCCACGGAAGCCGCCACCGTCGGCCAGAAAAGGATTGGGCAAGTGATGAACCCCGGTGCTCGCACCCCGTCGACACACCCCTGCTCCTCCAACCACAGGCAGCCATGTCCCCCGTGAAACCATGGCTGCCCGCCCGCACCTGAGACGCATGTTCCGCCCCAGAACGCCACGCCTCCTACCGCTAGGGCCGCCACCCAACTGCAGACACCCCAAGACCATCCAAAGGGATCAACTTTGCACCAAAGGAACACCACCGACCGACGAACCGCAGCAAACATCCTGCCTTGAACATCGGCACCAGTGACGGGGCCCGAGCACGTCGGCGCCACCCATCCCTCCAGCCAGCCTCCCCACCGGACACACCCCTGTGCCGCCCCACCTCGACGGCCGACGCAGCACCGCGCAAGGCCACCGACGCAGACCCGACCACCGGCAAGGGGGACCCCAAGTAAAGCCGCCGAACGCCAAGAATACTCACCGGGGAGCTTATCTGCCCTGCCGCCGTCATCCAGCCGGCGGGACGCTGGATCCCGACCAGCACGGCCATCTGCCACCGCCACTGCGGCTCCACCACCACCATCCGAGGCCACAATAGGGCAGCCCGCGCCATTCGCGGCCCTCGCCGGCTGGGTCCAGATCTGGACGAACGCCACCGCCGGATCCCACCGTGCACCACCTCCGCTGAAGCACCTTCACGTCGCCGCCGCCAGCTGCTGCCGCCACCCGCCCACAACTTGCGCCGCCGCCTGCCGGACCGAGAGGGAGAAGGAAAGGGCCCCGCCACCGTCAGCACTGGCCTGGCTTTGCCCGCCAGTACGTCAAGGCGGTGGGGAGGGGAGGGAGACTCGAGGAAGGGGGGCTGGAGGCGGCGCTAGGGTTTTCCCCCGGGCGCTCGCGGGAGCGCGGCAGGATGGAAGGGGGAGGGAAGAGCCTTGGACTTCTTTGAATCATGTGAATCAATGTTGTCTCAAATGCGAAGCTTGCGCATGAATAGTAAACAATTAAGGTATTTTTTTTCTAGTTTCTGGAATAGAAGGAGGATTGGTGTTGACTTTTGGCTATGTCTTTATGTGTACACAAAAAAGAAATAAACAAGTGGGGTTTCGCAGTATGGTTGCACATTCTGTATCACATCAGCTAGCTAAAGAAACTTGTAGAGAGCAAGGCACCAAGTCGGCACGAGGAACCTGAGTCTGTAGACGTGATATGTCGTCAAATCATATAAAACGAGTCAGAAGGACAACTAGAGCCTAGAGGGGCGCCACTAGGCCACTACGTGCCCCCCACCACACATGGAACCGGATCCTCTAACATCCTCAAGGGATGCCACGTAAACTACAGTAACCGTGACATCCCTCCTTCACATCCATATGGTTAAGCCTAAAATGATTATAATTAATTTGCAAATTACAAATCTACTGTATATATTTACAAAGATTACATACAAACAAAATTATGGTGCAATAAAATTATTTTTTATTTATTTTTGTACATGCTACAGTAAATCTGCACGGTGGCTGCTACAGTAACCCTGACATCCCTTCTTCATTTTACACACACTTTTTACTGTAGCTCTGTGACATCCCTTGAGGATGTTAGAGGATCCACTTCCACCACACATGCCCCCCGAGGGGGGAAGTGGGGCATGGGCCTGCCGCGTGGGCCCCGTGAGCACCACCTTACTCTCCCTTAGGCCCACGGGATCTACAAATTGCCAGGGTATTCTAATTTTCATGGTTGTATGCGAAATTTGTCGTGTGTGAAAAAAAGGACAAATTACAAACAAAGAATTTGCATGGAAAAGTTAATTTTGCCATGGTATGTAATGTAAATTTGCCATGGCAAAAACATGTTGTCATGGTTAGTTGACAAAATTTGGTTATGTAGGAATTTAGAAAAGCTTGTTATCCAACTTAGAATATAAAAATTCCAATAATGGTAAAATTAATATAGGTTTGTTGTCATAGTGCGAAAATGAAAACCTGAAAAAGCATGCTCCCAAGTATATCAAGAATGTCATTACTATCCAATTTTCAACATTGATTTGCAATGATATTTTAATAAAAATTTCCATGGCTGTAAATCTGAAGAGTATAGGTTTTCAATCTAATTAGCAGTATACCGATGCTGCTGCTATAGACTAGCTAATTAAGCTAATTCATTCCTTAGCCACTTAATTTTTTATCCACCAAACTAATCATCACCAAACTACTCAGTGCATCACGATGAGGATTTCCATGGTAAGGAAACAGAAGAAAACAAGATAAATTAACATGGAAATTTTCTTGTGAAATGGCACAAAGCATGCTTGCCGAAACAAGTAGGAAGAGGCTTGGTGCCCTTCACATCAAAGTCCAGAACAGAGCTCTGCATGGAATTGATTGGGAACCCACCTAATGCTGCAAAACAATTCGAAAGGATTAGGAAATAATTTTGCTTACCAAAATAAATAAAAAATGTTTTGGCTTCGGTTGCAGGATAGACTCAACACAAGGGAACTTCTAACTAGAAATAATTCCATATAAAACATCCAAGATTCATATTATAGTAGCATGGAATAATCAAAAGTTATAGATACGTTGGAGACGTATCAAGCATCCCCAAACTTAATTTCTGCTCGTACTCGAGTAGGTAAATGATAAAAACAGAACTTTTGATGTGTAATGCTACCCAACATTTGTATATGAAGCATAATATATAATATCCATAAATATATGAAGCATAATGATGACCCACGAGTATAGGAGATTAATCGTAGTCCTTTCGATAAGTAAGAGTGTCGAACCCAACGAGGATCGGAAGGAAATGACAAGCGGTTTTCAGCAAGGTATTCTCTGCAAGAACTAATATTATCGGTAACGAGTATTTTGATAACAAGATAATTTGTAACGGGTAACAAGTAATAAATTTAATAATCGTGTAGCTAGGTGGCCCAATCCATTTTATAGCAAAGTAGAAGCATGGACAAACTCTTATATGATGTAAAGCGCTCCCGAGGACACATGGGAATTTCCGTCAAGTTAGTTTTCATTATGTTCATATGATTCCCTTTCGCTACTTGGATAATTTGATATGTGGGTGGACCGGTGCTTGGTTACTATCCTTACTTTCACAAGTGTGACGGCCTCGATTTGACTGTACACTAATCATGCATGCAAATGGTTATGACCAAGATCAAACTCACGGGAAGATATCGTAACACAACTCTAGACACAAATTTAAGTCATACAAGCTTCATATTATAAGCCAGGGGCCTCGAGGGCTCGAATACATAAGCTCGAGTATAAACGAGTTAGGAGAAGCAACAATATTTGATGGTGGTCGTTTGGCGCGCGAAGGGGGTCGTTTGAGCGCACGGGAGGTGCCGCGTCGGATGGTGGTCGCGGCATTCGCTGGGGACGGCCGGAGCTGACGGTGGTGATGGTGGAGGCGGCGGCCGGGGCGGGAGCTTGACAAGCCCGTCGCTGCAGTGGGAGAGGGAGCGGGCCAGTAGGCTCATTGGACTCGTGCGTGACCCAGGAATACGGAGCATAGCTTGGGCGCGAGTGGTGCGTGCAGTGGCTACAACGGTGATGCTAGCAGCGGCGAGATGCTTGGCATCGATGGCGTCGGCGGCTATGGGCAGGGAAACAAAGGGGGGCACAGGGGTTATGACCGCACGCTCTCACCATGGAGCTCAAGAAAGGCTCATTGAGTAGATTAGGAGCGCAGAGCGATGAAATCGACGGCGGCAATTGGCGGTGACCCGAGGTGGACGGTAACATGATTCGGCGCTAGGGTGGCTCCGGCCTTAATCTAGTGGTCGAGGGAGATGAAGCATATACTGGCGGAGCTTCCGGACACGGCGATTGGCTGTGGGGTCGACGGTCACCGTCACGTAGTCCGACGAACGATGACGAAGATGCTCAGGGTGGTGGGGGGAGAGAGAGCAAAGAAATGTGGTGGGCAATGGAGGCGTTGAGTGGGACTAGGGTTAGCCAGGGGGTCGGGACGGCCTTGTAGTCGCGGGGGGAAGGGCGGACGGCCTTGTAGTCGCGGGTGGACTGGCGCCCGGCGGCCACCGAGCCTCTGGGAGTAGTTGGAAGGGGACGACCCGGGGTGCTGGGCCGGGCCGTACTGGGCACTAGGCCCAGTGCTCCAGGGCCTTTTCATTTCATTTTTTATTAACTTTTGTATTCTTTCAAATTGTTCTGTTTGCACTTTCTTTTAAAATTAGAATAGTTTTATAATACATAAAACTTGGTTCGATGTTTATATTACAAATTTATACACCACCTCAAAAAGTTTGACAATTATTTGAATTTTTGAAATAGAAATTATTTAAATTTGGGGCTGTTTTGCTACTGTTTTGGTTGTTTTAGGGCAATGAAATATTTTATTAAATGTTCGATGTTGTTTGTTAATTAGTTAGTCACCATTTTTATCCTTTTGAACATTTTTAATTCACTATTTTATGAAACTATAATTTGACTTGTTATTTGAAATTATATTTGAACTAAGTTTGAAATAAGTGAGGTTTCGCAAATTTTTAATTATGATGATCTGGCATCATTAACAAGGGTTTAATATAGCTTCCGGGCGTTACAAGAAGCCTCCCACTTATGATGAACCCTCTTTCAAGTATCCTCAACTACGAAAGAAGAATCAAGATAAATCTAACCATAACATCAAATATATGGATCCAAATCAGCCCCTCACAAAGCAACGCATAAACTAGTGTTTAAGATTCTGTCACTCTAGCAACCCATCATCTACTTGCTAGTTCTGAATGCCTTCCCCTAGGCCCAAATCATGGTGAAGTGTCATGTAGCCGACGGTCACATAACACCACTAAAGGAAAGACAACATACATATCATCAAAATATCGAACGAATACCAAATTCACATGATTACTTATAAAAAGACTTCTCCCATGTCTTCAGAAACAAAAGTAACTACTCACAAAGCATATTCATGTTCATGACCGGAGAGGTATTGAATAACATAATAGATCTGAACATATAATCTTTCACAAAATAAACCAACTAGCATCAACTACAAGATGTAATCAACACGCAATCCACAGGTATCAATCTGAGGTTTTGATACAAATATTGAATACAAGAGATGAACTAGGGTTTGAGATGAGATGATGTTGGTGAAGATTTTGATGAAGATTGGTACTCCCACAATGAGAGGGTTGTTGGTGATGACGGTGCTTCGATTTCCCCTTCCCAGAGGGAAGTATCCCTTGCGGAATCGCTCCGCCGGAGAGCAACAGTGCTTCTGCCCAGGTTCCGCCTCGAGACTGTGGCGCTTCGTCCCGAAAGTCCTCTCTATATTTTGTGTAGGGCAAATGACCCTATATATCAAAAGATGGGCACAGAAGGCCGCCCAGGGGGCCCACTACCCACCAGGGCGTGCCTAGGGGGCTGGCGCGCCCTGGTGACTAGTGGGCACCTGGGTGGCCCCACAGGTATTTCTTTTCTCCAATATTTTTTATATGTTCTAAAATAAATCTTCATGAATTTGTAGCTCATTTGGAGATGTGCATAATAGGTATCTGACGTAGCTTTTTCAGACCCAGAATTCCAGCAGCCGACAATCTCCCTCTTTGTTTAAACCTTGCAAATTAAGAGAGAAATTGCATTAGAATTGCTCCACAAAGTGTTATATTGATCAAAAACATCATAAATAGCAGTAGGAAATCATGAGGCAAAGTGGACGTATCAACTCCACCAAGCTTAGACCTCGCTTGTCCTCAAGCGAAAACCGAAATCGATAATCATGCCCACATGTTTAGAGAGAGAGAGGTGTCGATAAAAAAAATACAAACATTGTAGCATCATGATCATTATTATAACAGCAATAAGTCATGATAAAACTTCTCATGCAAAAGTAGCAATTCATCGCAACAGATAAGTATAAGGCATAAACTTTCTTGGAAACTAACAAAGTATGTTCTCAGCCAACAAAGCAATTGCAATTCATGATCTTTTTAGGAAGAGTATAAGTTGCGAGAGGACAATCGAGAAAAAATATAATTTATTGTTGCCATCGACACTTAATGAAGCTGGCAGCAAAATTTGACTTCGATCTACTTGCTTAACAGAGTTAGGAAAATGAGGTTGCTACAATTGATAGATATTTCTTCTTTGTTAGTATGGAGGAGATAGGGGGATTGACTTTGTATGCAGGCAAAATCACAAGTTGCCAGGGTACTTTTCTGTGAGCGCGTAACACACCTATTGTGTGTCAAGATGGGCCAACCTTTTGTGTTATTCGAACCTCCAGTTAAGCAGCGGCAGTAGATTTCATCAAAGAAGAGGCATCTTCCCACCGAGTGAAGTCTTGATGAATATAATAGTAAAGAAGACGGCATCAAGAGTAGTGGGAGCCGGGGCCGGAGCCAGAGCCGTTGGAGCACAGCCTGCGGAAGTACGTCCTGGCGACCCTGGCGTAGGGCGTGGGTTTCAACCCGCCGAGGCTTGCCTCGCAAGAGAACGATGGCCCCGCCGGCCACCTTGCCGGTGAACCAATCATCCAGAGCACCAACAACTTCCGATAACTCGTGTTCTTCTATTGCAACCAGTGAAAAAATGAGCACGTTATAGCGTATTGAGAAGTGCCTCGCTAAATATGTCAGTGTATAATATCACGCTAATAGCACGCTATAGGGCGATATAGCATGCTAATAGCGTATTTTGAGGTGGGCACTATTTTGTTGTAGCGCACTATTTTTTTCCTTGATTGCAACCCGTTCGCATTAGCTTGGTCGGTCCTGGTCATTGTTCTCTTCTTGCTCCTCTCTATCGATCTGATTGATAAGAAGTTGTGGATCAGGATCAAGCCTGAGTGTGTTCATGGTGGTTGATCTGCTCAGCTTCATAGGTGCTTACGCTGCGGGGAGCTGCCGCGACATGCTCACAACCGTCTACACCTCAGTGCTAATGGCCGCCGGAGTCTCCATCTACCTCACAGTCCAGGTGGTGCTGGCATCACGTCGAGAATCTCATCCTCCCGCTCAACAGGACATCGATGAAAGGCTGTTCCGCAAGGTGTTGATGCTTCTCGTGACGTTCGTCTTGAGCATCACATATGTGTCCGGGCTGAATTCGCCGGATGGCTTTTGGGACAACACCGGGTGGCGGGCACCGTCCGGGAGACCCGATTCACAACGATGGCCACCAGAAGGCACGCCTGGTCACCTTCTTCATTTGCAACTCCATGGCGTTCATGGCGTCGCTGTTCATCATCATGCTCAGGGCCGTCACCAGGAATTTGGGGGCCCGGGACAAAAATAAAAAAAAGGGCCTTTTTAAACCATATAGTTGAAGAACTAATGTAAGTAAAGCATACTCTCCTTAATTATTTAACTTCAAATATGTCTGATTTGGTACAATATTTAGGAAATATATCAATTATTAGTGGTAAAATAATAAACATGGTGCTAAAGCAGTAAACTTGTAAACTGACATCATTTTCTACCAAAAAGCAACATTCTTCTAGTATTTCTTGAAATGAAATCTTCGATCAAATCATCATAATTAATCTTCTCCAAGATATCATTTTCAAGTGCTATTGTTGCCAATCCATTGAGTCTTTCTTGTGTCATAGTAGAACACAAGTAGGATTTCAACAACTTGAGTTTAGAAAAGCTCCTTTCCGCGGATGCAACCGTCACAGGAATGGTTAACAGGATTCTGTATGCAATAACAGCATTAGGATAGATTAAGGAGCGCTTCTTCAAAAAATTCAGAATATCAAGTGGCCCCATAGACTTCTGAAGTGAGTCCTGGAGAAAAAGTCGCAACACAATTCAAGTCCATCAATATCTCTTTGTTCTCCACTCTTAAGTGCATCTTCAAGATTAATACAAGCAGCCAACAAACTCTTATCATCCAAGATCGCAGCCTATCTGAAGTAAACAAGAAACCAAATATTTTTTCGTACCCTTCATACTGTTCAAATCTCGTGTTAAGTGAAACTATAGCTTGATCAACAATATGCAGAAAATAATTGACCCTAAATGACTCCTCTGCCGATTGTGAAACAATAAATGGATCATCTGCATCCTCACCAAACTGCCTCAACCTCTACTGGATCACCACCATGTGCATCATCAATATTAGCATCAGGAGTTCGGTTTTCAGAATTGCTTTGAGGTTCTATCACAACAAATTTATCGAGAGTGCCCTTTTGGGTTCGAGCATCTTCTTCTAGATTTTGTTTCTTCCTACGCTTTGAAGCAGCGGAATCATACTTCCTCCCGGGATGCATGAATTTTTCTGTTTAATGAAACAAAAAGTAATCTGAATCAATTCAAACTCTAGGAATTTTAGCACTGTATACCTAAGAAAATAAATAGACTTCATCTAGATGTAATATTAGAAAATATTGTTTAACAAAAAATAGTTTACTGCCTAATGCCTACGCTGGCAAAATAAAAATAGGGTTTTGTCCACAAGGTATTACGCCGGCAAGGGATGGATGATGCTGATGCACCGTGGGGCGTGGACGGCGTGGTCGATCGGCGGTCAGCGGCCGTGTACGCACGGCTGAACGGACGTGTTTCCTCTGCCGCCGTCGCCCCTGTTGCCTTCTCTCGACTCTCGAGCGCTATCTTCGGGTGCTGATCGATTGAGATTCGGGTGCTAAACTGCTAATCGATCGGGGTTAGGAAACTAGTAGCAGACGGGCTGCAGGGGCTGCATGCGTACATGTATTTGGGCTGCCTCCCCCAAAATTTTGGGGCCCTGTGTGTTCGGCAATAAGCCACGGCGGGTTCTGGCGTGTGCGCTGGGCGCGGCAAGTCCGGTCGGTAGTAGACGTGGGCGTGTGTGTGCGCGAGCCCGCGGATGTGTGTGTGAGTCAGCGCGTGTGTGCACGTGGGTGTGTGTGTACGTCTGTTAGCGAGATGGACGGGAGGGAGACCGCGTCGGGCGCTGGAGGAGGCCGCGTAGTGCGCGTCTTGCGTCGCGGCGGAGGGCCTTGAAACGCAGGCGCGCGGATGTGCAGGTCGTGTGGTGGGGTGCATTCGGCGCCCGGCTGGCGTGTCAGTGCTGCGGGTATAAAGCCCTGTTCCCCTGTGTAGCTTGCTGTGGCGATCGAGTTGTTGCTCGAGGAGAAAAACAGAAAAAGCCGTCCGTGCGGCAGGTGTTTGTGCGCCACCAAATTCTCTGCGTCCTTCTTCTTCCTCTCCGTCCTTGTCAACGGTGATCGCCGTGGTTCAGTGAGTAGGGTAGACACCAACAATTGGTATCAGAGCGAGGTGTGAGAGAGGTCGCCGGCCATGGCGCTCGTCCCGTACGCCGGAGGATCAGGGAGCTCGGTGTCGCACCCGGTACCCGTGCTCACTGTGGGTGAACTACACCACCTGGGCCATCAAGGTGGAGGCCGACCTGGACGCAGCCGGGCTCTGGGAGGCGGTGGTGCCGCCGGTGGACGCGGCCGCGGCGGTGATCGCCAAGAAGGATAAGCCGGCACGGGCTTACCTACTGCGGGCGCTCGCCGACGACCTGCTGCTGTAGGTGGCTGCGAAGAAGACGGCGGCGGAGATCTGGGCGAGTCTCAAGAGTCGGTTCGTCGGAGCGGACCGGGTCAGGGCGGCGCGGCTGGCTACACTACGTGGCGAATTCGAGCTCCTTCGCATGACGGAGGGCGAGACACTGGACAACTACGCCGGGAGGATCGGGGCCATGGCGGCTCGCTACGCCGGGCTCGGAGTGACGCTTGAAGACGCGGCAATGGTCAAGAAGGTGCTGGACACGGTGCCGGATCGCCTGTACGCGGCGGTGGCGGGCATTGAACAATTCTGCACCGTGGAAACCATGCCGTTCGAGGAGGTGCTCGGCCGGCTCAAAGCGTTCGAGGAGCGCCTGCGGCGGCGCGGGCAGGCCGACGGCAAGCGGGCGGGTGGGCAGCTCATGCTCACGGAGGAGCAGTGTTGGAAATATGCCCTAGAGGCAATAATAAATTAGTTATTATTATATTTCCTTGTTCATGATAATCGTTTATTATCCTTGCTATAATTGTATTGATGGGAAACTCAGATACATGTGTGGGTACATAGACAACACCATGTCCCTAGTAAGCCTCTAGTTGACTAGCTCGTTGATCAATAGATGGTTACAGTTTCACGACCATGGACATTGGATGTCGTTGATAACGGGATCACATCATTAGGAGAATGATGTGATGGACAAGACCCAATCCTAAGCCTAGCACAAAGATCGTAGTTCGTATGCTAAAGCTTTTCTAATGTCAAGTATCATTTCCTTAGACCATGAGATTGTGCAACTCCCGGATACCGTAGGAATGCTTTGGGTGTACCAAGAGTCACAACGTAACTGGGTGGCTATAAAGGTGCACCACAGGTATCTCCGAAAGTGTCTGTTGGGTTGTACGAATCGAGACTTGATTTGTCACTCCGTGTAAACGGAGAGGTATCTCTGGGCCCACTCGGTAGGACATCATCATAATGTGCACAATGTGACCAAGGGGTTGATCACGGGATGATGTGTTACGGAACGAGTATAGAGACTTGCCGGTAACGAGATTGAACAAGGTATCGGGATACCGATCGAATCTCGGGCAAGTACAATACCGCTTGACAAAGGGAATTGTATACGGGATCGATTGAGTCCTTGACATCGTGGTTCATCCGATGAGATCATCGTGGAACATGTGGGAGCCAACATGGGTATCCAGATCCGCTGTTGGTTATTGACCGAGAACGCCTCGGTCATGTCTCAAGATGTCTCCCGAACCCGTAGGGTCTACACACTTAAGGTTCGATGACGCTTAGGGTTATAAAGGAAGTTTGTATGTGGTTACTGAATGTTGTTCGAGTCGGATGAGATCCCGGACGTCACGAGGAGTTCCGGAATGGTCCGGAGGTAAAGATTTATATATGGAAAGTTGTTGTTGGGTTAGGAAAAAGTTCTGGTTTTTGATGCTTGCACTGGAAGCTTCGGAAGGTTCCGGAGGATTCGGAGGGTCCGGAGGTCCGAAATTGTTCCACCACGTCCAATACAGTAGCGTGGGCTGTAGGGGGCGCCCTAGCCTTAATGGGCCAGGGGCACCAGCCCCCAAGGCCCATGCGCATGGGAAGGGAAAACCCTAAAGGGAGGCCTCCACTTGACTTGGGAGGCACTCCTCCCGCTTGGCCGCACTCCCCTAGATGGGATCTAGGGCTGGCCGCACCTTGGGGTGGGAAACCCTAAAGGCGCAGCCCTTCCCCCCTATATATACTTGAGGTTTTGGGGCTGCCCAACACATGAGAACTTCTCCTCTTGGTGCAGCCCTACCTCTCTCCCTTCTCCTCTCCCGCGGTGCTTGGCGAAGCCCTGCAGGATTGCCACGCTCCTCCACCACCACCACGCCGTTGTGCTGTTGCTGGACGGAGTCTTCCTCAACCTCTCCCTCTCTCCTTGCTGGATCAAGGCATGGGAGACGTCACCGGGCTGTACGTGTGTTGAACGCGGAGGTGCCGTCCGTTCGGATCTCCGGTGATTTGGATCACGACGAGTACGACTCCTTCAACCCCGTTCTCATGAACGCTTCCGCTTAGCGATCTACAAGGGTATGTAGATGCACTCTCCTTCCCCTTATTGCTGGTTTCTCCATAGATAGATCTTGGTGACACGTAGGAAAATTTTGAATTTCTGCTACGTTCCCCAACAGTGGCATCATGAGCTAGGTCTATTGCGTAGATTCTTTGCGAGTAGAACACAAAGTAGTTGTGGGCGTTGATGTTGTTCAATATGCTTACCGTTACTAGTCCAATCTTGTTTCACGGTATTGTGGGATGAAGCGGCCCGGACCGACCTTACACGTACTCTTACGTGAGACAGGTTCCACCGGCTGACATGCACTTGGTGCATAAGGTGGCTAGCGGGTGCCAGTCTCTCCCACTTTAGTCGGAACGGATTCGATGAAAAGGGTCCTTATGAAGGGTAAATAGCAATTGGCATATCACGTTGTGGTTTTGCGTAGGTAAGAAACGTTCTTGCTAGAAACCCATAGCAGCCACGTAAAACATGCAAACAACAATTAGAGGACGTCTAACTTGTTTTTGAAGGGTATGCTATGTGATGTGATATGGCCAAGAAGAATGTGATGAATGATATGTGATGTATGAGATTGATCATGTTCTTGTAATAGGATTCACGACTTGCATGTCGATGAGTATGACAACCGGCAGGAGCCATAGGAGTTGTCTTTATTTATTGTATGACCTGCGTGTCATTAAACAACGCCATGTAATTACTTTGCTTTATTGCTAACCGGTAGCCATAGTAGTAGAAGTAATAGTTGGCGAGACAACTTCATGAAGACACGATGATGGAGATCATGATGATGGAGATCATGGTGTCATGCCGGTGACGATGATGATCATGGAGCCCCGAAGATGGAGATCAATGGAGCTATATGATATTGGCCATATCTTGTCACTACTATATAATTGCATGTGATGTTTATTATGTTTATGCATCTTGTTTACTTAGAACGACGGTAGTAAATAAGATGATCCCTTACAACAATTTCAAGAAGTGTTCTCCCCTAACTGTGCACCGTTGCTAAGTTCGTCGCTTCTAAGCGCCACGTGATGATCGGGTGTGATGGATTCTTACGTTCACATACAACGGGTGTAAGACAGATTTACACACGCGAAACACTTAGGGTTAACTTGACGAGCCTAGCATGTACAGACATGGCCTCGGAACACGGAGACCGAAAGGTCGAGCATGAGTCGTATAGTAGATATGATCAACATGAAGATGTTCACCGATGATGACTAGTCCGTCTCACGTGATGATCGGACACGGCCTAGTTGACTCGGATCATGTAATCACTTAGATGACCAGAGGGATGTCTATCGAGTGGGGAGTTCATAAGATGAACTTAATTATCTTGAACATAGTCAAAAGACCTTTTGCAAATTATGTAAAGCTCGCGCTTTAGTTCCACTGTTTAGATATGTTCCTAGAGAAAATATAGTTGAAAGTTGAAAGAAGCGATAATGCGGACAGTAGAAAGCTTAAGTCCTTAATGCAACGCTCAGAGAGCAGAACCCCAAACGTCGTTTGTGGATGTTGCGAACATCGGACATACACGTTTTGATAACTACGTGATAGTTCAGTTAAACGGTTTAGAGTTGAGGCATGAAAGACGTTTTCGAAATGTCGCGGAACATATGAGATGTTTCGAGGGCTGAAATTAGGATTTCAGGCTCGTGCCCACGTCAAGAGGTATGAGACCTCCGACGATTTTCTTAGCCTACAAACTAAGGGAGAAAAGCTCAATCGTTGAGCTTGTGCTCAGATTGTCTGAGTACAACAATCACTTGAATCGAGTGGGAGTTGATCTTCCGGATGAGATAGTGATGTTTCTCCAAAGTCATTGCCACCAAGCTGCTAGAGCTTCGTGATGAACTATAACATATCAAGGATAGAGATGATGATCCTTGAGGTATTCGCGTTGTTTGACATCGCGAAAGTAAAAATCAAGAAGGAGCATCAATTGTTGATGGTTGGTGAAACCACTAGTTTCAAGAAGGGCAAGGGCAAGAAGGGACACTTCATGAAACGGCAAATCAGTTGTTGCTCGGTGAAGAAACCCAAGGTTGAACCCAAACCCGAGACTAAGTGCTTCGCAATAAGGGAACAGCCATCGGAGCAGAATTACCCTAGATACTTGGTAGATAAGAAGGCTAGCAAGGTCGATAGAAGTATATTGGATATAAATTAAGTTATTGTGTATTTTACTAGTACTCCTAGTAGCACCAGGGTATTAGATACCGGTTCGGTTGCTAAGTGTTAGTAACTCGAAATAAAAGGCTACGGAATAAACGGAGACTAGCTAAAGGAGAGCTGACGATATGTGTTGGAAGTGTTTCCAATTTTGATGTGATCAAACATCGCGCTCCCTCTACCATCAAGATTAGTATTAAACCAGAATAATTATCATTTGGTGTTTGCGTTGAGCATAGACATGATTGGATTATGTCTATATAATACGGTTATTCATTTAAGGAGAATAATGGTTACTCTATTTATTTGAATAATACCTTGATGGTCTTGCACCTAAATAAATGGTTTACTGAATCTCGATCGTAGTGACACACATTTTCATGCCAAAAGTATAAGATAGTAATGATAGTACCACTTACTTGTGGCAATCGCCATGTAAGTCATATTGGTGTAAAAGCATGAAGAAGCTCCATGTTGATGGATCTTTGGACTCACTCGTTTTGAAAAGTTTGAGACATGCAAACCATGTCCATTGGTGTATACGCATGAAGAAACTCCATGCAGATGGATCGTTTGGACTCACTTGATTTTGAATCACTTGAGATATGCAAATCAAACCACATGGGCAAGATGACTGAAAAGCCTCGGTTTCAGTAAGATGGAACAAGATAGCAACTTGTTGGAAGTAACACATTTTGATATGTGCAGTTCAATGAGTGATGAGGCATGCCGTGAATATCGTTATGTTCTTACTTCACAGATGATTCGAGTAGATGTTGAGTATATTTACTTGATGAAACACAAGTCTGAATTATTGAATGGTTCAAGTAATTTCAGAGTGAAGTTTAAGATCTTCGTGACAAGAGGATAGAATGTCTATGATATGATCATAGAGATGAATATCTGAGTTACGAGTTTTGGCACACAATTAAGACATTGTGCAAATTGTTTCACAATTAATACCGCACAGAACACCATAGTGTGATGGTGTGTCCGAACATCATAGTTGCACTCTATTGGATATGGTGCGTACCATGATATCTCTTATCGAGTTACCACTATCGTTCATGGGTTAGGCATTAGAGACAACCGCACTCACTTTAATGGGGCACCACGTAATTCCGTTGAGACGACACCGTTTGGAGAAACCTAAGTTGTCGTTTCTTAAAAGTTTGGGGCTGCGACGCTTATATGGAAAAGTTTCAGGTTGATAAGCTCGAACCCAAAGCGGACAAAATGCATCTTCATAGGACACCCAAAACAGTTGGGTATACCTCCTAATTCAGATTCGGAAGCAATAGGGATTGTTTCTTGAATCGGGTCCTTTCTCGAGGAAAAGTTCGTCTCGAAAAGTTGAGTGGGAGGATGGTGGAGACTTGATGAGGTTATTGAACCATCACTTCAACTAGTGTGTAGCAGGGCACAGGAAGTTGTTCCGTGGCACCTACACCAATTGAAGTAGAAGCTATGATAGTGATCATGAAGTTTGGATCAAGTCAACGACATACCTCGTAGGGTGACAAGGATGCGTACTACTTGAGTGAGTGGCACGCAATCCTGTCTTGAAGGTCATGTTGCTAGACAACAATGAACCTACGAGCTATGGAGAAGCAATGGTGGGCCCAAATTCCGACAAATGGTTAGAAGCCATGAAATCCGAGATAGGATCCATGTATCAGAACAAAGCATGGACTTTGGTGGACTTGCCCGATGATCGGCGAGCCATTGAAATAAATGGATCTTTAAGAAGAAGACGGACGTGGACGGTAATGTCACCTTCTATGAAGCTCGACTTGTGGCGAAGAGTTTTTCACAAGTTCAAGGAGTTGACTACGATGAGATTTTCTCATCCGTAGCGATGCTTAAGTCCGTCGGAATCATGTTAGCATTAGCTGCATTTATGAAATCTGGCCGATGGATGTCAAGACGAGTTTCCTTACCAGTTTACGTAAGGAAAGGTTGTATGTGATACAATCAGAAAAGTTTTGTCGATCCTAAGGATGCTAAAAGGTATGCTAGCTCCAGCGATCCTTCTAAGGACTGGAGTAAGCATCTCGGAGTTGGAATGTACGCTTTGATGAGATGATCAAAGATTTTGGGTTTATATAAAGTTTATGAGAAACTTGTATTTCCAAAGAAGTGAGTGGGAGCACTATAGAATTTCTGATGAGTATATGTTGTTGACATATTGATGATCGTAAATGATGTAGAATTCTGGAAAGCATATAGGGTTATTTGAAAGATGTTTTCAATAGAAAACCTGGATTAAGCTACTTGAACATTGAGCATCGAGATCTATAAGGATAGATCAAAATGCTTAATAATTCTTTCAAATTAGAACATTCCTTGACATGTTCTTGTAGGTGTTCATGATTGATAATTCAAAGATGTAGTTCTTGCCTGAGATGTAGGGTATGAAGTTAAGAGTTAAAGCTCGACCTCGGCAGAAAAGAGAGAAAGGAGAAGGTCGTCCCTATGCTTCAGAACATGGGCTCTACAGTATGCTATGCTGTGTACAGCACCGGAAGTGTGCCTTGCCATGAGTCAGTCAAGGGGTACAAGAATGATCCAGGAATGGATCATTGGACAGCGGTCAAAATTGTCCTTGGAGTAAATAAGGACATGTTTCTCGATTATGCAGGTGATAAAGAGTTCGGCGTAAAGGGTTACGTCGATGCAAGCTTTAACACCTATCCGAGTGACTCTGAGTAGCAAACCGGATACGTATAGTGGAGCAACCATTTGGAATAAGCCTCAAGTGGAGCGTGAAAGCAGCATTTACAATATGACATAGAGAATTGCAAAGTACATACGGATCTGAATACTGCAGACCCGTTGACTAAAACTTCTCTTACAAGCGAAACATGATCAAACCCCAGAACTCATTGAGTCTTAATCACATGACGATGTGAACTAGTTTACAGACACTGGTAAACTCTTTGGATGTTGGTCACATGGCGATGTGACCTATCAGCGTTAATCACATGACGATGTGAACTAGATTATTGACTCTAGTGCAAGTGGGAGACTGTTGGAAATATGCCCTAGAGGCAATAATAAATTAGTTATTATTATATTTCCTTGTTCATGATAATCGTTTATTATCCATGCTATAATTGTATTGATAGGAAACTCAGATACATGTGTGGGTACATAGACAACACCATGTCCCTAGTAAGCCTCTAGTTGACTAGCTCGTTGATCAATAGATGGTTACAGTTTCGACCATGGACATTGGATGTCGTTGATAACGGGATCACATCATTAGGAGAATGATGTGATGGACAAGACCCAATCCTAAGCCTAGCACAAAGATCGTAGTTCGTATGCTAAAGCTTTTCCAATGTCAAGTATCATTTTCCTTAGACCATGAGATTGTGCAACTCCCGGATACCGTAGGAATGCTTTGGGGGTACCAAGCGTCACAACGTAATCGGGTGGCTATAAAAGTGCACTACAGGTATATCCGAAAGTGTCTGCATTGGGTTGGCACGAATCGAGACTGGGATTTGTCACTCCGTGTAAGCGGAGAGGTATCTCTGGGCCCACTCGGTAGGACATCATCATAATGTGCACAATGTGACCAAGGGGTTGATCACGGGATGATGTGTTACGGAACGAGTAAAGAGACTTGCCGGAAACGAGATTGAACAAGGTATCGGGATACCGACGATCGAAACTCGGGCAAGTACAATACCGCTTGACAAAGGGAATTGTATACGGGATCGATTGAGTCCTTGACATCGTGGTTCATCCGATGAGATCATCGTGGAACATGTGGGAGCCAACATGGGTATCCAGATCCCGCTGTTGGTTATTGACCGGAGAACGTCTCGGTCATATGCGCATGTCTCCCGAACCCGTAGGGTCTACACACTTAAGGTTCGATGGACGCTAGGGTTATAAAGGAAGTTTGTATGTGGTTACCGAATGTTGTTCGAGTCCCGGATGAGATCGGGACGTCACGAGGAGTTCGGAATGGTCCGGAGGTAAAGATTTATATATGGAAAGTTGTTGTTCGGGTTCGGAAAAAGTTCCGGTTTTTGATATTATGCAGGAAGCTTCCAGAAGGTTACGGAGGATTCCGGAGGGGTCCGGAGGTCCGGAAATTGTTCCACCACGTCCAACACAGTAGCATGCGCTGTAGGGGGGCGCCCTAGCCTTAATGGGCCAGGGGCACCAGCCCCCCCAAGGCCCATGCGCATGGGAAGGGGAAAACCCTAAAGGGGAGGCCTCCACTTGACTTGGGAGGCACTCCTCCCCCCTTGGCCGCCCCCTAGATGGGATCTAGGGCTGGTCGCACCCCTTGGGGTGGGAAACCCTAAAGGGGGCGCAGCCCCCTTCCCCCCTATATATACTTGAGGTTTTGGGGCTGCCCAACACATGAGAACTTCTCCTCTTGGTGCAGCCCTACCTCTCTCCCTTCTCCTCTCTCGCGGTGCTTGGCGAAGCCCTGCAGGATTGCCACGCTCCTCCACCACCACCACGCCGTTGTGCTGCTGCGGGACGGAGTCTTCCTCAACCTCTCCCTCTCTCCTTGCTGGATCAAGGCATGGGAGACGTCACGGGCTGTACTGCGTGTGTTGAACGCGGAGGTGCCGTCCGTTTCACACTAGGATCTCCGGTGATTTGGATCACGACCAGTACGACTCCTTCAACCCCGTTCTCATGAACGCTTCGCTTAGCGATCTACAAGGGTATGTAGATGCACTCTCCTTCCCTCGTTGCTGGTTTCTCCATAGATAGATCTTGGTGACACGTGGGAAAATTTTGAATTTCTGCTACGTTCCCCAACAAGCAGTGGCGTGCCCGGGAGCGCCAGCGCGGCGGCACACGGGACGACGACGATCGGAGGAGCGAGGCGTCGGGCACCGGAGGAGGACGGCGAGGTCGCTGCTACAACTGCGGCCAAAGGGGGCATTTCAAGAGCGACTGCACTCGTCCGAAGAAGGCGGCAGCGGCGGCGGAGCAGGCACTGCTAGCGGACGCCGACGTGGAGAATGACGGCCTGCTGTAGGCCGTGGCTTAGGAGGTGAATGTTCGGCAATAAGCCACGGCGGGTTCTGGCGTGTGCGCTGGGCGCGGCAAGTCCGGTCGGTAGTAGACGTGGGCGTGTGCGCGAGCCAGCGGATGTGTGTGTGAGTCAGCGCGTGTGTGCGTGGGTGTGTGTACGTCTGTTAGCGAGATGGACGGGAGGGAGACCGCGTCGGTATTTGGAGGAGGCAGCGTAGTGCGGCGTGCGTCTGCAGCGAGCGCCTTGAGCCGCAGAGCGGCGGACGTGCAGGTCGTGTGAGTGGGTGCGTTCGGCGCCGGCTAAGCGATGTCGCTGCACGCGGGTATAAAGCCCTGTTCCCCTGTGTAGCTTCTGTGGCGATCGAGTTGTTGCTCGAGGAGAAAAACAGAAAAAGCCGTCCGTCGGCGGTGTTTATCGCGCCACCAAATTCTCTGTGTCCTTCTTCTTCCTCTCCGTCCTTGTCAATGGTGATCGCCGTGGTTCAGTGAGTTGGGTAGACACCAACACTGTGCGGTCGGCCAATTTGGCCTTGCCCATGCTGCTCCACGCACTATTGGAATTTTCGTATACGCCGGCTGTCAGCGTGTTTGCCGAGAACCAAAACACGGGCACTCGGCAAAGTAAAGAATGCCGAGAGCCCCACTCGGCAAAGGAAGTAAATCGGCAAACACATGATGCTGCCGACAGTATTGCTTGGCAAACAGGGTACACTCGGCAAAGGCACTATTTGCCGAGGGCCATCTGGTGTCACTCGGCAAAGTATTGCCAGGTGGCGCAATCGGCGGCGACTAACGGCACGGTGACAGTTGTAACTCTTTGCCGAGAGTGGCTCTCTGCAAAGATTTAGTCCCACCTCGCCTGCCGACTAGCAAAAATACTTGTTTTAATAGTTCAATATATAGTCCAACTGCCTGTCGTATTCTAAAAATGCATGTCGGCGTCTTTTCAAATTTATGATCCACACCGTTACCGAGAGGGGCTCTCGGTAAGGGAGAATTTACCGAGAGTGGCTCTCGATAATATAAAGGCCACCATCAAAGTTTAGTCCCACCTCGCCTAGAGACAAGCAACAAAACCTGTTTATATAGTGGTATAGTCCAGACGCAGTAAGCTTCAGTATTCATTACACTCTTGTTATGGAGATGGACTATCACTTTGAATGTTCATCTGTCTCGAGCAGAGAACATTCAAAGTGATAGGCCATTTTCTTAATGGTGGATGCCAACGTTTTTTAATTAATGGTGTCATCACAAGGCCCTGTAAGACTCCGAGCTAACATCTGGGTATCCAGAGGGCCGAGCTAACATCTGGGTATCGAGAGGGAACGTGTCCGGTCTGTGCAGGAAGTGCTGGTCCTGTTTCTCCGTTGGCCTCGAAACTTCTCATGCTCAAAGAGGGGGCAAGCGCATGGCACGTACCATGGCCTCACATTTTTCGGGCACGCGTGCAATATTCGACAATTTTATTGTTCTGCTAGGGTTTCATCCAAGGCGGCACATGAAATCATGTCGGGTAGTGGCATGGGGAATCATTTGGGATGTCCTTGTGGCATGCCTAGGCCTTGCCCAGACGAGAGAGGGGCATGCCCTGCCACCGGGTTACAGAAAGTACCTCGGTGTTATTTCTGATGCAACCGTTGAAATCCTCGAAAAATCATATGATGGTACGATTGGTCGAGATCTGGCACGGTGCAATCACATGGCCTCTGTAGGGTGTGGCAAAAGTTTGGACGCGTTTCGAGTAAGCCTCCCCTGAGGCTGCGTGTAAACCACACTTTCTCCGAGCTAACATCTGGGTATCGAGAGGGAACGCGTCCGGTTTTTCCAGGAAGTGCTGGTCCTGTTTCTCCGTTGGCCTCGAAACTTCTCATGCTCTAAGGGGAGGCAACCGCACGACACGTGCCACAACCTCGCATTTTTGGGCACGCGTGCAATATTCGACAAATTTATTGCTCTGCTAGGGTTTCATCATCGGGAATTGCAGATCAGCAAGGCGACACATGAAATCATGCCGGGTAGCGGCATGGGGAATCATTTGTGATGTCCTTGTGGCATGCCTAGGCCTTGCACACACGAGGGAGGAGTGTCATTTCCGAGAGCTGCTCTCGGTATGTTTGCCATTTCGGAGCGTGACTCTCGGAAAAGGTATAAAACCGAGATCTAGGTCTTGTACCTTTACCAAAAGCAACACCGACAGACTCTCGGTAAAAGTTGGCAAACACTTAACCCCCCGCGTGATCTCTTCTCTCTCTCTCTTTCTCACCGGCGCCCCACACCCCACTGGCACCGTAACTCATGTCATATCCAAAACTCTAATGGAAAAAGAATCCAAAACTTATGTCATATCCAAAAAAGTCAAACAAATTATGGCATTAATCTTTTTCTCAATTAGCAGATCCTATAAAACTTAATCCCTAAAATGTATAATATTATATTGCCAGTTCATCCAACTATAAACTTCAAAACTTCAAAATATTATTTTGCGAATTAATCAAACTGTTCCTATACTATGGACAACATATTAGCAAGGTTGTCAGAATCGTGATTTTGAATCGGATCGGAGCTCCGATGGTAGCATCGCAAATGGTAGAATCTTAGCTATCCGGATTGAAGAAACATTGATTCTATAAACTAAAATTCACAATCAGAGAGGTTATTTTGGATCATAAAGTCATAGAATTGTATAATAGAATCGTGATTCTGACAACCTCGCATATTAGTTCAATACTTAAAATTCAAGTACGCACAATTCAAACACATAGTAAATTTAATTTTCTCAAACATAACTATGCAGTCAGCAAAGTGCCTCATTCTCATCTCTCACAGAAAGAATCAATCTGGAAAGAAGTGGCATATCTGACAGGGTAGCAAATAGATTTGCACAGTGAACAGTGCTTACATTTTCAATCGACATACTTCTTAGCTGTATCGGGTTCTTCAGCAGCTCGGCAAGGTTATTGCTTGATTTCACGGTCTCAAGAGATTGAAGAACCTACAAATTCCACAACTTTTGATGTGCTTGCACTCAGACAAAGTGCAGAAACTCTGTCTGCTTCTCATCATCATCATATCTATCAGTTAAAAGGTGTCGCAACTTCTTGATCTTGACAATCCCTCGCGGTAGCTTCTCTATTTTCATTTGCTTGATGTCTAGAGTCTGGAGGTTAGACAGATTCTCAATACAATCCGGGAGTGATCTGACCTTGGTGTGTCTTAAGCCGATGTAACGCAGATTGAATAAATGCCCTATCAATGTTGGCATTTCGCTGGCATCGGAGTATTGAAGCTAGAGAATAGTAAGGTAGATGGACTCGGACAAAATCAAAGATAGCATGCCAGGAGAGGATGAAATTCCTCCATTTGACACTAAAGTTCAAAGATGTGGATGTTTAACTTCCAGCGCAGTTAACGAACATCCTTATCAATTTGTTACATTGTGTAGTGCTGAAGCGAAACTCCCTTCTTTAGCAATTGAAATATCCAGGTCACGCACAATAGCACCTCTCACAGGTTTTGACCCTGCCAAGCCCATCCTTCTTCACAACTTCAAGCATATTGCGCCGGACTAATTCCATGATATTTTCCTCAGCTACCATCTCTGATGAGTTCATGCCTCTACTCACCACAAGGCCTTCTGAAACCCACAGCCGTACAAGGTTGTCACATGACATGGGATGGTCTTCAGGGAACAGACTGTAGTATTGAGGCCGCCTGAAAGGTCATGGTAGCTCAAATCTAAAACTGCTCTGATATTATCACTGTTTGGGAACTCTCTTCGAAGCTGATTGTGCTTTTGAATCCAAATGTCTAATCGTTGTCTTGAAGATAACATGCTGCTAGTGGTAACAAGTGCTAGCGGAAGGCCATGACACATGTCAACTATAGAAGTAGCAACTGCCTCAAGCTCCTCGGGGCATATGTAGCCCTTGTTTCTGTAAAAAGCCCTTCTGCAGAGAAGGTCAAATGCATCAGGCTGACTCAACAGCTTGAGCCGAAGGCGACCGGTAGGAGAAGAAATCATTGCAACATGTTCATTCTGTGTCGTGATGACGATGCGCCTTCCTTGGAAATTCTAGAAAGCATCATGTATATGGAAGTATACCTCTTGATCCCTGACATCATCCAGTACAATAAAACATTTTTTATTTTCAAGTCTTTGTTATATCTCCTTCTTCAATCCATACATGTCCGTTTTGTCAGTGCCTCCTGTCAGTGGTAGCATCAGTTGTAGCTTCCTCAAGAGGGCATCAACACTTCAACAATATAAGTTTGTGACACAGTGATCCATGCATGTGCATCAAAATTGTTTTTTTCATGTCTATAAACATTTTAAACCAGGGTAGATTTTCCCAACCCGCCCATGCCTGATAGTGTTATCACAGTGCTCTCGGGCTCTTTGGAGTAAAACATTTTGGTCAGCAACATATCATCTTGTCTTCAATTCCTACTAGATCTTCATCTTTGACAAATTCTGAGACGTTGAGGCATCTTAGTAAGTTGGTTACGGACAAGCAGGGAGGGTTGCAACCATATATCTTCCTTGATCATAACCAATAGAATCTCCCTCTCTACCTCAACTACATCATCCAAAATTTCCGTGAAAAGTTTGACATAGTCTGTTCCTTTGAGGAAAACTTTTTTCAGGAATCCTTCTTCCCGATGTTGAAGAATATGGTATGATAATTTGTCAGTTACATCTTCGACGTGATAGGCCAGTTTGCGGGCCTGTCCAATACAACTCTTGGCAACTTCGTTCGTGCGGTACACCGTGCCCATCTTCCCTATAACACTTCCTGACATTAACAGTGGCTCACTTATTTGCTCGACCTTCACCGACAATTCCTTCCTATTAGTAACTTCATCAGACAGTTTATAAATGCTAGCCCCAACAACTTCAACCTTTAAAATTGAACCAATCTTCATCATAGCATGGACTACAACCGTGGGCACATCTGCTGCACAACAAAGGCAAGGATCATATTATATGGTGGAATAAGAAATTTCATTCAAATTGAGCTCTGGTAGTCATATATGAAGAGCAATATCCTCATATAGCCCCATAGTATTTCACAGTTCCTAGTACCCTTTATATTCCAAAATGTAAGATGCATTCTGTAGACAAGTCTTTGACCAACAACTAACATATATGTGAAACAAAAATCGCAATCATAAGTCCTCGAGAAGGACGATATATAAGTTTCCTCGTGCCTTTCCCATAGAGATATGTCCTGGAGGAGAACATATACAACTTTCCTCCACTTGTCTATCCACTCAATTTAGTGTGTACGCCGAGAGCCGAACTCGGCAAAATGTGGAGCATGGTAAAGACAGACCATTGCCAAGGGACAAGTAAAAGGAACACAACAAATGAAAGAAACTCAGGAACGGTGTCATATGCCGAGACCCAAACAGTAAGCTCACGGCAATTGGGTGCCACGCACTACTAGAAAAAAGGCTGTTAGTGGCGCACCTGTTTTTGCTATTAATGGCGCACTACAGGTGCGCCACTATTAACATGCCACTAATAACAAATAGTAATGGCGCACCTCTGGTGCGCCATTAGTATCCCAGATAATAGTGGCGCATCACATAGTGCGCCATTACTATGTCCAATAGTGCGCCATTACTATGCCTCCTAGGGGCCATATTTACCTTCACGTATGCCCCCAAGTGCGCCATTACTATGCCCGGTAATGCGCCACTGGTATTTATCTTGGTGCGCCACTAATTCTCAATATGGTGCACCACTACTATGAATATTAGGAATTATTATTTTTTGCTTTTCTGGTATTTGCACAGGTTACAAAATACATTACAGCACAGAATGTATACATCACACAATAGAAGAAGGTATACATCACACAAAGTTCATCATATTAGCCGAGTTTGTCGTCACATTACAAAGTCGATATCGATCATCTAAACTATAATCACATAGAAGAGAGCTGCGGTCATGATGAGCATCATCGTGATGAAACTGGTCTTCATCCGGTTCCTCCAACTTTCCCTCCTCTCTCCCACTAGATAGCGCGCGTTTCTAGCTTCCGCCTCCGCCCTAGTGGTGTATTCTTTGTAACTGTTACCGCTGAAACGGTGAACCTGTCTCCGACACATTCTCCCGATCGTCGTAGACTCCGGGAACCTTACCCTTGTACACGACATACGACGGCATCTCTATGCACTAGACAAACAAAACGTTAGTAGCAATTCACAGATAATATATAAGCAATATATAAGTATGCAACAAAAGGATCGAAAGAGAAAAGCAACGCATTAATAGCACGATTCATGGTCCTACTAATAAATAGCATCGACTACATATAAGTTGAACGACTGTCCAAACTAAAGAGACATACAAGTTCATTAAAGTTTAATTACAACATGAGATAATCGATATTTCAGAACTACATAGCATCAATACTTTCGACTCGACTCAGGGACCGGAGCGTGGATGAAGCCGCCGTCTATCGTGATGGTCATGAATGTGCGGTCGTTGTCGGCCTGCATTTGTAGCGTTGTATCTATTTCACTGTTGGACGGTTGATATTTGAGGTAGAACTGCCCCGAGGTACGAAGTATATCTGGAAAGATGATTTCCGCAAACTCCGACTGAATGCGAAAGAATTCTTGTCTAATGTCCGCGTCCTGGATTGCCAAGCGTGCGGCCTAGTCTTTGAGATTATTTGGTAGCATAAGGTTATTATGGTTCTGTACGATCGCTCGCATGTGATGGTGGGCGTAGTAGGCATCCTTCTGACTGCCAGGCGGCTGCTTGACGCATGGGAACGTCGTTACGTGGGTGAACACGTGCTTGCCGTATCTACAAATTGGCCTCCTGAAGGTGCCTCCAGGTTTGGCATAGCCGGGGAGAGTATCATCAAGAACTTTCTTGATATTTATGTAGTCTTTCTTCGACTGACGGTCCGAGTCGAAATACGTGGCCATGGAATATTTTGGGCTTAAGAGGATGAGTGTGCAATGTGTGTCACTGCACAAAACACGGAATGTTAGAAAAAAAAGAACAATCAAAATCTAAGAAATCATATGTTACGGGGCGGTGAGGGGATGACTTACTCGGAAAAGTAAGGCACGAGGAAGTTATCCTTATCTGGGTTCGCCAGAATGACGCCTTCGAGGTATGAACTCGCGACTTGCCGGTCCCCAGCGCTGCCCAAGATCTTGGCACGCATGTAGAAGGGGTCGACTATCACGATGTCCGGGGTCTTGTCTCTAATGATCCGCATCTCCATACTGAGTGAAAATAGCCGAATGAACGTGTAGTGCAGCGGATGAAGGTTAAACATAGCGAAGATGTCGTCAAACCGCAGGATGATCATACGCCCGATGGTGGTGCTATCGACAAAGCCCTTGCCCTCGGCACCTTAGCCACGAAAACGGCTATGCCACATCATTCTCGGAGAGACGCCGCTTCTCCATAGAAAGAACACAGTCATGCAGACTCCGCATAGCACCGGTTGCAACATTGAGCAGATTAGTCGGTAGCATCAGCCTACCCGCCACATGCACCCTCCTCAAGATATCCTTAGGTATTGGTGGCCCGTCCTGAGCGCGGATCGTACTCGGTGCCGGCTGGCTCGCACCCTTGTTAGTTTTTTTTCCGTCCCTTCTGCTTCTTCTGCTGTAATGGGATCGAGTTCTGCTCAGATACCACCTTCTTGAGTGTGTTGGGTTGATAATATTTCGCACCTCGGCTATTTGAGTCTCGGTGAAGGCGGCAGCTGGAGGTATCTCCTGAGAACTGAAGGCCAGACGACGCCTGTTGCAATTGGGTTTCTCCACAGTACCAGCGAGATCGCGATCGTCTTTTGCAGGGTTTGGTTCTTGAGAAGGAGGCCCCAAGAATTTGTCACCGTACCCATGTTTGTTGAAGTACTTATCGACGTTGGAACATGTATCGTCGTCGTCGTCCGGATCCTGTGCCATATGCATGTCCGGATCAGCTGACGGCGGTAGCATTGCGGCGGTCTTGCCATGGCTTGGCGCCAGCACGACTAGCGGTGTTGTCCGTGGGGTGGTGTCCCTTGGCCCCAAACGAATCTGGCTCTTCGGCCAAAGCAGAGGCCAGCTTAAGCAGGCGCTGAGGGTCATCACATCATCTTCATCGGCCCCAGGGGGTCGAAACGGAGGTAACAAGTCGTCACAGCCCCGCAGCACCCGAACCAGTTGAACCCTATACACGGTGGGTGGCATCGGATTACCGTGGAACACGGGGTTGCCCGGTTGAATGATTTTGGCCTTGGCGACATCGATCAACTCGCCGTCCATGAAGTGTAGGAGAGTGCATGGAACGTCGGCGGCGCCCTGCGAAAACATGTAGGGCGTCAGTGATGCCCAATCAAAGGCAAGGAGGTGAAGTCATCGGCCGAGGCTTAGTTACCGTGATGGCGTCGAGCTCGGCTAATGTCGAGGCACCGCCAACGGCGGGCGCGGTAAGTGACGGAGGGGCCGCTTGCTGCCGAGGTGCCGCCGCGTATTCTTCGCACACCCAGGTGCATTAAGCTCCAATGCCGGCGCCGGCGCCGGAGACACCAATGCCGCCCGCCCGGAGACACCAATGGCGCCAAGCGCTACAGCGAAGTTGCTGCCCGTGAAGCTGGGAATCGGGGGCGGCCCCTATTGGCCACCCGCAATCCACACCTGCAGCCCATCAAGCAATGTAGGCATAATGGCCGTCGCTCCCAGTTGGTCTCGCACTTGCTCTTGGACTATCTCCGGAATCCGCGCCACTTGTGCCTTGAGTTCTTTAACCTCGCGCTCCTGGCTTTCCGAGCTGGTCTTTCTCTCCTTTCGCCCAGCCGTATAGTATTCAGACCATTTCATGGACAAGCCTTTGCCGGCCACACGACCAGCTGACGACGGCTTACTGAACTTATCCTTGTTTTTTACTATGTTCAATGCCCAATTTAAAGTGGTGTCCCAAGGGGCAGACGGGGAGCTCTGAGACCCCGTGCTACTGCTTTCAGTTTCCTGCAGAAGGAATGTGAACCATTTAGAAATTTGGCTTCATTAACTAGAATGCAACAATATGGAGCTAATTACGTAGGGGTGTATTCCTTACCAGAACAAGCTCAAGCGCCTTAGTCTTTGGATCCGTGGTAAGCTCCTTTGTTACAGTATTTATCGAAGAGGGGCCGTAGGCCTTGCTCGGCACGCTCCGCGACCTCCTTGTCCCATATAGGTTCCGCCACTCTGTAACCGCCGGGACCGAGTTTGTGGCCCCTAACTTCAAGTCCCGCATATCTTTCCCCCACTGACTTGATTCCACAGATGCGTTGCTCTCGCACTTGATCTTGAACTCCAGGTAGTCAGCTTTGCTGATCGAAGGATTTTTCACCTTGATCTTCTCATAACTATCACCACTTAGAATCCTACTCCTCATCGCGGCTCTCCAAGTAGACAGGGTCGTGCTCATCTTCGTGAGGGCGGCATTGTTCAGTTTATTCCCTGAGAGGCGTGTGTTTGCGAAGTCACCGGGGAACTTGTATTGTTTGTGCAGCTTCGTGAAGAGGAGGTTTCGCAAATTCCCTCGGTCACGATGCCTTAGGTTCTCGGTGTTGATCGAGACGGTGCTCCGGAGAATGCACCCGAGTTGTCCCGCGTACCCACTGACTAATTCTTTGGGCACCGTTGGATGCCCACTAGAGGACACTTCAGTAAATTCCTCCTTGATGGTGCCAAGCACGTTCGGCGCCGGTCCTTCTGTTGCCTCTTCAATTGGCTGCCATCTATGCGTTCGCTGCCATCATCAGTGGTGGCATCCCCGGCGGCACCATCAGTGGTGTCATCCCCGACGCCACTAAGGGTTGTGTAGTCGGGATTGGTGTCTTCATCCATCTCCTGGGACAGCTCCCAGAATTGCTTGCCTGAACCGCCGGTCTCATCGTTGTCGCCCATGTTCGCTCTAATAGGAAAAAAGGCTACTAGAGTTATTGGATGAGATCAGGGTAGTATCTATTCTTCTTTCCTATATATTTTCACATTACAGGTTATAAACACCCCTTTACCCAAAAGATTGTTCCAAGTGCACTATTGCTATCCTACTAAGTGCACTATTGCAGGTTATATATTTTCTATCCTACTAAGTGCACTATTGCTAAACCTGACTCAACTTAAAGTAGCATTCATGATGAAAGGAAACACGAAACCATGCTTTCAGCAAACTCTCAAAAGAAATCAAAGACTGGCCAATACCAAGTATCATTGAAGGAGTTTGGACATTTTGTGTATAACAAACATTACTTCATTCATATAGCATGATGATGCTTTTACCCCTTGAACTGCAGCATAGACCATGTATTTAATCACTTTGCCACATACACAACAGACAAAGTACCCTAGGTAGCACTAAATACTAGCAAATTTAAGGGAAAAAATCAAATCATTTGGTCTACAGACTGCACATTAGCAGTCTAAGGCGCAAATAAACCAAAAAAGGTGAATAGATTAACAAAGCAGCAAAAGGAGCAGGAACACAAGGCCATCAACAGTAGGTTGCATATGACATTACACTATAGCTGACCAGCCTATCCGGATATCATTTTAAACACCACACCACAGGAGCTCCCCTGGGTCAAGTGGCCAGGTTACTACAATTTTTAGCAACTGTCAAAGTTTACAGGTGATTACACATAACAGACAAAGCTGTGATCCTTTACTCCTATTTGACTACAGACAAGCACCAAAGTGCCATCATCAGAAAAATACATGGTGCTGTAGTAATAACAAATAGACCATATGCGCAGATATAAGCAATGCTGAAATGCTCCCAGGTAAAAGCCATTCATGCTGATTAATTATTGTTTCGATTGAGAATCGGGCACCTTCTAGGTCAAGAAAATTGGGCATGACCTTTGCTAATTTTCTTGCCTAGGGGTGCCCCATTCTCATCCGAAACGGAAATTAATCAACATTTCAGGAGAAAGGGGTATGAACAAGCAGATTTTACTCCAGAGAGTTCTTGTAGGTGCGTATGAACTGCAGCATCTCAAAGCAGATAACAACACAGCAACAAATGAAATTGCCAGAACTGAATGCTCTGCTGCTTCTCATACCCTCCAAAGAACTGCGGTTATCCTAAGCTAACCAGATGTAGCAAGATGATACTCTAAGTATCCTGGAGTACAAGAAAAGAGCTTTACAATTAATGTGCCTCAACTATCCTTTAAACAGTGTGTTGGAAGAGAGACAATTCTAAGAAGTCAGAAACATCCAATGACAAGAAAATTAACAGAAAAATGCAAGATAACCTAACATTACTCCTCGGTTATACTCCAGAGGAGAGCATTATAAGAGAAGTCGTCAGCTGTACGTAATGCAACACCATGGGAGCCAAAAGAAAACAAAGGTAGTGTGGTTGAAAAAAATTACTTAACAATCATCAAGCAGCTTAAGAGAAGTTCATTGTGCTGGAGTACTCCATCAGCAGCAACAATCATCAACAGCAACTAAGAATATTCAACTTAACAATCATCAACAGCTTCATTATTCCATTAATGGTACTGGAGTAAGCTACTCAAGCTACTACTCCAAAATTAACACAAGCTACCGACGATGAATTACTTCAAATCTGCCAAGATTATCACCTGCCTATTGACTTTCTCATCAGAAGTGAAGCTACTGAGGAGAAGTGAAATTACAGAAAGGCATCAAGAGCACCATGATAATCAATCCAACTACCATGCACTAAATCAAACACCACTAAAGGCTGGCTGCAAACGCAAGCGACCTATAACAGGATCGAACATCCCAAATTTTGTCATCAACAATACACATAAAGGGGCATGGGAACAGACACCCAAGTAATACACCTTACTAATATCCCTAATCCCGGCAACTCCATCACTGTTAACAGAGCATGTAAGATGAAATACTGTTCAATTTCAGTCAACGTTAGCATCTTCAAACTATCATGCTTGCTATCAGAAGCTACCACATCACATCAAACATGAGGTACTCAAAGATCATGGCACAACAAGGCAACAGAGCTAGCATGCGACTCAAGCCAACAGCGACGGGGCCACCAAAGAAGCACCGAAACCCTAGGCAATCACGGCCTCGCGCGGGCCAAAACCAAGCGCCGCATCTAGCTAGCTAAAACAGATATCTCCGAGGGATCTGGGGGCAGAAGTTACACTTGCGGATGCGGGCGGCGGGGTAGCCACACGAGGAGCAGGTGCTCTTCTGCAGGTGGAAGCTGCGGCGGCCGCAGTGGATGCACAACGTGTGGGTCTTGTTCCTCCTCCTGCCGCCGGGCGGAGGGAAGAGAGGGCCGGGCAGGCGGGCGGCTGGTTGAGTCTCGCTGGCGCGGCCCCTGCTGCACGGCATCAAGGAGGTCGGCCTGCAAGGGGAGGAGTCGAGGAGGGCGGCGCGGCGGGAGGATTCGAGGAGGAGGCGGTCGGGTCGGTGCGGGCGGCGGGGGCCTCGGCCGGCTGGGCGCACCGCAGAGGAACGGCGGCGGGCCGGCGGCGGCGAGGAACCGTCAGGGGAAGGAACGGTGGCGGCGAGGAACCGTCGCGCTCGAGGAGGGAGGGGGGAGACGACCGACCGGCTGGGTCTTGGATATTTTAGTGGGGGGGGGGGGGAGGATTAGCAATGGCGCACCTATTAGAGATGCGCTATAGAAATTGGTATAGCAATGGCAGCCTCTCCTGGCGCGCCATTACTATCTTTTTTTTTGGATTTTTAGTTGCATGTAGTTATTACTAATTTTCAAATACTTGCGTTGCAAAACATTTGTGAATTGGTAAAACATTTATGAATATGAAAAAATAATCATGAAATCAAAAAGTACCCATGAAATTTAAAAATATTCATGGGTTCAAAAAACATTAACAAATTCAATACTTTTTGTGAGTTAGAAAAATGTGATCATTTTCAAAAAATGTTTGCAAATTTAAGCATGAAAAGGAACACTGAAAAATAAAATACCAGAATAAACATAAATTTTTTTGGTATATTAATGGCGCACCTTCTAGGGGTGCGCCATAAACACCGTGATAGCAATGGCGCACCTTCTCCTGGTGCGCCATTACTAACTTTTTTTTGGATTTTTAGTTGCATGTAATAATTTTTAAGAAAATGACCATAAATTACTAAATTTTTTATTTTACCAGAATAAACATAAATAAAAACATTTAAATACCAGAAGAAAACACAAAGAAGCCCAGGGTGGTTGTAAATGATGATTTGCTACAAAACAAGAGGGAGAAGAACAAAAATTACAAATCCAAGAAGAAGGTGTGGTCGATACTTCAACTTGGTGATGGAGAAGTTACAAAAGGAAGGTAAGTACAGATAACATTAATCCCCACTGTTTTGAACAAAAAAGAGGTTACTGGATAGAGGACTAGAACAGAAGAAATGCCACTGACACACACACACGCGGCCGACACGTCGTGATTTTATCTTAGCTATCTTTTCACAATCTTCTTGCCCTTCTTTTTCGCAAATGGAGTTCTTCTCTTGAACGGACGTCCTTTAGGTAGGGTGGTCTTGCTTCTTCTTGTGGTGTATGGTACTTGATCGTCGTCGTCATCTTCCATCTTCGGGTCGCCGTACTTGTCGAAGTCTTGCTCATTGGCGACTCCATCCATTCCGATGATGTTCCTTTTGCCTCTCCTCACGACAACACGACTGGGCTTTCACGGGTCGGTAATGAAGAAGCATTGGTCCACTTGGGAAGCCAGTACCCATGGCTCATTTTTCTCGGTGACGTTTGCGCCCGCGGTCTTGGATTTGGCTTCGGGTATAACCATGGTGGTGAAATGCCGGTCTTCTTTTAGGACGCTCTTGGCCCATGTGAGATGGAACATCGGGACCTTCTCTCCAGTGTAGCTCAGCTCCCAGATCTCCTCGATCCTTCCATAGTATCTGACCTTGTCATTACCGTTGTAGGATACCATCGTTACCCCAGAGTTCTGATAATCACTCTTCATGTCCTTTTCCTCGGTGTAGAATGTGTAGCCGTTGATATCGTATGCCTCATAGGTCATCAGGTTGTGCTCGGTGCCCTGTGACAAGGCGAATATGAGTTTTTCTTCCGCGGAAGAATCCTCATGTAAAGGGTACGGCAGAAGCTTGTCCTTGAACGAACGCGTGAAACATGAGTTGTGCTCTTTGATTATATCTCCGTCCATCCTCTGTTGGCCTCGGTCATTGTACGTCTTCTCAATAAAGGTTTTGTGCTCTACCACCCAAGGATCGACCACATCTATGTGTTGTAGCACGACTAGGTTTGCTCTTTCAAAGTCGGCGAGTCGACCCTTGAAGTCGACATGCATTTCGCGGCGACCCTCACGGTGACCCCATCCAGTGAGCCTACCGAGGCGCCTGTTGACGGGAAGACCAATAGGGTTCTCGATGCCTAGATAATTCGTGTAGTAGGAGATGCACTCTTCGGTCAGAAAGCCCTTGGCTATGCTTCCATCTGGACGTGCCCTGTTGCGAACGTATCCTTTGATGACACCATTCATCCTTTCGAACGGCATCATGCTGTGCAGGAACGTCGGCCCGAGTTGGATGATATCCTCCATGATATGGACCAGCAGATGCACCATAACGTCGAAGAATGCGGGTGGGAAGTACATCTCAAGCTCGCATAGTATCACCATGATCTCTTCCTGTAGCCTTCTGAGTTGCCTCACGCCAACCGACTTCCGAGAGATGACGTCGAAAAAGTTGCATAGGCCAAATAGCGTTTCATGGACGTGCGCGTCCATGATCCCACGGATTGCAACTAGAAGTATCTGCGTCATCCGCACGTGACAGTCCTGAGACTTCATCCCGCTGAACTTCTGCTCCGCTGAGTCTAGGTATCTGCTTATCTTCCCCGCGTAACCGTAAGAAACTTTTACTCCTACGAGGCAGGTGAAAAACTGCTCGATCTCCTCCTGACTTAGAGTGAAGCACGCGGGAGGGCAGTCATATTCGAACTCTTGGCCTTTTTGCCTTTGGGACGACTTTCCGTGTCCTTCGCCTCATCATCATCATCATCATCATTAGGGCTTTTTGCGTGAAGCTCCTCTCTGATGCCCATTGATTGCAAGTCTGCCCTTGCTTTTGGCCCATCTTTGGTCCTCTCTGGCATGCTGAGCAGGGTACCAAGCAGACTCTCGCACACGTTCTTCGTGATATGCATGACATCAAGGCTGTGAGGCACACGGAGGATCTTCCAGTACGGCAAGTCCCAGAAAATAGACCTCGTTTCCCATACCTTCAGCAGCGGCTCTGGCGCCTTTCGCTTCATTCCCGGCGGTGGGCACTCTTTCCAATTTTTCAACAACTCGTCTATTTCCTCGGCGCTCCTCGTACGCGGGCGTCTTCGGGGTTCGGTTTCACCATCGAACAGATCCTTGCGTTTTCTCCATGCGTCATCGTCACGAAGCAACCTTCGATGTCCCATGAACACGGTTTTTCAAAGACCCGGGATCTCTATCTAGCTGGCGATACGTTGTGTCATCCATGCACCTGACCCATGCACAAAATCCGTGGACCACCAGCCCCGCGACATATCTGTAACCGAGATAGTCGTGCACCGTCGTGAGCAGTGCGGCTCTCATAAGGAAATATTGTTGCGTTGTGGCGTCCCACGTATTGGCTGGCGTTTTCTACAACGTGTCTAGCTCCTCTTTCAGCAGCCCCAGATACAGATTGATGTTGTTCCCTGGTTGTTTCGTCCCTTCAATTAGCATACTCATGTGAATGTACTTCCTCTTCATGCACAACCAGGGGGGAAGGTTGTACATCCACACAAACACAGGCCAGGTGCTATGTGTGCTTCTCACGGCTGCCAAACGGATTGACTCCATCGGTGCTCGCGCCCATACGATGTTCCTTGGATCGTCGCCAAATTCTGGGGTGTTAAGTTCAACGCTTGCCACTGGCTCGCATCCTTAGGGTGACTCAGCATCTTGTCTTTTTTATTTATCTCCAGATCATTTCAGTCATCTTCTCACTTCTTCTCCTCCCTATCCGCATGCCAACGCAGGAGCTTTGCTAGCTTAGGGTCCGCAAAATACCACTGCAGACGAGGAGTGATCGGAAAGTACCACACCACTTTTCGAGGAGCTTTCTTCCTCTTCTTGTATCGAGTGATGGCGCACACCGGACATATGGTAGACTCGCGTGCTCGCATGCGATAAATGATGCAATCGTTCATGCACACATGGTATTTCACGTGCGGTAAATCTAGTGGACACATGATTTTCTTCGCCTCCTCGAAACTGGTCGGGCACTTGTTCCCCTTGGGAAGACGTTCGTGCCAGAATGACATGTTCTCGTAAAGCATACGCGTCGGTCATTTTGTGTTTTACCTTCATCTCCAGAGCCATGAGCGTTACTTTCAGGCGGGTATCCTCGGGCCTGCATCCTTCATACAATGGAGTAACCGCGTCTATCTCCAATTGCACCAGCTTGGCTTTCTCCCGTGCGGCAGCTCTTGCGTTACCCGTCTGCTTGAGAAGCAGCTCTTGAATATGAGGGTCCTGCACCTAGCCCATCGATGGTCCATCATCGTCATCTGCTCCGGCATCTTCATCTTCATGATCATGCTCTTCGTCTTGATCTTCCTCATCATCATGTCCGGCATCTTCTACATGATGACTGTGTCCTGCATCTACTTCGTGATCATGTCCTGGAGATTCTCCGTCTTCCCCGCCTTCCGCCCCTCGCCGCGGTTGTCTTGCTGCCCTTCCTTATTTCTTGCCCGACCCCCATGGACGACTTCATAATCATCTTCATCACCTCGCCACCGATAGCCATCCACGAAACCGCGCATGAGCAGGTGGTCCCGCACCTGTCTGGAATCCGGGTCCATAAGGCTCCTCAGCTTGCATCTTCAACACGGACATCTTATCTCTGTCTCGTTCTTTTGAAGCATCCCGGCCTTCACGGAGCTCAAAAACCTATTCACGATGCCTTCGGTCATCGTGCGGACCATGGTCTCCTGCGGGGTAGAGCAAAACAATATTTTAAAACCAAAATTTTTTTTGGCATGACTTTGCCTAAAAATAGGACCAAAAAGAATGCATAGTGCCAAATTCTCGCCGAAATGGAAATGAATCAACATTCCGGCAAAATATTGGCAACTATCGCATTTCAAATACCGGTACCTGCAAACACAAACATATGCAACACCACAAACATCGTAGATCTAGGCCATAAAAAGTGTGCACGCTTTTGGAGGAGAAAAGTAGATCTAGAACATAAAGAAAGCTTTCCCCTTACTTACCTATAAAAAAAAGAAATTTAACCAGTTAATTTGGGTGAATCTATGGTGCAAATGAGGTGAGGAGGAGGAGGCAGCCGAGACCAAGCTTGGAGGAGGAGGTGGAGAGAATGAAGTGGGGAAAGTGAGTGTGGTAGGTGGTTGTCCAAAATATCTAGCTGCTCTCAGGTTACCAATGGCGTACCTCCTAAGAATGTGCCATTAGTAACCCTGGTTACTAATGACGCACCTGGTGTGTGGTGCGCCATTACTAGTTTAAAAAAAAAAATAATAATTATTAGTAGTGGCGCCCCGCGGTTGTGGTGCACCATTACTAGTTTTGAAAAAAAAATTACAATTTTTTTTAGTAGTGGCGCACAGAGGGTGTGGTGAGCCATTACTAGTTAAAACTAGTAATGGTGCACTATCCCCTTGTGCGCCATTACTAGTTTTGAAAAGAAAGTCGTTAGTAGTGGCGCACTGTGGGTGTGGTGCGCCATTAGTGATATGGACACCAATGGCGTATTTATATATGGTGCGCCACTGCTATACACATACCTGGTACGCCATTAATATCAATATTAGCTATAGCCTTTTTTTAGTAGTGACGTGGCAAGTCCGTTTAATGGTTGACAACTTTGTGATGGTGGGTAAACTTTGCCGAGAGGTCGCACCTTGGTACTCGGCAAAGCGTCGTTTCATTGCCTAATTCAAGCATTACCTGGATCTCAGAAACCAAGAAGATACCAGATGAACAGCACGTTAAAGCAGTATATCTTATATTACTATTCACATCCATTTAGTTATTTTAAGTATATCTCACAACTATTCACATCCATTTAGTTCCTTCATTTATTATTGTTGATGAAGATGGCTTATTTGCAAGTCGCGTTGGATGGAGTGCGACGACCAGCGCATCAAAAAGCTGTCGACCCTGCTATAGGAGACAGACGCGAAAGTCTTAACTTGTGCGCTGTCGCTTCTGATTGTTCTGTTGCGGTGGCTCACGAGCAATATCGTGCTATCCGGCTTCCTCTTGGGCTAGCATGAAACGGATGATATTGGGTCTTTGCTGGATTGCCACGAGGGTGATCTACACTTTTGCAAGGTGTTTGGGGTGCAACTGCAAGCTGCTCAGACGAAACAATGTCATAGCTAAACAAATGACGGGAGTGGCGCGCCCCAGCCTTGGATAAAATAGTCACTGTTATCCTTGCATATAATCATTATTGTGAGACCATTTATTTTCTCAAGAAAAGAGTAATTTTTTCTTTTTTGGCAGAAAAAAGTAGTTGTTTTTATTTTGCAGGAAGCTAGATTCATGTCAACTAGAAAAAATAAAATAAAAGGACTAGCGTTTATTTAAGCCACATCGATACAGCACATGGAAACAAACCAGGATACAAATTGAACTGATCGACCAATAGCAAAGCTCGACTGCTTTTGCTCATCTAAGATAGCTGTGTTCAAAACATACGACAAACCATACACAGAGAATTGAAGGAACAAAGGAAACAGCCAATCCACGACGACGAGGACAGACACATGCACCATTAATGGGAACCCGAAGAAAAGAACATAGATGAGGCGCCATTCCATTCCAGCGGTGAGCTAGCTCAGGTCCTGACAGTGATGCCGACCGCTACGCACTTGCCGCCGCCGGTAGGGGGGTTGTCTTTCGTGAATTCGAACCCGGCGTCGCACTTGACTACATTGGTTACAACGCACTCGTCGCCGCCGCGAATGGAGGGATCTTCCTTGAATTCGAACCCAGCGCCGCACTGGAGTAAGGCGGCTACGACGCATCCGCCGCCGCCGCTCATGGAGGGATCTTTCTTGAATTCGAACCCGGCGCCGCACTTGACTATGGCGGCTACAACGCACCCGCCACCGCCGCTAATGGATGGATCTTCCTTGAATTCGAACCCGGCGCCGCACTTGAGTACGTTGGCTACGACGCACTCGCCGCCGCCGCTAACGGAGGGATCTTCCTTGAATACCAACCCGCCGCCGCACTTGAGTATGTCGGCTACGACGCACATGCCGCCGCCGCTAATGGAGTTATCTCTCTTGAATACCAACTCGCCTTCACACTTCAGTACGTCCTCTGCAAGCATCCTGCCAGCCGCCGTGGCGGCATGATGGAGCTCAGCTGCAGAACGACGCCGACCAAGACAAGGAGCAGCACGGTATTTCGGGCCAGGGAAGCCATCAATACCAAAACGTGGAGCTTTGCTTTGGTAGTAAAGGGGACTCGGAGGTTAACGTGTGTGCTGCGTAGTGCGTACCTGGTGTTGGTTTGATGATTCTGTTTGTGCTGTGGACAATCGTTTATATAGGGAAGGGATGCAAGGGAGAGGTCCGGTGTTTATATAGGGAAGGGATACAAGCTTGAATAGATAGATAGACACATATAGTTCAAAATTAATGGTCTTGCACTTGCACGCACGTCCTACCAAGCTGTGCGTCACGTCTAATGTTTTCTTGTTATTCTAAAGGATTTTGTTCGATCAGGCGTGCTTAAATTACGGTTTGATTAATCCTTTGAATATAGTTTACAATTAAATTATGTACATAAATAAAATAATAAAGGTTTGCTAAGCTTAACATCCTGGCACGCACCACGAGTCCAGCTATCTGGGCAACGTGCTTAAGAGTTACGCGATTTGCTTAGTTAGTTAAAACCATGATTTGCTTATTAGTGCTAACCACGGACTCTTGCTTAGCTAGTGCTGTGATGTGCTGGATCACGAACGTCGCCATGTGTGATTGCATAGCTTACTTCAGTAAGGATGACGATGAGACACTCAGTACTCTACCTGGGAAAGGATTTCGGGCACGCAAGTGCGGGCCCATGCACATTATGGACCGTTGATCTGCGCCAAAATTGGCTCATATGTTTTTGTATATGGTCATTTTGTGTTGTATATCACTTCAGATATACCCATAATATTATGTATATCTAATCACATATCTATTTTTTCATGGGGCCAAATAACTGTTCGTGTGGGATATGTACGTTAAGTGAATCTGCACATATAGAAGTCCGAAGAAAAATGATTTATTCGCGGCATAGATAGATGGCTCTTCTTCCCCTGGTCTTCTTCGTTGATATCTCTCTTTCTAGTTCGCTCTCATCTTACAAGAAATAGAATCCTGAAGTAAATTTGTTATTACTTGAATCTAGGGTTGAAAATGGAATGGAAACTTTCCGTTTTTCCGGCAAAAAAACGGAAACACGGAGAGGAAAAACGGAATTTTGCAAAACAAAAACAAAAGTGGAATTTTTTATGCGGAAATGGAAACAAAAACGAAACAATGTTTTCCGGCGGAACAAGTGCGAAAATGGAATTTTCCGTTTCCGTTAATATGGAACTTTCCGCTTTTAATTCGAGCAAATGTCTATTTTATAGCCCAACACATAATAAGACCCTACAGAGTTACATAGCAGAATAATGGCCCATCGACCAACTTCAGCATAACAATACGCCAGGCACCGCAGCAAGGCGAGGAGAATCCCTAATCACCGCTCAAAAATAATCTATCCCTAATCACCGCCGCTGCCCTCGCATCTTCGGCCGGCTTGCCCAGACTTGACATGGAGCCGTCGGACGCCGCTGCGTTCTGAAGCCGCCGTGGGACGCTGCCGTCCTCTGAAGCCGTTGTTCGACGCCTCTGTCCTCTGAAGCCGCCGTCCGACGCCTCCATCCTCTACGCCCCTCCAACACGATCGAATCCCTCCGCAGTTGCACCCCTCTCCGCTGCTGACGACACCTTCATGTACGGGTGCACCTGCAGTCCTGCACTACTGCACGTACAGAGTAAGATCACCAAGCAAGATAGCTTATGAATGTTAATGCAGATCTTGCGAAAATCCATGATACACACTATGTTGAATTGCCTGTAGCCCTGTACATATAGTAAGTCTATCAGAACTAATATTGGGATCCTTGTGCTTTCACAGTGCACTAGTGGGCTAGTGGTACAGTTGTATTTAGCTTGCTTATACATAATTAATTAATGTTGTTAGCCTGTTCGGGTTTGGCCGTAGTGTTAGTGCACTGCCACAACCTGCAATGCATTATTTTTTTACGGCAAGTAGCAGTGCAAGTGTAAGCGCAACATCTCCGATTGTGCTTGAATCATCGTCGGAGCAGCCTCCCAATGCTACTAATATAAGTGCAGCAGCTGCAAGTTGGATACGGCCAATGTAACAGTAGTGATACTAATATTTGTGAAACACCTTCTGTTGATCTTGATCTAGGTGATGGTTTAGACTCGCTCTTGAGTAGCAGAAGTCAAAAATCAGACCGTGTTCTCAAAACTGAGTTGGAAGTATACATGGAGCAAGAGTTACAATCTAGAAAATATTCGAATTTTGATATACTATCATGGTGGAAGGTCAATCAAGTTGAGTTTCCTATTCTGTCACAACTTGCTCGAGATATCTTATCTATGCAAGTGTCGACAGTTGCCTCGGAGTCGGCATTCAGTGCTGGTGGGCGGGTTGTTGACCCATTTCTGGTCGTCTTGAACCTGAAACCATCGAAGCTTTAATTTGTACTAAAAATTGGATTGGAGCATCAAAAGGTAACCTTTTAATTTTTATCTCAACTTCATGTGCACCCTATGACATAATCATACTAATAATTATTATTATCAATCGTTCAGGTAGTGACATTGCATCTGTTGTCAAAGACATGGACATGCCAAGCTTGGAGGAACGTTTTACAACTTTGGTGCACATGGTTTGCATTTTATCTATTTTTTTACTTGTATTATGTCTAATACTCATATTACAGAACTTGAAATCTATTTGTATGCTTGCCTATGTAGTTGGAGGAGCCACAAGAGGATGATGTGATGATGACCTGGAGGACTTCATGGATGAGGAAATGGAGGATTGAATGCTGTAGTGCTGGAATAGAACTGTTAGTTACTATATTTAAAGTTTCAAATATTTGCATCATGGATACTTTTCTTGTTGAGTTGAAGTGTGTACTACAGTACTAGTACTATTATTCAAGCTGAGCACTATTGTGATTTGAGCTGCAATGTTTGGTTGTTGGATGGCTTCCAAGTTTTTTTGTTGCAAAAGTTGAATATTTATGCACAAATGAATAAGTAATAATATATCCACAATACATCATAATATTTTATAATCATCTTATCTTTGACAACTTTGATGATTTCATTGTGTTTTTTTCTACGGTTCAAGGATTCTTTGTTCCAGTGAACATCCGCTTCCGTCTCCGTTTCCATGTCGTATTCGCTCCGTTTTTGTTTCCGGTAGTATCTGTTTCCGTATTTGTTTCAGAGGTTTCTGTATTCGTTTCCGTTTCCGGAAAAAAAATATGAAAACAAATATGATAGCACCCAGTTCCGTCCGTTTCCGCTCCGTTTTCATCCCTACTTGAATCTTCTGAAATAGATAATGATTATTAGTAATACAAGTGGAGTTCTAGCAGAACGTTGATAAAAAAAGTCAGTTATATTTACATATTTCTTATTCATTACTTTTTGTTTTTGTACCACAGTTGAAATCTATAATATTTTGTCGAATCTCCTCGTTGAGTATTGTATTTTGCACATGATTCAATCTGTTTGTTTTGTTTATTCAATCCACATATTAGATATATTAACTGTGGTTTTCCGTAATACTATGAATTTCAAACTTGTAAGGAGAATAATACTATTATGTACGATGCAATGTATATATGGCTATTTTTTATTTAGATACTGAGGATGAAACTTAATCTATTCAACTTTTAGTTATTAGATTCTTTTACTTCATTAGTACTAAAATATAACGAGTATACTAACTTGAATTCCTATATTGATTTTGTTTGCTGTGACATGCTACGATTCTGAATCATAACATGGCATATTATGGTTACACATGTTGTGATGTATGTAGTGTATGTAAGAAAGCATAACGTTAAGTCACAGGGAATAAAAGCGTAATTGATTGAGAGTTTTAGTTAGTTAACTTTTTGACTTCATGATCTGTAACATCCCAAAATTCTAAAATTTGGAATGTTACTTAACTAAAAAAATAATGATTGCTTTGTTTCATATTATTTGAATTTGAGTTGAATCAAAACTTTTTGAGATCCGATTTGAATATTTTATAGAGACCGAATACAATGACTTCCCCAAAATTTCTATATGATATTTTTTTTTGCATTTGGAAGTACAAATATTAAAAAATTTCCAATTCAAAAGAAAATATAATATGACTTCTTCAATAATAAATATTTTTGAAAATTTATTTGGAGTTTAAGAAGAACAATAAATCTTTTGGGCATTTAATAAACCCTAAAATAATTTTGGAATTATTATTATTTTCCAAATTGGTTTTATGTTAAAAATGTGTTACAATATGAGCTGGAATAAATGTTCTTTATGCTATATATGAGTATAAATATTGTTGTAGATTTTTTGGGAGATCTATAAGTTGTGTTGGTATAGCTTTGAGCCTAGATAAATTTCCTGTAATTAATAAAAATAAAACATATTTCTACGTGAACCTGAGCCAAAACTGTGCCAGGCCCAGCCACAGACCGAGCAGTTCACTCCACCTTTTGACCGACGGCCTGTTAGAGGCCGAAGGGGTACAGAAGAACGTGGACCATCTGTTTCATAATCGATCAACGGAAGCCAGCGTGCCCCTCTTTCTATCTCGTTTTCTCTCTTTGTCAGGTGGGACCTCCCTATCATCTCCTTCCTCCCTGGTTGGATAAGCACGCCGGCAACTTCATCATGGAGTGTGAGCAGATGGAGTTGGAATTTGCAAAGATTTCCTTTGTGCATTGTTTTCGTGATGCAAATGAGGTAGCGGATAGCCTAGCTAAAATTTCTCTTACCATTAGATCTTTAGGATTTTGGGAGAACGTGCTCCCTTTCAATCTTCTTGACAATGTTGCACCCGTGACCACCTTTATTCATGCAGATCCACATGGGAGAAAGCTCCCCAGGATCATCGAATCTCGTCGGCGCCGTCCCGTCTCTAGTCGTCCGTCATAGACGCTAGAGGAGGCTCTCGACAGCACGAGAACCACCATCGTCATCGTCGCAACTCGTCGAACCCTATCGTGCTCGCCCCCCGACCGCGAGGACCACCATGAGCGACGCCCAAACCAACCCGTGCCCAGCGCTACCGTCTTCCCTAGGCATCACCATCCTCTGTTCATCCCGAGTAAGCCTCTCTTGTCGTCCAATCTTTGATAGATGGCTAGGATTAGATCATGTGTTCTTTTATTATGTCAAAGTGGTACACCTTAGATTTTGGTCATTCACTGTTTTGACTCCGCAGGGAATGGGTACCAACCAGTAGCTTTGTGTCATGTGTCCCAGGACCTCTGCGTAAATATAACTATTACCGTATAGACCCTAGAGATTTCAGAATAGCCCCTTGAATTCAAAACCTTACAACTTTTTATCCGTAAGGAGATTGAGATGAAACTTTTTCTAAAATGGTCCTTGTGAGACCATCTTTCCAGTAAAATGTAAATTTCAGAATTTGGCAGTGTAAACTATAGTCAAATTAACTCCCGTTCAACCTTTATTTGATCATGACTTTCAAACCATAGTTCCTTTTTGAGTGATTCCTTTTACATTTTGAATCACTAGTCATCCCTCATCTATTTTGCAACCTAGATTCATTTATTCAAGGCATATTTTATATATTCAAATATAAATTCAAATCTAGATCCCGATTCTGTTGGAAATGTTGCATGGAAAACAAACAATTTTCTACGCACACGTCAATATCTATCCATGGAGATGCGTAGCAATGAGAGGGGAGAGTGTGTCTATGTACCCTCATAGACCATAAGCGGAAGTGTTTAGTAATGCGGTTGATGTAGTCGAACTTATTAGCGATCCAACCGATCGAGTACTGAACATTTGACACTTCCGCGTTCAGCACACGTTCAGCTCGATGAAGTCCTCGCCTTCTTGATCCAGCAAGACAGGAAAAGTAGTAGATGAGTTCCGGCAGCACAACAGTGTGGTGACGGTGGTGATGCAACTATCTCCGCAGGGCTTGGCCAAGCACTACGAAAATATGACCGAGGATGAACTAGAGGGAGAGGGGCACCGCACACAGCTAGGAAATCGTGGTGTGTGTTGCCCCTCTCCCTCCTCTGATATATAATGTAAGGTGACATGTAAAATGCCTTCTAGCCGGATTGTAGATCGTTTGTCGTAGCGGACCTTTTTCGCTTCAACCTCTGGACCCAATAGTCCGCAGTGTGTCCGAATACCCTCGCGGTTATAAAAACCGGGCCATGCGTGGAGACCAAAGCGAGGGGTCATTAGTGCTTTATCGAGACAAGTGCCCAACTAGTTAAGTTATATTACATGGTTAGTAAGAAACATCTTCCAGGGAGAATAGTTCCGTTAGGGGTTCCTTTCCCTGGGAGGCATGCCCTAAAGTGCATGTCCGGACTGCGAAAAGAGCAAAAAAACATCTGGGGGTAGGTAATGAATAGGTAAGAAATCATCTTTTAGTTCAACGACCGAATATTGCCTTAAGAACGCTAGCTTTCGGCTTCACCTAGTCTGAGGTACACATCCGGCTGACCCGGCAGTAACAATCGCAGAGGTGCTCCCTTTACCACAAGCCGAACAATCGGGAATGTAGAGGTAAGCACAGGAGCCAGGCAACCCAGCTTGGCCAAAACTTAAGTCATATCGATGCATATAATGGTGAATAAAAGGTACATGCGGAAGTGTGACACATGTGTTGGGCATAAAGCCCGTATTAATAAGCTTCTGGTAAAGAAGCCCCTAGTATAATGAGCGCGGGTAGCGCGTCAAGTGTGTGCGAACAAAGTTTGGACAAGGAAAATTTTTACAAGCAACTTCTTTCCAAAAAAGTATAATGCTTGGTCGAGCCGAACACAAGTTAAAAATTTAAAACTTTGAGCATGAAGGCAACTTAGCTGGTTAATGTGTTCGGTATTGACGACGCGGTCCGAGCTTGATGCGGGACAAGGTTCCATCCCCCAAGCCGATCCCGAGGTGGCGGAGCAAAGAGTTCGGCCCTCCGAAGTGGTGACATAGTACGGTCAATGCAGGGCCGGCAGAGTGATGCCGAAGTCCCGGCATGGGGTAATGAAGTGTTGACGAAGCCCCGTCCAGCCGAGGTGGCGTCAAAGGATATAGTCCGGCTGGATCATTTTCCTGTGCACAAAAAATAGTGCAAACGAAAGATAATAGTAATAATAAAAAAATCGTTGCATAATAAATAATTTATGCAAAGTGAGTAATAAAAGAAATATGGCCTGGCGCCGAAGTCAATGTCGATGCAGGGCGGCGGCGTGATGCGGTAAAGGCATGGCAAGGCCTAAATTCACAGGTCGGTTCGAGTTCCGGATCACGGCGTCAAGCGGGACTATGTACGGAAACTGACCGAACCACCATGCGGCCGTCGTTAATACGGCCACCATTTGATAGTCGTGGTTTATTTGTTGTAGTAATCTGAAAAAAGGTGATTCCCAAAATTGGGACTTGATCCGCACACCCATTGCCTGATGGGCGATAAAGCGACGGCGTGACGATGCTGACAAGGGTTGGCTCGCCGAGGCAAAAGCCCTCGGTCCAGGTAACGCGATGAAGCTGGTCGGCTAGTGACGCCGAAGTCTCCGGAGTAGGTTGATGAAGAGATGATGAAGCCCCCGGTCCAGCTAACGTGATGAAGCCTCAGTGTCAGCCGATGAGTCGAAGTAGGTCGGCGTGATGGACACCAGCTTGAAAAAGCAATAGTGCGGCCCTGCCGATGCAGGTCGTGACGTGGTCGATGCCGGCTTGATGAAGTGACCGTGCAGCGATGCAGGTGTGCCCGCTCCGTGTAATCGGTGGGGTGGCGATGTTGGTGATGATTTATCCTTCGCGATGCCAGACTGTTGTTTGGCTTGCCGGGATGATGATCCGAAGAAGTTGAGCGCGGCTCAACAAAGTGACGACGCGTCTAGCGCAGGTCGGCAGCCGTGGAGCAATATTGCCGGACTAGTTTGACACCAGCATGATGTTGAAGATCATGTTCAAAAGATTGTAAAGCTAGTGGGTTGTGTTCAGAAAAAAAACACAATACCCCATACAAAACTTCCTTCAAAAAGGATGTCCGAAATCCCGTTCATAAAAAGGCGAACTGAATTCGGATTCGTTTTTCGCGAAAAACAGATCCGAAAAGTGATGTACTAATCGGAAGGTTCCGGAGTTTGACGGTCGGATCGAGCTGAAATTTTGAGGGTGGTAGATACAGGAATTCCGCAGCGATCAATGGTTGGATCTTCCAAAGGAGGTCCGGAGCAAGAAGCTGGACACCACGCCCTAAACTCGTCCCGATTCTCGTCCAGATTTGACAGGGCTCCGGTATATCGTAGATTGTCGAAGATTCCTCCATCGGAACTCGACGAAATTTAGCGTGGCTGTTGTAGACGTAATTCCGCACTATTCCATCGAGGCAATCGTCAAACCGACGCTTGAGGAGGCGGTGACGGCGGATATAAGTTCGCCGTCCAGAAAAACAGCATGGTCGCCCAAGGGCAACGTTGACGTTGAGCCCTCGGGCTCCTTGGATGATTCTTCCACGATCTTGATAGAGATCGGAGTTGATGTTGATGAAGGCCCTCCTCCGAACATGACGATCGGAGGTAGGGCGCAGTCCTTGGTTGAACCAAGGTGACCAGGCGAACTGGTGACGAAGATGCCAAAGTCGCAGTTGATCTGCAGGCGAGCCATCAACCTTTTGCCGAACACACAGCGGAACTTTCAATGAAAGAACTAATGTCGGTGTCAAAACCGGCGGATCTCGGGTAGGGGGTCCCGAACTGTGCGTCTAGGCGGATGGTAACAGGAGACAAGGGACACGATGTTTTTACCCAGGTTCGGGCCCTCTCGATGGAGGTAATACCCTACTCCTGCTTGATTAATATTGATGATATGGGTAGTACAAGAGTAGATCTACCACGAGATCAGAGAGGCTAAACCCTAGAAGCTAGCCTATGGTATGATTGTTGTGTATGAGATTGTCTATCGACTAGCCTGGCCTCGGTTTATATAGTGCACCAGAGGCCTAGGATAACAAGAGTCCTAGCCGAATACGCCGGTGGGGAGGAGTCCTTGTCTTGATCGCCAAGTCTTGTGGAATCTTCCTTGTATGCGGCAACTGTCCGGACTGGCCCATGAGTATACGGTCATGGGGATCCTCGGCCCAATCCAACTGATCGGGGGACGACGTGGTGAGTACCCCCTAGTCCAGGACACCGCCAAGAGCCTCTGAACCGGTCTTCAAGTTAGGGACGCTCCTCGATTCTTCCAAACTGTTCTTCATCTTGGTTTGCCGGTCTTGAAAACTGGTTCAACAAATCTTCTCATCTTCGATCTTGAGGATCGCGAAATGCATTCGGCGAGTTTACACGCCGGGTATCCGAGGAGCCTTTAAGTTTCCGGCCTTTATCAATGCCTTGTTATTTTTATGCCACACCTCGGGTTTGAAGTTGTTCAGGCGCGGTAGCGTCCTCTGCGTCCGAGCTCCAACGCGGACTCCATTCGAGGTGTCTTTTGCAGCCGAGCACCAACGCCGGACCGCTTCCCGGCTCTAACGCCGGAATGTATCCGAGCTCCAACGCCGGATTATGTATCCGAGCTCCAATGCCGGACTGTATCCGAGCTCCAACACCGGACTGTATCCGAGGTGTCGTAAATCACCTTGGTTCAAAGAATTTGAAGGAGTTTAACCGAGCTTAATGCCGGAAATGCCCTCTATGGAGCCAGCCACTAGCGCCCGAGCTTTATGCCGGATCGCTTCGAGGTGGTGCACCACCCTGAATGTGGGCCGATTTTTGTCAATATTTTGGTTGGTGCAATTTATTCTCTGCCGAGATACATAGCGGTAGCCCTCAAGGTGGGTATCGGTCTAAAACCGAGATGCACATGAAGGATGACATAAGACCGCTGATCCCCGTGGCAGCTTGAGACTCAGGTTGATTTGCAAAATTGGTGCGAGGATCAAGTCCTAGCTTCGGCAGAATACTTGGGACACAAAAGCGGCGTGCTTTCGATCCTCAAGACTCGGGTTGGGTGCGGCCGACCAACCCGAGGATCAAAATCTCCTCGGAAACTGTATTGCACTTAAAAATTTCTGCATAAAACAGGCAATGCAGTAGCCCCCGAGACGCTGGTCGGGTGGCAACACCAGATCAGGGGATTGATGTGCCCCTTTAATATTTGTAAGTAATAAGCCCGAAGCCCAGTAGCCCCCGAGCCTTAATGCGGGCACGGGTGGCCGAATTGAGGATCGATATCCATAGTAAAATCACAAACTATGTGTAATGACTCAATGCATCCAAGTATTTTATGTCATTAATGCTCGAATCCGCATTGTACAAAACTTTGTTGACCGACCATCGGCTTCAATCTCCTCGGCCAGTAGCCGAGGAGTGTTTGTCCTACTTTATAAAGCCTTTATGAGGGCTAAGATTTACGACAAACAAGGCAATCTGGCCATACGGTTTTATAAACAAAGGTACGCAGAGAGATATGTTATATTGCTGTTTAACATAGGAAATGTCTTCAAAGAAAATAGTCCCGCTATCGGTTCCTTTCTTTGGGTTGTCATGCTAAGCATGATCATGAAACCTCAGCTCTAACGGAAGATTAAAATATTGAGAATTTAGTTTGGGAGGCGATTACTAGCCCCGGTAGTGTTGGCTGACAGTGAGGTCAAGCCATAAACACTTCGGCCAATGTTATGAACGGCCCGTCATTTAATATAGTCATCGGATTGCTGACCAGTTTACTCCTATTGTGACAGTCAGTTTTCGGCTTTCTCCACTGAGGTGCTTGACCATGCGAGCTGGGAGCACAATCGCAGTGGTTCTCCCTTTGCACACCTAGCCGAACAAAGCGGAATGTAGGAGGCAAGCGCAGGAGCCGGGCAACCCAACTATTGACGAAGACACAATTGAAACCGATGCATATATAGCAATATCCGAGAATGTTTTGCGAATCTCTAAAGGAGTCCGGCGTTACTCTTGAGACTTGTGCTGAAAACACACAAATAGTTTAAAAGTGCCAAAAGCTTGAAAACCAAAAAAGCGTCGGTAAAAACATGACGTCTGAACAAGATCAAGTGTTCGGTGCCAATCCGAAAATTGGACTTTAGATAAAAAAGTGCTTACTGCCGTGCTTTAACATGACACATCCTATCTCAAGACTTCAAGCTGGTCACCCTACGACCCGGATCTCCCATCCCGAAGCGGAGTACTTCTCATTAGGCCAGTTTGGAAAACTAAACCCTAAGCGGTTTTGAGAGAAATTAGGCTCCCGGCTAGTGACAGACACACTTCGTGTCGAAAAAAAGGTGATAAATAATAAACACTTTGCAGCGACTAAGAATAAAAACACTTAGTATAAAAGCGGCTCAAATAAACATAAGAGCCCCCAAGTGACTTGGGTAAAAGTTGACTATATAATGTAAGGTGACATGTAAAATGCCTTCTAGCCGGATTGTAGATCGTTTGTCGAAGCGGACCTTTTCGCTTCAACCTCTGAACCCGATAGTCTGGAGGTGTGTCCGAATACCCTCATGTTATAAAAACCGGGGCATGCGTGGAGACCAGGCGTAGGGGTCATTAGTGCTTTATCGAGACAAGTGCCCAACTAGTTATGTTATATTACATGGTTAGTAAGAAACATCTTCCAGGGAGAATAGTTCCGTTAGGGGTTCCTTTCCCTGGGAGGCATGCCCCAAAGTGCATGTCCGGACTGCGAAAAGAGCAGAAAAAACATCTGGGGGTAGGTAAATGAATAGGTAAGAAATCATCTTTTAGTTCACCGACCGAGTATTCCCTTAAGAAACTAGCTTTCGGCTTCACCCAGTCTGAGGTACACATCCGGCTGACACGGCGCTGTAATAATCGCAGAGGTGCTCCCTTTACCACATAGCCGAACAATCGAGGAGCGTAGGGAGGTAAGCATAGGAGCCAGGCAACCCAGCTTGGCCAAAACTTAAGTCATATCGATGCATATAATGGTGAATAAAAGGTACATGCGGAAGTGTGACACATGTGTTGGGCATAAAGCCCGTATTAATAAGCTTCTAGTAAAGGAGCCCCCAGGTATAATGAGCGTGGGTAGCGCGTCAAGTGTGTGCGAACAAAGGTTGGACAAGGAAAAATTTTACAAGCAACTTTTTTCCAAAAAAGTATAATGCTTGGTCGAGCCGAACACAAGTTAAAAATTTAAAACTTTGAGCATGAAGGCAACTTAGCTGGTTAATGTGTTAGATTATTGTGATGCGGTCCGAGCTTGATGCGGGACAAGGTTCCATCCCCAAGCTGGTCCCGAGGTGGCGGAGCAAAGAGTTTGGCCCTCCAGTGGTGACATAGTACAGTCAATGCAGAGACTGACAGTGATGCGAAGTCCCGACATGGGTTAATGAAGTGTTGACGAAGCCCCATTCCAGCCGAGGTGGCGTCAAAGGATATAGTCCGGTGGATCATTTTCCTGTGCACAAAATAGTGCAAACCAGAGATAATAGTAATAATAAAAAATCGTTGCATAATAAATAATTTATGCAAAGTGAGTAATAAAAGAAATATGGCCTGGCGCTTGAAGTCAATGTCGATGCAGAGGCGGCGTGACGTTATCTTCGGTAAAGGCATGGCAAGGCCTGAATTCACAGGTCGGTTCGAGTTCGGATCACGGCTTCGGCGGAATATGTCTGAAACTGACCGAACCACCATGCGGCCGTCGTTAATACGGCCACCATTTGATAGTCGTGGTTTATTTGTTGTAGTAATCTGAAAAAAGGTGATTCCCAAAATTGGACTCGATCCGCACACCCATTGCCAAAAAGATCATGTTCAAAAGATTGTAAAGCTAGTGGGTTATGTTCGGAAACAAAACACAATACCCCATACAAAACTTCCTTCAAAAAGGATGTCCGAAATCCCGTTCATCAAAAAGACGAACTCGGGTCGGATTCGTTTTGCATGAAAACAGATCGAAAAGTGATGCACTAATCGGAAGGTTCCCGGAGTTTGGACGGTCGGATCGAGCTGAAATTTTGAGGGTGGTAGATACAGGAATTCCGCAGCCGATCAATGGTTGGATCTTCCAAAGGAGGTCCGAGCTAGAAGCTGGACACCACGCACTAAACTCGTCCAGATTCTCGTCCAGATTTGACAGGGCTCCGGTATATCGTAGATTGTCGAAGATTCCTCCATCGAACTTCAGCGAAATTTAAGCATGGCTGTTGTAGACGTAATTCCGCACTATTCCACCGAGGCGATTGTCAAACCGATGCTCGAGGAGGCGGTGACGGCGGATATAAGTTCGCCGTCCAGAAAAACGCTGCGATGCGCCCGAGCAGCGTTGGCGTTGAGCCCTCGGGCTCCTTAGATGATTCCTCCACAATCTTGATAGAGATCGGAGTAGATGTTGATGAAGGCCCTCCTCCGAACATGACGATCGGAGGTAGGGCATAGTCCTTGGTCGAACCAAGGTGACCAGGCGAACTGGTGACGAAGATGCCGAAGTCGCAGTTGATCTGCAAGCGAGCCATCATCCTTTTGCCGAACACACATGGAACTCACAATGAAAGCACCAATGTCGGTTGTCAAAACCGGCGGATCTCGGGTAGGGGTCCCGAACTGTGCGTCTAGGCGGATGGTAACAGGAGACAAGGGACATGATGTTTTACCCAGTTCGGGCCCTCTCGATGGAGGTAATACCCTACTCCTGCTTGATTAATATTGATGATATGGGTAGTACAAGAGTAGATCTACCACGAGATCAGAGAGGCTAAACACTAGAAGCTAGCCTATGGTATGATTGTTGTATAAGAGATTGTCTATCGACTAGCCTTGCCTCGTTTTATATAGTGCACGGAGGCCTAGGATAACAAGAGTCCCAGCCGAATCGCCGGTGGGGAGGAGTCCTTGTCTTGATCGCCAAGTCTTGTGGAATCTTCCTTGTATGCACGGCAACTGTCCGGACTGGCCCATGAGTATACGGCCATGGGGATCCTCGGCCCAATCCAACTGATCGGGAGACGACGTGGTGAGTACCCCCTAGTCCAGGACACCGTGAAACACCATGAGCGACACCCACACTAACCCGTGCCCAGCGCTACCGTCTTCCCAGGGCATCACCATCCTCTGTTCATCCCGGTAAGCCTCTCTTGTCGTCCAATCTTTGATAGATGGCTAGGATTAGATCATGTGTTCTTTTATTATGTCAAAGTGGTACACCTTAGATTTTGGTGGTACCTGCTTGTTTTCACTCCTTGAGGGAATGGGTACCAACCAGTAGCTTTGTGTCATGTGTTCCAGGACCTCTGGGTAAATATAACTATTACCGTATAGACCCAGGAGATTTCAGAATAGCCCGTGGAATTCAAAACCTTACAAGTTTTTATCCGTAAGGAGAATTGAGATGAAACTTTTTCTAAAATGCTCCTTGTGAGACCATCTTTCCACTAAAATGTAAATTTCAGAATTTGGCAGTGTAAACTATAGTCAAATTAACTCCCGTTCAACCTTTATTTGATCATGACTTTAAAACAATAGTTCCTTTTTGAGTGATTCCTTTTAAATTTTGAATCACTAGTCATCCCTCATCTATTTTGCAACCTAGATTCATTTATTCAAGGCATATTTTATATATTCAAATATAAATTCAAATCTAGATCCTAATTTTGTTGGAAATGTTGCATGGAAAACAAACAATTTTGTACGCACATGCAAGATCTATACATGGAGATGCGTAGCAATGAGAGGGGAGAGTGTGTCTATGTACCCTCGTAGACCTTGAGCGGAAGTTTTTAGTAATGCGGTTGATGTAGTCGAACTTCTTCGCGATCCAACTGATCAAGTATCGAACATACGACACCTCCGCGTTGAGGACACGTTCAGCTCGATGAAGTCCTCGCCTTCTTGATCCAGCAATACCAGAAAAGTAGTAGATGAGTTCTGGCAGCACAACGGCGTGGTGACGGTGGTGATGCAACTATCTCCCCAGGGCTTGGCCAAGAACTACGAAAATATGACCGAGGATGAACTAGAGGGAGAGCGGCACCGCACACAGCTAGGGAATCGTGGTGTGTGTTGCCCCTCTCCCTCCTCTCATATATATAGGTGGAGGTGGGAGGGGAGGCAGCCCTAGGCGCGCCAAGTGGCAGGAGGCTGCCTTAGAGGCGCCTGCCTGGCCGAATTCCCTTCCATATTTGTGTAGGCGTGTTTGCAAATTTTTAGAATCCTCAAATTCTGAAAGGAAAAAAAGATATGCTCAAATTTTAGTTTTTTTCACTTTTCGTTAGATCGGGTCAAAATGTGGTCAAATTATGGTCAAACTACTTATTCAAGATATATTAGTGTTAATAGATAATTATTTTAGTTTTTGACTTTTGGTCAAACTTGGTCAAACTATGGTCAAATCTGGTCAAACTATGGTCAAACTATGGGCAAACTATGGTCAAATCTGGTCAAACTACTTATTCAAGATATATTAGTGTTAATAAATAATTATTTTAGTTTTTTGACTTCTGGTCAAACTGTGGTCAAACTATGGTCAAATCTGGTCAAATGTTCAAATTGTGGTCAAACTATTGTCAAACTACTTATTCAAGAAATATTAGTGTTACTAAATAATTATTGCTTTTTAAAATAATAGTTTCAAACTCAAACGGTGCTTAATGCTCAAGTTCAACTCCTAAAGGTTAATACGATTGACAGCTTAGTATTGTCGGGAAAACAACCAGTGCAGACTTGGAAACTAGGAGGAATAGAACTCGAAAGCTAAGCATGCTCAGGCTGGTGTAGTGAGAGGATGGGTGACCGGTCATGAAGTTAGACAATTTGGGATGAGTGGTTCATAATTGAGCAGTGAGCAGTGATGAGGGGTGATTAGAGATTAAATTGTCAAATAATTCAAAAAATTTAAAATAAGAAAAATTTCAAAAAAAATCAAATTTTTTCAGAAAAACAAAATTTCAAAAAAAATCCTTTAGTTCCGGTTGGTGTTACCAACCGGGACTAAAGATGGAGCTTCAGACAGCGGCCACGTGGAGCTCCTTTGGTCCCGGTTCGTAAGCAAACCGGGACTAAAGGTTTGGGCTTTAGTCTCGGTTCCAGAACCGGGACTAAAGGCCCTCTAGAACCGGGACTAAAGGCCCTCTAGAACCGGGACTAAAGGCCTGTTTTCTACTAGTGAGGAAATAATATACGGAGATCAAGGATTGGTCGAAACTACACATCAACTTTGGAGAAAGCTTTGTTTACTCCGACTTGGCAAGTAAAACATGTCACTAGATTTTTCCCATGTCACTTATGATCATTGTAATAGAGAATGTAATCGAGTAGCTCATGAACAAGCAAGGTTAGCTAGGTTTTCTTCTCCGAGTGTTTGGATGGTTAACGCCCCTGATGATGTTATCCCTTTACTTGTAAATGATGCTACTTTACTTAATGAATAAAGGAGAAGAATTTTATAAAAAGAGTAGATTTTGTAAGTTTCAGTCCATATCTGTTTTTACTTTCTTTTTTCGGGATATTCTTTTTACTTTACTCAGAAAACTGGGTGAAAAGCCTCTTTAAAAAGTACTTTTTATCTACTTAGGGTGTTTCAAATTTGGCTGATTTGTGTTTAAACTGACTCATGCCATGTAATCTCTACACTAACAACACCTCTAGTGGAAAAAATACAAAACTCATGCCATATCCAAAAAAGTCAAACATATTATGGGATTAATCTTTTTCTCAAATAGCAGATCCTACAAAACTTAATCCAACCGTAAACATAAAAACTTCAAAATATTATTTTGTGAATTAATCCAACTGTTTCTATACTTAGGACAACATATTAGAACGATTTTCAGAATCGTGATTTTGAATCGGATCGGAGCTCCGATGGTAGCATCGCAAATCATAGAATCTTAACTATCAGGATTGTAGAAACATTGATTCTATGAACTAAAATTGTAGAATCGGAGAGGTTAGTTTGGATCATAAAGTCGTAGAATTGTATAATAGAATCGTGATTCTGACGATATCGCATATTAGTTCAATACTTAAAATTCAAGTACACACAATTCAAACACATAGTAAATTTAATGTTCTCAAACATAACTATGCAGTCAGCAAAGTGCCGCATTCTCGTCCCTCGCAGAAAGAATCAATCTGGAAAGAAGTGACATATCTGACAGGGTAGCAAATAGATTTGCACAGTCAACAGTGCTTACATTTTCAATCGACACACTTCTTAGCTGTATCAGGTTCTTTAGCAGCTCGGTAAGGTTATTGCTTGATTTCACGGTCTCAAGAGTTTGAAAAACCTACAAATTCCACAACTTTTCATGTGCTTGCACTCCGACAAAGTGCAGAAACTCTGTCAACTTCTCATCATCATATCTATCAGTTAAAAGGTGCCGCAACTTCTTGATCTTGAGAATCCCTCGCGGTAACTTCTCTATTTTCATTTGCTTGATGTCTAGAGTCTGGAGGTTAGGCAGATTCTCAAGGTGTGTCTTAAGCCGATGTAATACAGATTGAATAAATGCCCTATCAATGTTGGCATTTCGCTGACATGGGAGTCTTGAAACTAGAGAATAGTAAGGTAGATGGACTCAGGCAAAATAGAAGATAGCATGCCAGGAAAGGATGAAATTCCTCCATTTGACACTAAAAGTTCAAAGATGCGGAAGTTTAACTTTCAGCGCGGTTAACAAACATCCTTATCAATTTGTTCCATTGTGTAGTGCTGAAGCAAAACTCCCTTCTTTAGCAATTGAAATATCCAGGTCACGCACAATGGCACATCTCACAGGTTTTGACCCTGCCAAGCCCATCATTCTTCACAACTTCAAGCATATTGCGGCAGACTAATTCCATGATATTTTCCACAGCTACCATCTCTGCTGTGTCCATGCCTCTACTCACCACAAGGCCTTCTAAAACCCACAGTTGTACCAGGATATCACGTGACCTGGGAGGGTCTTCAAGGAATAGACTGGAGTACAAAAGGCAGTCTTTGAGGTCGCCTGAAAGGTCATGGTCGCTCAAATCTAAAACTGCTCTGATATTATCATTGTTTGAGAACCCTCTTTGAATCTGATTGTGCTTTTGAATCCAAATGTCTAATCGTTGTCTGGAAGATAGCATGCTGCTAGTGGTAACAAGTGCTAGCGGCAGGCCATGGCACATGTCAACTATAGAAGTAGCAACTGCCTCAAGCTCCTCGGGGCACATGTAGCCGTTGTTTCTGTAAAAGCCCTTCTGCAGAGAAGGTCAAATGCATCAGGCTGACTCAACTGCTAGCCCAAGGCGACCGGTGGGAGAAGAAATCATGGCAACATGTTCGTTCCGTGTTGTGATGACGATGCGCCTTCCTTGGAAATTCTGGAGAGCATCATGTATATGGAAGTAAACCTCTTGCTCCCTGACGTCATCCAGTACAATAAAACATTTTTTTCATGTCTTTGGTGTATTTCCTTTTTCAATCCATACATGTCCGTTTTGTTAATGCCTCCTGCCAATGGCATCAACACTTCAACAGTATAAGTTTGTGGCCCAGTGCTCCATGCATGTGCATCGAAATTGTTTTTTTCATGTCTATAAATATTTTAAACCAGGGTAGATTTTCCCAACCCACCCATGCCCGATAGTGTTATCACAGTTCTCTCGGGCTCTTTGGAGTAAAACCATTCGGTCAGCAATATAATGTTGTCTTCAATTCCTACTCGATCTTCATCTGTGACAAATTCTGAGACATTGAGGCATCTTAGTAAGTTGGTTACGGACAAGCAGGGAGGTTGCAACCATATATCTTTCTTGTTCATAACCAACAGAATCTCCTTCTCTACCTCAACTACATCGTCCAAAATTTAACTGAAAAGTTTGACATAGTCTGGTCCTTTGAGGAAAACTTTTTTCAGGAATCCTTCTTTCTGATGTTGAAGAATATGGTATGATAATTTGTCGATTACATCTTCAACGTGATAGGCCAGTTTGCGGGCCTGTAAAATACAGCTCTTGGCAACTTCGTCCCTCCCGTACACCGTGCCTATCTACCCTATAACACCTCCTGACATTAACAGTGGCTCACTTATTTGCTCGACCTTCACCGGCAATTCCTTCCTATTAGTAACTTCATCAGACAGTTTATATATGCTAGCCCGAGCAGCCTCAACCTTTAAAATTGAACAAATCTTCATCACAGCACGGACTACAACCATGGGCACATCTGCTGCACAACAAAGGCAAGGATCATATTACATGGTGGAATAAGAAATTTCATTCAAACTGAGCTCTGGTAGTCATATATGAAGAGCAATATTCTCATATAGCCCCATAGTATTTCATAGTTCCCATCACCCCTTGTGTTCCAAAATGTAAGATCTATTCTATAGACAAGGCTTTGACCAACAACTAACATATATGTTAAACAAAAATCTTAATCATAAGTCCTCGAGAAGGACGATATATAAGTTTCCTCGTACCGTTCCCATAGAGATATGTCCTCGAGGAGAACATATACAACTTTCCTCCACTTGTCTATCCACTAAATTTAGTGTGTATGCATGAGAGAGCGAACTTCGGCAAAATGTGGAGCATGGTAAAGACAGGACATTGCCAAGAGACAAGTAAAAGTAACACGGCAAACGAAAGAAACTCAGGAACGGTGTCATATGCCGAGACCCAAACAGTAAGCTCACGGCAATCAGGTGCCACGTGGCAAGTCCGTCAGTGGTTGACAACTTTGTGATGGTGGGTAAACTTTGTCGAGAGGCCGTACCTTGGTACTCGGCAAAGCGTCGTTTCATTGCCTAATTCAAGCATTACATGGATCTCAGAAACCAAGAAGATACCAGATGAACAGCACGCTAAAGCAGTATATCTTATATTACTATTCGCATCCATTTAGTTACTTCAAGTATATCTCACAACTATTCACATCCATTTAGTTCCTTCATTGATTCTTGTTGATGAAGATGGCTTATTCGCAACTCGCGTTGGATGGAGCGCAACCACCAGCGCATCAAAAAGCTGTAGGGCCCGCTACAGGAGACAGACGCGAAAGTCTTAACTTGTGCGCTGTCGCTTCTGATTGTTCTGTCGCAGTGGCTCACGAGCAATATTGTGCTATCCGGCTTCCTCCTGGGCTAGCATGAAACGGATGATTTTGGGCCTTTGCATGCCCATCATTGGCTGGATTGCCACGAGGGCGATCTACACTTTTGCAAGGTGTTTGGGGTGCAACGGCAAGCTGCTCAGACGAAATAATGGCATAGCTAAGCGAAGGACGGGAGGGGGGCGCCCCATCCTTGGATAAAATAGTCACTGTTATCCTTGCATATAATCATTATTGTGAGACCAGTTATTTTCTCAAGCAAAGAGTAATATTTTTTCTCTTTCGGAGAAAAAAATAGTTGTTTTTATTTTGCAGGAAGCTAGATTCATGTCAACGAGAAAAAATAAAATAAAATGACTAGCATTAATTTAAGCCATATCGACACAGCACATGGAAACAAACCAGGATACAAATTGGACCGATCGACCAATAGCAAAGCTCGACTGCTTTTGCTCACCTAAGCTAGCTCCGTTCAAAACATACGACAAACCATACACAAAGGGTTGAAGGAACAAAGGAAACAGCCAATCGGCGACGGCGAGGACAGACGCATGCACCATTAATGGGAAACCGAAGAAAAGAACGTAGATGAGGCGCCATTCCATTCCAGCGGTGAGCTAGCTCAGGTCCTGATAGTGGTGCCGACCGCTACGCACTTGCCGCCGCCGGTAGGGGGGTTGTCTTTCTTGAATTCGAACCCGGCGTCGCACTTGACTACGTTGGTTACAACGCACTCTCCGCCGCCGCGAATGGAGGTATCTTCCTTGACTTCGAACCCGGCGCCGCACTTGAGTAAGGCGGCTACAACGCATCCGCCGCCGCCGCTCATGGAGGGATCTTTCTTGAATTCGAACCCGGCGCCGCACTTGACTACAGCGGCTACGACGCACCCGCCACCGCCGCTAATGGATGGATCTTCCTTGAATTCGAACCCGGCGCCGCACTTGAGTACGGCCTTTTACGACGCCCGCCCGCTAACGGAGGGATCTTCCTTGAATACCAACCCGCCAACAAGACTTGAGTATGTCGGCTACGACGCACATGCCGCCGCCCGCTAATGGAGGGATCTCTCTTGAATACCAACCCGCCTTCACACTTCATACGTCCTCTCGCAAGCATCCGGCAGCCGCGCGCTGCCGGCATGATGGAGCTCATCTGCAGAAACGGCGCCGACCTGGACAAGGAGCAGTCACGGCATTTCGGGCCAGGGAAGCCATCAATACCGAAGCGTGGAGCTTTGCCTTGGTACTAGGCAGGTGGCAATGTAATGGGGACTCGGAGGTTAAAGTGTGTGCTGCGTAGTGCGTACCTGGTGTTGGTTTGATGATTCTGTTTGTGCTGTGGACAATCATTTATATAGGGAAGGGATGCAAGGGAGAGGTCCGGTGTCATCTGTGTGGATGTTTTTGTTTCATTAGCGTTTAATAAATTTCCCATCAATTAATGCAAGCTTGAATAGATAGACACATATAGTTCGAAATTAATGGTCTTGCACTTGCACGCACGTCCTACCAAGCTATGCGTCACGTCTAATGTTTTCTTGTTATTCTAAAGGATTTTGTTCGATCAGGCGTGCTTAAATTACGGTTTGATTAATCCTTTGAATGTAGTTTACAGTTAAATTACGTACATAAATAAAATAATAAAGGTTTGCTAAGCTTAACATTCTGGCACGCACCACGAGTCCAGCTATCTGGGAACCGTGCTTAAGAGTTACGCGATTTGCTTAGTTAGTTAAAACCATGATTTGCTTATTAGTGCTAACCACGGACTCTTGCTTAGCTAGTGCTGTGCTGTGCTGGATCAGGAACGTCCCCATGTGTGATTGCATAGCTTACTTCGGTAAGCATGACGACGAGACACACACTACTCTACCCGGGAGAGGATTTTGGGCACGCATAAATGCGGGCCACGCACGTGTGGACCGTTGATGTGCGCCAAAATTCGCCTCATATGTTTTTGTATATGGTCATTTTGTGTTGTATATGACTTCAGATATGTACATGATGTTATGTATATCTAATCACATATCTATTTTGTGGGGCCAAATAACTGTTCGTGTGGGATATGTACGCTAAGTGAATCTGCACATATAGAAGTCCGAAGAAAAATGATTTATTCGCAGCATAGATAGATGGCTCTTCTTCCCCTGGTCTTCTTCGTTGATATCTCTCTCTTTTTCACTCTCATCTTACAAGAAATAGAATCCTGAAGTAAAATTAGTTATTACTTGAATCTTCTGAAATAGATAATGATTATTAGTAATACAAGTGGAGTTCTAGCGGAACATTGATAAAAAGGGTTAGTTATATTTACATATTTCTTCTTCATTACTTTTTTTTGTACCATAGTTGAAATCTATAATATTTTGTCGGAAATCCTCGTTGATATTGTATTTTGCACACTGATAATTCAATCCATTTGTTTTGTTTATTCAATCAACATATTAGATATATTAACTGTGGTTTTCCGTGATACTATGAATTTCAAACTTCTAAGGAGAAAATACTATTATGTACGATGCAATGTATATATGGCTATTTTTTGTTTATATACTGAGGATGAAACTTAATCTATTCAACTTTTAGTTATTAGATTTTTTCACTTCATTAGTACTAAAATATAACGAGTATATTAACTTGAATTCCTATATTGATTTTGTTTGCTGTGACATGCTACGATTCCGAATCATAACATGGCATATTATGGTTACACATGTTGTGATGTATGTAGTGTATGTAAGAAAGCATAACGTTAAGTTACAGGGAATAAAACGTAATTGATTCGAGTTTTAGTTAGTTAACTTTTTGACTTCATGATCTGTAACATCCCAAAATTCAAAATTTTGGAATGTTACTTAACTAAAAAAATAATGATTGCTTTGTTTCATATTATTTGAATTTGAGTTGAATCAGAACTTTTTGATATCTGATTTGAATATTTCATAGAGTACGAATACAATGACTTGCCCAAAATTTCTATATGATTTTTTTTTTTGCATTTGGAAGAACAAATATTCAAAAATTTCCAATTCAAAAGAAAAGATAATATGACTTCTTCAATAATAAATATTTTCGAAAATTTATTTGGAGTTTAAGAAGAACAATAAATCTTTCGGGCATTTAATAAACCCTAAAAATAATTTTGGAATAATTACTATTTTCCAAATTGGTTTTATGTCAAAAAATGTGTGACAATATGAGCTGGAATAAATGTTCTTTATGCTATATATGAGTATAAATATTGTAGTAGATTTTTTTGGAGTTCTATAACTTGTGTTGGTATAGTTTTGAGCCTAGATAAATTTCCTGTAATTAATAAAATAAAACATATTTCTATGTGAACCTGAGCCAAAAGTATGCCAGGCCCAGCAACAGACCGAGCAGTTCACTCCACCTTTTGACCGATGACTTGTTAGAGGCCGAAGGGGTACAGGCGAACATGGACCATCTGTTTCATAATCGATCAACGGCAGCCAGCGTGCCCCTCTTTCTATCTCGTTTTCTCTCTTTGTCAGGTGGGACCTCCCTATCATCTCCTTCCTCCCCAGTTGGATAAGCACGCCGGTGTTGGGTAACGTTGCAGAAAATTAAAATTTTTCCTACGGTTTCACCAAGATCCATCTATGAGTTCATCTAGCAACGAGTCATGGGAGAGTGATTGCATCTACATACCACTTGTAGATCGCGTGCGGAAGCGTTCAATGGAGCAGGGGATGATGGAGTCGTACTACGCCATGATTCAGATCACCGATGACCTAGTGCTGAGCGGACAGCACCTCCGCGTTCAACACACGCGTGCGGAGGCGGATGGCGTCTCCTCCTTCTTGATCCAGCAAGGGGAAGGAGAGGTTGATGATGATCCAGCAGACGACGGCGTGGTGGTGGATGCAGCAGAACTCTGCAGGGCTTCCCTAAGCAACTACGGGAGGAGGAGGAGGTGTTGCAGGGGAGGAGGAGGCGCCAAGCCTTGAGGGGTGTGGCTGCCTCCTCCCCCTCCCTTTATATAGGTGCAAGAGAGAGGGGCGCAGCCTTGCCCCTTCCTCCAAGGAAGGGTGCGGCCAAGGGGAGGAGTCCATCCTCCCAAGGCACCTCGGAGGTGCCTTCCCCTCTTAGGACTCTCCCCTCTCCTGGTCTCCTTGGCGCATGGGCCTCTTGGGGCTGGTGCCCTTGGCCCATATAGGCCAAGGCGCACCCCCTACAGCCCATGTGGCCACCCCGGGGCAGGTGGACCCCTGGTGGACCCCGGACCCCTTCGGCACTCTGCATACAATACCGATAACGAAACTTTTCCGTGACCAAAATAAGACTTCCCATATATAAATCTTTACCTCCGGACCATTCCGGAACTCCTCGTGACGTCCGGATCTCATCCGGACTCGAACAACATTCGGTTTGCTGCATACTCATATTCATACAACCCTAGCGTCACCGAACCTTAAGTGTGTAGACCCTACGGGTTCGGGAGACATCTTGAGACATGACCGAGACGGCTCTCGGGCAATAACCAACAGCGGGATCTGGATACCCATGTTGGCTCCCACATGCTCCTCGATGATCTCATCGGATGAACCACGATGTCGAGGATTCAAACAACCCCGTATACAATTCCCTTTGTCAATCGGTATTTTACTTGCCCGAGATTCGGTCGGCGGTATCCCAATACCTCGTTCAATCTCGTTACCGGCAAGTCACTTTACTCGTACCGTAATGCATGATCCCGTGACCAAACACTTGGTCACTTTGAGCTCATTATGATGATGCACTACCGAGTGGGCCCAGTGATACCTCTCCGTCATACGGAGTGACAAATCCGATCTCGATCCGTGTCAACCCAATGGACACTTTCGGAGATACTGTAATGCACCTTTATAGTCACCCGATTACGTTGTGACGTTTGGTACACCCAAAGCACTCCTACGGTATCCGGGAGTTACACGATCTCATGGTCTAAGGAAGAGATACTTGACATTGGAAAAGCTCTAGCAAAAACGAACTACACGATCTTGTGCTATGCTTAGGATTGGGTCTTGTCCATCACATCATTCTCCTAATGATGTGATCCCGTTATCAACGACATCCAATGTCCATAGTCAGGAAACCATGACTATCTGTTGATCAACGAGCTAGTCAACTAGAGGCTCACTAGGGACATATTGTGTTCTATGTATTCACACGTGTATTACGATTTCCGGATAATACAATTATAGCATGAATAAAAGACAATTATCATGAATAAGGAAATATAATAATAATACTTTTATTATTGCCTCTAGGGCATATTTCCAACAGCCGGCAACTTCATCATGGAGTGTGAGCAGATGTATTTGGAATTTGCAAAGATTTCCTTTGTGCATTGTTTTCGTGATGCAAATGAGGTAGTGGATAGCCTATCTAAAATTTCTCTTACCATTAGATCTTCAGGATTTTGGGAGAACGTGCTCCCTTTCAATCTTCTTGAGAATGTTGCACCGTGACCACCTTTATTCATGCAGATCCACATGGGAGAAAGCTCCCAGGTTCATCCAATCTCGTCGGCGCCCCCCGTCTCTAGTCGTCCCTCACAGACGCTAGAGGAGACCCTCGACAGCACGAGCACCACAATCTTCATCGCCGCAACTCGTCGAACCCTATCGTGCTCGCCCCCCGACCGCGAGGACCACCATGAGCGACGCCCAAACCAACCCGTGCCCAGCGCTACCATCTTCCCCAGGCATCATCATCCTCTGTTCATCCCGGTAAGCCTCTCTTGTCGCCCAATCTTTGATAGATGGCTAGGATTAGATCATGTTTTCTTTTATTATGTCAAAGTGGTACACCTTAGATTATGGTCGATTCACTTTGTTTTGACTCATGAGGAATGGGTACCAACCAGTAGCTTTGTGTCATGTGTCCCACGACCTCTGGGTAAATATAACTATTACCGTATAGACCCTGGAGATTTCAGAATAGCCCGTGGAATTCAAAACCTTAGAAGTTTTTATCTGTAAGGAGAATTGAGATGAAACTTTTTCTAAAATGCTCCTTGTGAGACCATCTTTCCACTAAAATGTAAATTTCAGAATTTGGCAGTGTAAACTATAGTCAAATTAACTCCCGTTCAACCTTTATTTGATCATGACATTCAAACCATAGTTCCTTTTTGAGTGATTCCTTTTAAATTTTGAATCACTAGTCATCCCTCATCTATTTTGCAACCTAGATTCATTAATTCAAGGCATATTTTATATATTCAAATATAAATTCAAATCTAGATCCTGATTTTGTTGGAAATGTTGCATGGAAAACAAACAATTTTCTACGCACACGCAAGATCTATACATGGAGATGCGTAGCAATGAGAGGGGAGAGTGTGTCTATGTACCCTCGTAGACCATGAGCGGAAGTGTTTAGTAATGTGGTTGATGTAGTCGAACTTCTTCGCGATCCAACCGATCAAGTATCGAACATACGACACCTCTGCGTTGAGGACACGTTCAGCTCGATGAAGTCCTCGCCTTCTTGATCCAGCAATACAAGAAAAGTAGTAGATGAGTTCTGGCAGCACAACGGTGTGGTGACGGTGGTGATGCAACTATCTCCGCAGGGCTTGGCCAAGCACTACGAAAATATGACCGAGGATGAACTAGAGGGAGAGGGGCACCGCACACAGCTAGGGAATCGTGGTGTGTGTTGCCCCTCTCCCTCCTCACATATATATAGGTTGAGGGGTGAGGGGAGGCAGCCCCTAGGGCGCCCCAAGTGGCAGGAGGCTGCCTTAGGGCGCCTGCCCTGGCCGAACTCCCCCTTCCATATTTGTGTAGGCGTGTTTGCAAATTTTTAGAATCCTCAAATTCTGAAAGGAAAAAAAGATATGCTCAAATTTTAGTTTTTTTCACTTTTCGTTAAATCTGGTCAAAATGTGGTCAAATTATGGTCAAACTAATTATTCAAGAAATATTAGTGTTAATAGATAATTATTTTAGTTTTTGACTTTCTATCAAACTTGGTCAAACTATGGTCAAATCTGGTCAAACTATGGTCAAACTATGGGCAAACTATGGTCAAATCTGGTAAAACTACTTATTCAAGAAATACTAGTGTTAATAAATAATTATTTTAGTTTTTTTGACTTCTGGTCAAACTGTGGTCAAACTATGGTCAAATCTGGTCAAATGGTCAAATTGTGGTCAAACTACTGTCAAACTACTTATTCAAGAAATATTAGTGTTACTAAATAATTATTGCTTTTTAGAATAATAGTTTCAAACTCAAATGGTGCTTAATGCTCAAGTTCAACTCCTAAGGATTAATAGGATTGACAGCTTAGTATTGTCGGGAACACAACCAGTGCAGACTTGGAAACTAGGAGGAATAGAACTCGAAAGCTAAGCATGCTCAGGCTGGTGTAGTGAGAGGATGGGTGACCGGTCATGAAGTTAGACAATTTGGGATGAGTGGTTCATAATTAAGCAGTGAGCAGTGATGAGGGGTGATTAGAGATTAAATTGTCAAATAATTCAAAAAAATTAAAAGAAGAAAAATTTCAAAAAAAATCAATTCTTTTTTCAGAAAAACAAAATTTCAAAAAAAATCCTTTAGTTCCGGTTGGTGTTATCAACCGGGACTAAAGATGGAGCTTCAGACAACAGCCACGTGGAGCTCCTTTGGTCCCGGTTCGTAAGCAAACTGGGACTAAAGGTTTGGGCTTTAGTCTCGGTTCCAGAACCGGGACTAAAGGCCCTCTAGAACCGGGACTAGAGGCCTGTTTTCTACTAGTGAGGAAATAATATACGGAGATCAAAGATTGGTCGAAACTACACATCAACTTTGGAGAAAGCTTTGTTTACTCCGACTTGGCAAGTAAAACATGTCACTAGATTTTTCCCATGTCACTTATGATCATTGTAATAGAGAATGTAATCGAGTAGCTCATGAACTAGCAAGGTTAGCTAGGTTTTCTTCTCCGAGTGTTTGGATGGTTAACGCCCCTGATGAGGTTATCCCTTTACTTGTAAATGATGCTACTTTACTTAATGAATAAAGGAGAAGAATTTAATAAAAAGGGTAGATTTTGTAAGTTTCAGTCCATATCTGTTTTTACTTTCTTTTTTCGGGATATTTTTTTTACTTTACTCAGAAAACTGGGTGAAAAGCCTATTTAAAAAGTACTTTTTATCTACTTAGGGTGTTTCAAATTTGGCCGATTTGTGTTTAAACTGACTCATGCCATGTAATCTCTACACTAACAAAAACTCTAGTGGAAAAAATCCAAAACTCATGCCATATCCAAAAAAGTCAAACGTATTATGGGATTAATCTTTTTCTGAAATAGCAGATCCTACAAAACTTAATCCCTGATTTTTTTATTATTTTGCCAATTCATCCAACCGTAAACATAAAAACTTGAAAATATTATTTTGCGAATTAATCCAACTGTTTCTATACTTAGGACAACATATTAGAACGATTTTCAGAATCGTGATTTTGAATCGGATCGGAGCTCCGATTGTAGCATCGCAAATCGTAGAATCTTAACTATCAGGATTGTAGAAACATTGATTCTATGAACTTAAATTGTAGAATTGGAGAGGTTAGTTTGGATCATAAAGTCATAGAATTGTATAATAGAATCGTGATTACGGCGATATATCGCATATTAGTTCAATACTTAAAATTCAAGTACACACAATTCAAACACATAGTAAATTTAATGTTCTCAAACATAACTATGCAGTGAGCAAAGTGCCGCATTCTCATCCCTCGCAGAAAGAATCAATCTGGAAACAAGTGGCATATCTGACAGGGTAGCAAATAGATTTGCACAGTCAACAGTGCTTACATTTTCATTCGACACACTTCTTAGCTGCCTCAGGTTCTTTAGCAGCTCGGCAAGGTTATTGCTTGATTTCACGGTCTCAAGAGTTTGAAAAACCTACAAATTCCACAACTTTTCATGTGCTTGCACTCCGACAAAGTGCAGAAACTCTGTCAACTTCTCATCATCATATCTATCAGTTAAAAGGTGCCGCAACTTCTTGATCTTGAGAATCCCTGGCGGTAACTTCTCTATTTTCATTTGCTTGATGTCTAGAGTCTGGAGGTTAGGCAGATTCTCAAGGTGTGTCTTAAGCCGATGTAACACAGATTGAATAAATGCCCTATCAATGTTGGCATTTCGCTGACATGGGAGTCTTGAAGCTAGAGAATAGTAAGGTAGATGGACTCAGGCAAAATAGAAGATAGCATGCCAGGAAAGGATGAAATTCCTCCATTTGACACTAAAGTTCAAAGATGCGGAAGTTTAACTTTCAGCGCGGTTAACAAACATCCTTATCAATTTGTTCCATTGTGTAGTGCTGAAGCAAAACTCCCTTCTTTAGCAATTGAAATATCCAGGTCACGCACAATGGCACATCTCACAGGTTTTGACCCTGCCAAGCCCATCATTCTTCACAACTTCAAGCATATTGCGGCAGACTAATTCCATGATATTTTCCACAGCTACCATCTCTGCTGTGTCCATGCCTCTACTCACCACAAGGCCTTCTAAAACCCACAGTTGTACCAGGCTATCACGTGACCTGGGAGGGTCTTCAAGGAATAGACTGGAGTACAAAAGGCAGTCTTTGAGGTCGCCTGAAAGGTCATGGTCGCTCAAATCTAAAGCTGCTCTGATATTATCATTGTTTGAGAACCCTCTTTGAATCTGATTGTGCTTTTGAATCCAAATGTCTAATCGTTGTCTGGAAGATAGCATGCTGCTAGTGGTAACAAGTGCTAGCGGCAGGCCATGGCACATGTCAACTATAGAAGTAGCAACTGCCTCAAGCTCCTCGGGGCACATGTAGCCGTTGTTTCTGTAAAAGCCCTTCTGCAGAGAAGGTCAAATGCATCAGGCTGACTCAACTGCTCGAGCCCAAGGCGACCGGTGGGAGAAGAAATCATGGCAACATGTTCGTTCCGTGTTGTGATGACGATGCGCCTTCCTTGGAAATTCTGGAGAGCATCATGTATATGGAAGTAAACCTCTTGCTCCGTGACGTCATCCAGTACAATAAAACATTTTTTTCATGTCTTTGGTGTATTTCCTTTTCAATCCATACATGTCCGTTTTGTTAATGCCTCCTGCCAATGGCATCAACACATCAACAGTATAAGTTTGTGGCCCAGTGCTCCATGCATGTGCATCGAAATTGTTTTTTTCATGTCTATAAATATTTTAAACCAGGGTAGATTTTCCCAACCCACCCATGCCCGATAGTGTTATCACAGTGCTCTCGGGCTCTTTGGAGTAAAATCATTCGGTCAGCAATATAATGTTGTCTTCAATTCCTACTCGATCTTCATCTTTGACAAAGTCTGAGACATTGAGGCATCTTAGTAAGTTGGTTACGGACAAGCAGGGAGGGTTGCAACCATATATCTTTCTTGTTCATAACCAACAGAATCTCCTTCTCTACCTCAACTACATCATCCAAAATTTAACTGAAAAGTTTGACATAGTCTGGTCCTTTGAGGAAAACTTTTTTCAGGAATCCTTCTTTCTGATGTTGAAGAATATGGTATGATAATTTGTCGATTACATCTTCAACGTGATAGGCCAGTTTGCGGACCTGTAAAATACAGCTCTTGGCAACTTCGTCCCTCCCGTACACCGTGCCTATCTACCCTATAACACCTCCTGACATTAACAGTGGCTCACTTATTTGCTCGACCTTCACCGGCAATTCCTTCCTATTAGTAACTTCATCAGACAGTTTATATATGCTAGCCCGAGCAGCCTCAACCTTTAAAATTGAACAAATCTTCATCACAGCACGGACTACAACCATGGGCACATCTGCTGCACAACAAAGGCAAGGATCATATTACATGGTGGAATAAGAAATTTCATTCAAACTGAGCTCTGGTAGTCATATATGAAGAGCAATATTCTCATATAGCCCCATAGTATTTCACAGTTCCCATCACCCCTTGTGTTCCAAAATGTAAGATCTATTCTATAGACAAGGCTTTGACCAACAACTAACATATATGTTAAACAAAAATCTTAATCATAAGTCCTCGAGAAGGACGATATATAAGTTTCCTCGTACCGTTCCCATAGAGATATGTCCTCGAGGAGAACATATACAACTTTCCTCCACTTGTCTATCCACTAAATTTAGTGTGTACGCCGAGAGCCGAACTCGGCAAAATGTGGAGCATGGTAAAGACAGGACATTGCCAAGAGACAAGTAAAAGTAACACGGCAAACGAAAGAAACTCAGGAACGATTGTCATATACCGAGACCCAAACAGTAAGCTCACGGCAATCAGGTGCCACGTGGCAAGTCTGTCAGTGGTTGACAACTTTGTGATGGTGGGTAAACTTTGTCGAGAGGCCATACCTTGGTACTCGGCAAAGCATCGTTTCATTGCCTAATTCAAGCATTACCTGGATCTCAGAAACCAAGAAGATACCAGATGAACAGCACGCTAAAGCAGTATATCTTATATTACTATTCGCATCCATTTAGTTACTTCAAGTATATCTAACAACTATTCACATCCATTTAGTTCCTCCATTGATTCTTGTTGATGAAGATGGCTTATTAGCAACTTCGCGTTGGATGGAGCGCAACCACCAGCGCATCAAAAAGCTGTAGGGCCGCTACAGGAGACAGACGAAAAGTCTTAACTTGTGCGCTGTCGCTTCTGATTGTTCTGTCGCAGTGGCTCACGAGCAATATTGTGCTATCCGGCTTCCTCCTGGGCTAGCATGAAACGGATGATTTTGGGCCTTTGCATGCCCATCATTGGCTGGATTGCCACGAGGGCGATCTACACTTTGCAAGGTGTTTGGGGTGCAACGGCAAGCTGCTCAGACGAAACAATGGCATAGCTAAGCGAAGGACGGGAGGGGGGCGCCCCATCCTTGGATAAAATAGTCACTGTTATCCTTGCATATAATCATTATTGTGAGACCAGTTATTTTCTCAAGCAAAGAGTAATATTTTTTCTCTTTCGGAGAAAAAATAGTTGTTTTTATTTTGCAGGAAGCTAGATTCATGTCAATGAGAAAAAATAAAATAAAATGACTAGCATTAATTTAAGCCATATCGACACAGCACATGGAAACAAACCAGGATACAAATTGGACCGATCGACCAATAGCAAAGCTCGACTGCTTTTGCTCACCTAAGCTAGCTCCGTTCAAAACATACGACAAACCATACACAAAGGATTGAAGGAACAAAGGAAACAGCCAATCGGCGGCGGCGAGGACAGACGCATGCACCATTAATGGGAACCCGAAGAAAAGAACGTAGATGAGGCGCCATTCCATTCCAGCGGTGAGCTAGCTCAGGTCCTGATAGTGGTGCCGACCGCTACGCACTTGCCGCCGCCGGTAGGGGGGTTGTCTTTCTTGAATTCGAACCCGGCGTCGCACTTGACTACGTTGGTTACAACGCACTCTCCGCCGCCGCGAATGGAGGTATCTTCCTTGAATTCGAACCCGGCGCCGCACTTGAGTAAGGCGGCTACAACGCATCCGCCGCCGCCGCTCATGGAGGGATCTTTCTTGAATTCGAACCCGGCGCCGCACTTGACTACAGCGGCTACGACGCACCCGCCACCGCCGCTAATGGATGGATCTTCCTTGAATTCGAACCCGGCGCCGCACTTGAGTACGTTGGCTACGACGCACTCGCCGCCGCCGCTAACGGAGGGATCTTCCTTGAATACCAACCCGCCGCCGCACTTGAGTATGTCGGCTACGACGCACATGCCGCCGCCGCTAATGGAGGGATCTCTCTTGAATACCAACCCGCCTTCACACTTCAGTACGTCCTCTGCAAGCATCCTGGCAGCCGCCGCGGCCGGCATGATGGAGCTCAGCTGCAGAACGACGCCGACCAAGACAAGGAGCAGCACGGCATTTCGGGCCAGGGAAGCCATCAATACCGAAACGTGGAGCTTTGCCTTGGTACTAGGCAGGTGGCAATGTAATGGGGACTCGGAGGTTAACGTGTGTGCTGCGTAGTGCGTACCTGGTGTTGGTTTGATGATTCTGTTTGTGCTGTGGACAATCATTTATACAGGGAAGGGATGCAAGGGAGAGGTCCGGTGTCATCTGTGTGGATGTTTTTGTTTCATTAGCGTTTAATAAATTTCTCATCAATTAATGCAAGCTTGAATAGATAGATAGACTACTTTTGTTCGAAATTAATGGTCTTGCACTTGCACGCACGTCCTACCAAGCTGTGCGTCACGTCTAATGTTTTCTTCTTATTCTGAAGGATTTTGTTCGATCAGGCGTGCTTAAATTATGGTATGATTAGTCCTTTGAATATACTTTAAAGTTAAATTACGTACATAAATAAAATAATAAAGGTTTGCTAAGCTTAACATTCTGGCACGCACCACGAGTCCAGCTATCCGGGCAACGTGCTTAAGAGTTACGTGATTTGCTTAGTTAGTTAAAAACATGATTTTCTTATTAGTGCTAACCACGGACTCTTGCTTAGCTAGTGTTGTGCTGTGCTGGATCACGAACGTCGCCATGTGTGATTGCATAGCTTACTTCGGTAAGAATGACGACAAGACACTCACTACTCTACCCGGGAGAGGATTTTGGGCACGCAAGTGCGGGGCCACGCACATTGTTGACCGTTGATCTGCGCCAAAATTCGCTCATATGTTTTTGTATATGGTCATTTTGTGTTGTATATGACTTCAGATATGTACATAATGTTATGTACATCTAATCACATATCTATTTTTTCATGGGGCCAAATAACTGTTCGTGTGGGATATGTACGGTAAGTGAATCTGCACATATAGAAGTCCGAAGAAAAGGGATTTATTCGCAGCATATATAGATGGCTCTTCTTCCCCTGGTCTTCTTCGTTGATATCTCTCTCTTTCTAGTTCGCTCTCGTCTTACAAGAAATAGAATCCTGAAGTAAAATTAGTTATTACTTGAATCTTCTGAAATAGATAATGATTATTAGTAATACAAGTGGAGTTCTAGCAGAACGTTGATAAAAAAGGTTAGTTATATTTACATATTTCTTATTCATTACTTTTTGTTTTTGTACCACAGTTGAAATCTATAATATTTTGTCGAATCTCCTCGTTGATATTGTGTTTTGCACATGATTCAATGCGTCCGTTTTGTTTATTCAATCCACATATTAGATATATTAACTGTGGTTTTCCGTGATACTATGAATTTCAAACTTCTAAGGAGAATAATACTATTATGTACGATGCAATGTATATATGGCTATTTTTTGTTTAGATACTGAAGATGAAACTTAATCTATTCAACTTTTAGTTATTAGATTCTTTTACTTCATTAGTACTAAAATATATCGAGTATATTAACTTGAATTCCTATATTGATTTTGTTTGCAGTGACATGCTACGATTCCGAATCATAACATGGCATATTATGGTTACACATGTTGTGATGTATGTAGTGTATGTAAGAAAGCATAACGTTAAGTTACAGGGAATAAAACGTAATTGATTCGAGTTTTAGTTAGTTAACTTTTTGACTTCATGATCTGTAACATCCCAAAATTCAAAATTTTGGAATGTTACTTAACTAACAAAATAATGATTGCTTTGTTTCATATTATTTGAATTTGAGTTGAATCAAAACTTTTTGAGATCTGATTTGAATATTTCATAGAGACCGAATACAATGACTTCCCCAAAATTTATATACGATTTTTTTTTGCATTTGTAAGTACAAATATTCAAAAATTTACAATTCAAAAGAAAAGATAATATGACTTCTTCAATAATAAATATTTTTGAAAATTTATTTGGAGTTTAAGAAGACCAATAAATCTTTTGGGCATTTAATAAACCTAAAAATAATTTTGGAATTATTATTATTTTCCAAATTGGTTTTATGTTAAAAAATGTGTTACAATATGAGCTGGAATGAATGTTCTTTATGCTATATATGAGTATAAATAATGTTGTAGATGTTTTTGGAGTTCTATAAGTTGTGTTGGTATAGTTTTGAGCCTAGATAAATTTCCTGTAATTAATAAAAATAAAACATATTTCTACGTGAACCTGAGCCAAAACTATGCCAGGCCCAGCAACAGCCCGAGCAGTTCACTCCACCTTTTGACCGACGGCCTGTTAGAGGCCGAAGGGGTACAGGCGAACTTGGACCATCTGTTTCATAATCGATCAACGGCAACCAGCGTGCCCCTCTTTCTATCTCGTTTTCTCTCTTTGTCAGGTGGGACCTCCCTATCATCTCCTTCCTCCCGGGTTGGATAAGCACGCCGGCAACTTCATCATGGAGCGTGAGCAGATGGAGTTGGAATTTGCAAAGATTTCCTTTGTGCATTGTTTTCGTGATGCAAATGAGGTAGCGGATAGCCTAGCTAAAATTTCTCTTACCATTAGATCTTCAGGATTTTGGGAGAACGTGCTCCCTTTCAATCTTCTTGACAATGTTGCACCCGTGACCACCTTTATTCATGCAGATCCACATGGGAGAAAGCTCCCCAGGATCATCGAATCTCGTCGGCGCCGTCCCGTCTCTAGTCGTCCGTCATAGACGCTAGAGAAGGCTCTCGACAGCACGAGAACCACCATCGTCATCGTCGCAACTCGTCGAACCCTATCGTGCTCGCCCCCCGACCGCGAGGACCACCATGAGCGACGCCCAAACCAACCCGTGCCCAGCGCTACCGTCTTCCCTAGGCATCACCATCCTCTGTTCATCCCGGTAAGCCTCTCTTGTCGTCCAATCTTTGATAGATGGCTAGGATTAGATCATGTGTTCTTTTATTATGTCAAAGTGGTACACCTTAGATTTTGGTCGTTCACTGTTTTGACTCCGCAGGGAATGGGTACCAACCAGTAGCTTTGTGTCATGTGTTCCAGGACCTCTGGGTAAATATAACTATTACCGTATAGACCCTAGAGATTTCAGAATAGCCCGTGGAATTCAAAACCTTACAAGTTTTTATCCGTAAGGAGAATTGAGATGAAACTTTTTCTAAAATGCTCCTTGTGAGACCATCTTTCCACTAAAATGTAAACTTCAGAATTTGGCAGTGTAAACTATAGTCAAATTAACTCCCGTTCAACCTTTATTTGATCATGACTTTCAAACCATAGTTCCTTTTTGAGTGATTCCTTTTAAATTTTGAATCACTAGTCATCCCTCATCTATTTTGTAACCTAGATTCATTTATTCAAGGCATATTTTATATATTCAAATATAAATTCAAATCTAGATCCTGATTTTGTTGGAAATGTTGCATGGAAAACAAACAATTTTCTACGCACACGCAAGATCTATACATGGAAATGCGTAGCACTGAGAGGGGAGAGTGTGTCTATGTACCCTCGTAGACCGCGAGCGGAAGTGTTTAGTAATGCGGTTGATGTAGTCGAACTTCTTCGCGATCCAACCGATCAAGTATCGAACATACGACACCTCCGCGTTGAGGACACTTTCAGCTCGATGAAGTCCTCGCCTTCTTGATCCAGCAATACAAGAAAAGTAGTAGATGAGTTCTGGCAGCACAACGGTGTGGTGACGGTGGTGATGCAACTATCTCCGCAAGGCTTGGCCAAGCACTACGAAAATATGACCGAGGATGAACTAGAGGGAGAGGGGCACCGCACACAGCTAGGGAATCGTGGTGTGTGTTGCCCCTCTCCCTCCTCTCATATATATAGGTGGAGGGGTGAGGGGAGGCAGCCCCTAGGGCGCCCCAAGTGGCAGGAGGCTGCCTTAGGGCCCCTGCCCTGGCCGAACTCCCCCTTCCATATTTGTGTAGACGTGTTTGCAAATTTTTAGAATCCTCAAATTCTGAAAAGGAAAAAAAGATATGCTCAAATTTTAATTTTTTTCACTTTTCGTTAAATCAGGTCAAAATGTGGTCAAATTATGGTCAAACTACTTATTCAAGAAATATTAGTGTTAATAGATAATTATTTTAGTTTTTGACTTTTGGTCAAACATGGTCAAACTATGGTCAAATCTGGTCAAACTGTGGTCAAACTATGGTCAAATCTGGTCAAACTACTTATTCAAGAAATATTAGTGTTAATAAATAATTATTTTAGTTTTTTTGACTTCTGGTCAAACTGTGGTCAAACTATGGTCAAATCTGGTCAAATGGTCAAATTGTGGTCAAACTATTGTCAAACTACTTATTCAAGAAATATTAGTGTTACTAAAAAATTATTGCTTTTTAGAATAATAGTTTCAAACTCAAACGGTGCTTAATGCTCAACTTCAACTCCTAAGGGTTAATAGGATTGACAGCTTAGTATTGTCGGGAAAACAACTAGTGCAGACTTGGAAACTAGGAGGAATAGAACTCGAAAGCTAAGCGTGCTCAGGCTGGTGTAGTGAGAGGATGGGTGACCGGTCATGAAGTTAGACAATTTGGGATGAGTGGTTCATATTTGAGCAGTGAGCAGTGATGAGGGGTGATTAGAGATTAAATTTTCAAATAATTCAAAAAATTTAAAATTAGAAAAATTTCAAAAAAATCAATTTTTTTTCAGAAAAACAAAATTTCAAAAAAATCCTTTAGTTCCGGCTAGTGTTACCAACCGGGACTAAAGATGGAGCTTCAGACAGCGGCCACGTGGAGCTCCTTTGGTCCCGGTTCGTAAGCAAACCGGGACTAAATGTTTGGGCTTTAGTCTCGGTTCCAGAACCGGGACTAAAGGCCCGTTTTCTACTAGTGAGGAAAGAATATACGGAGATCAAGGAGTGGTCGAAACTACACATCAACTTTGGAGAAAGCTTTGTTTACTCCGACTTGGCAAGTAAAACATGTCACTAGATTTTTCCCATGTCACTTATGATCATTGTAATAGAGAATATAATCGAGTAGCTCATGAACTAGCAAGGTTAGCTAGGTTTTCTTTTCCGAGTGTTTGGATGGTTAACGCCCCTGATGAGGTTATCCCTTTACTTGTAAATGATGCTACTTTACTTAATGAATAAAGGAGAAGAATTTTATAAAAAGGGTAGATTTTGTATGTTTCAGTCCATATCTGTTTTTACTTTCTTTTTTCAGCATATTTTTTTTTACTTTACTCAGAAAACTGGGTGAAAAGCCTATTTAAAAAGTACTTTTTATCTACTTAGGGTGTTTCAAATTTGGCTGATTTGTGTTTAAACTGACTCATGCCATGTAATCTCTACACTAACAACACCTCTAGTGGAAAAAATCCAAAACTCATGCCATATCCAAAAAAGTCAAACATATTATGGAATTAATCTTTTTTCTCAAATAGCAGATCCTACAAAACTTAATCCCTGATTTTTTTATTATTTTGCCAATTCATCCAATCGTAAACATAAAAACTTAAAAATATTATTTTGCGAATTAATCCAACTGTTTCTATACTTAGGACAACATATTAGAACGATTTTCAGAATCGTGATTTTGAATCGGATCGGAGCTCCGATGGTAGCATCGCAAATCGTAGAATCTTAACTATCAGGATTGTAGAAACATTGATTCTATGAACTAAAATTGTAGAATTGGAGAGGTTAGTTTGGATCATAAAGTCGTAGAATTGTATAATAGAATCGTGATTACGGCGATATCGCATATTAGTTCAATACTTAAAATTCAAGTACACACAATTCAAACACATAGTAAATTTAATGTTCTCAAACATAACTATGCAGTCAGCAAAGTGCCGCATTCTCATCCCTCGCAGAAAGAATCAATCTGGAAAGAAGTGGCATATCTGACAGGGTAGCAAATAGATTTGCACAGTCAATAGTGCTTACATTTTCATTCGACACACTTCTTAGCTGCCTCAGGTTCTTTAGCAGCTCGGCAACGTTATTGCTTGATTTCACGGTCTCAAGAGTTTGAAAAACCTACAAATTCCACAACTTTTCATGTGCTTGCACTCCGACAAAGTGCAGAAACTCTGTCAACTTCTCATCATCATATCTATCAGTTAAAAGGTGCATAACTTCTTGATCTTGAGAATCCCTCGCGGTAACTTCTCTATTTTCATTTGCTTGATGTCTAGAGTCTGGAGGTTAGGCAGATTCTCAAGGTGTGTCTTAAGCCGATGTAATACAGATTGAATAAATGACCTATCAATGTTGGCATTTCGCTGACATGGGAGTCTTGAAGCTAGAGAATAGTAAGGTAGATGGACTCAGGCAAAATAGAAGATAGCATGCCTGGAAAGGATGAAATTCCTCCATTTGACACTAAAGTTCAAAGATGCGGAAGTTTAACTTTCAGCGCGGTTAACAAACATCCTTATCAATTTGTTCCATTGTGTAGTGCTGAAGCAAAACTCCTTCTTTAGCAATTGAAATATCCAGGTCACGCACAATGGCACATCTCACAGGTTTTGACCCTGCCAAGCCCATCATTCTTCACAACTTCAAGCATATTGCGGCAGACTAATTCCATGATATTTTCCACAGCTACCATCTCTGCTGTGTCCATGCCTCTACTCACCAGAAGGCCTTCTAAAACCCACAGTTGTACCAGGCTATCACGTGACCTGGGAGGGTCTTCAAGGAATAGACTGGAGTACAAAAGGCAGTCTTTGAGGTCGCCTGAAAGGTCATGGTCGCTCAAATCTAAAACTGCTCTGATATTATCATTGTTTGAGAACCCTCTTTGAATCTGATTGTGCTTTTGAATCCAAATGTCTAATCGTTGTCTGGAAGATAGCATGCTGCTAGTGGTAACAAGTGCTAGCGGCAGGCCATGGCACATGTCAACTATAGAAGTAGCAACTGCCTCAAGCTCCTCGGGGCACATGTAGCCGTTGTTTCTGTAAAAGCCCTTCTGCAGAGAAGGTCAAATGCATCAGGCTGACTCAACTGCTCGAGCCCAAAGGCGACCGGTGGGAGAAGAAATCATGGCAACATGTTCGTTCCGTGTTGTGGTGACGATGCGCCTTCCTTGGAAATTCTGGAGAGCATCATGTATATGGAAGTAAACCTCTTGCTCCGTGACGTCATCCAGTACAATAAAACATTTTTTTCATGTCTTTGGTGTATTTCCTTTTTCAATCCATACATGTCAGTTTTGTTAATGCCTCCTGCCAATGGCATCAACACTTCAACAGTATAAGTTTGTGGCCCAGTGCTCCATGCATGTGCATCGAAATTGTTTTTTTCATGTCTATAAATATTTTAAACCAGGGTAGATTTTCCTAACCCACCCATGCCCGATAGTGTTATCACAGTGCTCTCGGGCTCTTTGGAGTAAAACCATTCGGTAAGCAATATAATGTTGTCTTCAATTCCTACTCGATCTTCATCTTTGACAAATTCTGAGACATTGAGGCATCTTAGTAAGTTGGTTACGGACAAGCAGGGAGGGTTGCAACCATATATCTTTCTTGTTCATAACCAACAGAATCTCCTTCTCTACCTCAACTACATCATCCAAAATTTAACTGAAAAGTTTGACATAGTCTGGTCCTTTGAGGAAAACTTTTTTCAGGAATCCTTCTTTCTGATGTTGAAGAATATGGTATGATAATTTGTCGATTACATCTTCAACGTGATAGGCCAGTTTGCGGGCCTGTAAAATACAACTCTTGGCAACTTCGTCCCTGCCATACACCGTGCCTATCTACCCTATAACACCTCCTGACATTAACAGTGGCTCACTTATTTGCTCGACCTTCACCGGCAATTCCTTCATATTAGTAACTTCATCAGACAGTTTATATATGCTAGCCCGAGCAGCCTCAACCTTTAAAATATAACAAATCTTCATCACAGCACGGACTACAACCATGGGCACATCTGCTGCACAACAAAGGCAAGGATCATATTACATGGTGGAATAAGAAATTTCATTCAAACTGAGCTCTGGTAGTCATATATGAAGAGCAATATTCTCATATAGCCCCATAGTATTTCGCAGTTCCCATCACCCCTTATGTTCCAAAATGTAAGATCTATTCTATAGACAAGGCTTTGACCAACAACTAACATATATGTTAAACAAAAATCTTAATAGTAAGTCCTCGAGAAGGACGATATATAAGTTTCCTCGTGTCGTTCCCATAGAGATATGTCCTCGAGGAGAACATATACAACTTTCGTCCACTCGTCTATCCACTAAATTTAGTGTGTACGCCGAGAGCCGAACTCGGCAAAATGTGGAGCATGGTAAAGACAGGACATTGCCGAGAGACAAGTAAAAGTAACACGGCAAACGAAAGAAACTCAGGAACGGTGTCATATGCCGAGACCCAAACAGTAAGCTCACGGCAATCAGGTGCCACGTGGCAAGTCCGTCAGTGGTTGACAACTTTTGTGATGGTGGGTAAACTTTGTCGAGAGGCCGTACCTTGGTACTCGGCAAAGCGTCGTTTCATTGCCTAATTCAAGCATTACCTGGATCTCAGAAACCAAGAAGATACCAGATGAACAGCACGCTAAAGCAGTATATCTTATATTACTATTCGCATCCATTTAGTTACTTCAAGTATATCTAACAACTATTCACATCCATTTAGTTCCTTCATTGATTCTTGTTGATGAAGATGGCTTATTCGCAACTCACGTTGGATGGAGCGCAACCATCAGCGCATCAAAAAGCTGTCGAGCCCGCTACAGGAGACAGACGCGAAAGTCTTAACTTCTGCGCTGTCGCTTCTGATTGTTTTGTCGCGGTGGCTCACGAGCAATATCGTGCTATCCGGCTTCCTCCTGGGCTAGCATGAAACGGATGATTTTGGGCCTTTGCATGCTCATCATTGGCTGGATTGCCACGAGGGCGATCTACACTTTTGCAAGGTGTTTGGGGTGCAACGGCAAGCTGCTCAGACGAAACAATGGCATAGCTAAGCGAAGGACGGGAGGGGGGCGCCCCATCCTTGGATAAAATAGTCACTGTTATCCTTGCATATAATCATTATTGTGAGACCAGTTATTTTCTCAAGCAAAGAGTAATATTTTTCTCTTCGGAGAAAAAATAGTTGTTTTTATTGTGCAGGAAGCTAGATTCATGTCAACGAAAAAAAATAAAATAAAATGACTAGCATTAATTTAAGCCATATCGACACAGCACATGGAAACAAACCAGGATACAAATTGGACCGATCGACCAATAGCAAAGCTCGACTGCTTTTGCTCACCTAAGCTAGCTCCGTTCAAAACATACGACAAACCATACACAAAGGGTTGAAGGAACAAAGGAAACAGCCAATCGACGACGACGAGGACAGACGCATGCACCATTAATGGGAACCCGAAGAAAAGAACGTAGATGAGGCGCCATTCCATTCCAGCGGTGAGCTAGCTCAGGTCCTGATAGTGGTGCCGACCGCTACGCACTTGCCGCCGCCCGGTAGGGGTTGTCTTTCTTGAATTGAACCGGCGTCGCGACTTGACTACGTTGGTTACAACGCACTCTCCGCCGCCGCGAAAGGAGGGATCTTCCTTGAATTCCAACCCGCCGCCGCACTGGCGTAAGGCGGCAACAACGCAGACACCGACGCCGCTCAGGGAGGGATCTTTCTTGAATTCGAACCCGGCGCCGCACTTGACTACAGCGGCTACGACGCACCCGCCGCCGCCGCTAATGGATGGATCTTCCTTGAATTCGAACCCGGCGCCGCACTTGAGTACGTTGGCTACGACGCACTCACCGCCGCCGCCCGCTAACGGAGGGATCTTCCTTGAATACCAACCCGCCCAACAAGACTTGAGTATGTCGGCTACGACGCACATGCCGCCCGCCGCCCGCTAATGGAGGGATCTCTCTTGAATACCAACCCGCCTTCACACTTCAGTACGTCCTCTGCAAGCATCCTGGCAGCCGCCGCGGCCGGCATGATGGAGCTCAGCTGCAGAACGACGCCGACCTGGACAAGGAGCAGTACGGCATTTCGGGCCAGGGAAGCCATCAATACCGAAACGTGGAGCTTTGCCTTGGTACTAGGCAGGTGGCAATGTAATGGGGACTCGGAGGTTAACGTGTGTGCTGCGTAGTGCGTACCTGGTGTTGGTTTGATGATTCTGTTTGTGCTGTGGACAATCATTTATATAGGGAAGGGATGCAAGGGAGAGGTCCGGTGTCATCTGTGTGGATGTTTTTGTTTCATTAGCGTTTAATAAATTTCCCATCAATTAATGCAAGCTTGAATAGATAGATAGATTACTTTTGTTGGAAATTAACGGTCTTGCACTTGCACGCACGTCCTACCAAGCTGTGTGTCACGTCTAATGTTTTCTTGTTATTCTGAAGGATTTTGTTCGATCAGGCGTGCTTAAATTATGGTATGATTAGTCCTTTGAATATACTTTAAAGTTAAATTACGTACATAAATAAAATAATAAAGGTATGCTAAGCTTAACATTCTCGCACGCACCACGAGTCCAGCTATCCGGGCAACGTGCTTAAGAGTTACGTGATTTCCTTAGTTAGTTAAAAACATGATTTTCTTATTAGTGCTAACCACGGACTCTTGCTTAGCTAGTGCTGTGCTGTGCTGGATCACGAACGTCGCCATGTGTGATTGCATAGCTTACTTCGGTAAGAATGACGACGAGACACTCACTACTCTACCCGGGAGAGGATTTTGGGCACGCAAGTGCGGGGCCACGCACATTGTGGACCGTTGATCTGCGCCAAAATTCGCTCATATGTTTTTGTATATGGTCATTTTGTGTTGTATATGACTTCAGATATGTACATAATGTTATGTATATCTAATCACATATCTATTTTTTCATGGGGCCAAATAACTGTTCGTGTGGGATATGTACGGTAAGTGAATCTGCACATATAGGACTCCGAAGAAAAGGGATTTATTCGCAGCATATATAGATGGCTCTTCTTCCCCTGGTCTTCTTCGTTGATATCTCTCTCTTTCTAGTTCGCTCTCGTCTTACAAGAAATAGAATCCTGAAGTAAAAGTAGTTATTACTTGAATCTTCTAAAATAGATATTGATTATTAGTAATACAAGTGGAGTTCTAGCAGAACGTTGATAAAAAAGGTTAGTTATATTTACATATTTCTTATTCATTACTTTTTGTTTTTGTACCACAGTTGAAATCTATAATATTTTGTCGAATCTCCTCGTTGATATTGTATTTTGCACATGATTCAATGCGTTCGTTTTGTTTATTCAATCCACATATTAGATATATTAACTGTGGTTTTCCGTGATACTATGAATTTCAAACTTCTAAGAAGAATAATACTCTTATGTACGATGCAATGTATATATGGCTATTTTTTGTTTAGATACTGAGGATGAAACTTAATCTATTCAACTTTTAGTTATTAGATTCTTTTACTTCGTTAGTACTAAAATATAACGAGTATATTAACGTGAATTCCTATATTGATTTTGTTTGCAGTGACATGCTACGATTCCGAATCATAACATGGCATATTATGGTTGCACATGTTGTGATGTATGTAGTGTATGTAAGAAAGCATAACTTTAAGTTACAGGGAATAAAACGTAATTGATTTGAGTTTTAGTTAGTTAACTTTTTGACTTCATGATCTGTAACATTCCAAAATTCAAAATTTTGGAATGTTACTTAACTAAAAAAATAATGATTGCTTTGTTTCATATTATTTGAATTTGAGTTGAATCAAAACTTTTTGAGATCTGATTTGAATATTTCATAGAGACCGAATACAATGACTTCCCCAAAATTTCTATACGATTTTTTTTTGCATTGTAAGTACAAATATTCAAAAATTTCCAATTCAAAAGAAAAGATAATATGACTTCTTCAATAATAAATAATTTTGAAAACTTATTTGGTGTTTAAGAAGAACGATAAATCTTTTGGGCATTTAATAAACCCTAAAAATAATTTTGGAATTATTATTATTTTCCAAATTGGTTTTATGTTAAAAAATGTGTTACAATATGAGCTGGAATGAATGTTCTTTATGCTATATATGAGTATAAATAATGTTGTAGATTTGTTTGGAGTACTATAAGTTGTGTTGGTATAGTTTTGAGCCTAGATAAATTTCCTGTAATTAATAAAAGTAAAACATATTTCTACGTGAACCTGAGCCAAAACTATGCTGTGCCCAGAACAGACCGAGCAGTTCACTCCACCTTTTGACCGACGGCCTGTTAGAGGCCGAAGGGGTACAGGCGAACTTGGACCATCTGTTTCATAATCGATCAACGGCAACCAGCGTGCCCCTCTTTCTATCTCGTTTTCTCTCTTTGTCAGGTGGGACCTCCCTATCATCTCCTTCCTCCCAGGTTGGATAAGCACGCCGGCAACTTCATCATGGAGTGTGAGCAGATGGAGTTGGAATTTGCAAAGATTTCCTTTGTGCATTGTTTTCGTGATGCAAATGAGGTAGTGGATAGCCTAGCTAAAATTTCTCTTACCATTAGATCTTCAGGATTTTGGGAGAACGTGCTCCCTTTCAATCTTCTTGACAATGTTGCACCCGTGACCACCTTTATTCATGCAGATCCACATGGGAGAAAGCTCCCCAGGTTTATCGAATCTCGCCGGCGCCGTCCCGTCTCTAGTCGTCCCTCACAGACGCTAGAGGAGGCTCTCGACAGCATGAGCACCACAATCGTCATCGCCGCAACTAGTCGAACCCTATCGTGCTCGCCCCCCGACCGCGAGGACCACCATGAGCGACGCCCAAACCAACCCTAGAGATTTCAGAATAGCTCGTGGAATTCAAAACCTTACAACTTTTTATTCGTAAGGACAATTGAGATGAAACTTTTTCTAAAATGCTCCTTCTGAGACCATCTTTCCAATAAAATGTAAATTTCAGAATTTGGCAGTGTAAACTATAGTCAAATTAACTCCCGTTCAACCTTTATTTGATCATGATTTTCAAACCATAGTTCCTTTTTGAGTGATTCCTTTTACATTTTGAATCACTAGTCATCCCTCATCTATTTTGCAACCTAGATTCATTTATTCAAGGCATATTTTATATATTCAAATATAAATTCAAATCTAGATCCTGATTTTGTTGGAAATGTTGCATGGAAAATAAACAATTTTCTACGCACACGCAAGATCTATCCATGGAGATGCGTAGCAATGAGAGGGGAGAGTGTGTCTATGTACCCTCGTAGACCGTAAGCGGAAGTGTTTAGTAATGCGGTTGATGTAGTCGAACTTCTTCGCGATCCAACCGATCGAGTACCGAATATACGGCACCTCCGCGTTCAGCACACGTTCAGCTCGATGAAGTCCTCGCATTCTTGATCCAGCAAGACAGGAAAAGTAGTAGATGAGTTCCGGTAGCACAACGGCGTGGTGACGGTGGTGATGCAACTATCTCCCCAGGGCTTGGCCAAGCACTACGAAAATATGACCGAGAATGAACTAGAGGGAGAGGGGCACCGCACACAGCTAGGGAATCGTGGTGTGTGTTGCCCCTCTCCCTCCTCTCATATATATAGGTGGAGGGGTGATGGGAGGAAGCCCCTAGGGCGCCCCAAGTGGCAGGAGGCTGCCTTAGGGCACCAGCCCTGGCTGAACTCCCCCTTTCCATATTTTTGTAGGCATGTTTGCAAATTTTAGAATCCTCAAATTCTGAAAGGAAAAAAGATATGCTCGAATTTCAAATTTTTTCACTTTTCGTTAAATCTGATCAAAATGTGGTCAAATTATGGTCAAACTACTAATTCAAGAAATATTAGTGTTAATAGATAATTGTTTTAGTTTTTTTGACTTTTGGTCAAACTATGGTCAAACTATGGTCAAATCTGGTCAAACTGTGGTCAAACTATGGTCAAACTATGGTCAAATCTGGTCAAACTATGGTCAAACTACTTATTCAAGAAATATTAGTGTTAATAAATAATTATTTTAGTTTTTTTGACTTTTGGTCAAACTATGGTCAAACTATGGTCAAATCCGGTCAAATGGTCAAATTGTGATCAAACTATTGTGAAACTACTTATTCAAGAAATATTAGTGTTACTAAATAATTATTGCTTTTTAGAATAATAGTTTCAAACTCAAATGGTGCTTAATGCTCAAGTTCAACTCCTAAGGGTTAATAGGATTGACAGCTTAGTATTGTCGGGAAAACAACTAGTGCAGACTTGGAAACTAGGAGGAATAGAACTCAAAGCTAAGCGTGCTCATTTGGAGTAGTGAGAGGATGGGTGACCGGTCATGAAGCTAGACAATTTGGAATGAGTGGTTCATAATTGAGCAGTGAGCAGTGATGAGGGGTGATTAGAGTGGGTGATTAGAGATTAAATTATCAAATAATTCAAAAAAATTAAAACAAGAAAAAATTCAAAAAAATTTGATTTTTTTAGAAAAACTAAATTTCAAAAAAAATCCTTTAGTTCCAGTTGGCGTTACCAACCGGGACGAAAGATGGAGCTCCAGACAGCAGCCACATGGAGCTCCTTTAGTCCTGGTTCGTAAGCAAACTGGGACTAAAGGTTTTGGCTTTAGTCGCGACCCTTTAGTCCCGTTCCAGAACCGGGACTAAAGGCCCTCTAGAACCGGGACTAAAGGCCCGTTTTCTACTAGTGAGGAAAGAATATACGGAGATCAAGGAGTGGTCGAAACTACACATCAACTTTTAAGAAAGCTTTGTTTACTCCGAGTTGGCAAGTAAATCATGTCACTAGATTTTTGCCATGTCACTTATGATCATTGTAATAGAGAATGTAATCGAGTAGCTCATCAACTAGCAAGGTTAGCTAGGTTTTCCTCTCCAAGTGTTTGGATGGTTAACGCCCCTGATGAGGTTATCCCTTCACTTGTAAATGATGCTACTTTATTTAATGAATAAAGGAGAAGAATTTTATAAAAAGGGTAGATTTTGTAAGTTTCAGTCCATATCTGTTTTTACTTTCTTTTGTCGGGATATATTTGTTTACTTTACTTAGAAAACTGGGTGAAAGCCTATTTAAAAAGTACTTTTTATCTACTTAGGGTGTTTCAAATTTGGCTGATTTGTGTTTATACTGACTCATGCCATGTAATCTCTACACTAACAGCATCTCTAGTGGAAAAAATGCAAAACTCATGCCATATCCAAAAAAGTCAAACAAATTATGGGATTAATCTTTTTCTCAATTAGCAGATCCTATAAAACTTAATCCCTGATTTTTTTTATTTTGCCAATTCATCCAACCGTCAACATAAAAACTTAAAAATATCATTTTGCGAATTAATCCAACTGTTTCTATACTTAGGACAACATATTAGCCAGATTGTCAGAATCGTGATTTTGAATTGGCTCGGAGCTCCGGTGGTAGCATCGCAAAACGTAGAATCTTAACTATCAGGATTGTAGAAACATTGATTCTATGAACTAAAATTGTAGAATCGGAGAGGTTAGTTTGGATCATAAAGTCATAGAATTGTATAATAGAATCGTGATTCAGACAATCTCGCATATTATTAGTTCAATACTTAAAATTCAAGTACATACAATTCAAACACATAGTAAATATAATGTTCTCAAACATAACTATGCAGTCAACAAAGTGCCGCATTCTCATCCCTCGCAGAAAGAATCAATCTGGAAAGAAGTGGCATATATGACATGGTAGCAAATAGATTTGCACAATCAACAGTGCTTACATTTTCAATCGACACACTTCTTAGAATTGAAGACAACATTATATTGCTGACAACATTTTCAATCAACAGTTCTCCGAGAAGAAATCATTGCAACATGTTCGTTCCGTGTTGTGATGACGATGCAGCTTCCTTGGAAATTCTGGAGAGTATCATGTATATGGAAGTACACCTCTTGCTCCCTGACATCATCCAGTACAATAAAACATTTTTTTCAAGTCTTTGGTGTATTTCCTTCTTCAATCCTTACATATACGTTTTGTCAGTGCCTCCTGCCAATGCCATCAACACTTTAACAGTATAAGTTTGTGACACAGTGTTCCATGCATGTGCATCAAAATTGTTTTTTTCATGTCTATAAACATTTTAAACCAGGGTAGATTTTCCCAACCCACCCATGCCCGATAGTGTTATCACAGTGCTCTCGGGCTCTTTGGAGTAAAACCATTCGGTCAGCAATATAATGTTGTCTTCAATTCCGACTAGATCTTCATCTTTGACAAATTCTGAGACGTTGAGGCATCTTAGTAAGTTGGTTACGGACAAGCAGGGAGGGTTGCAACCATATATCTTTCTTGTTCATAACCAACAGAATCTCCTTCTCTACCTCAACTACATCATCCAAAATTTAACTGAAAAGTTTGACATAGTCTGGTCCTTTGAGGAAAACTTTTTTCAGGAATCCTTCTTTCTGATGTTGAAGAATATGGTATGATAATTTGTTGATTACATCTTCAACGTGATAGGCCAGTTTGCGGGCCTGTAAAATACAACTCTTGGGAACTTCGTCCCTGCCGTACACTGTGCCTATCTTCCCTATAACACCTCCTGACATTAACAGTGGCTCACTTATTTGCTCGACCTTCACCGGCAATTCATTCCTATTAGTAACTTCACTAGACAGTTTATATATGCTAGCCCGAGCAGCCTCAACCTGTAAAATTGAACAAATCTTCATCACAGCACGGACTACAACCATGGGCACATCTGTTGCACAACAAAGGCAAGGATCATATTAAATGGTGGAATAAGAAATTTCATTCAAACTGAGCTCTGGTAGTCATATATGAAGAGCAATATTCTCATATAGCCCCATAGTATTTCACAGTTCCCAGTACCCCTTATGTTCCAAAATGTAAGATGTATTCTGTAGACAAGGCTTTGACCAACAACTAACATATATGTTAAACAAAAATCTTAATCATAAGTCCTCGAGAAGGACGATATATAAGTTTGCTCGTGCCGTTCCCATAGAGATATGTCCTCGAAGAGAACATATACAACTTTCCTCCACTTGTCTATCCACTAAATTTAGTGTGTACGCCGAGAGCCGAACTCGGCAAAATGTGGAGCATGGTAAAGACAGGCCATTGCCAAGAGACAAGTAAAAGTAACACGGCAAACGAAAGAAACTCAGGAACGGTGTCATATGCCGAGACCCAAACAGTAAGCTCACGGCAATCAGGTGCCACGTGGCAAGTCTGTCAGTGGTTGACAACTTTGTGATGGTGGGTAAACTTTGTCGAGAGGCCGTACCTTGGTACTCGGCAAAGCATCGTTTCATTGCCTAATTCAAGCATTACCTGGATCTCAGAAACCAAGAAGATACCAGATGAACAGCACGCTAAAGCATTATATCTTATATTACTATTCACATCCATTTATTTACTTCAAGTATATCTCACAACTATTCACATCCATTTAGTTCCTCCATTGATTCTTGTTGATGAAGATGGCTTATTCGCAACTCATGTTGGATAGAGCGCAACCACCAGCGCATCAAAAAGCTGTCGAGCCCGCTACAGGAGACAGACGCGAAAGTCTTAACTTCTGCGCTGTAAGCCACGATTGTTTTGTCGCGGTGGCTCACGAGCAATATCGTGCTATCCGGCTTCCTCCTGGGCTAGCATGAAACGGATGATTTTGGGCCTTTGCATGCTCATCATTGGCTGGATTGCCACGAGGGCGATCTACACTTTTGCAAGGTGTTTGGGGTGCAACGGCAAGCTGCTCAGACGAACAATGGCATAGCTAAGCGAAGGACGGGAGGGGGGCGCCCCATCGTTGGATAAAATAGTCACTGTTATCCTTGCATATAATCATTATTGTGAGACCAGTTATTTTCTCAAGCAAAGAGTAATATTTTTTTCTCTTAGTTGTTTTTATTTTGCAGGAAGCTAGATTCATGTCAACGAGAGAAAATAAAATAAAATGACTAGCATTTATTTAAGCCATATCGACACAGCACATGAAAATAAACCAGGATACAAATTGGACCGATCGACCAATAGCAAAGCTCGACTGCTTTTGCTCACCTAAGCTAGCTCCGTTCAAAACATACGACAAACCATACACAAAGGATTGAAGGAACAAAGGAAACAGCCAATCGACGACCACGAGGACAGACGCATGCACCATTAATGGGAAACCGAAGAAAAGAACGTAGATGAGGCGCCATTCCATTCCAGCGGTGAGCTAGCTCAGGTCCTGATAGTGGTGCCGACCGCTACGCACTTGCCGCCGCCCGGTAGGGGGTTGTCTTTCTTGAATTGAACCGGCGTCAGACTTGACTACGTTGGTTACAACGCACTCTCCGCCGCCGCGAATGGAGGTATCTTCCTTGAATTGAACCCGGCGCCAAGCACTCTAGTAAGGCGGCTACAACGCATCGCCGCCGCCCGCTCATGGAGGGATCTTTCTTGAATTGAACCCGCGCCAAGATTTTGACTACAGCGTTACGACGCACTCCCGCCACCGCCGCTAATGGATGGATCTTCCTTGAATTGAACCCGGCGCCGCGCTTGAGTACGTTAGCTACGGCCTTTTCGACGCCGCCGCCGCTAACGAAGGGATCTTCCTTGAATACCAACCCGCCGCCGCACTTGAGTATGTCGGCTACGACGCACATGCCGCCGCCGCTAATGGAGGGATCTCTCTTGAATACCAACCCGCCTTCACACTTCAGTACGTCCTCTGCAAGCATCCTGGCAGCCGCCGCGGCCGGCATGATGGAGCTCAGCTGCAGAACGACGCCGACCTGGACAAGGAGCAGTACGGCATTTCGGGCCAGGGAAGCCATCAATACCGAAACGTGGAGCTTTGCCTTGGTACTAGGCAGGTGGCAATGTAATGGGGACTCGGAGGTTAGCGTGTGTGCTGCGTAGTGCGTGCATCTGGTGTTGGTTTGATGATTCTGTTTGTGCTGTGGACAATCATTTATATAGGGAAGGGATGCAAGGAGAGGTCCGGTGTCATCTGTGTGGATGTTTTGTTTCATTAGCGTTTAATAAATTTCCCATCAATTAATGCAAGCTTGAATAGATAGACACATATAGTTCAAATTAATGGTCTTGCACTTGCACGCACGTCCTACCAAGCTATGCGTCACGTCTAATGTTTTCTTGTTATTCTAAACGATTTTGTTCGATCAGGCGTGCTTAAATTACGGTTTGATTAATCCTTTGAATGTAGTTTACAGTTAAATTACGTACATAAATAAAATAATAAAGGTTTGCTAAGCTTAACATTCTGGCACGCACCACGAGTCCAGCTATCTGGCAACCGTGCTTAAGAGTTACGCGATTTGCTTAGTTAGTTAAAACCATGATTTGATTATTAGTGCTAACCACGGACTCTTGCTTAGCTAGTGCTGTGCTGTGCTGGATCAGGAACGTCGCCATGTGTGATTGCATAGCTTACTTCGGTAAGAATGACGACGAGACACACACTACTCTACCCGGGAGAGGATTTTGGGCACGCAAATGCGGGGCCACGCACATTGTGGACCGTTGATGTTCGCCAAAATTCGCTCATATGTTTTTGTATATGGTCATTTTGTGTTGTATATGACTTCAGATATGTACATGATGTTATGTATATCTAATCACATATCTATTTTGTGGGGCCAAATAACTGTTCGTGTGGGATATGTACGCTAAGTGAATCTGCACATATAGAAGTCCGAAGAAAAATGATTTATTCGCAGCATAGATAGATGGCTCTTCTTCCCCTGGTCTTCTTCGTTGATATCTCTCTCTTTTTCACTCTCATCTTACAAGAAATAGAATCCTGAAGTAAAATTAGTTATTACTTGAATCTTCTGAAATAGATAATGATTATTAGTAATACAAGTGGAGTTCTAGCGGAACATTGATAAAAAGGGTTAGTTATATTTACATATTTCTTCTTCATTACTTTTTGTTTTTGTACCATAGTTGAAATCTATAATATTTTGTCGGAAATCCTCGTTGATATTGTATTTTGCACACTAATAATTCAATCCATTTGTTTTGTTTATTCAATCCACATATTAGATATATTAACTGTGGTTTTCCGTGATACTATGAATTTCAAACTTCTAAGGAGAAAATACTATTATGTACGATGCAATGTATATATGGCTATTTTTTGTTTATATACTGAGGATGAAACTTAATCTATTCAACTTTTAGTTATTAGATTTTTTCACTTCATTAGTACTAAAATATAACTTGAGTATATTAACTTGAATTCCTATATTGATTTTGTTTGCTGTGACATACTACGATTCTGAATCATAACATGGCATATTATGGTTACACATGTTGTGATGTATGTAGTGTATGTAAGAAAGCATAACGTTAAGTCACAGGGAATAAAACGTAATTGATTCGAGTTTTAGTTAGTTAACTTTTTGACTTCATGATCTGTAACATCCCAAAATTCTAAAATTTGGAATGTTACTTAACTAAAAAAATAATGATTGCTTTGTTTCATATTATTTGAATTTGAGTTGAATCAGAACTTTTTGATATCTGATTTGAATATTTCATAGAGTACGAATACAATGACTTGCCCAAAATTTCTATATGATTTTTTTTTGCATTTGGAAGAACAAATATTCAAAAATTTCCAATTCAAAAGAAAAGATAATATGACCTCTTCAATAATAAATATTTTTGAAAATTTATTTGGAGTTTAAGAAGAACAATAAATCTTTTGGGCATTTAATAAACCCTAAAAATAATTTTGGAATTATTATTATTTTCCAAATTGGTTTTATGTTAAAAAATGTGTTACAATATGAGCTGGAATAAATGTTCTTTATGCTATATATGAGTATAAATATTGTAGTAGATTTTTTTGGAGTTGTATAACTTGTGTTGGTATAGTTTTGAGCCTAGATAAATTTCCTGTAATTAATAAAATAAAACATATTTCTATGTGAACCTGAGCCAAAAGGCCAGGCCCAAGAATGCAAGCAGTTCACTCCACCTTTTGACCGATGACTTGTTAGAGTCAAGGGTACAGTAACATGGACCATCTGTTTCATAGTCGATCAACGGCAGCCAGCGTGCCCCTCTTTCTATCTCGTTTTCTCTCTTTGTCAGGTGGGACCTCCCTATCATCTCCTTCCTCCCCAGTTGGATAAGCACGCCGGTGTTGAGTAACGTTGCAGAAAATTAAAAATTTTCCTACGGTTTCACCAAGATCCATCTATGAGTTCATCTAGGAACGAGTCATGGGAGAGTGATTGCATCTACATACCACTTGTAGATCGCGTGCGGAAGCGTTCAATGGAACGGGGATGATGGAGTCGTACTCGCCATGATTCAGATCACCGATGACCTAGTGCTGAACGGACAGCACCTCCGCGTTCAACACACGTACGGAGCGGATGGCGTCTCCTCCTTCTTGATCCAGCAAAGGGGAAGGAGAGGTTGATGATGATCCAGCAGCACGACGGCGTGGTGGTGGATGCAGCAGAACTCCGGCAGGGCTTCGCTAAGCAACTACGGGAGGAGGAGGAGGTGTTGCAGGGAGGAGGGAGGCGCCAAGCCTTGAGGGGTGCGGCTGCCCCTCCCTCCCCTCCCTTTATATAGGTGCAAGAGAGAGGGGCAGCCTTGCCCTTCCTCCAAGGAAGGGTGCGGCCAAGGGGGAGGAGTCCATCCTCCCCAAGGCACCCTGAGGTGCCTTCCCTCTTAAGACTCTCCCATCTCCTTGTCTCCTTGGCGCATGGGCCTCTTGGGGCTGGTGCCCTTGGCCCATATAGGCCAAGGCGCACCCCTACAGCCCATGTGGTCCCCGGGCAGGTGGACCCTGGTGGACCCCGGACCCCTTCGGCACTCCGGTACAATATCGATAACGCCAAAACTTTTCCGGCGACCAATATAAGACTTCCCATATATAAATCTTTACCTCCGGACCATTCTGAACTCCTCGTGACGTCAGGGATCTCATCCGGGACTCGAACAACATTCAGTTTGCTGCATACTCATATTCATACAACCCTAAGCGCCACCGAACCTTAAGTGTGTAGACCATACGGGTTCGGGAGACATGCAAACATGACCGAGACGGCTCTCGGGCAATAACCAACAGCGGGATCTGGATACCCATGTTGGCTCCCACATGCTCCTCGATGATCTCATCGGATGAACCACGATGTCGAGGATTCAAACAACCCCGTATACAATTCCCTTTGTCAATCGGTATTTTACTTGCCCGAGATTCGATCGTCGGTATCCCAATACCTCGTTTAATCTCAATTACCGCAAGTCACTTTACTCATGCCGTAATGCATGATCCCGTGACCAAACACTTGGTCACTCTGAGCTCATTATGATGATGCACTACCGAGTGGGCCCAGTGATACCTCTCCGTCATACGGAGTGACAAATCCGAGTCTCGATCCATGTCAACCCAACAGACACTTTTGGAGATACCTGTAGTGCACCTTTATAGTCACCCAGTTACGTTGTGACATTTGGTACACCCAAAGCACTCCTACGGTATCCGGGAGTTACACGATCTCATGGTCTAAGGAAGAGATACTTGACATTGGAAAAGCTCTAGCAAAGCGAACTACACGATCTTGTGCTATGCTTAGGATTGGGTCTTGTCCATCACATCATTCTCCTAATGATGTGATCCCGTTATCAACGACATCCAATGTCCATAGTCAGAAACCATGACTATCTGTTGATCAACGAGCTAATCAACTAGAGGCTCACTAGGGACATATTGTGGTCTATGTATTCACACGTGTATTACGATTTCCGGATAATACAATTATAGCATGAATAAAAGACAATTATCATGAACAAGGAAATATAATAATAATACTTTTATTATTTCCTCTAGGGCATATTTCCAACAGTCTCCCACTTGCATTAGAGTCAATAATCTAGTTACATTGTGATGAATCGAACACCCATAGAGTTCTGGTGTTGATCATGTTTTGCTCGCGGAAGAGGTTTAGTTAACGGATCTGCGACATTCAGATCCGTATGCACTTTGCAAATTTCTATGTCCCCATCTTGAACATTTTCACGAATGGAGTTGAAGCGACGCTTGATGTGCTGGTCTTCTTGTGAAACCTGGGCTCCTTGGCAAGTGCAATAGCTCCGGTGTTGTCACAGAAGAGTTTGATCGGCTCCGACGCATTGGGTATGACTCCTAGGTCGGTGATGAACTCCTTCACCCAAATTGCTTCATGTGCTGCCTCCGAGGCTGCCATGTACTCCGCTTCACATGTAGATCCCGCCACGACGCTTCCGCTTGTAGCTGCACCAGCCATCGCTTCCACCATTCAACATATACACGTATCCGGTTTGTGACTTTGAGTCATCCAGATCTGCTCGAAGCTAGCATCGACGTAACCCTTTACGAAGAGCTCTTCATCACCTCCATAAACGAGAAACATGTCCTTTGTCCTTTTCAGGTACTTCAGGATATTCTTGACCGCTGTCCAGTGTTCCTTGCCGGGATTACTTTGGTACCTTCCTACCAAACTTACGGCAAGGTTTACATCAGGTCTCGTACACAGCATGGCATACATAATAGATCCTATGCATTTGAGGCATAGGGGATGACACTCATCTCTTCTTTATCTGTTGTCATTGGTCGTGCATTGAGCCGAGCTCAAAGTCACACCTTGCAAAACAGGAAAGAACCCATACTAGCACAGATCAATTTTGAACTACTAAAAAAAATAATCAAGGTAAGTGCTTTGTGAAATACCTATGAGGCATCTCGATCTATCCCTATAGATTTTGATGCCTAATATGTAAGCAGCTTCTCCAAGGTCCTTCATTGAAAACTCTTATTCAAGTAGGCCTTAATGTTGTCCAAAAGTTCTATATCATTTCCCATCAAAAGTATGTCATCTACATATAATATGAGAAATGCTCTGAGCTCCCACTCACTTTCTTGTAAACGCAGGCTTCTCCATAAGTCTGCGATAAACCCAAACGCTTTGATCATCTCATCAAAGCGAATGTTCCAACTCGAGATGCTTGCACCAGCCCATAAATGGATCATTGGAGCTTGCATACCTTGTTAGCATTCTTAGGATCGACAAAACCTTCCGGCTGCATCATATACAGCTCTTCCTTAAGATAACCGTTAAGGAATGCCGCTTTTGACGTCCATCCGCCATATCTCATAATCATAGTATGCGGCAATTGCTAACATGATTCGGACGGACTTAAGCTTCGCTCACGGAGAGAAAGTCTCATCGTAGTCAATCCCTTGAACTTGTCGATAACCCTTAGCGACAAGTCGAGCTTTATAGATGGTAACATTACCATCCGCGTCCGCCTCCTTCTTAAAGATCCATTTGTTTTCTATCGCCGCCGATCATCGGGCAAGTCTGTCAAAGTCCATACTTTGTTTTCATACATGGATCCTATCTCGGATTGCATGGCTTCAAGCCATTTGTTGGAATCTGGGCCCGCCATCGCTTCTTCATAGTTCGAAGGTTCACCGTTGTCTAACAACATGATTTCCAAGACAGGTTTGCTGCATTCACTGGTGCGGAACGTGTCCTAGTGGACCTACGAAGTTCTGTAGCAACTTGATCCGAAGTACCTTGATCATCATCATTAATTTCCTCTCTAGTCGGTGTAGGCACCACAGGAACATTTTCCTGAGCTGCACTACTTTCAGTTCAAGAGGTAGTACTTCATCGAGTTCTACTTTCCTCCCACTTACTCCTTTCGAGAGAAACTCTTTTTCCGTAAAGGATCCATTCTGGCAACAAAGATCTTGCCTTCGGATCTAAGGTAGAATGTATACCCAATGGTTTCCTTAGGGTATCCTATGAAGACGCATTTTCCGACTTGGGTTCGAGCTTTTAGGTTGAAGTTTCTTGACATAAGCATCGCATCCCCAAACTTTTAGAAACGACAGCTTAGGTTTCTTCCCAAACCATAATTCATATGGTGTCGTCTCAACGGATTTAGACGGTGCCCTATTTAAAGTGAATGTAGCTGTCTCAAGAGCGTATCCCCAAAATGATAGCGGTAAATCAGTACGAGACATCATAGATCGCACCATAGCCAATAGAGTGCGACACGACGTTCGGACACACCGTTACGCTTGAGGTGTTCCAGGCGGCGTGAGTTGTGAAACGATTCCACATTTCCTTAAGTGTGCACCAAATTCGTGACTTAAATATTCTCCTCCACGATCTGATCGCAAGAATTTTATCTTTCGGTCACGTTGATTCTCTACTTCATTCTGAAATTCCTTGAACTTTCAAAGGTCTCAGACTTGTGTTTCATCAAGTAGACATACCCATATCTACTCAAGTCATCAGTGAGAGTGAGAACATAACGATATCCTCCACGAGCCTCAACACTCATTGGACCGCACACATCGGTATGTATGATTTCCAATAAGTTGGTTGCTCGCTCCATTGTTCCGGAGAACGGAGTCTTGGTCATCTTGCCCATGAGGCATGGTTCGCATGTGTCAAATGATTCATAATCGAGAGACTCTAAAAGTCCATCAGCATGGAGCTTCTTCATGCGCTTTACACCAATGTGACCAAGGCGGCAGTGCCACAAGTATGTGGGACTATCGTTATCAACTTTACATCTTTTGGTATTCACACTATGAACATGTGTAACATTACGTTCGAGATTCATTAAGAATAAACCATTGACCATAGGAGCATGACCATAAAACATTTCTCTCATATAAATAGAACAACCATTATTCTCGGATTTAAATGAGTAGCCATCTCGTATTAAACGAGATCCTGATACAATGTTCATGCTCAAACTTGTCACTAAATAACAATTATTGAGGTTCAAAACTAATCCCAGAGGTAAATGTAGAGGTAAGCGTGCCGACGGCGATCACATCGACCTTTGTACCAGTCCCGACGCGAATCGTCACCTCGTCCTTCGGCAGTCTCAGTTTAGTCCGCAGCTCCTGCTGTGTGTTACATATATGAGCAACGGCACCGGTATCAAATACCCAGGAGTTACTACAGTAGCATCGGTAAGGTACACATCAATTACATGTATATCAAATATACCTTTAGTGTTGCCGGCCTTCTTGTCTGCTAAGTATTTGGGGCAGTTCCGCTTCCAGTGACCCTTCCCTTTGCAATAAAAGCACTCAGTCTCAGGCTTGGGCCCATTGCCTGACTTCTTCCTGGCAACTGGCTTACCAGGCGCGGCAACATCCTTGCCGTCCTTCTTGAAGTTCTTCTTACCCTTGCCCTTCTTGAACTTAGTGGTTTTATTGACTATCAACATTGATGTTCCTTCTTGATTTCTACCTCTGCTGACTTCAGCATTGAAAATACTTCAGGAATAGTTTTCACCATCCCCTGCATATTGTAGTTCATCACAAAGCTCTTGTAGCTTGGTGGGAGCGACTCAAGGATTCTGTCAATGACCGCCTCGTCCGGGAGGTTAATGTCCGGGACAGGCGGTTGTGCAACCCAGACATTTTGAGTATGTGCTCACTAATGTAACTATTTTCCTCCATCTTACAACTGTAGAACTTGTCGGAGACTTCATATCTCTCGACCCGGCATGAGCTTGGAAAACTAGTTTCAGCTCCTCGAACATCTCATATGCTCCGTGTCGCTCAAAACGCTTTTGGAGCCCGGTTCTAAGCTGTAAAGCATGCCGCACTGAACGAGTGAGTAATCATCAGCACGTGACTGCCAAGCGTTCATAACGTCTTGGTTCTCTGGGATGGGTGCATCACCTAGCGGTGCTTCTAAGACATATTGTTTCTTGGCAGCTATGAGGATGATCCTCAGGTTCCGGACCCAGTCCGAATAGTTGCTACCATCATCTTTCAGCTTGGTTTTCTCTAGGAACGCGTTGAAGTTCATGATGACATGAGCGTTGGCCATTTGATCTACAAGACATTTTGCAAAGATTTTAGACTATTGTTCATGATAATAAAGTTCATCTAATCAAATTATTTAATGAACTCCCACTCAGATTTGACATCCCTCTAGTCATCTAAGCGTTACATGATCCAAGTCGACTAGGTCGTGTCCGATCATCACGTGAGACGGTACTAGTCATCGTCGGTGAACATCTCCATGTTGATCGTATCTTCCATACGACTCATGTTCGACCTTTCGGTCTCTTGTGTTCCGAGGCCATGTCTGTACATGCTAGGCTCATCAAGTTAACCTAAGTGTTTTGCATGTGTAAAACTGTCTTACACCCGTTGTATGTGAACGTAAGGATCTATCACACCCGATCATCACATGGTGCTTCGAAACGATTTAACTTTAGCAACGGTGCATAGTTAGGGAGAACACTTTCTTGAAATTGTTATGAGGGATCATCTTATTTACTACCGTCGTTCTAAGTAAACAAGATACACAAACATAATAAACATCACATGCAATTATATAGTAGTGACATGATATGGCCAATATCATATAGCTCCTTTGATCTCCATCTTCGGGCTCCATGATCATCCTGTCACCGCATGACACCATGATCTCCATCATCATGATCTCCATCATCGTGTCTTCATGAAGTTGTCACGCCAACGACTACTTCTACTTCTATGGCTAACGCGTTTAGTAATAAAGTAAAGTAATTTACATGATGCTCTTCAATGACACGCATGTCATACAAAAATAAAGACAACTCCTATGGCTCCTGCCGGTTGTCATACTCATCGACATGCAAGTCGTGATTCCTATTACAAGAACATGATCTCATACATCACATATATCATTCATCATTCATCACAACTTTGGCCATATCATATCACAAAACACTTGCTGCAAAAACAAGTTAGACGTCCTCTAATTGTTGTTGCAAGTTTTACGTGGCTGCAATAGGGTTCTAGCAAGAACGCTTTTCTTACCTACATGAAAGCCACAACGTGATTTGTCAACTTCTATTTACCCTTCATAAGGACCCTTTTCATCGAATCCGCTCCAACTAAAGTGGGAGAGACAGACACCGCTAGCCACCTTATGCAACTAGTGCATGTCACCGATGGAACCAGTCTCACGTGAAGCGTCACGTGTAAGGTCGGTCCGGGCCGCTTCATCCCACAATACCGCTGAAGCAAGATAAGACTAGTAGCGGCAAGAGAGTTGACAACATCTACGCCCACAACAAATTGTGTTCTACTCGTGCAATAGAGAACTACGAATAGACCTAGCTCATGATGCCACTGTTGGGTAACGTTGCGAAAAATTAAAAATTTCCCACGGTTTCACCAAGATCCATCTATGAGTTCATCTAGCAACGAGTCATGGGAGAGTGATTGCATCTACATACCACTTGTAGATCGCATGCGGAAGCATTCAATGGAGCAGGGGATGATGGAGTCGTACTTCGCCGTGATTCAGATCACCGATGACCTAGTGCTGAACGGACAACACCTCGCGTTCAACACACGACGGAGCGGATGACGTCTCCTCCTTCTTGATCCAGCAAGGGGGAAGGAGAGGTTGATGATGATCCAGCAGCACGATGGCGTGGTGGTGGATGCAGCAGAACTCCTGCAGGGCTTCGCTAAGCAACTACGGGAGGAGGAGGAGGTGTTGCAGGGACGAGGGAGGCGCCAAGCCTTGAGGGGTGCGGCTGCCCCTCCCTCCCCTCCCTTTATATAGGTGCAAGAGAGAGGGGGGGCGCAGCCTTGCCCCTTCCTCCAAGGAAGGGTGCGGCCAAAGGGGGGGAGGAATCCATCCTCCCAAGGGCACCTCGGAGGTGTCTTCCCTCTTAGGACTCTCCCTCTCCTTGTCTCCTTGGCGCATGGGCCTCTTGGGGCTGGTGCCCTTGGCCCATATAGGCCAAGGCGCAGCCCTACAGCCCATGTGGCCCCAGGGCAGGTGGACCTCAGGTGGACCCCAGGACCCCTTCGGCACTCGGTACAATACCGATAACGCGAAACTTTTCGGCGACCAAAATAAGACTTCCCATATATAAATCGGTACCTCCGGACCATTCCGGAACTCCTCGTGACGTCCGGAATCTCATCCGGACTCTGAACAACATTCGGTTTGCTGCATACTCATATTCATACAACCCTAAGCGCCACCGAACCTTAGTGTGTAGACCTCACGGGTTCGGGAGACATGCAGAACATGACCGAGACGGCTCTCGGGCAATAACCAACAGCGGGATCTGGATACCCATGTTGGCTCCTACATGCTCCTCGATGATCTCATCGGATGAACCACGATGTCGAGGATTCAAACAACCCCGTATACAATTCCCTTTGTCAATCGGTATTTTACTTGCCCGAGATTCGATCGTCGGTATCCCAATACCTCGTTCAATCTCGTTACCGCAAGTCACTTTACTCGCATGCCGTAATGCATGATCCCGTGACCAAACACTTGGTCACTTTGAGCTCATTATGATGATGCACTACCGAGTGGGCCCGGTGATACCTCTCCGTCATACGGAGTGACAAATCCAGTCTCGATCCGTGTCAACCCAATGACACTTTCGGAGATACCTGTAATGCACCTTTATAGTCACCCGATTACGTTGTGACGTTTGGTACACCCAAAGCACTCCTACGGTATCCGGGAGTTACACGATCTCATGGTCTAAGGAAGAGATACTTGACATTGGAAAAGCTCTAGCAAAACGAACTACACGATCTTGTGCTATGCTTAGGATTGGGTCTTGTCCATCACATCATTCTCCTAATGATGTGATCCGTTATCAACGACATCCAATGTCCATAGTCAGAAACCATGACTATCTCGTTGATCAACGAGCTAATCAACTAGAGGCTCACTAGGGACATATTGTGGTCTATGTATTCACACGTGTATTACGATTTCCGGATAATACAATTATAGCATCAATAAAAGACAATTATCATGAACAAGGAAATATAATAATAATACTTTTATTATTTCCTCTAGGGCATATTTCCAACAGCCGGCAACTTCATCATGGAGCGTGAGCAGATGGATTTGGAATTTGCAAAGATTTCCTTTGTGCATTGTTTTCGTGATGCAAATGAGGTAGTGGATAGCCTATCTAAAATTTCTCTTACCATTAGATCTTCAGGATTTTGGGAGAACGTGCTCCCTTTCAATCTTCTTGAGAATGTTGCACCCGTGACCACCTTTATTCATGCAGATCCACATGGGAGAAAGCTCCCAGGTTCATCCAATCTCGTCGGGCGCCGTCCCTGTCTCTAGTCGTCCCTCACAGACGCTAGAGGAGACCTGACAGCACGAGCAACACAATCTTCATCGCCGCAACTCGTCGAACCCTATCGTGCTCGCCCCCGACCATGAGGACCACCATGAGCGACGCCCAAACCAACCCGTGCCCAGCGCTACCATCTTCCCCAGGCATCATCATCCTCTGTTCATCCCGGTAAGCCTCTCTTGTCGCCCAATCTTTGATAGATGGCTAGGATTAGATCATGTTTTCTTTTATTATGTCAAAGTGGTACACCTTAGATTATGGTCGTTCACTGTTTTGACTCCGCAGGGAATGGGTACCAACCAGTAGCTTTGTGTCATGTGTCCCACGACCTCTGGGTAAATATAACTATTACCGTATAGACCCTGGAGATTTCATAATAGCCCGTGGAATTCAAAACCTTACAAGTTTTTATCTGTAAGGAGAATTGAGATGAAACTTTTTCTAAAATGCTCCTTGTGAGACCATCTTTCCACTAAAATGTAAATTTCAGAATTTGGCAGTGTAAAATATAGTCAAATTAACTCCCGTTCAACCTTTATTTGATCATGACATTCAAACCATAGTTCCTTTTTGAGTGATTCCTTTTAAATTTTGAATCACTAGTCATCCCTCATCTATTTTGCAACCTAGATTCATTTATTCAAGGCATATTTTATATATTCAAATATAAATTCAAATCTAGATCCTGATTTTGTTGGAAATGTTGCATGGAAAACAAACAATTTTCTACGCTACGCAAGATCTATACATGGAGATGCGTAGCAATGAGAGGGGAGAGTGTGTCTATGTACCCTCGTAGACCATGAGCGGAAGTGTTTAGTAATGCGGTTGATGTAGTCGAACTTCTTCGCGATCCAACCGATCAAGTATCGAACATACGACACCTCTGCGTTGAGGACACGTTCAGCTCGATGAAGTCCTCGCCTTCTTGATCCAGCAATACAAGAAAAGTAGTAGATGAGTTCTGGCAGCACAACGGTGTGGTGACGGTGGTGATGCAACTATCTCCGCAGGGCTTGGCCAAGCACTACGAAAATATGACCGAGGATGAACTAGAGGGAGAGGGGCACCGCACACAGCTAGGGAATCGTGGTGTGTGTTGCCCCTCTCCCTCCTCTCATATATATAGGTGGAGGGGTGAGGGGAGGTAGCACCTAGGGCGCCCCAAGTGGCAGGAGGCTGCCTTAGGGCGCCTGCCCTGGCCGAACTCCCCCTTCCATATTTGTGTAGGCGTGTTTGCAAATTTTTAGAATCCTCAAATTCTGAAAGGAAAAAAAGATATGCTCAAATTTTAGTTTGTTTCACTCTTCGTTAAATCTGGTCAAAATGTGGTCAAATTATGGTCAAACTAATTATTCAAGAAATATTAGTGTTAATAGATAATTATTTTAGTTTTTGACTTTCTATCAAACTTGGTCAAACTATGGTCAAATCTGGTCAAACTATGGTCAAACTATGGGCAAACTATGGTCAAACTGTAGTCAACCTATGGTCAAACTACCTATCCAAGAAATATTAGTGTTAATAAATAATTATTTTAGTTTTTTTGACTTTTGGTCATACTGTGGTCAAACTATGGTCAAATCCGGTCAAATGGTCAAATTGTGATCAAACTATTGTCAAACTACTTATTCAAGAAATATTAGGGTTACTAAATAATTATTGTTTTTTAGAATAATAGTTTCAAACTCAAATGGTGCTTAATGCTCAAGTTCAACTCCTAAGGGTTAATAGGATTGACAGCTTAGTATTGTCGGGAAAACAACTAGTGCAGACTTGGAAACTAGGAGGAATAGAACTCGAAAGCTAAGCGTGCTCAGGCTGGAGTAGTGAGAGGATGGGTGACCGGTCATGAAGCTAGACAATTTGGAATGAGTGGTTCATAATTGAGCAAAGGAGCAGTGATGAGGTGATTAGAGTGGGTGATTAGAGATTAAATTATCAAATAATTCAAAAAAATTAAAACAAGAAAAAATTCAAAAAAATTTGATTTTTTTAGAAAAACTAAATTTCAAAAATATCCTTTAGTTCCAGGTTGGTGTTACCAACCGGGACTAAAGATGGAGCTCCAGACAGCAGCCACATGGAGCTCCTTTAGTCCTGGTTCGTAAGCAAACCGGGACTAAAGGTTTGGGCTTTAGTCTCGACCCTTTAGTCCCGTTCCAGAACCGGGACTAAAGGCCCTCTAGAACCGGGACTAAAGGCCCGTTTTCTACTAGTGAGGAAAGAATATACGGAAATCAAGGAGTGGTCGAAACTACACATCAACTTTTAAGAAAGTTTTGTTTACTTCGAGTTGGCAAGTAAATCATGTCACTAGATTTTTCCCATGTCACTTATGATCATTGTAATAGAGAATGTAATCGAGTAGCTCATGAACTAGCAAGGTTAGCTAGGTTTTCCTCTCCGAGTGTTTGGATGGTTAACGCCCCTGATGAGGTTATCCCTTCACTTGTAAATGATGCTACTTTATTTAATGAATAAAGGAGAAGAATTTTATAAAAGGGTAGATTTTGTAAGTTTCAGTCCATATCTATTTTTACTTTCTTTTGTCGGGATATATTTGTTTACTTTACTCAGAAAACTGGGTGAAAGCCTATTTAAAAAGTACTTTTTATCTACTTAGGGTGTTTCAAATTTGGCTGATTTGTGTTTATACTGACTCATGCCATGTAATCTCTACACTAACAGCATCTCTAGTGGAAAAAATGCAAAACTCATGCCATATCAAAAAAGTCAAATAAATTATGGGATTAATCTTTTTCTCAATTAGCAGATCCTATAAAACTTAATCCCTGATTTTTTTTATTTTGCCAATTCATCCAACCGTCAACATAAAAACTTAAAAATATTATTTTGCGAATTAATCCAACTGTTTCTATACTTAGGACAACATATTAGCCAGATTGTCAGAATCGTGATTTTGAATCGGCTCGGAGCTCCGGTGGTAGCATCGCAAATCGTAGAATCTTAACTATCAGGATTGTAGAAACATTGATTCTATGAACTAAAATTGTGGAATCAGAGAGGTTAGTTTGGATCATAAAGTCATAGAATTGTATAACAGAATCGTGATTAGGACAATCTCGCATATTAGTTCAATACTTAAAATTCAAGTACATACAATTCAAACACATAGTAAATATAATGTTCTCAAACATAACTATGCAGTCAGCAAAGTGCCGCATTCTCATCCCTCGCAGAAAGAATCAATCTGGAAAGAAGTGGCATATATGACATGGTAGCAAATAGATTTGCACAATCAACAGTGCTTACATTTTCAATCGACACACTTTTTAGAATTGAAGACAACATTATATTCTTGACAACATTTTCAATCAACAGTTCTCCGAGAAGAAATCATTGCAACATGTTAAGCTCTGTGTTGTGATGACGATGCAGCTTCCTTGGAAATTCTGGAGAGCATCATGTATATGGAAGTATACCTCTTGCTCCCTGACATCATCCAGTACAATAAAACATTTTTTTCAAGTCTTTGGTGTATTTCCTTCTTCAATCCAATGGCATCAGCACTTCAACAGTATAAGTTTGTGACACGATGTTCCATGCATATGCATCAAAATTGTTTTTCATGTCTATAAACATTTTAAAGCAGGGTAGATTTTCCCAACCCACCCATGCCCGGTAGTGTTATCACAGTGCTCTCAGGCTCTTTGGAGTAAAACCATTCGATCAGCAATATCATGTTGTCTTCAATTCCTACTAGATCTTCATCTTTGACAAATTCTGAGACGTTGAGGCATCTTAGTAAGTTGGTTACGGACAAGCAAGGAGGGTTGCAACCATATATCTTTCTTGTTCATAACCCACAGAATCTTCTTCTCTACCTCAACTACATCATCCAAAATTTAACTGAAAAGTTTGACATAGTCTGGTCCTTTGAGGAAAACTTTTTTAAGGAATCCTTCTTTATGATGTTGAAGAATATGGTATGATAATTTGTCAATTACATCTTGACGTGATAGGCCAGTTTGCAGGCCTGTCCAATACAACTCTTGGCAACCGTGCATGTCGCCATTACGTGCCTATCTTCCCTATAACACATCCTGACATTAATAGTGGCTCACCGGCAATTCCTTCCTATTAGTAACTTCATCAGACAGTTTATATATGCTAGCCCCAGCAGCTTCATCCTTTAAAATTGAACCAATCTTCATCACACCACGGACTACAGGGCACATCTGCTGCACAACAAAGGCAAGGATCATATTACATGGTGGAATAAGAAATTTCATTCAAACTGAGCTCCAGTAGTCATATATGAAGAGGAATATTCTCATATAGCCCCATAGTATTTCACAGTTCCCAGTACCCCTTATATTCCAAAATGTAAGATGTATTCTGTAGACAAGGCTTTGACAACATATATGTGAAACAAAAATCACAATCGAAAATCCTCGAGAAGGACGATATATAAGTTTCCTCATGCCTTTCCCATAGAGATATGTCCTCGAGGAGAACATATACAACTTTCCTCCAGTTGTCTATCCACTCAATTTAGTGTGTACGCCGAGAGCCGAACTCGGCAAAATGTGGAGCATGGTAAAGACAGGCCATTGCCAAGAGACAAGTAAAAGGAACACGGCAAACGAAAGAAACTCAGGAACGGTGTCATATGCCGAGACCCAAACAGTAAGCTCATGGCAATGGGGTGCCACGTGGCAAGTCCGTCAGTGGTTGACAACTTTGTGATGGTGGGTAAACTTTGTCGAGAGGCCGTACCTTGGTACTCGGCAGAGTGTCATTTTTTTCCTAATTCAAGCATTACCTGGATCTCAGAAACCAAGAAGATACCAGATGAACAGCACGCTAAAGCAGTATATCTTATATTACTATTCGCATCCATTTAGTTACTTCAAATATATCTCACAACTATTCACATCCATTTAGTTCCTTCATTGTTTCTTGTTGATGAAGATGGATTATTCGCAACCACCAGCGCATCAAAAAGCTGTAGGGCCCGCTACAGGAGACAGACGCGAAAGTCTTAACTTGTGCGCTGTAAACTTGATTGTTCTGTCGCGGTGGCTCACGAGCAATATCGTGCTATCCGGCTTCCTCCTGGGCTAGCATGAAACGGATGATATTGGGCCTTTGCATGCCCATCATTGGTTGGATTGCCACGAGGGCGATCTACACTTTTGCAAGGTGTTTGGGGAGCAACTGCAAGCTGCTCGACGAAACAATGTCATAGCTAAGCGAATGAAGGGAGGCGCCCCAGCCTTGGATAAAATAGTCACCTTGTTATCCTTGCATATAATCATTATTGTGAGACCAGTTATTTTCTCAAGAAAAGAGTAATTTTTTTCTCTTCACGCCGAAAAAAGTAGTTGTTTTTATTTTGCAGGAAGCTAGATTCATGTCAGCGAGAAAAATAAAATAAAAGGACTAGCGTTTATTTAAGCCACATCGATACAGTACATGGAAACAAACCAGGATACAAATTGGACTGATCGACCAATAGCAAAGCTCGACTGCTTTTGCTCACCTAAGCTAGCTCCGTTCAAAACATACGACAAACCATACACAGAGGATTGAAGGAATAAAGGAAACAGCCAATCGACGACGACGAGGACAGACGCATGCACCATTAACGGGAACCCGAAGAAAACAACGTAGATGAGGCGCCATTCCATTCCAGCAGTGAGCTAGCTCAGGTCCTGACAGTGGTGCCGACCGCTACGCACTTGCCGCTGCCGGTAGGGGGGTTGTCTTTCTTGAATTCGAACCCGGCGTCGCACTTGACTACGTTGGTTACAACGCACTCGCCGCCGCCGCGAATGGAGGGATCTTCCTTGAATTCGAACCCAGCGCCGCACTTGAGTAAGGCAGCTACGACGCATCCGCCGCCGCCGCTCATGGAGGGATCTTTCTTGAATTCGAACCCGGCGCCGCACTTTACTACGGCGGCTACGACGCACCCGCCACCGCCGCTAATGGATGGATCTTCCTTGAATTCGAACCCGGCGCCGCACTTGAGTACGTCGGCTACGACGCACTCGCCGCCGCCCCTAACGGAGGGATCTTCTTTGAATACCAACCCGCCGCCGCACTTGAGTATGTCGGCTACGACGCACATGTCGCCGCCGCTAATGGAGGGATCTCTCTTGAATACCAACCCTCCTTCACACTTCAGAACGTCCTCTGCAAGCATCCTGCCAGCCGCCACGGCCGGCATGATGGAGCTCAGCTGCAGAACGATGCCGACCAGGACAAGGAGCAGCACGGTGTTCTGGGCCAGGGAAGCCATCAATACAGAAACGTGGAGCTTTGCCTTGGTACTAGGCAGGTGGCAATGTAAAGGGGACTCGGAGGTTAACGTGTGTGCTGCGTAGTGCGTACCTGGTGTTGGTTTGATGATTCTGTTTGTGCCGTGGACAATCATTTATATAGGGAAGGGATGCAGGGGAGAGGTCCGGTGTGATCTGCGTGGATGTTTTTGTTTCATTAGTGTTTAATAAATTTCCCATCAATTAATGCAAGCTTGAATAGATAGATAGACACATATAGTTCGAAATTAATGGTCTTGTACTTGCACGCACGTCCTACCAAGTTGTGTGCCACGTCTAATGTTTTCTTGTTATTCTGAAGGATTTTGTTCGATCAGGCGTGCTTAAATTATGGTATGATGCTGGTATGATGCTACAAAACTACGGGTAGGCGCAGAGCAGATCAGGGCGAGTACTATGCAGATGATGAAGAGCTCTGCGAGGCTGCCAGGCAACCAATCACCGGCGAATGAGGGGGAGCACGCCTCGAAGATTGGGGAACCTCCCTGTTCCTGCTACTTCGTTAAGCTTACTGTCTTTTTGCAGGCGATGCTAGTTTGGCCCCTGCTGGTCGGGCCTGTAATAACTAGTTGAACTTAGAGATATTGGTGCCATCCAGGTTTTCGTCCCATGACACTTGCCACGACGTCGGGCAAGTGTGGTGGGTTTCTGGTAGTGCTTGAACTCGCTTTCTTCCCTTTCCTTTCTTCCTGAACGTATTTCTGATACTGTTGTATTTCCGTTCTATGCAATGGAAAGGGGTTAAAGCCCGGTTAAAAAAAATTATGGTATGATTAGTCCTTTGAATGTAGTTTACAGTTAAATTACATACATAAATAAAATAATAAAGGTTTGCTAAGCTTAACATTCTGGCACGCACCACAAGTCCAGCTATCTGGGCAACGTGCTTAAGAGTTACGTGATTTGCTTAGTTAGTTAAAAACATGATTTGCTTATTAGTGCTAACCACGGACTCTTGCTTAGCTAGTGTTGTGCTGTGCTGGATCACAGGCGCCATGTGTGATTGCATAGTTTACTTCGGTAAGAATGACGACGAGACACTCACTACTCTACCCGGGAGAGGATTTCGGGCACGCAAGTGCGGTGCCACGCAGATTGTGGACCGTTGATCTGTGCCAAAATTCGCTCATATGTTTTTGTATATGGTCATTTTGTGTTGTATATGACTTCAGATATGTACATAATGTTATGTATATCTAATCACATATCTATTTTTTCATGGGGCCAAATAACTGTTCGTGTGGGATATGTACGGTAAGTGAATCTGCACATATAGAAGTCCGAAGAAAAGGGATTTATTCGCAGCATAGATAGATGGCTCTTCTTCCCCTGGTCTTCTTCGTTGATATCTCTCTCTTTCTAGTTCGCTCTCCTCTTACAAGAAATAGAATCCTGAAGTAAAATTAATTATTACTTGAATCTTCTGAAATAGATAATGATTATTATGTCTCGATCATTTCGAGACTCCTCGTCACATCCATGATCTTATCCGGGATTCCAAACAACCTTCGGTCATCAAAACACATAACTCTAATACATATCGTCATCGAACGTTAAGCGTGCATACCCTACAGGTTCGAGAACTATGTAGACATGATCGAGACACATCTCCGATCAATAACCAATAGCGAAATCTGGATGCTCATATTGGCTCCTACATATTCTACGAAGATCTTTATCGGTCAAACCGCATAACAACATATGTTGTTCCCTTTGTCATCGGTATGTTACTTGCCCGAGATTCGATCGCCGGTATCTTCATACCTAGTTCAACCTCATTACCGGCAAGTCTCTTTAGTCGTTCCGTAATGTTTCACCCCGCAACTAACACATTAGTCACATTGCTTGCAATGCTTATAGTGATGAGCACTACCGAAAGGGCCAAAGATATCTCTCCGATACATGGAGTGACAAATCGTAATCTCGATTTATACCAACTCAAAAAACACCTTCAGAGACACCTGTAGAGCTTATTTATAATCACCCATTTACATTGTGACGTTTGATAGCACACAAGGTGTTCCTCCAGTATTCGGAAGTTGCATAATCTCATAGTCTGAAGAACATGTATAAGTCATGAAGAAAGCAGTAGCAATAAACTTCAACGATCATTATGCTAAGCTAAGGATGGGTCATGTGCATCACATCATTCTCTAATGATGTGATCCCGTTCATCAAATGACAACACATGTCTATGGTTAGGAAACAAGCCATCTTTGATTAACGAGCTAGTCTAGTAGAGGCATACTAGGGACCATATGTTTTGTCTATGTATTCACACATGTACTAAGTTTCTGGTTAATACAATTCTAGCATGAATATTAACATTTATCATGATATACGGAAATATAAATAACAACTTTATTATTGCCTCTAGTGCATATTTCCTTCAGGAAATCCCTAAGAAATCCATGAACACATGGGGAAAACACGAGGAAATCACTCAAATCTACAAGATGCAATTACACATGTGCTAGATCCACGAGTCACAAAGGGCGATACACGTGTAAGTTCTTCTCCGTGAGGGGTTCTTGAGGGTCTTCTCAAAGGGGTCTTGAATCCGCTTGGGGGATCTTCTCCGAGGAGGTCGTGGACTCCGATGGAGAAGTAACCAAGGGGATGAGCACAGCTCTATCTCTCAAATGAGCTAATCCTTTACTAATCCTAGAAAGAGGGAGGAGGATAGGTATATATAGTCTAAGTGGACGAAGGGATACATGGGCTTCAGCCCAACACACGGATAACACGCAGGCGTCAGACGTCCGACAGCTACCGGTCATCCGGTGTCTCGAGGGGGCTCGGACGTCCGGTACTTGTCGGAAGTCCGACGTTTCGGCTCGGGTCACGTGGTGTCGGTCGTCCGGCCGGGCTCGGATGTCCGAGGCATCGGTCGTCCGAAGGCTTCCATACTTCCGACATCTTGGCTCGGCGATGGTGGTGTCGGTCGTCCGGAGGCTGTAGGACGTCAGACGTCCAAGGCGCGCCGGTCGTCCAGTCACTGGAGTGTGTGCAAGCTGGGGCCTTTCAGGCGTCGAGCGTCCGAGAGGTGTCGGTCGTCCGGTGGCTGGGATATTTTTGGCAGCTCCCCTTCTTGTCCTTTGTACTTGGTGTCCTCGCCGTCTTGTCCGTTGGGTGTAGCTGCTCCAAGGCCTTCCTCTAAGTACCTGATCACACATAGGGTCTCCGCTTGAGGTAGTAGCCATGTCTCATGTGTAGAAAATAGTAGTTCGAGGAGGAGCTGGTTCACCTTATCTTCAATAGCCCTTGCCCGAGCTCTTGTCATCGGTCCAAGTGGTATCATGGGAGGTGTCGGTAGGTCCATGGGATGACCTTGGGATGCTCCGCATCACGCGAGATCAATAATTAAGTAGTTTTCCTCTTAAAGATCATTCATCCCTCCTTGGGTTGCAACAAGTGGTGCACTGCATGCGCGTCACTTGTTGCAAACTGAGAGTTTTCTCATTTTTCGTATATCCGTTTATTTAGAACGCTTTTATTTTTAAATCATGCATCCAAATCTCGAACAGTTTTCATCATTGGATTCCTCACAACAAGATCTTCAAAACTAGATCACATGTTGATAGGTTTTGATGAACTTTCTTCATGAAAAACCCGGATGGAAAATACAAACAGGGAGCACTTTTTTTCTCTTTCCGGAAGAGACACCGCCGTGCCCCTCGCGACATATTGTGTATATGTATTCACACGTGTATTACGATTTCCGGATAATACAATTATAGCATGAATAAAAGACAATTATCATGAACAAGGAAATATAATAATAATACTTTTATTATTTCCTCTAGGGCATATTTCCAACAGTCTCCCACTTGCATTAGAGTCAATAATCTAGTTACATTGTGATAAATCGCACACCCATAGAGTTCTGGTGTTGATCATGTTTTGCTCGCGGAAGAGGTTTAGTTAACGGACCTGCGACATTCAGATCCGTATGCACTTTGCAAATTTCTATGTCCCCATCTTGAACATTTTCACGAATGGAGTTGAAGCGACGCTTGATGTGCCTGGTCTTCTTGTGAAACCTGGGCTCCTTGGCAAGTGCAATAGCTCCGGTGTTGTCACAGAAGAGTTTGATCGGCTCCGACGCATTGGGTATGACTCCTAGGTCGGTGATGAACTCCTTCACCCAAATTGCTTCATGTGCTGCCTCCGAGGCTGCCATGTACTCCGCTTCACATGTAGATCCCGCCACGACGCTCTGCTTGCAGCTGCACCAGCTTACTGCTCCACCATTCAACATATACACGTATCCGGTTTGTGACTTTGAGTCATCCAGATCTGTCTCGAAGCTAGCATCGATGTAACCCTTTACGACGAGCTCTTCATCACCTCCATAAACGAGAAACATGTCCTTTGTCCTTTTCAGGTACTTCAGGATATTCTTGACCGCTGTCCAGTGTTCCTTGCCGGGATTACTTTGGTACCTTCCTACCAAACTTACGGCAAGGTTTACATCAGGTGTGGTACACAGCATGGCATACATAATAGATCCTATGGCTGAGGCATAGGGGATGACACTCATCTCTTCTTTATCTGTTGCCGTGGTCGTGCATTGAGCTGAGCTCAATTTCACACCTTGCAAAACAGGCAAGAACCCTTTCTTGGACTGATCCATTTTGAACTTCTTCAAAATCTTATCAAGGTATGTGCTTTGTGAAATACCTATGAGGCGTCTCGATCTATCCCTATAGATTTTGATGCCTAATATGTAAGCAGCTTCTCCAAGGTCCTTCATTGAAAAACTCTTATTCAAGTAGGCCTTAATGTTGTCCAAAAGTTCGATATCATTTCCCATCAAAAGTATGTCATCTACATATAATATGAGAAATGCTACAGAGCTCCCACTCACTTTCTTGTAAACGCAGGCTTCTCCATAAGTGCGCATAAACCCAAACGCTTTGATCATCTCATCAAAGCGAATGTTCTAACTCCGAGATGCTTGCACCAGCCCATAAATGGATCGCTGGAGCTTGCATACCTTGTTAGCATTCTTAGGATCGACAAAACCTTCCGGCTGCATCATATACAGCTCTTCCTTAAGATAACCGTTAAGGAATGCCGTTTTGACGTCCATCTGCCATATCTCATAATCATAGTATGCGGCAATTGCTAACATGATTCGGACGGACTTAAGCTTCGCCACGGGAGAGAAAGTCTCATCGTAGTCAATCCCTTGAACTTGTCGATAACCCTTAGCGACAAGTCGAGCTTTATAGATGGTAACATTACCATCGCGTCCGTCTCCTTCTTAAAGATCCATTTGTTTTCTATCGCCGCCGATCATCGAAGAAGTCTGTCAAAGTCCATACTTTGTTTTCATACATGGATCCTATCTCGGATTGCATGGCTTCAAGCCATTTGTTGGAATCTGGGCCCGCCATCGCTTCTTCATAGTTCGAAGGTTCACTGTTGTCTAACAACATGATTTCCAAGACAGGGTTGCCGTACCACTCTGGTGCGGAACGTGTCCTAGTGGACCTACGAAGTTCGGTAGCAACTTGATCCGAAGTACCTTGATCATCATCATTAATTTCCTCTCTAGTCGGTGTAGGCACCACAGGAACATTTTCCTGAGCTGCACTACTTTCCGGTTCAAGAGGTAGTACTTCATCGAGTTCTACTTTCCTCCCACTTACTCCTTTCGAGAGAAACTCTTTTTCCATAAAGGATCCATTCTTGGCAACAAAGATCTTGCCTTCGGATCTAAGGTAGAATGTATACCCAATGGTTTCCTTAGGGTATCCTATGAAGACGCATTTTTCCGACTTGGGTTCGAGCTTTTCAGGTTGAAGTTTCTTGACATAAGCATCGCATCCCCAAACTTTTAGAAACGACAGCTTAGGTTTCTTCCCAAACCATAATTCATACGGTGTCGTCTCAACGGATTTAGACGGTGCCCTATTTAAAGTGAATGTAGCTGTCTCTAGAGCGTATCCATAAAATGATAGCGGTAAATCAATAAGAGACATCATAGATCGCACCATATCCAATAGAGTGCGATTACGACGTTCGGACACACCGTTACGCTGAGGTGTTCCAGGCGGCGTGAGTTGTGAAACGATTCCACATTTCCTTAAGTGTGCACCAAATTCGTGACTTAAATATTCTCCTCCACGATCTGATCGCAAGAATTTTATCTTTCGGTCACGTTGATTCTCTACTTCATTCTGAAATTCCTTGATCTTTTCAAAGGTCTCAGACTTGTGTTTCATCAAGTAGACATACCCATATCTACTCAAGTCATCAACGGCGGTGAGAACATAACGATATCCTCCATGAGCCTCAACACTCATTGGACCGCACACATCGGTATGTATGATTTCCAATAAGTTGGTTGCTCGCTCCATTGTTCCGGAGAAGCGGAGTCTTGGTCATCTTGCCCATGAGGCATGGTTCGCATGTGTCAAATGATTCATAATCGAGAGACTCTAAAGTCCATCAGCATGGAGCTTCTTCATGCGCTTGACACCAATGTGACCAAAGGCGGCGATGCCACAAGTATGTGGGACTATCGTTATCAACTTTACATCTTTTGGTATTCACACTATGAACATGTGTAACATTACGTTCGAGATTCATTAAGAATAAACCATTGACCATAGGAGCATGACCATAAAACATTTCTCTCATATAAATAGAACAACCATTATTCTCGGATTTAAATGAGTAGCCATCTCGTATTAAACGAGATCCTGATACAATGTTCATGCTCAAACTTGTCACTAAATAACAATTATTGAGGTTTAAAACTAATCCCGTAGGTAAATGTAGAGGTAGCGTGCGAAGCGGCGATCACATCGACCTTGGAACCATTCCCGCGCGCATCGTCACCTCGTCCTTCGCCCGGTCTCCGTTTATTCCGCAGCTCCTGCATTGTGAGTTACATATATGAGCAACGGCACGGTATCAAATACCGGGAGTTACTACAGTCTTGGTAAGGTACACGTCAATTACATGTATATCAAATATACCTTTAGTGTTGCCGGCATTCTTGTCTGCTAAGTATTTGGGGCAGTTCCGCTTCCAGTGACCCTTTCCTTTGCAATAAAAGCACGCAGTCTCAGGCTTGGGCCCATTGCACGACTTCTTCACGGCAAGCTGGCTTACGGTAGCGGCAACATCCTTGCCGTCCTTCTTGAAGTTCTTCTTACCCTTGCCCTTCTTAAACTTAGTGGTTTTATTGACTATCAACATTGATGTTCCTTCTTGATTTCTACCTCTGCTGACTTCAGCATTGAAAATACTTCAGGAATAGTTTTCACCATCCCCTGCATATTGTAGTTCATCACAAAGCTCTTGTAGCTTGGTGGGAGCGACTGAAGGATTCTGTCAATGACCGCCTCGTCCGGGAGGTTAATGTCCAGCTGGGACAAGCGGTTGTGCAACCCAGACATTTTGAGTATGTGCTCACTGACAGAACTATTTTCCTCCATCTTACAACTGTAGAACTTGTCGGAGACTTCATATCTCTCGACCGGGCATGAGCTTGGAAAACTAGTTTCAGCTCCTCGAACATCTCATATGCTCCGTGTCGCTCAAAACGCTTTTGGAGCCCGGTTTTAAGCTGTAAAGCATGCCGCCTTTGAACGAGGGAGTAATCATCGACGCGTGACTGCCAAGCGTTCATAACGTCTTGGTTCTCTGCAGGATGGGTGCATCACCTAGCGGTGCTTCTAAGACATATTGTTTCTTGGCAGCTATGAGGATGATCCTCGGGTTAGGACCCAGTCCGAATAGTTGCTACCATCATCTTTCAGCTTGGTTTTCTCTAGGAGCAGCGTTGAAGTTCATGATGACATGAGCGTTGGCCATTTGATCTACAAGACATTTTGCAAAGATTTTAGACTATTGTTCATGATAATAAAGTTCATCTAATCAAATTATTTAATGAACTCCCACTCAGATTTGACATCCCTCTAGTCATCTAAGTGTTACATGATCCGAGTCGACTAGGTCGTGTCCGATCATCACGTGAGGCCAGTACTAGTCATCGTCGGTGAACATCTCCATGTTGATCGTATCTTCCATACGACTCATGTTCGACCTTTCGGTCTCTTGTGTTCCGAGGCCATGTCTGTACATGCTAGGCTCGTCAAGTTAACCTAAGTGTTTTGCATGTGTAAAACTGTCTTACACCCGTTGTATGTGAACGTAAGGATCTATCACACCCGATCATCACATGGTGCTTCGAAACGACGAACTTTAGCAACGGTGCATAGTACACTTTCTTGAAATTGTTATGAGGGATCATCTTATTTACTACCGTCGTTCTAAGTAAACAAGATACACAAACATAATAAACATCACATGCAATTATATAGTAGTGACATGATATGGCCAATATCATATAGCTCCTTTGATCTCCATCTTGGGGCTCCATGATCATCTTGTCACCGGCATGACACCATGATCTCCATCATCATGATCTCCATCATCGTGTCTTCATGAAGTTGTCACGCCAACGACTACTTCTACTTCTATGGCTAACGCGTTTAGTAATAAAGTAAAGTAATTTACATGGCGTTCTTCAATGACACGCAGGTCATACAAAATAAAGACAACTCCTATGGCTCCACGCGTTGTCATACTCATCGACATGCAAGTCGTGATTCCTATTACAAGAACATGATCTCATACATCACATATATCATTCATCATTCATCACAACTTTGGCCATATCATATCATTAAAACACTTGCTGCAAAAACAAGTTAGACGTCCTCTAATTGTTGTTGCAAGTTTTACGTGGCTGCAACAGGGTTCTAGCAAGAACGTTTTCTTACCTACATGAAAGCCACAACGTGATTTGTCAACTTCTATTTACCCTTCATAAGGACCCTTTTCATCGAATCCGCTCCAACTAAAGTGGGAGAGACAGGACACCCGCTAGCCACCTTATGCAACTAGTGCATGTCGATTCGATGGAACCAGTCTCACGTAAGCGTGCGTGTAAGGTCGGTCCGGCCGCTTCATCCCACAATACCGCTGAAGCAAGATAAGACTAGTAGCGGCAAGAAAGTTGACAACATCTACGCCCACAACAAATTGTGTTCTACTCGTGCAATAGAGAACTACGCATAGACCTAGCTCATGATGCCACAGTTGGGGAACGTTGCATAAAATAAAAAAATTTCCTACGGTTTCACCAAGATCCATCTATGAGTTCATCTAGCAACGAGTCATGGGAGAGTGATTGCATCTACATACCACTTGTAGATCGCGTGCGGAAGCGTTCAATGGAACAGGGATGATGGAGTCGTACTGCCGTGATTCAGATCACCGATGACCTAGTGCTGAACGGACAACACCTCCGCGTTCAACACACGTACGGAGCGGATGACGTCTCCTCCTTCTTAATCCAGCAAGGGGGAAGGAGAGGTTGATGATGATCCAGCAGCACGACGGCGTGGTGGTGGATGCAGCAGAACTCCTGCAGGGCTTCGCTAAGCAACTACGGGAGGAGGAGGTGGGGTAGCTGAGGGCGGGAGGCGCGAGGCCTTGAGGGGTGCGGCTGCCCCTTCCTCCCCTCCTTTATATAGGTGCAAGAGAGAGCGCAGCCTTGCCTTCCTCCAAGGAAGGGTGCGGCCAAGGGGGGAGGAGTCCATCCTCCCCAAGGCACCTCGGAGGTGTCTTCCCCTCTTAGGACTCTCCCCTCTCCTTGTCTCCTTGGCGCATGGGCCTCTTGGGGCTGGTGCCCTTGGCCCATATAGGCCAAGGCGCAGCCCCTACAGCCCATGTGGCCCCCCCGGGGCAGGTGGACCCTGGTGGACCCCGGACCCCTTCGGCACTCCGGTACAATACCGATAACGCGCGAAACTTTTCCGGCGACCAAAATAAGACTTCCCATATATAAATCGGTACCTCCGGACCATTCCGGAACTCCTCGTGACGTCCGGAATCTCATCCGGGACTCTGAACAACATTCGGTTTGCTGCATACTCATATTCATACAACCCTAGCGTCACCGAACCTTAAGTGTGTAGACCCTACGGGTTCGGGAGACATCTGGAACATGACCGAGACGGCTCTCGGGCAATAACCAACAGCGGGATCTGGATACCCATGTTGGCTCCACATGCTCCTCGATGATCTCATCGGATGAACCACGATGTCGAGGATTCAAACAACCCGTATACAATTCCCTTTGTCAATCGGTATTTTACTTGCCCGAGATTCGATCGTCGGTATCCCAATACCTCGTTCAATCTCGTTACCGGCAAGTCACTTTACTCGGACCGTAATGCATGATCCCGTGACCAAACACTTGGTCACTTTGAGCTCATTATGATGATGCACTCCCGAGTGGGCCGGTGATACCTCTCCGTCATACGGAGTGACAAATCCCAGTCTCGATCCGTGTCAACCCAATGAGACACTTTCGGAGATACCTGTAATGCACCTTTATAGTCACCCGATTACGTTGTGACGTTTGGTACACCCAAAGCACTCCTACGGTATCCGGAGTTACACGATCTCATGGTCTAAGGAAGAGATACTTGACATTGGAAAAGCTCTAGCAAAGCGAACTACACGATCTTGTGCTATGCTTAGGATTGGGTCTTGTCCATCACATCATTCTCCTAATGATGTGATCCCGTTATCAACGACATCCAATGTCCATAGTCAGGAAACCATGACTATCTGTTGATCAACGAGCTAATCAACTAGAGGCTCACTAGGGACATATTGTGGTCTATGTATTCACACGTGTATTACGATTTCGGATAATACAATTATAGCATCAATAAAGACAATTATCATGAACAAGGAAATATAATAAAAATACTTTTATTATTGCCTCTAGGGCATATTTCCAACAGCCGGCAACTTCATCATGGAGTGTGAGCAGATGGATTTGGAATTTGCAAAGATTTCCTTTGTGCATTGTTTTACGTGATGCAAATGAGGTAGTGGATAGCCTATCTAAAATTTCTCTTACCATTAGATCTTCAGGATTTTGGGAGAACGTGCTCCCTTTCAATCTTCTTGAGAATGTTGCACCCGTGACCACCTTTATTCATGCAGATCCACATGGGAGAAAGCTCCCCAGGTTCATCCAATCTCGTCGGCGCCGTCCCGTCTCTAGTCGTCCCTCACAGACGCTAGAGGAGACCCACGGCAGCACGAGCAACACAATCTTCATCGCCGCAACTCGTCGAACCCTATCGTGCTCGCCCCCCGACCGCGAGGACCACCATGAGCGACGCCCAAACCAACCCGTGCCCAGCGCTACCATCTTCCCCAGGCATCATCATCCTCTGTTCATCCCGGTAAGCCTCTCTTGTCGCCCAATCTTTGATAGATGGCTAGGATTAGATCATGTTTTCTTTTATTATGTCAGAGTGGTACACCTTAGATTATGGTCGATTCACTGTTTTGACTCCTTGAGGGAATGGGTACCAACCAGATAGCTTTGTGTCATGTGTCCCACGACCTGCAGGGTAAATATAACTATTACCGTATAGACCCTGGAGATTTCATAATAGCCCGTGGAATTCAAAACCTTACAAGTTTTTATCTGTAAGGAGAATTGAGATGAAACTTTTTCTAAAATGCTCCTTGTGAGACCATCTTTCCACTAAAATGTAAATTTCAGAATTTGGCAGTGTAAAATATAGTCAAATTAACTCCTGTTCAACCTTTATTTGATCATGACATTCAAACCATAGTTCCTTTTTGAGTGATTCCTTTTAAATTTTGAATCACTAGTCATCCCTCATCTATTTTGCAACCTAGATTCATTTATTCAAGGCATATTTTATATATTCAAATATAAATTCAAATCTAGATCCTGATTTTGTTGGAAATGTTGCATGGAAAACAAACAATTTTCTACGCACACGCATAAAGATCTATACATGGAGATGCGTAGCAATGAGAGGGAGAGTGTGTCTATGTACCCTCGTAGACCATGAGCGGAAGTGTTTAGTAATGCGGTTGATGTAGTCGAACTTCTTCGCGATCCAACCGATCAAGTATCGAACATACGACACCTCTGCGTTGAGGACACGTTCAGCTCGACGAAGTCCTCGCCTTCTTGATCCAGCAATACAAGAAAAGTAGTAGATGAGTTCTGGCAGCACAGCGGTGTGGTGGCGGTGGTGATGCAACTATCTCCATGAGGGCTTGGCCAAGCACTACGAAAATATGACCGAGGATGAACTAGAGGAGAGGGGCACCGCACACGACTAGGGAATCGTGGTGTGTGTTGCCCCTCTCCCTCCTCTCATATATATAGGTGGAGGGGTGAGGGGAGGTAGCACCTAGGGCGCCCCAAGTGGCAGGAGGCTGCCTTAGGGCGCCTGCCCTGGCCGAACTCCCCCTTCCATATTTGTGTAGGCGTGTTTGCAAATTTTTAGAATCCTCAAATTACGAAAGGAAAAAAGATATGCTCAAATTTTAGTTTGTTTCACTCTTCGTTAAATCTGGTCAAAATGTGGTCAAATTATGGTCAAACTAATTATTCAAGAAATATTAGTGTTAATAGATAATTATTTTAGTTTTTGACTTTCGGTCAAACTTGGTCAAACTATGGTCAAATCTGGTCAAACTGTGGTCAAACTATGGGCAAACTATGGTCAAACTGTAGTCAACCTATGGTCAAACTACCTATCCAAGAAATATTAGTGTTAATAAATAATTATTTTAGTTTTTTTGACTTTTGGTCATACTGTGGTCAAACTATGGTCAAATCCGGTCAAATGGTCAAATTGTGATCAAACTATGGTCAAACTACTTATTCAAGAAATATTAGTGTTAATAAATAATTATTGTTTTTTAGAATAATAGTTTCAAACTCAAATGGTGCTTAATGCTCAAGTTCAACTCATAAGGGTTAATAGGATTTTTAGCTTAATATTGTTAGGAAAACAACTAGTGCAGACTTGTAAACTAGGGGGAATAGAACTCGAAAGCTAAGCGTGCTCAGGCTGCAGTAGTGAGAGGATGGGTGACCGGTCATGAAGTTAGACAATTTGGAATGAGTGGTTCATAATTGAGCAGTGAGCAGTGATGAGGGGTGATTAGAGTGGGTGATTAGAGATTAAATTATCAAATAATTCAAAAAAATTAAAACAAGAAAAAATTCAAAAAAAATAGATTTTTTTCAGAAAAACTAAATTTCAAAAAATATCCTTTAGTTCCAGTTGGTGTTACCAACCGGGACTAAAGATGGAGCTCCAGACAGCAGCCACATGGAGCTCCTTTAGTCCTGGTTCGTAAGCAAACCGGGACTAAAGGTTTGGGCTTTAGTCTCGACCCTTTAGTCCCGTTCCAGAACCGGGACTAAAGTCCCTCTAGAACCGGGACTAAAGGCCCGTTTCTACTAGTGAGGAAAGAATATACGGAAATCAAGGAGTGGTCGAAACTACACATCAACTTTTAAGAAAGTTTTGTTTACTTCGAGTTGGCAAGTAAATCATGTCACTAGATTTTTCCCATGTCACTTATGATCATTGTAATAGAGAATGTAATCGAGTAGCTCATGAACTAGCAAGGTTAGCTAGGTTTTCCTCTCGAGTGTTTGGATGGTTAACGCCTTGATGAGGTTATCCCTTCACTTGTAAATGATGCTATTTATTTAATGAATAAAGGAGAAGAATTTTATAAAAAGGGTAGATTTTGTAAGTTTCAGTCCATATCTGTTTTTACTTTCTTTTGTCGGGATATATTTGTTTACTTTACTCAGAAAACTGGGTGAAAGCCTATTTAAAAAGTACTTTTTATCTACTTAGGGTGTTTCAAATTTGGCTGATTTGTGTTTATATCTGACTCATGCCATGTAATCTCTACACTAACAGCATCTCTAGTGGAAAAATGCAAAACTCATGCCATATCCAAAAAGTCAAACAAATTATGGGATTAATCTTTTCTCAATTAGCAGATCCTATAAAACTTAATCCCTGATTTTTTATTTTGCCAATTCATCCAACCGTCAACATAAAAACTTAAAAATATTATTTTGCGAATTAATCCAACTGTTTCTATACTTAGGACAACATATTAGCCAGATTGTCAGAATCGTGATTTTGAATCGGCTCGAGCTCCGTGGTAGCATCGCAAATCGTAGAATCTTAACTATCAGGATTGTAGAAACATTGATTCTATGAACTAAAATTGTGGAATCAGAGAGGTTAGTTTGGATCATAAAGTCATAGAATTGTATAACAGAATCGTGATTCAGACAATCTCGCATATTAGTTCAATACTTAAAATTCAAGTACATACAATTCAAACACATAGTAAATATAATGTTCTCAAACATAACTATGCAGTCAGCAAAGTGCCGCATTCTCATCCCTCGCAGAAAGAATCAATCTGGAAAGAAGTGGCATATATGACATGGTAGCAAATAGATTTGCACAATCAACAGTGCTTACATTTTCAATCGACACACTTCTTAGAATTGAAGACAACATTATATTGCTGACAACATTTTCAATCAACAGTTCTCCGAGAAGAAATCATTGCAACATGTTCGCTCTGTGTTGTGATGACGATGCAGCTTCCTTGGAAATTCTGGAGAGCATCATGTATATGGAAGTATACCTCTTGCTCCCTGACATCATCCAGTACAATAAAACATTTTTTTCAAGTCTTTGGTGTATTTCCTTCTTCAATCCAATGGCATCAGCACTTCAACAGTATAAGTTTGTGACACAGTGTTCCATGCATATGCATCAAAATTGTTTTTTTCATGTCTATAAACATTTTAAAGCAGGGTAGATTTTCCCAACCCACCCATGCCCGGTAGTGTTATCACAGTGCTCTCAGGCTCTTTGGAGTAAAACCATTCGATCAGCAATATCATGTTGTCTTCAATTCCTACTAGATCTTCATCTTTGACAAATTCTGAGACGTTGAGGCATCTTAGTAAGTTGGTTACGGACAAGCAAGGAGGGTTGCAACCATATATCTTTCTTGTTCATAACCCACAGAATCTTCTTCTCTACCTCAACTACATCATCCAAAATTTAACTGAAAAGTTTGACATAGTCTGGTCCTTTGAGGAAAACTTTTTTAAGGAATCCTTCTTTCTGATGTTGAAGAATATGGTATGATAATTTGTCAATTACATCTTCGACGTGATAGGCCAGTTTGCAGGCCTGTCCAATACAACTCTTGGCAACTTCGTCTGTGTCGTACACCGTGCCTATCTTCCCTATAACACATCCTGACATTAATAGTGGCTCACCGGCAATTCCTTCCTATTAGTAACTTCATCAGACAGTTTATATATGCTAGCCCCAGCAGCTTCATCCTTTAAAATTGAACCAATCTTCATCACACCACGGACTACAGGGCACATCTGCTGCACAACAAAGGCAAGGATCATATTACATGGTGGAATAAGAAATTTCATTCAAACTGAGCTCCAGTAGTCATATATGAAGAGGAATATTCTCATATAGCCCCATAGTATTTCACAGTTCCCAGTACCCCTTATATTCCAAAATGTAAGATGTATTCTGTAGACAAGGCTTTGACAACATATATGTGAAACAAAATCACAATCGAAAATCCTCGAGAAGGACGATATATAAGTTTCCTCATGCCTTTCCCATAGAGATATGTCCTCGAGGAGAACATATACAACTTTCCTCCAGTTGTCTATCCACTCAATTTAGTGTATGTACGAGAGCCGAACTTCGGCAAAATGTGGAGCATGGTAAAGACAGGCCATTGCCAAAGAGACAAGTAAAAGGAACACGGCAAACGAAAGAAACTCAGGAACGGTGTCATATGCCGAGACCCAAACAGTAAGCTCATGGCAATGGGGTGCCACGTGGCAAGTCCGTCAGTGGTTGACAACTTTGTGATGGTGGGTAAACTTTGTCGAGAGGCCGTACCTTGGTACTCGGCAGAGTGTCATTTTTTTCCTAATTCAAGCATTACCTGGATCTCAGAAACCAAGAAGATACCAGATGAACAGCACGCTAAAGCAGTATATCTTATATTACTATTCGCATCCATTTAGTTACTTCAAATATATCTCACAACTATTCACATCCATTTAGTTCCTTCATTGTTTCTTGTTGATGAAGATGGATTATTCGCAACCACCAGCGCATCAAAAAGCTGTAGGGCCCGCTACAGGAGACAGACGAAAGTCTTAACTTGTGCGCTGTAAGCTTCTGATTGTTCATCGCGGTGGCTCACGAGCAATATCGTGCTATCCGGCTTCCTCCTGGGCTAGCATGAAACGGATGATATTGGGCCTTTGCATGCCCATCATTGGTTGGATTGCCACGAGGGCGATCTACACTTTTGCAAGGTGTTTGGGGAGCAACTGCAAGCTGCTCAGACGAAACAATGTCATAGCTAAGCGAATGAAGGGAGGGGGGCGCCCCAGCCTTGGATAAAATAGTCACTGTTATCCTTGCATATAATCATTATTGTGAGACCAGTTATTTTCTCAAGAAAAGAGTAATTTTTTTCTCTTTCGCCGAAAAAAGTAGTTGTTTTTATTTTGCAGGAAGCTAGATTCATGTCAACGAGAAAAAATAAAATAAAAGGACTAGCGTTTATTTAAGCCACATCGATACAGTACATGGAAACAAACCAGGATACAAATTGGACTGATCGACCAATAGCAAAGCTCGACTGCTTTTGCTCACCTAAGCTAGCTCCGTTCAAAACATACGACAAACCATACACAGAGGATTGAAGGAATAAAGGAAACAGCCAATCGACGCATTTGACGAGGACAAGACGATGCACCATTAACGGGAACCCGAAGAAAACAACGTAGATGAGGCGCCATTCCATTCCAGCAGTGAGCTAGCACAGGTCCTGACAGTGGTGACGACCGCTACGCACTTGCCGCTGCCGGTAGGGGGGTTGTCTTTCTTGAATTCGAACCGGCGTCGACTTGACTACGTTGGTTACAGCGCACTCGCCGCCGCCGCGAATGGAGGGATCTTCCTTGAATTCGAACCCAGCGCCGCACTTGAGTAAGGCAGCTACGACGCATCCGCCGCCGCCGCTCATGGAGGGATCTTTCTTGAATTCGAACCCGGCGCCGCACTTTACTACGGGCGGCTTCTGACGCACCCGCCACCGCCGCTAATGGATGGATCTTCCTTGAATTGAACCGGCGCACTTGAGTACGTCGGCCACGGCCTTTTCGCCGCCGCCCCTAACGGAGGGATCTTCTTTGAATACCAACCCGCCGCAACAGACTTGAGTATGTCGGCTACGACGCACATGTCGCCGCCGCTAATGGAGGGATCTCTCTTGAATACCAACCCTCCTTCACACTTCAGAACGTCCTCTGCAAGCATCCTGCCAGCCGCCACGGCCGGCATGATGGAGCTCAGCTGCAGAACGATGCCGACCAGGACAAGGAGCAGCACGGTGTTCTGGGCCAGGGAAGCCATCAATACAGAAACGTGGAGCTTTGCCTTGGTACTAGGCAGGTGGCAATGTAAAGGGGACTCGGAGGTTAACGTGTGTGCTGCGTAGTGCGTACCTGGTGTTGGTTTGATGATTCTGTTTGTGCCGTGGACAATCATTTATATAGGGAAGGGATGCAGGGAGAGGTCCGGTGTGATCTGCGTGGATGTTTTTGTTTCATTAGTGTTTAATAAATTTCCCATCAATTAATGCAAGCTTGAATAGATAGATAGACACATATAGTTCGAAATTAATGGTCTTGTACTTGCACGCACGTCCTACCAAGTTGTGTGCCACGTCTAATGTTTTCTTGTTATTCTGAAGGATTTTGTTCGATCAGGCGTGCTTAAATTATGGTATGATGCTGGTATGATGCTACAAAACTACGGGTAGGCGCAGAGCAGATCAGAAGTAGTACTATGCAGATGATGAAGAGCTCTGCGAGGCTGCCAGGCAACCAATCACCGGCGAATGAGGGGGAGCACGCCTCGAAGATTGGGGAACCTCCCTGTTCCTGCTACTTCGTTAAGCTTACTGTCTTTTGTCTGGCGATGCTAGTTTGGCCCCTGCTGGTCGGGCCTGTAATAACTAGTTGAACTTAGAGATATTGGTGCCATCCAGGTTTTCGTCCCATGACACTTGCCACGACGTCGGGCAAGTGTGGTGGGTTTCCTGGTAGTGCTTGAACTCGCTTTCTTCCCTTTCCTTTCTTCCTGAACGTATTTCTGATACTGTTGTATTTCCGTTCTATGCAATGGAAAGGGGTTAAAGCCCGGTTAAAAAAAATTATGGTATGATTAGTCCTTTGAATGTAGTTTACAGTTAAATTACATACATAAATAAAATAATAAAGGTTTGCTAAGCTTAACATTCTGGCACGCACCACAAGTCCAGCTATCTGGGCAACGTGCTTAAGAGTTACGTGATTTGCTTAGTTAGTTAAAAACATGATTTGCTTATTAGTGCTAACCACGGACTCTTGCTTAGCTAGTGTTGTGCTGTGCTGGATCACGAGCGTCGCCATGTGTGATTGCATAGTTTACTTCGGTAAGAATGACGACGAGACACTCACTACTCTACCCGGGAGAGGATTTCGGGCACGCAAGTGCGGTGCCACGCAGATTGTGGACCGTTGATCTGTGCCAAAATTCGCTCATATGTTTTTGTATATGGTCATTTTGTGTTGTATATGACTTCAGATATGTACATAATGTTATGTATATCTAATCACATATCTATTTTTTCATGGGGCCAAATAACTGTTCGTGTGGGATATATACGGTAAGTGAATCTGCACATATAGAAGTCCGAAGAAAAGGGATTTATTACGCAGCATAGATAGATGGCTCTTCTTCCCCTGGTCTTCTTCGTTGATATCTCTCTCTTTCTAGTTCGCTCTCCTCTTACAAGAAATAGAATCCTGAAGTAAAATTAATTATTACTTGAATCTTCTGAAATAGATAATGATTATTATGTCTCGATCATTTCGAGACTCCTCGTCACATCCATGATCTCATCCGGGATTCCAAACAACCTTCGGTCATCAAAACACATAACTCTAATACATATCGTCATCGAACGTTAAGCGTGCATACCCTACAGGTTCGAGAACTATGTAGACATGATCGAGACACATCTCCGATCAATAACCAATAGCGAAATCTGGATGCTCATATTGGCTCCTACATATTCTACGAAGATCTTTATCGGTCAAACCGCATAACAACATATGTTGTTCCCTTTGTCATCGGTATGTTACTTGCCCGAGATTCGATCGCCGGTATCTTCATACCTAGTTCAACCTCATTACCGGCAAGTCTCTTTAGTCGTTCCGTAATGTTTCACCCCGCAACTAACACATTAGTCACATTGCTTGCAATGCTTATAGTGATGAGCACTACCGAAAGGGCCAAAGATATCTCTCCGATACATGGAGTGACAAATCGTAATCTCGATTTATACCAACTCAAAAACACCTTCAGAGACACCTGTAGAGCTTATTTATAATCACCCATTTACATTGTGACGTTTGATAGCACACAAGGTGTTCCTCCAAAGATTCGGAAGTTGCATAATCTCATAGTCTGAAGAACATGTATAAGTCATGAAGAAAGCAGTAGCAATAAACTTCAACGATCATTATGCTAAGCTAAGGATGGGTCATGTGCATCACATCATTCTCTAATGATGTGATCCCGTTCATCAAATGACAACACATGTCTATGGTTAGGAAACAAGCCATCTTTGATTAACGAGCTAGTCTAGTAGAGGCATACTAGGGACCATATGTTTTGTCTATGTATTCACACATGTACTAAGTTTCTGGTTAATACAATTCTAGCATGAATATTAACATTTATCATGATATACGGAAATATAAATAACAACTTTATTATTGCCTCTAGTGCATATTTCCTTCAGGGAAATCCCTAAGAAATCCATGAACACATGGGGAAAACACGAGGGAAATCACTCAAATCTACAAGATGCAATTACACATGTGCTAGATCCACGAGTCACAAAGGACGATACACGTAGCAAGTTCTTCTCCGTGAGGGGTTCTTGAGGGTCTTCTCCAAAAGGGGTCTTGAATCCGCTTGGGGGATCTTCTCCGAGGAGGTCGTGGACTCCGATGGAGAAGTAACCAAGGGGATGAGCACAGCTCTATCTCTCAAATGAGCTAATCCTTTACTAATCCTAGAAAGAGGGAGGAGGATAGGTATATATAGTCTAAGTGGACGAAGGGATACATGGGCTTCAGCCCAACACACAGATAACACGCAGGCGTCGGGCGTCCGACAGCTACCGGTCATCCGGTGTCTCGAGGGGGCTCGGACGTCCGGTACTTGTCGGAAGTCCGACGTTTCGGCTCGGGTCACGTGGTGTCGGTCGTCCGGCCGGGCTCGGATGTCCGAGGCATCGGTCGTCCGAAGGCTTCCATACTTCCGACATCTTGGCTCGGCGATGGTGGTGTCGGTCGTCCGGAGGCTGTAGGACGTCAGACGTCCAAGGCGCGCCGGTCGTCCAGTCACTGGAGTGTGTGCAAGCTGGGGCCTTCAGGCGTCGAACGTCCGAGAGGTGTCGGTCGTCCGGTGGCTGGGATATTTTTGGCAGCTCCCCTTCTTGTCCTTTGTACTTGGTGTCCTCGCCGTCTTGTCCGTTGGGTGTAGCTGCTCCAAGGCCTTCCTCTAAGTACCTGATCACACATAGGGTCTCCGCTTGAGGTAGTAGCCATGTCTCATGTGTAGAAAATAGTAGTTCGAGGAGGAGCTGGTTCACCTTATCTTCAATAGCCCTTGCCCGAGCTCTTGTCATCGGTCCAAGTGGTATCATGGGAGGTGTCGGTAGGTCCATGGGATGACCTTGGGATGCTCCGCATCACGCGAGATCAATAATTAAGTAGTTTTCCTCTTAAAGATCATTCATCCCTCCTTGGGTTGCAACAAGTGGTGCACTGCATGCGCGTCACTTGTTGCAAACTGAGAGTTTTCTCATTTTTCGTATATCCGTTTATTTAGAACGTTTTATTTTTTAAATCATGCATCCAAATCTCGAACAGTTTTCATCATTGGATTCCTCACAACAAGATCTTCAAAACTAGATCACATGTTGATAGGTTTTGATGAACTTTCTTCATGAAAAACCCGGATGGAAAATACAAACAGGGAGCACTTTTTTTCTCTTTCCGGAAGAGACACCGCCGTGCCCCTCGCGAAAAGCATAACAGTGCCTTTCACGAAAGCAAATCGTGCCTCTCGCAGACGAACAAACCAGGAAACATGTTTTTTTTCTGTTTACAAGAGGCACGGCCGTGTCTCTTGCGGCGGAAGCAAAACCGTGTCTCTCACGGAAGGAAAAAATAGAAAACAGTTTTTTTTTTGTTTTCGAGAGGCAGAGCTTGTGGAAGCAAAACCGTGCCTCCCGCATAAAGGAAAAAACAAAACAGAAAACACGCCTTTTTTCGTTTTCGAAAGGCATGGCCATGCCTCCCGCGAAAGCAAAACCATGCCTCTCGTCGAAGTAAAATCGTGCCTCTTGCGGAAGAAAAAAAAGAACGTGTTTTCCTTCCGTTTCCGAGAGACATGGTTGTGCCTCTCGCAAAAGCAAAACCGTTCTCTAGCGGAAGCAAAATCGTGCCTCTCGCAAAAGAAAAAAAAATATGTTTTCGTGTAAAAGAATGTCTTATATTATGGGACGGAGGGAGTATGTGGAAATGGAGATAGTACTTGAGAAGTCAGTCATGTTTGGCCTATTTTCACAAGACCAGACATGGGGCGGCAAGAGAATTTTTTTGGATCTGTGCTCCTTGGAAGCAACAAAAAGTGTTTTTCCGCGTAAAAAAAATTCCTTTTGCGTTTTTTTCTTCTGCGAGAGGCGTGCCTCTCAGAAAAAAGAAGTGTTTTCTTTCTTTGATTTCACAAAAGACATGGTTGCGTCTCTTGAAAACAAAAAAAATTACATTTTTCCCTTCCGCGAGAAGCGCGTGTTTGCTTCCACGAGAGGAACGGATTTGTTTCCACGAGAGGCACGTCCAAACTTCTCGAAAACAGAAAAAACACATTTTCTTTTTTTGTCCCTTCGGCATGAGGCACGACGTGCCTCTCAGAAACGGAAAAAGAATGAGCGAAGTGCATATTTCAACCCTCAACTCTTGCCCTAGTCTAATATACACCCCTCAACTTCAAAACCGTCTAATCTACAACCCCCAACTCTCAAAACCGTCTAAGATTCAACCCTGAGACCGGTTTTGACCCTGTTGACCGGTTTTGAACCCATTGACCACCCAGTCAGTGTGCCACATCAGCGACACTATTAATAACACTGTTCATAAATTCATTTTCTTGCAAAAAATCAGAAAATTTCATTTTATGGAAAAAAATTCGTTCCACTAGTACTGTTCACAGGTGTGAAAACTGGGAACTTTGCTCATACTTTTAATATTTTGTTCGAACTTTTTTCAGTTACTGTTCACGAGGCGAAAAATTATTTTTTCTTTGAAAAATGATACTTTTTAATTTTTTTCGGAATTTACTGTTCACGCAGGATTTTTTCCCCGAAAATTGAATTTCTCAGTTTCTTGGGGAAAGAAGTTTCAGAAAATGAATTTATGAACAGTGTCGCTGATGTGGCATGCTGACTGGGATGTCAACGGGTTCAAAACCGGTCAACAGGGTCAAAACCGGTCTCAGGGTTGAATTTTAGATGGTTTTGAGAGTTGGGGGTTGTAGATTAGATGGTTTTGAAGTTGAGGGGTGTATATTAGACTAGGGCAAGAGTTGGTGGTTGAAATATCTTTTCCTTTCGTGGAAGGCATGGGCGTGCCTCCCGGAAATGAAAAAAAACATTTTTTTTTCTTCCACGAGAGGTATGGGTTTGCTTCCACGAGGTGCACGGTCATGCCTCTTTCGAAAAGGAAAAAACGTGCTCTCGGTTCGGTTTTTGGTCAAATTTTTTTAGTTAAAACCAATCAATGTGGGATCTAATTTTGAAGATTTCGACGCAAGGTATCAAACGGTAAAAATGATTTGTAATTTGGACGCATGGTTTAAGAGATAAAACGATTTGAATAAACGGATCTACGAGAAAAGAAAAACTCTCAGGTTGCGACAAGTGGCGCACATGCAGTGCACCACTTGTCACAATCTGGAAAGTTTTTTTTTTTTTTTGAGAAATCACAATCCGAAGAGGTGGAAGTGACCTTTGCATATATTTTTTTTCATAATAGGAATTGACCTTTGCAAAGAGTGCCAAATTAGTTGTTTCGCATAGTGGGGTCATTGGGCTCAGGACCCGAGACTTAAAAACTCAGTCAAGCTCGGCCCGGTTGCCTCAACCCAACCAAGCCAAGACGCGCACGAGCAGATAGATCACCGCTGCCCGACCCAACCTAGATTTGCCCTTTCGAGCCGCCCGACGCCGGCCTCCTCCTCGCCACCTCCCCCCTCGCCCTGCGCGCCCGGGCCATCATCCTCTCCGTCCACTACCACGTCGCACTCCTCCCCGCTGCCTAGGAAGCCTCGTGCAGAGCTCTAGGCTGACGAAAAGCTCGCTCGGCCTGGAGCCGTGCCTCACCGAGCACGCCGATTACTCTCGGCGGCGAAAAGCTCGCTCGGCCCGATCATGTTCAAGTTCTTCCAGTCGCTCATCCGTCGGCGGGGAAATGGTGCGCCGGAATCAACCCCACCACTTCTTCCGTCTGCTGCTGCTGCTGCTACTGCATCAATTCCCCAACCATGCCTCTGCACATTATTTTCGTATTTTCCCCTCTTGTAGAGGTTTAGATCATAGTTAGCGGTGCCGATGCTTGTGCTATATATTTTGCTTCCAATTCTTCCCACTCTTGATAATTTGACTGAAATCCAACAAATTTCAAGTGATTCCGTATCATATATTGGCAAATTAGCACCGTAATTAACGATGTATGCAAAACGATAAAAACATGCATGTACTGAGCTCTCAGCCTCTGACTTTTTTATCACATATATATTGCAGTATGAACGTTTCACCAATAACTCATTGTAGTACTACCTGTTAATTAACACTAATTGCTTGCGATACTTTTTTCTTTTCAGAAGATGACAAGAGCGAAGAACGGGTGCGTAGCTTTCGGAACATCAACTGTGCGATTGTTCTTACTTCCATGATGATTGCATTCACGATCACAGGCTGGTGCTTACCTCTCTCAAATCTGATTGCCGTTGCAGAGGTATGACCCCCGTTGCGGTATGTCCAGAGAGGAGTTCGAATGGCGATTGGCCCATTCCGACAGGATGGGGCAGCGTATGCCCCAGTTGCTGGACAAGGTTGATATCGGGCTCAAGAAGATGCGCCGCCATTTCGTCAACGACCCGGACGCCCTCAAGCATTGGGATGAGTATGAGGAAAATGTTCGTTATGCATTTAGGAATGAGCTCTCTCGCACCCTCATGTGGCCTACATGTCTCCCGGTTAGTTCTCCTATGCACATACTCTACTTCTTCCGTGTTAAATTTTCTCTTCAGAGTAATAAAAGCATTGCTGGGTGCGGATCGCCTTAATTTGCAAACATCTTGAAACCCAGTTTGCTAGCTTGATTCCTGATGACACGTGCGCCATCATAGTTCCATCTCAAACAATTTAATGCCGACACATCTACATCATCCTTAAATATTACCATATTCGCAACATCCGAGACATCATGTTTTTCATTCCTGCCCATTTCCACTTCTCTTCTATGACTTGAATCCGTGTGTGCTGACATGACTAAAATTAATCTGAATTTGATGTTCGGTTTCAGAACTCCATCGCATACAAGCATCTAATGGAGAGGAAAGCCCGGTCTAGGACCCTTGTTGGCAGGGTATCTGGGGGAATGGAGAAACTGAGACAGGTAACCTTGAGGAACAAGACATCAGTTGGAGCTGGGGCAACCATCGCTGTTGTCGCTGCCGCGTTTGCTCTCGGGCTTTCCATAGGGCGGACTCAGCTCCATGGAAAGCAGCAGCAAATAGAAGACCAATGAAATGGAACCTAGCTAAAGATGTTGCCCTGAAGTTCTTTAGTTTGTCATGCATGTTCGCCGCGAGCCCACGATCCATCACAGATTAAGTTAGTCATAGACCCCCTTGTATGAAATGTTTGTGGAATTTTGATGATATGAACATTGTGTTGATGAGCTCTACCGCCGCGAAAACTCACCCGCTTCTCATCGTCCCCTCTCTCTTGCCGCTGCCGGAGGGCACCGCTGAAGCGTGGCATCAGCGGCGGCGAGGCTGCTCGTTCCTCTCGCAGGGTTGGTTGGCTGCACCGGACGTCTTGGCTTCATGTGGGCATGGGCCTCGCCATGGCGCACGGCGGCGCGACCGCGTGCTTCCGGAGGCGGCACGGATGCGAGGCGGTGGCGGGATGGCATTGTTGAGGCGCGATGGCGAGCGTGCTCGGGGTCGATGCGGTGTTCCAGTCGGGAGGCACGACGTCGATCTGGCAGCTGCCCGCTCCTGATCTAGCGCTCCCTCGGACGCAAGTAGGCAATAGTGATCCGTCTTTTGTGCTTCAACTTCAGCCATGTCGGCCCCTGGAGATGGCCAGGTCAGATTTCTCTCCGGTGAGGTATTACATGGCGGTGGTGTGCTCCGCCATTGATGTTGGTCCCCGTGGTGACCACTCAGTCATACTGCGGCGGACTCACTGCAGATTGAAGTGGTCATCGATAGGTCTTCGGGAAGGTTTCTTTCTTCAGATCTGATGGTTAACATCGGTGGGGACATGCAAACTATGAACGACGGTTTGACACAGAGGATTGGTTGTGCAGCGGTAGGTGTCGTACATGCATGTAGCTATCGGGATCACAGAAAGTGGGGGGGGGGGGGGGGGGGTGGACAACAAAAAATTTATGTCGATGGTGGTGGTACTCCAGACCCGGTCACAACCACCAGGGCGAAAGCCTGGGTCTTACACATGTTGATTATACATAGCAACGATGACGTTTTTACGTCGTTACTGTTAGGATTTAATTATTTTATAATTAAAGGGATAATCCTCTCTGTACTGCAACGTGCAGATGCTAACCGTTGCGACCTTTCGTCGCATCCCCACGATCGGATGCGTCCCTTCTTTGCGTCCGTTCTGGTTGTACTAGATAGGAAATGCGGCTTGCCGCACCCCACCCGCACCCGCCATAGCCAGCCCGGTAAGGCATGATTTATATTTCATAAGTTAAGAAAAACAAAAATGTCTAGAGTACCAAAGTCTATTACATATCGTAGTGCGTTTTCATAGGAAATGCAACAATGATATACCAAAAGGATAAAGGTTTAATACATTATCCCAACAAACGTCACGACTAATTACTTTGGATCCGGATGCTATTGCTCTCTTACAGGACTGGACCAAATCGTTTAGGCCAAGAACAACATTGGATAGAACTTAACAGACTGATCCATTCCACTTAGTATTGATCTTCTTCACACTATATGAAAACTCTAAACCAAACCATTTGTTGCAACAACATGCAAATTCTGTACTGCAGACAATTAACAGAGTGCTTAAGCATGTAAAGGTAACTGACTCCAATATCAACAATTCTGTGCACCACCATACTAAACCAAATCATTCATTCCACCAGTAACAACTCTGCACATGAGACCAGAAGGAATTAACCCAGTGCCTGAACACTTAATCATGGACGCAAATTACTTAAGCTGCATCAGCCTGTGAGCCCACTCCCTAGTGCACAAAACATCGAACAGATTGGGGCTCAAGGACCAACCTGTTACACAGTGCGTCTGCGTGAGCCCACGCATCTGAGGAGGAGGAGGGAGGTGACCCACGAGGCTTCCTGCACTCCTCCTACCGAGTGCCAAGGGGTAGGGAGGAGACACTTTGGGCGGCGTGAGGTCGAGGATGGGGGCAGGCGGCAGCGGTGGCACGGCGACTGGGGGTGTGCGGCCGGTCGCGGGGGAGGGCGCTCATCCTCCTGCCAGGTCCGATGGGGAGGAGGAAGGAGCCGACCCATGAGCTAGCCACCAGAAATAATGAGAGGAAAACTTTAAAAAATCAATAAAAGAACAATTACATGGAGAAGCAATCAAAACATTCCAATATCGCGTTCCAGTAAAACATGGACATGATCCATCAAAGAGCGACAGAGGGAGTAAGAATTAGGATGTTACATAAATAGCACAGAAATGTAGCAAGAACAAAAGATAGTACAGAATGATCGTGCTGCAAGAGAGTGCACTGAAATTTAACCTTCACTGTCAGCAACGCATATCGGATCGTCGTTCGTCGACCCTTTCATGATGTGGTTGCTACCAGTGCTCTGAGAAACAAAGTTGCATTAACAGTAATCCGGCAAAACATACGATGACTGGGAATAGTAAAGTTGAGATCATATAAAAGGTCAAATACAACTCATATACTGTGACTCTGTACATCAAGTAACAATCTTATTGTCACTACTCTATTCACGAAAAAATGGTAGTAAACATATTGTTAGTCCAATGTACTTCTGTGTAGTTACAATCTCTGCTCCTTTAAAGGATTTAGTGTCTATCCTATTTTTATGTTTAGTTATAGGCACGTCCATACACTTCGTAGGAACAGGGGCACAAGCGTAGCTTAGAAGTGGAATAAGTAATGTACTCCTCTCGCTCGCTCGCTCAAAATTACAGCACTGCAATTGTTCCTAACTCATGTTGTGATGACCAAGTTATATGAGTCTAAGTGCATGTGTTTTTATGTGTCTGCATAAGTTGATCTAAGTTCACCATACGGTAATATAACACATCCGAATAAATTCAAATGCCCAGATAAAATACTTCGTATCCAAGTCCCAAATGGTTGCTACAATGAAAATAAATTTGAGATCAGAGAGCAGTAAAAGGAAGACATACAACACAATTTCGGTATCGAGTCCAGGAGTGCATATACTTGTAAAGAACATGACTTAGTTTATTTATGTAGCATGGATCCTTTCATTTGAAGTAGGGAAGCACATGAATTTTGGCTACTGCACGTGAGAATAGGCGCTGGGCTTGGGGCGCAAGGTAAGGATCGAAATACCTCGAGGTGGTGTGGAAACGGTAGGGTCGCCGGCATCGAGTCCGTGCCATGGAGAAACTGTAGCAATACAATAAGTCTCTGAAGCAAATAAGCTTATAGGTAAAATTACGTATCTGATCTGTCAAAAGAGGGAAAATAGGTCAAAAACTCTTACTATTTAAAAATCTTGTGCATTCATATGCTTGTAAGCCTAAGTGAATTAGCATCTAGGCATATAGGCATATGTAATAATTTTCCCTTTTCTCTCTTGTCTCTCTTAACAAGTCTGTGCATTCATATGCTTGTAAGCCTAACTTAATTAGCATGCTAGTTAGAAATTAGAACAATGACACGCTCAAATCAAAAAAGCATGAACACATTTAATTGGTATAGGAGCTGTAACCTTGTGCATATCAATGAGCAGAAAATAACATGAGCACATTTACTTCTTCCAATATCAAACAAATATCACATATCACAGGGCAGTTATAAGAGCATGCATCAAGCTTAAACAGGAAGTTTGATATGACATCGCCGCTACACACTGTATATATACATACCTTCATCGTCGACTGATGTATGTCAGATTGTTGTTGCTCGGCCATTTCACAGCGTGGCTAGCTCGAACGGTTGGCTCTTTGGCAGGGCGGTGTTCCCTTAAAATCCGATCATACAAAAAGCAAAAATTTCACAAATCACATCACTATCATAAGAACATGCATTGAGGTTAAATTAAGAAGTCCAAGACAAATTCAATGTAGAATCCATATTTTTAGAATGGCCAAGAATTATGTGTAAGACAGTGCATGATATTTTGTACCACAAAGTAATCTTATAATGTTGCAGGAGGCTATATTCAAGTTTTACCTTCTTTATCACGGATGCATATCAAATTTTTGCTCCTTGACCCTTTGATGATACGGTTGCTGCTGGAGTCCTAGGAAGAGAGAAATTGCATTGACATTAGTATTCATACCTATGCTTGTTCAGGAATTTGGATCAAAATATAATTGCACATGTTATAACAATTAGACATGAACACTCATTTGTGCATTTGTGCGTCTCATATATTTGTTTAGAGCAGAATTTGTCACACACACATACACACACATTGGAAACGATGGCATTTAATTTGGTGGCATTAAAAAAAGGAAAATGGCTACTAACAGAGGGTATAAAATCATTTCAATGAAAATAAATAAGCTGCTACAGGCATCAAATTATAATGGCATTGGCATCTCACAAAGACATGGCATCTCAGCTTTTAGCCACAAGGAATCAAGATTGAGAGATAGACAGACCTGTGGGTCATCGGCAGTCACTTCGACGAAATTCTTCATGGAAGCCATGTCCGTCTCTTCGGTGTGCCAGAGGTTGTGCCTCTCCTGCTAAGCACCAAGTGGAAGCAGCCTAAGTTCAGTTTTGAATAGAGATGGTTGGCTTGCAGGTGATGAATAAAATAATTTAAGTGATCGATATAATTCTAATTCTAAGAACTGGGAAGCTTTTTGTGAACCCCCATAAGACGATATGTTGCTTTATGGCCACAGTATAGTTAAATGGAAGGTTTAGTAAGCAAGTAAAGAAACCTACCGAAGAAAATGCTTTGCAAACAGAGCTTCATTATCCCGACATCACTCTCAAGAAATAGAAATAGTAATAGTATTGGTATGTATCATTCTTTTTGTTGAACAGATTTTGAATGTATCATTCTTGTGTTCATCAAAGCAAAGGTATGAATAATCTACAGTCTGATACTTGACCAACTAAACCACTTGGAAACAAGCCATCACCAATTTATCAACAAACTTGTACACAAAGGGCTTGTATAAATATTCAAATCACATGAAGAATCCAAGCAGCAGCTCTCGAAAGTGCCCAAGCCACTAATATTTGGTAGTCTGTATAAGAATGATTTTAGTACAATGAAGATCATACAACCTCCTAGCAAATAGCTAGTACATATCCGGATGAAATTAGTCACGTTTATTCTATGAGTCTCAACCACGGAACGACTCATCGACTCGTAAACCTTGGGAGCAGGCTGTCCTACTGAACAAAAAGGCACATGAGGCATGTGTCTACTTCTCATTTCCATTTTACCAAACGCACACGGAAATGAAGTGTTGATTATTTGTAGGTCTGGGAAACATCAATTACATTATGCGTAATCTAAGCACCAATAGTCATGGCTCACCAGTGCGCCACCAATCCAAATAATTAAAGAGGACACTTGATTGATCTGCATCAATGGCCCATGCCTGAACCACCAGCAATGAGCTGAGAAGGAGGAAGTTTGACTTCTGCTGCTTGTGCATCCACAGAACATAAAACAAGTTCTTATATCTCACGCCAAGCAAGGAACCAAGGATATGCAAGTACTGAAAGTATACTATGCACATAATCTTGCCACCACTCAAAGGCTGCTACCAATTTGATATCATCGATAATAAAACAATTAAAAGCATCTTCCCAGAAGCCACATGAGACAGATGCTGAAGATTCGCACTCACCTAAGATGAACCGTAGCATGCATACATATGCTCCATTCAAATCATTCAAAGGCTCCAATTCTCCACAGACCAAGATGAAAAGGTCCAAATCAGCTTACCTGCATCACCAACATAGCATCAGAGAATATATTTCCAGCAATCATTCATGTGATTCATCTTCTTCCAAACCACTAATAACACAAAAGTTCATGAAAGTATGGGTACACCACTATCCCGACATCCATCACTAACATGTCCTCATCTATCAAAAATAAATGGAGGCGAAACAATAATCAACTAAATATACAGAAATTTACTAATGTTGAGGGATTGAAGTACAGCACGGAGTGGAGGAGAAGTTTGGGAGGAGGGACCTGGGCGACGGCGTCTGGGTCGTCCTTGCAGGAGGCGGCGACGACCTTCTTGGCGCGCAGGATCTAGTTGAAGGAGGCGCTGGCTGACGAGTCATCCCGTCTTGAGACCGCCAGAGACCCACGAGGCAGGGGAGCCTGCGGAGGAGAGCACCCGGCCTTGGCGCCCGCAGAGGGAGGGGCCTGCAGAGTGAGCCACAAGGCCATGGCGCTGCTGAGGAAGCACATGAAATATAACATAGGTACCACATGGCACATGTGGCACATGTGGAGAATATACATAAGGTTCAATATAAAACATCAAGATTCAGTAAAGAGCGGAACATATATAGATGCGATTCTTTAAGGGTGCGCGTGTGTATTTTTTGTGGTTTGTGATTAGCTTAATGCTAACTAAAATAATAAAACATGCTGCTTTACAACCTGTATCAAAGGAACACCCTGGGATCAGTAGCTAACGTAAATTAACATAACACCAGAAGACTGTGAAACAGACCTGTTGATGTGTCAAACTGTAACTAAACTTGTTTCTTGCGAAGCAATCCTGTACTGCATCTTAAAATTCACTTTCCATCAAAGGCTTGCAAAACCAAATCCTCTTAAAGCGTTTCTGTATTTAGCGAACATAGCAGGAAAAGTATTAGTTTGTCTCCCATAATATGCCAGGAAGAGGCTACCTGTGGTGGCGCTCAGCAGAAGCAAGGCGGTGCTAGGTAGGACTACGCCCTTCTACTATCCTATTTAAAGTAGTGTGTTTTGTATACATGTAATGTTGCTATGAAAAAAACTGACATTTATAATAGAAGAACCAAGCGGAAATGCAACACATCTGAATCTCTATATATTTATTGATGTATCATGTGAAAGAAACTGAAATTCCTGTCAGGTTAATAGCATCAGGAGCATATATCTTGTTGTTTGGCAAAATAAGATATATCAATATAAATTGTGCACAGGTCCACCCGGTAGCAGCGAGCCCTTGATACCTCCCTCCATGTGGCCGTAAACGAGAGGAGCACGCTCGCCTCGTACACGATGCGCTACATCACCCGGTGCACGTCGCCGATGAGTCGCCACATCCTTGCCCGCCTATACATACAAGACAACAACAAGAAACATCAATCAAACACATGCGACAGCAGTGTTCTTGGGGATATCAATCGAGCACACTATAATAGAAACACATACATTTGGATGAGCTCCGCGAGCTGCGGGCGCATCGTGGATGGCGACGACCCTCTGGGACAGGGCATTGACGGAGGCGAGGGAGATGTTGAGCTTGATCTGGTGGTCACTGATGGCAGCTTTGGTCCTCTTGATGGCGAACGACTCCGCATCATTGGCGGCCTGGCTCCTCAGCCGTGCACACTTCTTCTCGTACGACAGCCGAACACGCTTCTGACTGCAAATGCATTCCATTTCATATTTTTGGCTTGACTGGTTCTAAACTTCGAATGATTATACAAATTCTTGGAGAAGCGAGTGGTACCCTGACTTTTAGGCTCTCCTTGTGGCTCTGGAAGAGAAGGAATGGCTCGGCAAAGCTTCACAGTAGCCAACTTTCACGTCGCCTTGGTTCCTCTCGCAGCAGTTGGTTGGACTGTATGTACAGGATAGCAATGATCAATGCTACAGTCTACCTTGTACTTATATTCCATGAATCTGTTTTGTCAAATCAGCTATCAAAAGAATTAATCCTTAATTTTAGGCCACCTCATTTTGTTTCAGAGCTTCCATCTGAAAGAGACAACAATTAGGAACAAAAGGAAATACTTGTCAAAAATAGAAAACCTGCTTCATGTTCTTCTTTGCTGCAAGGACTTTCTTCAGCAAACATCAATCCATCAAGGGTTCCATTCCCAATTCAAATTTTTCACCAAGGGACAGCAGAATGATCACAGCCATTCAAGGAAAAGTAAAAACAGAAAAAGAAACAGTCTGAATGCACCAAACTGGTTCCCACCATGGACAACAAAATCATGAGAAGGCAAACCAAACACCACGAGAGGTGATATGTGCGTAGCTGCTCTTAATGAGATAGTAGATGCCACAACCACAACAATTCATCACTTTTAAACATAAAAAGGGGATAAATAAATGTGTACAGGCCACAATATTAGTTGCATTGAGATTTGAGATGGCTCAGATTCGCCTTTGATAGATCATACGACCTAGCTCCACGGCTCCACCGTCTTCTTGCACCAGATCAATCCCCACCACTGAAGTCAAGCTCCTCTGGTTATCACTCAAAGAGTGACCATCCAAGACAGAGCCGTCAATATTCAGTGAGAATGAAAAGGTTCCAAAAGAGGGGGGAGTGGGTTTTTTATGCCCACAGGTCCTCGAAGAATCAAAGACAAGTTTATGTCAGCCATGTTTTATCATCAGCGCCCGAGATATGTTTCCAACATGGTTCATTTTGTGCTGAACTTTTCCAAATAAGTAAAAACAGTGATTTCGACCGCAACATGTGTGTGAGAGAGATGTGGGTCGTACTGAATCAAAAACAAAAGGCAGTCGAGCTGCGAGAAATCCATCGACGGGGGCTCAGATCGCGTGCCAGATCGAGCAAGCCCTCGACCGGAACGCACCACGGGCCCCGCCGAATCCAAAACAAAAGGCAGTCGAGCTGCGAGAAATCCATCGACGGGGGCTCAGATCGCGTCCCAGATCGAGCAAGCCCTCGACCGGAACGCACCACGGGCCCCGCCGAATCCAAAACAAAAGGCAGTCGAGCTGCGAGAAATCCATCGACGGGGGCTTAGATCGCGTGCCAGATCGAGCAAGCCCTCGACCAGAACGCACCACGGGCCCTGCCGCTCGGTCCCCCATCCCGCCGACGGCGCGGGCGCCTCCGCACGCCGGCGGTAGCCAGAAGGGCCTCCAAACCGATCGCGCGATCCGACACGGGGAGGGGTAGCCCGAGAAGCAGCGTAGCCGCCCTTTGCTGCGTGCCCGCCCGCGCCGTCATGCTCCTCGTCCTCCCCTCTCGCTGCTCGTCGTCGTTGGGGAGGAGGGCGCTTCTGCTGCGCCGATCGGCCTTCGAGAGGAGAATGCAGGGAGGGAGGAGAGGAGGCGCGGGAGGGAGGAGGCGGCGGCGAGGCGGGAGGAGGCGCTGGGAGGCGCGGGGCAGAGGCGCGAGCGAGGGAGGAGGGAGGCGGCTGCGGGAGCGGGCGAGGGAGGAGGTGGCTAGGTCTCCGTCACAGGAGCGGCCGGCCCTTTTATACCTCCACCACGCGAAATGACCGAAATGCCCTGGTGGGGGCATGGTATTTACATTCTGTTGCCATTACTATTCATTCGAGCAGTGTTTCATCCAGATCCGACGGCCCAGATCCTCCCACCTCTCGATCCAACGGACCAAAACTCATCAAGCAGCCAGATCCAACGGCCAGGAACGTCAAATCGCTGAGGAGCGGGGAGAGGAGCTTCTATTCTTATTTCTGGATATATATGTACTGATCATCGATGGAATAAAGAAGAGGTTTTGATCCGTTCATTCACTTTTGACTTACAAGACGTTATCACGCACGTCTCTCCGCAGAGAGCGAATAGGCTAGAGGAACTTGGCCGTCCCCGGCGAGAATTGAGGCAGCAACTCTGGCAGTCTCATGTCCGGCGAACTCCATGGGAGAGAAAATTGCTGGAAGAATAGGAGGCATCAATTACGTACGATCTTCACGTTCAAACAATGGCGACCAAGCGACGCAGGGATGCAGACTTCAGCAGTGAACTTCGGCGTCGGCGTTGACGACGGTTATGAGGCCACGCCCAAGATCACAGAAGAGAGGAAATGCCTCTAGACGGTGCTCTGGGCACTGAACGCAGCGAGGCACCAGGCCATCCATGGCAAAGAAGATCATGCATCCCTACAAAATATGAGTCAGGAGCTGTCTTTTGTGATTAAATCAACGATCTAACAACTAATCGGCATGTAGCCTATGCCCAGGAGATATAATCGATACTCCAAGCAAGAAGAAGGAATTCGTCAGCTACATCGCGCACATGCAGCCGGGAGGTAACAGGCGAAAACCACTCACCCGCATCAGTGGCGTTGGCGGCACCACGTACATGGTGCGCAGCGGCGCCTTGCCCACGACCGCTTGGGGCCGGTAAGGCACGGCTTCGGCAGCAGTCAACGGATGTCGAACGGCGCATGGCGTCGGTGAGGCGCGGCTTCGGCGGTAGCCAACGGATGTCGAACGGCGCATGGCGTCGGTGAGGCGCGGCTTCGGCAGCAGCCAACGGATGTCGAACGGCGCGACGGCGCAGAGCGTCGGCGTCAGCACGCGGTGGCGCATCGTCGACACAATGGCTTGCGCAGCGGCGGGAGTAAATTCTCCTTCAGGAGAGGAGGACGGCGAGCCGGGCCCCTCTGTCCCTCGCCGCTGAGGCGACGACGTCGGAGGGCCGGGAGGCGGCCGCCGTTTGGATTGGAATGCGGAATTGGGGGCAGTTGATGCGCGCCTGTGGGCCGTCCAAAGGCCCATCTCTGTCGAGAAAAAAAAAGGAAGCGAGAACGAAAAAAAAAACATGTGGGTTGTGCCCACTGGTTTGGGTTGTGCAGAGTCGGCCCAGGACCATTTTTTTTAATGTTTTCCTTTTCTGTTTTAGCATTTGGCTATGCAGTTTTCGCATGTATGTGTATTTACAGTAATTTCATGTATATTACTGTATCGTAAAGAATACACTAGTGTATCAACATATATGATCAAGAAATTTGATGGTTGCTACATGTTGATGATTATTGAAAATTAATTTACTAGAGAGTAAATTAATAGGCATGAATATTTCATGCAAGATATGTTGGACATATCGAGAATGAATTTGCCGAGTTTGCATGAATCTCAGTTCCACCATAACCGCACCTGCTCAGGGGCTCCTGCTATATATGATATAGCATAGTATGTTGCATTGCACTTCATCTCACATCACCTACACGCTGATCTGTTGAGATCAACAGAGAGTGGTTAGAGAATGGACGCTCGTCTGATTCCATGACTTCGAGTCAGTGACAACATACAATTCTATTCTGCATCAAATCAACCGAAAGTTGAGACTCTACAATAGTGTAGTTTCAGATGCTAATCTCATCGAAATGCTTTCCACTTTCAATCCTTTTATTAGGATCTGACTGAAAATTTTCATCAATGGTGAAGGAAAGTGGAGACATGATGAGAAGCAGAATATGAATGGAGCACAAAAGGGCAAAAGCCATTTCTTGAAGAATGACAAGGCCAGTAGCCTCGGTTGCTACACATGTGGTTATACGACTCATAATGCAAGGAAATATGATACTTCCATGCATTTGGTGGATCTGTACATCCATCAATTGGCTAAGGGCAAGAGGCCCATGGGAACAAGTGTGAATCTTACTTCACTTGCAATAACAATGATTTCCCAATGGTTGAAAGTTCCCAGATGTTCCTCGGAACATGGGCAACTAGGATCATGCTCAGCAAAAGGAAGGTCCACTATTGAGTATCGATGACATGTTGGTGGACTTCAATTTTATTGACATATATGGAGACCGGATTCAGTCTCTTTTCTCATGCATTGTAATGATGTTTATAGACATATTACATGCTGTAAAATGAATTATGTCCATCAACATAATATGATAGCTATGTCATCAGAAATGATGCTTGTGGTATGTCCTCTGACATATACAGTTTATGATGTATGTATTATTTCCATATGAGTTCAATCATATGCTGAAATTGGTTTCTTTCTCTTTAGAAACTTAACGAAATAATCCAATTGAGAAGGAAAAGTGTTAACTGGAAACTGGGTCTACTAACACGATATTTTGGGAGATTAAGTGTTTCCATTGCAAGCTCTTGATAAAAGTAATGGAAGTGTCATGACAATTATGGTCGTGATACGGTAATTGTTGGTTCTGGTCAAGCCACAATTACACTCCCTATGGGTACTACATGGTAATCATGGGTGCATTGATGTATCTAGATTCTACTCGTACCTTGCTGAGTTTTAAGGATATCCGCAATGGTTTCAATGTTGAAACCCATAAAGCGAGTGAGGTTGGAAGCCTACTCATGACTCAATAAAAGGGATTTGAATGAAATCCTAGAGTAAATATCTTCTCTATCTTTTGGATTGTACTATACATACATTAAATTAGATACACATTTGGCGTATAAGATAATTTTCTAGAGTCTTGATAAGTTCAAGATATGGCAACATTGCCTCGATCTCCCTAGTATATTAGGATGGTGAGAAAATTATTGATGGTCCAATTGGACACAAATCTAACGGTGTGAAGTTTCTAAATTCATTGAATTGTATATGTACGATGTGTGCAAACCGGGAAACTGATCACAAGGCCATCTTATCTCATGAAAGATGGGCCACTAGATTTCCTTGGATAGGAGATATATATGTGATCCAATTCAACCGTTATATGGGATATTCACATATTTTATAGTGCTTTTGGATGCATCAGTGAGATGGTCCAATGTGTGTCTTATTATAAGGGACCATGCTTTTACATAGTTGATTGCTCGGATCATTAATTTGAGAGCAAATAAATCCTAGCACGGGATAAAATCCATCAGAATGGATAATGCTGCAAACTTAGTTCGTGAGCATTTGATGATTACTGCCTAGATTGAGGCATAACTGTGGAGCATATTGGTACTTTGTGTACATACCCAGATTGGTCCTGCGGAATCACTTGTCAAGAGGATAACTTGATAGCAAGATTGCTCCTACAGAATTGTAATCTCCCAACATCTAGTTGGGGACATTGCAGTTTTACATACTGCATATACAAATTCGATGAACTGCAGATTATATGATCCCCCCGTTGCAGTTAGTACGTGGAAATGAGTAAGTATTTCCCATCTGCGATAATTCGGTTGTGTTGGATACATACCAATTTCACCACTGCAGCGTAAATATATGGGCCCTCATAGAAATTGGGGATCTATGTGAGGTATAATTCTCCGTCAATCATAAAGTACATGTAGTCCTAAGAAGGGGACTTGTTTATGGCCCGGTACGCTGATTGTATTTTGATCAGGGCATTTTCCGGCATTAGGGGGAGATATGGACCACACTGAATGCCAGAAAATAGATTGAGATGTGAATAGACATCTAGTCCTGAGGTCCACGTACGAATGAGTCTGAACTGGTGGTTTAGAAGATTATCAATTTGCAAAGTATCGCAAATAATCTGCCAGTTGCATTTACTAAGTATATAGGTGTCATAAAGTAAAATATTCCCATAGTGAATGTGTCAGAAAGAGTGGATATGACCCATAGGTCCACTCGGCCACCGAAGAGGGGGAGGAATCTAGACACAAGAGGACAAGGCTTCATGGAAGCGTCCAAGGGGAATGAGGAATCCTCAGACAGTAAATGCAGGTCAACTTCATGTTGATATTCAACCAAGGGTTGAAAGACACCTCAAGGATGTTGGACACATCCAGGACCCAGCATGAGTGTGCACACGAATTTTTGTGCTGGGACATCGGAAGACCATGACTCAACTGTTGTGGGAAATCACAAAGAGTCAAAAGGTAATGATCAAATCTCCACTATGGATATGGATTCGAGAGAATCATATAATAAGGACTACATTATGTCGACATTTATTTATCCTCATGAATTGCGAAAGACCTTGGATTGGATCTACAACCAAATTCCATGCATGGTTGAGTGTCTAAAACGCTCTAGTTGATCCAAAGGAAGGCAGATGTGCTCGCTCTCAAGAAGAGGGGGTATTGACCTGATCAGTAATACCCACTCCTCTGGATTTGTTCCCCGGGGGAGCAAATGGTTTCTTTTTGTTCATGAGAAATGAAAACCTAGAGGTGGTGAGACATGAAGCGAGTCTTGTAGCACATGGGTTCACGCAGAGACCCTTCATCGTTTAAGATGAAACATGTTCTCTTGTTTTGAGTGGAATAACGTTCCGATATTTAATATCACTGGCAGTGAATAATGAATTTGTTTATCAACCTGATGGATCTTGTGACTACATAGTTGCATGAGTCACTTGATTCATATATCTCTATGATAATTCCTGATGGAATGAAGATTCTGAATTTATTCGCAACATGTATTGTGAAAGCTTCAGAGGTCATTTTATTACTTGAAGTCGGCAAGGATGTGGTCTAACCGATTGAGTGAGTTCCTTTGTTAGAAGGATTGCTCAAACAATGATAGTTGCTCATGTATACTCATCAAGAAATCCAAAGAAGGATTTGTACAATTTATGTGTATTTTGATGATCTGAATATCACTGGAACTACACAAGAAATACATGAGACAAGCAAATCATCACGGAGTTTAAGATGTAAGATTTGTTTGAGACCAAACTTTGCTTGAGTTTGGAACTTGAGCATATTCCTTCAGGAATACTTATTCATCAGTCTACATGTATCCAAAAGATTGTTGAAAGTTCAACATGGATAAGTGATATACATTCAAGAACTATGGTTTTGAGATCTCTGAATTACTAGAGATAAGGACCCATTAAGGCCTAACGGCAGTGATGAAGAAATATTTGGACTTGAGTTTCCATATCGCGGTGCAATGAGAGCACACGTGTATCTAGCAAACTGCACCAGGCCTGGTATTTCATTAGCAGTAATTAGCTAGATATAATGCATCACTTATTAAAAGGCGTTGGGTTGGTGCGAAGAATATTTTTAGATATCTTCTGGACACATAGATCTTGGTTTGTTCTATGGGAAAAAAAATCAAGATATGACCATGGTTGGATATTGTGATGCTGGGTATATATTAAATCCCCATAATCCTAGATCACAGACTGGTTTTTGTCTCCTCGAATGAAGGTGTGACCTTCTCTGGGAAGTCGGAAGACATATTTTGGTGGCTGCATCCATTAGTCATTCTGAAATCGTTGATTTGCATGAACCATCACATGAATGTATGTGACTTCACGGAATGATGAACATTGTTGAAAGTTCAAGTGGATTGGTTGGTAGGAACCACCCACCATTATCTATGAAGATAATGTTTTGTTTGTATTATGCCGATGCAGACATGTTATAAAGAGCAACACTAGAATGTGTATGGCTCTAAAGTCTTTTATTTCCCATGAGTTGAAAAAAGGTGGAAGATAAATATCTTGCTAATGAAGTCATGCGATAATTTTGGTGATTTATTCACAAAGTCTTTACCAAGTTCTTCATTCCATAAATAAGTTAATAGAATTGGTATGAGATGACTTTGTTATTTGCAAGGTTCAGGGGGAGTGCACTCCCGAACGATAACCTGTTCGAGATCTTCAGATCTTTTGTATTGCACTTTTTTCCTTTATGAGTTTTTCCTGAATGGTTTCTCGTGAGAGGTTTTTAATGAGGCAATAGTAATACAAGCATGGTTATATGTCATTTTCTCCTTGTTTTCCCAAAGGGTGTTTGGAGGAGTTTTTCATGGTATATTATGTGTATCTTCTCATATTTTTTCCCACAGGGTTTTTGGAGGAGATGATTCCAAGTATGATCAGTCATAAGGACAAGCGAGGATTAAGGGGAGTGTTAGGATTTAATTATTTTATAATTAAAGGGATAATCCTCTCTGTACTGCAACGTGCAGATGCTAACCGTTGCGACCTTTTGTCGCATCCCCATGATCGGATGCTTCCCTTCTTTGCGTCCGTTCTGGTTGTATATATATGTAATGATCATCGATGGAATAAAGAAGAGGTTTTGATCCGTTAATTCACTTTTGACTTACAACAGTTACCTTGTTGAAGGCATTGCTTGGATATAGGCTGATTGATTCTTCAGGTTGAAAACAAAGACCAACCTTGAGTGGTTTGCATCCGCCGGCGATTGACCGTAGCTCCTTCTAAAGACGTTGCTGTTGAAGAACCTCGTTATTTGTGTGGTGCCATGAGATGGGTGGTGTGGATATGGTCTTTGTTATAGTTTGTCGATTGCTTTGATTTTTTTCTCCTCGCCTATGCATAACTTTGGTCTTTTGTGACTTTAATATTTGCGGCGAGTTCTTTGTGTGTGTGAGCTGGTACTGATTGTATGCATGCTAACTATGCAGAAGCCGGGTATGTGCTTATTGTGTTTGTATCCTCTTGATGCTTCATTTAGAGTTAATAAAATCCACACTTTGTAGAAAAGATTCGCATGCTGTTTGTGCACTACAGCTACGGATTTCTTGTTACATATCCTTGTACTGGACGAGTGAGAAAAAAAATGGTAGTATGCAAATTGCAAAGTGATGAACCGTAAGGTATAGTTCTTTTTTCTCGGCTAATGAGCTGCCATGGCGACTAGCACGAGAGAGCGACCGACCACGGCGACGACGCGTTCGCGCGACGGGCGGCGGCATGCACCGGCGGAGCGTCCCTTAGCTGGCGCCGACAAGCAGTGCTACTTGGGAGAAATCACCACCTTACTTAATTAGTTACGTACTCCGACGAGGTACGTACGTAGTACAGTCAACGGAGATGAAAGCGACCGACCACGGCGAATTCACTGGCCACAGCGCTGGGAGGGAGTGTGGTGTGAACATGTCCCATGAGGCGGTGCCGTCACGTGGTCAGTCCGTCCCAGCAGATCCGTTGGTTTGTCTCTGTCTTCTTCTCTTGATGTAAAAATACTGCATTTAAATGAAACTCTATACACTACTGGAATCAGGATTTTTACATTTAGCCAGCTCTTTGCCGTTCGCTACCTGATGGCAAAGAATGTCTTTGCCATCAGGTTAAAAAAACTGACGGCAAAGAATGAGCTAACAACAAAGATCATGTTTATCGTCAGCCATTTCTTTACCGTCTGCCAGCGGACGGCAATGAAACTTTGCCGTCAGCTGGCGGACCCACACTCTTTGCCGTCCGCCAGCTAACGGCAAAGCTAACTAACGTCCGTTAGCTAGGCTCTTTGTCGTCTGCTAACATACGGCAAAGAACCGTGCCCTAACAAAATGCCAACAAGCCCGCTGACCCATCTCTCTGTCTCTTGTCTCTTTCTCTCTATGTACCGCCCCCAAGCCGCCGCCACCCCTGTCGCTGTGCCGCCCCCGCCGCCCCGACGACCCCCTCCTCCGCCCCGCGCCACCTCCCCTCATAATGCCGCCCGCCCGCCTCCGTGCCTGAGCACGCCGCCCACGCGACCCCGTTGCCATGGCGCCCCTCCTCCACCCAGTGACCCCTCCTCCGCCCAGCGCCCACCCCCCCTCGTCGTTGCCGCCTTGCCCGCCCCCGTGCCCGAGCCGCCCGGCCCCCACGCGACCCAGTTGCCGCATGGCGCCCCTCCTCCACCCGGCGGCCTCGGTGCCGTCCTTCCCCCTCCGTCGCTGCCACCCCCTCTTCCAAGATGTCGAAGCGAGGTACGGAGTAAAATTCCCCCCTTCCTCCATTTCTTTCCAGCATGGTTTACCCTGGCTGCCTCATGCCAGTAGTCACAATTTGGTCCTGTTCTTGGTATCAAGATGCTTAGGAATGGAGCTATTGTGCATGATGCATCTCCTAGGTTAAGTGACTGTAAATTTTCTCGACTGCTTGTGTTTGTGTGGCTGTCATGCATCTCCAGATTATTCGCTTAGTTTACTGAAGATGGTTGGATCCGTCAGTGGTTGTATATGCTGTAGAAGATGTTTAGGAAATGAACCTACTCAGCTGATTGTTGGTGCGAGGTTGCTACCTGCTAGGCCCGTGTAGTTGCTTGTTGTACTGATGTGGGATGGATCGTTGCCTTGCCCGTGTTTAAATCCACTTCAGGGCCTTAGAGGGGTTTGGAAGTGAACATGTCTGTGATGCTCTCATCCTCGTTAGTTGCATGTGACTATCTTTTCCTGGTCAAAAAATGGTGTGCACGCTTGTTGCTAGATAGATGTCTGTTAGCTTATGCAGGGGTAAATTAGTTCTTTGTTTGAAATAATAGTACATTAAATGTTCTCTTTGGTGTATAGGAGCTGTCATGCAAGGTGATTTCCTCCCATTTTTCCTCTGCTGGGGAGTTATTATATTAGATCTTGGATGAACCCTTCGGGCAGTTGCATGTCTCTGCCCAAGTGGACAGATGATTGTAAAATTTATCAGATGCTTGTGTTTATCTCGACTCACTAAATATATATAATCCTTGTTTAACTTTGAAGAAACGTTCATGATATCATGTAATCATAACATGTGTGTGGCTTATATGTCAATATGTGGTTTATATGGCATGAAATTGGTATCATTAGCTTTTCTTTTGTCGATACTTAGTACTTACTAATAGATGTGAGTTTTTATCCTATAAACCCCACAGTGATAAAATAATTCTTGGTCAAAGTCTTCTCTCCTGGAACTTAATATATATGTCCTACATTTGAAGTACTCCAAAACAAAATGAAAAATCTCGATAAAACTAAGAAAACATAGCTCATATCTATTGGTGGTAAATGGCGGTGGATATTGAGCTCGGTCGACTCATAAATAGTCAGCGAGCTAGTTGATGAAAGTGCATTTATCCTCTAATGATATTTTAGTGATGACCAAAATATTACTGCTAATATGCGTATAATCAACTTGTCTATGATCAATTTGAAACATGAGCATTACTAATTAGTCTCTTCTGCTGCTTATCAGAGAAGGGGGGAGGCCGCCACCGCAGGTTGCGCTCTGTCACACCGAACGAGTTGGATGCTTTCGAGTTCTTCAGTATCATACTTGAGAATTCATCCAGGAGACAGGAATGTAAAAGGAGAGATCTCCCCTTCACCCATCTCTTTATGATAACTATGTTGTTTGCTACATCACTCCTTGTCCCACGCTGCAGAGGTTGCCTGACACTTTCATGAAGATGCTGGACGGCCATCGGCCAAAGAATGTGAAGCTGCGACAGGCCGGCAGCGGGCTTCGCAGGCATTGGGACGTGCAACTGGTGATCAGGTACAGACACATGTACATGTGTCGTGGCTGGGAGCAGTTCTGCCGTTCCTATGACCTGCGGCATGGGTACTTCCTTCTCTTCAAGTACGACGGCGACGCCATGCTCACTGTGAAGGTGTTCAACACGACTATGTGCCGCATGCGCTACCAGGACGACGACGATGCCAGTGCGTTCTGCCTCTTCTTCCTCTACATTTGGCTTTGTCTCACATCAATTGTTAATGGTCACTGTTGCATTTGGTCGGGCAATGGGAGGAGCAGCAGCGACTCTGGCTACAGCCAAAGCAACACCGACTCTGGCTACAGCAAAAGCAGCAGCGAGGATGATCCGGGATGGAGTGGGGAAGAAGAGGAGCAGAGTGGGGATGAGGAGATGCAGCCGAATCTGTCTGACGGTGACCTCGCGATGGTGGTGGCTAACGTTGGCCAAGGTATGGTGATGGCTAACAATGGGCAAGAGATGGTGGTGGCTCATAATGGGCAAGAGATGGTGGTGGCTGAGGATGACCAAGCGATGGTGCTGCCTGAAGATGGCCTTGCGATGGTGGTGGTGCCTGGCAATGACCTCGGGATGGTGGGGGCGCCGGCGAAATCCACAGCCGGGCGACATGACCATGCCAATTGAGGTAGAAGACTACATCCCACTTCCTTCACTGCCTCACGCTCTTGGCGCACACTAGTGCAGAACCGGGCTATAGCTCCGGTTCGTAAGAGCCTTTAGTTCCGGTTCTGTAACAGGCACTAAAGGGTGAGGACTAAAGCCCCCCCCCCCCTTAGTACCGGTTCTGCACGAATCGCCACTAAAGGGCCATCACGTGGCACGAGCCAGGGCCGGGTGTGGGGAGACCTTTAGTACCGGTTTGTAACACCAACCGGTACTAAAAAGTTTGGGGGTTTTGGTTTTATTATTTATTTTTCCTTTAATTTTGTGTTTTTCATTTAATTCTTTTTCGTTTGCTGGTGTTTTACGATACTACATATTGTACACGTTACGCATATATATAAATAGAATTTCTTGTAGAAACTGATCATATAGATATATTTATATATATCATTGAATGTCTCATAACCACACCATATTATTCACACACACACACACACACACACACACACATAGATATGTAGTTTTTCCTACATGTTGCCTTTAGAGCCAGTGGCATTTGCCTTGGTGCCTTTGGAGCACTATGACAATTGGGAGTGGTTCATTGGGGCGATAGCTCGTAATAGAATTCCCTTTGGGATTTATGACCTCGTCGAGCAAAAAATCCCGCTTATTTCCTCTTGAAGTGCTCGTCTGGCGCTCCTTTGGTAGGAGCTTCTCCCGCACCGATTCGAACTGTTAAGAAGGAGATCAATATGCATGTGTTTTAGTTATGTGACTAGATATCGACATTGATGTAAAAATTGTGAATATTGTTCTGTCAAACGTACCCATAGCTGTCTATCAGTTTTGCTCCTTTCGGACGTCATCATGCGAATGTTCTCGAAAACATAGTATGCACACAAATCAGTCCCCGACGCCTGCTTCAGGGCCTTTACGAGAATAGTATTTAATCAGATAATAATTAATCAAGCATGATAATTAATGGTATTGAAACTAAATTAAGGAGATCCATGGTAGCTAGCTAGTACTACTTAATTAATTATACCTTGGATCGAAACCAATACAGCTTTTCTTTCCATTCGTCTGGAACCTCTTTCGAATTCCTGAACTTTTCCCAAGCCCTGCCCGCCGGCAAGGAAAATGAATAAACAAGTTATTAAATAGTTGATATCAGCAAATGACGAACTAAAGAGGCCGACATTAGTTAATAATGATTGAAATTACCTGTCGACTATCCCCTTCGTGGTTGAGTAGGTGTGTTTTTCTTTAAGTAGTGAGTCCAGTACTTCAACTGTTCCTTTGTCAACTTTAATGATTAACAAGATCCAATGGTAACTGCATGCACACACACATTTGCATGTCTTAATTAAGCAGGCATGTGCATAACACTCATCATTGGTAGTAATAATTATTAACATCTAGCTAGCTAGTAAGTAAAAATAGAATTTGTAGTACAAGACAGTGTGACTCACATGAAGTTGTAAGGAAGTAGTATATGTTTATTGGTATTGAGGCGCTTCAAGAACTTTAGCATGTCTTTCTCTACTTCTTTTTGATACCATGGATATGTCCATGTTTCTTCATTAATGGTATTTGGTTCAATGAACCCAATGCCATAGTGTCCAGCTTTTTTCATTTCATACATCTTCATTCTGCATAATATCACAGAAAAGAATATAGTAAGAATAATTATAGGTAATTAATGATCGATCAATGAGCACTAAAGCTAGCTTGAGACTTAAATTACAGAAAGGAATCACTTACAGACAATAGCAACTGATTTAGAGATTTGTTGAGTGCGTCTTGATTGAATAACTGAAATAGTTATGAATACTTGATGGACAGAGCTAGCTTATGGAAGTAATACTCTTCCTTGACTTTCACCATGAGGGACACTCGACTGGTACTCTTGGTAATTTTCATGTACCAATCATGCAATGCATACATTCTCGTTGGGAGGTCCTTGATCTCCTCAGGCTTGACCAAACGTTCGCCGGAGACATATTTCCGTTTTATGTCCTCCTTTCTAAGCAGAGGCATGGGCTCAATCTCGAGGAGTTGTCCAACAGTGATATTGAGCATTTCAGCCTGCCTCCTATGCGCATCAGGGTGAAGAAGTTGAAGGAAAAGAAGGAGGAGTGAACTATGTGCTGGAATTTTTGTCTATTTGGGCCTAGCCCAATAGCAGTTTCAGAAATTCCTAATAAATCCTAGAGGCCCACGCAGCCCATTCGTGCAAGGCAAGAGGTGGAACTAAAGTTTAGTCCCACATTGCTAGTTTAGAGGGAGTTGGACCTCTTTACAAGGGAGGTTCTTTCCCCACTTGTATGAGCATGAGAACAAGAGGGACATCCACGCGCGCTCCTCCGCCGCCCGCCTCGCCACGCCACACCATGCCTCGTCCACGACGGGTTGCGGAATGAGCCGAGCCAATGTCTAAATTTTTGCCACGCTTTTCTGGGTATCTGAAAGGTCACTCGGAAGCTGAAACATTTTTCTGTAGTGGACCTTGAATCGAGCAGGCGTGCCTCTTCGGCTGCTGCCTGTTCGGTTCATCTCCGCGTTCCCTTCAGCTCCCGGTGCAGCCTCTCGCCTCCTTCTCTTGGCGCCTATAAAGGGAGGTCGCTCCTCTCGAGAGACGCACTGTAACTACTTCCTCCTCTCGCCACGGTTCTCGAGCACTTCTTGGCTGCTGCTAAGATCTTCCCCATCCCGGCTTGCGGGCGTGCACCGCAGGTCGGGACAAGAGGCCTCGAAACCGCACCTTTTGAGTCTTGTACGGAGAAGGGTGATAAGGTTTTGGGGAGTGCTTTCTGTAGCATCTGACTTCTTCACACAGATGCCCCGGACTCCGACGACTACTTCCCCGACGACGACTACTTCCCCAACATCGACAACCTTATCGACGACATGGAGGGACACCGACCCCAAGTCCAGTGCCTCTGCTCCTGCTATTGTCTCGTACGTGTTTGTCCCCTTTCTATTAGAGGTTCTGTTACAGTTCCTTGTTCTAGTATTTGCCATTGATATGTTAGACTCTATTTCATATATGCAACTTGCTATACTGTCTGCTCTAGATATGTTTAGTTGCGGTTCATATATGAACATGCTGTTTACCTTCTCTTTGTCAAAGCGCATGGCTTATTTTATCACTGCTATACTATCCATGCTTTATCTAGTATTTCTGTTAATAAAATCATTCGGTAAATTGCTCATATTTCCAACACTATGTGAGGTATGTCAGATATTCAAAATGATCTACACTTAGATTTGTTTCCTCCGAAATGACCTAAGTTAGCTCTAGTATGCTAAGTTATCTCTAATATGCTTAGTTACCTAGGTTTGCTCAATAATGACATACACTTGGCTTGTGTAAAAAATGGCATATTTATGCTTAGTTAACTAAAAAATGGCATAATTAGTTAAGTTAGCTCCAAAATGACACATTTAACATAGGTTAGCTCCAATATGATCCATTTTAGCTAGATTAGCTCCAAAATGATCCATTTACATACGTTAGCTCAAAAATGGCATAATTACTTATGTTAGCACAAAAATGACCTATACTTACCTTATTTTCATCCAAATTGACATAATAAGCTTAGTTAGCTAAAAAATGGCATAATTACCTATCTAAGCTCTAAAATGACACAAGTAAGGAATAAGAAGAAGAAAAACAAGGAAGAGGAGAAAAAGAAAGAATAGAAGAAGAAAAAGATAGAAGAAAAGCAGAAGAATGAGAAAGAAAGGGTAAAACCTTCTTCTTCTTCTTCTTCTTCTTCTTCTAGTCTTCTTCTTCTTCTTCTTCTTCTTCTTCTTCTCCAAAATGACCTAAGTTAGCTCTAATATGCTTAGTTACTTAGGTTAGCTCAATAAAGACCTATACTTAGCTGCTTTATATAAAAATGGCATAATATGCTTAGTTCACTCAAAAATGGCATAATTAGCTAGGTTAGCTCCATTTTACCTAAGTATGCTTATTTCTTCTTCTAGTTTTCTTCTTCCTCTTCTAGTATTCTTCTTCTAACTTTCTTGTTTCCCATTTTGTAGATTTCATTTACTTCACGGAAGCTTGCATGTATGGAGTGCTTCTTTTCCTTTTATGCTTTTATTTTGTATCGATGGACAATGTGGAACTTGTTATATGGATGGATAGGTGTTAATTAGATGAACAATGTGAAACTATTGGAAGATGTATGGATAGAAGTATGTGTTGGTGATGTCTGTATATATGAGGAAACTGTTGTATTGTATATGTCTGCGGTGAAATTTGTGGGTTCTGACTTATTGGTTGAAATTGAATGAATCTAAGAAAATCAGGAAAAAAAAGGGGCTATATAGGCTCTTTGCCGTCATGGGCGGAATGACAAAGAGGTTTGCCTCAACCAGCAGACGGCAAAGCAGCCACGTGGCAGCTACCTGTGCAACCTGGGGGGTTGGCCTATTTGGTTACTTTGTTGTCCGCTAGCTGACGGCAAAGCGCACAGTTAACCCCCTAACGGCCATAAGCTGGCACGTGTGCCATTCAAGCCCTTTGCCGTGGGCTGGCGGACGGCAAATACCATATCATCTTTCCGTCCGCCAGCAAACGGCAACCAGCCCTTTTGTCGTATCTTGTTCAGTCGGACCTGTTGCCGTCTGCTGACGGACGACAAAGGCCTTTGCCGTCCGCCAGGCATGCCTTTGCCGTCAGCCATGGCGGACGGCAAAGTTCCTAATTCCTGTAGTGATATACATAGTCCTATGTGCAAAAATCTCACAAAGAAAAAATAGTATGGTCTCGTACCCCTAGCAGTGTGTACCCCCACTCTTCATATACCAGTTAGATGGAAAAATTATAATTATTTTAACAAACTTCATTATTAATTATTTATAAAAACTGGTACGAGCCATATATTTTACATAATTTACATATGTATTCCCCCATAATAGAAGTCGTTTTGTATTATGGGGTGAATGGAGTACCGTTTTACGTTTTTTTTCTAAAACTGTCACCAGCGGGAAAGACTCCCATCTACATATATTTCTATTTTTTTGAATTTACAAGAGTTTAGAGCATGCGATTGGAAATGAAATCACGCCACAAGCCAGCATGTTCCTCTCCCTGCTCTATTATTTGCTTAAGTCGAAGAATAGGAGTTCTCCCCTTTCACCCCATTAAATCTGCCTCTGACCAGTTGAAGCTGCCACTACAACATCCAATCACACAATGATCGTCAAATTGCATTCTAGGGCTTACCCAACAACAACTTCATGTGATCATGCCCATAGGGCTATCAAGGATCCAGGATGGTTAACATGGGGCACCCACCGATCCACCGTCGCAATCATTACTGGACCTCGTGAAGGTCATGAAGGTGCTTTCGGCGTGGTAGGAAGCATGAGCAAGCACAAGTCGGAAATGCTGAAGCAACCAATGCGATGCGTGATCGACAACCTCGATCCCGACGACTACTTCTTTCTCATGTCCTTCACCTCAGATGTACTGTGCCACGTGATCAGACTCGTGTCCATCTCCGACGCCGGGAAAGCAATATCCATGAGCGCCTCTAGCCGCCGGCCAAGGGGAAGGAGGCAGGCGGTTAGGCCTGGGCTAGCCGGCAGCAGCGCGAGGAAAAAGAAACCAGAGGTTGAAGACGAACAACACCGCGATGTTTAAAGCCATTGTATGAAGATGACCAGCCTTAGGCGCCCCGGCCCTTGGACTGATTGATGCACATGTTGCGAAGCTTGATGGGGTCAAAGGGGGTCATTACCCCCTACTAGAGAAAAACTATTAAGTGTATCTTTAATTATTATTAAATTTATAAATATTAAAAAATTCTTAGAGTTTATGTATAACTTATCTTCTTGGTCCCCTTAACTCTGATTAGCACCCTCAACAAGTTTCATCAACCTCCGCGGTTGCTCTCATTCCTGCAGCAGTCACATACACACTGTACTGTACTGTACTCGTTTGATTTCTCTTCAACTAGAGCTGAGGTCACCATGCCTTACTTGGGTGGAGATTAATACTAGTACTAATTTTCGTGATTAGGAAAACGTACAAGGTACCCTAGAAAGAGGAAACCGTACAAGGTCGATGTGCATGTGTCGGTTAATTAATAAAGTAGCACCGGCCATAATTGACGCGTTTGGATGGACGGCCCAACTGTGTCATTTCGCTTCCATCGGCACTATAGCGAGTGTGTGATTCGGTCGGTGAATCCTCCGCAGTGCTGCCCTTCTGGTGTTCTACTAGTATCATATGAGTTTCTCAAAAAAAAAGTACTCCCTCTGTCCCATAATATAAAAACGTTTTTCAAACTAAAACAGTTTGAAAAACGTTCTTATATTATGGGACGGAGGGAGTACTATATGCTACCTATACACAAAACAGAAAATTGCGCAGTTGTGGTAGGTACCGCCAACCCGCTAGCCTATATCAACTAGTGACACCTCGTAGAGTATATTGACTCTTGTGTTGTATAAAAGGTTTTCATTGTTTATGAAACATTGGTATTTCAGTAGCCAGTCCACCATCAGAGTACTACCTATTTGAATTGCACATTTCTCAAATAACCTAGTTCACCTTTTTGTAATAAGTTGTTTCAGATTTTGAAATAATCCCTTTCACAATGATATATTATAATTTCATTTTTTGTGGTTACTAGTTCACAATTCAGAACCTACATTTCAATTTTCACTAGCTTGTTCCACAAAAAACATATATTTCAACTGCACATTTCTCAGATAAACTATTTCACTGTTTTGAAATAAATTGTTTCACACTTTGAAACAATCAGTTTCACAATGATATATTATAATGTATTTTTGTGGTTGCTATTTCACAATTCAGAAGCTACATGTTTCTTTTCACTGGCTTGTTTCACAAAATGCTCATCTATTTCAATTGCACATTTTTTAAATAACATATTTCACTCTTTTGAAGTTAAACTATTATACATTTCCAAATAATCAGTTTCACAAGTTGATCTTTCAGTTTCATTTTTTTTCACTTTCGAAACCGATATTTCTTCTCCACTGGCTTGTTTCACTAAAAACATATATTTCAACTGCATATTGCTCTGATAAACCATTTCACAGTTTTGAAATAAGTTGTTTCACATTTTTGAATAATCAGTTTTAGAATGATACATTACATTTTCGCTTTTTGTGGTTGCTATTTCACAATTCATATGCTACATTCTTTTTCAGTGGCTTGTTGTAGGATCGAAAGTATGTCTAGAGGGGTGATTAGACTACTTGACCAAATAAAAAGCTGTCTTTTTCCCGGTCTTAGTTGTGGGCAGATTTTAGCAATTAGCACAAGTCAAGCAATCAACCTACACATGCAATTCTAAGAGTATAGCAGCGGAATGTAAAACATTGCATAAGAAGTTAAAGGGAAGGGTTTGGAGAAAGCAAACGCAATGGAGACACGGAGATTTTTGGCGTGCTTCCGATACGTGGTGCTATCGTACGTCCACGTTGATGGAGACTTCAGCCCAAAAAGGGTAACGGCTGCGCGAGTCCACAGTGGGCTCCACCCACGAAGAAGCAACATTGTCTATCCCACCATGGCCGTTACCCACGAAGGGCTTGCCTCACTTGGGTAGATCTTCACAAAGTAGGCGATCTCCTTGCCCTTAAAAACTTCTTGATTCAACTCCACAACATGTCAAAGGCTCCCAAGCGACAATTAACCAATATAGGAGCCACCACTCTCCAAAAGGTAATAGACGGTGTGTTGATGATGAACCCATTGCTCTTGTGCTTCAAATGATAGTCTCCCCAACACTCAACTCTTTCTCATAGATTTGGATATGGTGGAAGAAGAATATGAGTGGAAAGCAACTTGGGAAAGGCTACAGATCAAGGTTCAAATGGTAGTATTGGAATATCTTGATTTCAACACATGAGTAGGTGGTTCTCTCTTAGAAAATGAATGATAAAAGTTGATACGTCTCCAACGTATCTATAATTTATTTATTGTTCCATACTATTATATTATCTATTTCTGATGTTTTACATGCATTATGGTACTATTTTATATAACTTTTGGGGACTAACCTATTAACCTAGTGCCCAGTGCCAGTTGCTATTTTTTTTCCTTGTTTTTGACTTTTTCAGAAAGGAATATCAAATGGAGCCCAAACGGAATAGAACTTTCGCGACGATTTTACTTGGACGAGTAGACACCTACGTAACTTGGAGAGAGGGCAAGAAGAGTCCTGAGGGCACCACAAGCCTCAAGGCGCGCCCTAGGGGGGCGCCCAGCTTGTGGGCTCCTCGAGAGTCCTCCAACCCTAAAACCACCTCTATATATTCTCAAATATCCCATCACTATCAGTAAGCGTCCATAAAAATACTTTTTCGCTGCCGCAAAAGGTTCCTTTATCGTGAGATCCCATTAGGGGACCTTTTTGGCGACCTGCTGGAGTGGGTTTCGATGATGGAGGCCTCTACATCAACCTTGATGCTCTTCCGATAATGCGTGAGTAGTTTACCACAGACCTCACGGGTCCATAGCTAGTAGCTAGATGGATTCTTCTCTCTCTTTGATCTTCAATACCATGTTCTCCTCAGCCTTCTTGGAGTTCTATCCGATGTAATCTTCTTTTGCGGTGTGTGTTTGTTGAGACTCGATGAATTGTGGGTTTATGATCAGATTATCTATGAATAATATTTGATTATCCTCTGAATTCTTATATGCATGATTTAAATAGCTTTGTAGTTCTCTCCGATCTATTGATTTGGTTTGGCCAACTAAGTTGATGTATCTTGCAGTGGGAGAGGTGCTTTGTGATGGGTTCAATCTTGCGGTGTTCTCACCCAGTGACATAGTAGGGGTAGCGAGGACGTATTGTATTGTGGCCATTAAGGGTAAAAAGATGGGGTTTATATCTTTTTGCTTGAGTTTATCCTCTACATCATGTTATCTTGCTTAAAGTGTTGCTCTTTTCTTATGAACTTAATACTCTAGATGCAGGCAGGAGTCTGTCGATGTGTGGAGTAATAGAAGTAGATGCAAAATCGGTTCGATCTACTTGTCATGGATGTGATGCCTATATTCTTGATCACTGCCTTACATATCGTCATAACTATGCGCTTTTCTATCAATTGCTCAACACCAACCTCAAACCGCACACATACACGTCTGGACCGTGCTTCGGCGTGTTGTGCCGGCCCAACGCATCTGTATTGATGGTCCGCACGTCTAGAATGCTGCCACGCCCGCTCCAGCCCACAAAACCCATGCTTGCTTTCCATCTGAAGCAGTCGATTGCGCATTCATGCACGGAAAAAGCGGACGCTGACCTCTCACCGGCATCTGCGTTGAAGAGACACGCCGACCGAGAGAATGTCGCCCCTATCTTGATGCTTGAATACCTTATATTGGAAGATGTCCGTGTCAGGTGTATTCTCGGTTAAGTCCATGTACAAGGACTTGATAAACACCAGTCCTATCCCAAAGTTGCCTCACATCTGAAAAGTCAAGGTGCCTTTAGAAGTAAAGTTATTTATGTGGTTTGTGCACAAGGGAGTGATTTTGACTAAGAATAACTTGCTGAAGCGAAGTTGGCAGGGTAGTAAACGGTGTTATTTTTGTGATCGGGACGAATCAATATAACATCTCTTTCTGCAGTGTCCACTCGCCAAGCTATTGTGGCATACTATTCATGCGTCCTTTAATATTTCTCCTCTCAGCAGTTGATCAAGTTTATCTGAGACGTGGTTAACTAGGGTAGAGTCTGAGACAACGGCACATACTTGAGTAGGAGTGTGTGCATTCCTTTGGGCCTATGGAGTTCTCAAAATGATGTCACCTTTTAACAGACAAACCATCACCAAATTTTTGCAGATTATCTTCCGGGAGTCTGATTGGATCCATACGTGGACGTTACTATGTCATGTAGACCACGGGGAGCATATGGATTTTGTGTGACCGCTGGGAGTAGGTCGGATACTTACAATCGGTTTGGATGTCGGTCCAATAATAAAATAGGTGTCTGGTCATCTTACGCTATTTTAAATCCGGTTGTGGCACTTTTTCAGTTTATTTTGTGGATTGCTTGAGACGTTATATTGAACCTAGTACTTTGTTTAATAAAATGGTTGTGTGCATCATGTAATGCAGAGGCTGGAGTCATTCTTCTTTTTGAAAAAAGTTAGCAAAAAGAAGGTTATTTATGGGAAGAGCCATAGAATTGTTGATACAAAAGATGTGGTGTTTTTTGCTGGCAACACATGTGCTTATGTCAGAAAAAATAATCTGAACTTGTGGCACAAAGTAGTCAGAACTGCTTTGGTACAACTATAAATGGCCTTGTATAAATAAACAGAGCCTTTGGTGTTTTGATTTTTTTCGTGGTGCAGCTGAGCCTGGCTCAGAAGTAGATTATCGCCTTCAGTGTTGTTAGGCCACCTCCACCGCGCGACCCCAAATGGACGTCCGCTTTGCCCGGATTCTGTCGGTTTGGGTAGGGCGATGGGGTCGTGTCCGGGCCTGTCCTGGGATGCGGTGGCCGTGCGCCCAGCGCGCGGCCGCATCCTTTGGCCCCATCTTGTCCGCCTCCATATTAAAAAGAGAACAATGTTTCAAATACCAGCGGCCCTAGTTCACGCCGGCAATAGAGCCAGCGGCCTACACGTCCTCGCCGGCAACACAGCCAGCCTCCAAAATGAATAGTTTTGTTCGCCGGCAACAGCCAGCGGCCGGCAACACAGCCAGCCTCTAAAATGAATGTGTTTCTCTCCGGCACACAGCCAGCAGCCCAGCGGGCGGCACCCATGCTAGCCTCCAAAAAGAACTGCCATGGCCAATCGGATGACCTAGTTCAGGCCGTCGGCGTCGAACATCTCCTTCTGCCTGGCCTCGAACCAGCTCCTCGTCTTCTCGCTCATCTTGGTCAAGTAGACGCTCATGATCGCAAGGGCCACATCCTTTGCTTTGGTTGCGGCATTGGTGGCCTCGATGTCGAGCTGCCTCTGCCTGGTCGTGACATTGGCGGCCTCGCTATCGAGCTGCCTTTGTCGGGCCACCTCCTTCATGTCGATCTTCCTCTTCTTGGCCGCCTCCTCCATCTCAAGCTTAGTCCTTTGTAGATCCAGATATTGCTTCCTTTGCTCATCCTTGATTTGCTGCTTCTTACGGTCCCTCAAATCCTTTTGAGACATCATGCCGATGCAAAGTCTCATGCAAGCCATGGATGGCGCATCACGTATGTCTTCCACCTTGGAGTTGGTCTTGCCCTCGGCCTCTTCAATGCCTCACCATCTCCACCTCCGGAAACTTGGTCGTCTTCTTGCCTCTCTTCCTTTGAAGTTCACGGTATTGATCCTTGAACTTAGGGCAATTGTTGATGATCGTCCAACAATGCGTAAGAGTGAATAGCTTGTCGTTGTGCCGGGCTTTGAATACTTCCAAAGATTGAAATGCCTACACCACATGATCAACAAGAATTGGACATGCAAACATATACAAGGCCGAAGTCTCATGGACAAGGAAAGGACTAGGATGAGGAGAGCATACCATGTCCCCAACACCGAGACCACTCACGGGCCGTGCTTCAACGCTCTCAAATGAAGCGCAATACTTGTTGCACTCTTGTTGGATGAACAACCACCTCTTTTGAATCGAGGTGACGCCACGGTTGCTTGTAATTTGGTAGGGCTCAAACATCTTCCTTTCATGGAAAGTTTTGTGGTCTCTCGTCCAAAAAACTAGGCTCTTTTCTTGCGCGCCCGTCCTAGGATCTTGGCTAATCTCCATCCAACATTGGCAAATCAACTTGTCCTCCTCTTGTGTATATGAACCCGTGCGAATGCTCTTCCTCCTCTTTTGTGCTTTCGCTCTTTGGGTGAGCTTCGTTGATGAACAATGGCTCGCCACCAATATCAATGTCATTGCCTTCTTCTTCATCACCATCACCTTCGCAATAGATGTCATCGTCTTCATGCCATGAATCACCATGGTCGTAGTCAGCACGGCCGTCGGCCTTTTCATCGGCAACGTACTGGGCGCGGCCATCCTGACTTTGGGTCTCGTCGGGATCTTAGGCAGGGCTATGCCCACCGTCGTAGATCACATACTCCATGAACCGGTTGTAGAAGGGGTCGTCGACCGGTGGCGTTGGTGTTGGCATTCCGTCGAACAAGACACGGGGGGACGGCATGGTGCCCGGAAACGGCGGCCGTGCTTGCTTTCTTTGCATCTTGACGGACGGACGGCCGCCGCTGCTGGACCCAGGTGTGACGTTGAGGTCGATGACGGCCGACGGGCGCGGGGTGGACGGCGCGATCACGCCAACGTCCGGCGACCCCGAGAAATGGGTTTGGCCGTCGTGCCATGGCGGGGGAAAACTGGGCGACATAGGCGTGGTCCGCGACGTCGGATCGGCAGTCTGGAGGCGGGTGACCGACGAGTCTGTGCTCGCCGGGCCAACGGCCGCTCCAGAGAAACCCGCCGGATGACAAATGCCAAGCATGAGGAGGGTGTGCGCTTTGTTGACGATGGCCTCCTTCTCCTCGACCTCGGCCTTGCGCCGCGCGGCCACCATTGCATCGCGCTCGGCGGCGAACTTGGCCGCGGCGGTCTTGCCTTTGACGGCCGCCCTCCGGTTCCTCCTCTTCACCGATTCCGCGTCCAACTTGGTGATCTCCTCCGGCGTGCACTCCGACCGCGGCTTCCTTGGCGCCTTGGCCGCCTTCTTCTTGACCTTTCCGGGCGGGTTGACCGCCAGACCGCCGGAATCGGCTGGGCGTCGGCCATGGACGGGAGGGAGGGGCGGCGGACGTGGGAGGGTTTTAGAAATGGCGCCAAATTGGGCGCTGTGGGGGTTGCTGTGCCACCGACAGGTGGGCCAGAGGAAGGGACAAGCACGTCCCGCCCGTCCACGCACTGTTCGTTTCATCTCAAAATCGACGCAAACTTGGGCCGGGATGGGTCATAAAAGGACAGAAAACAGACAAAAGTCCGTTTGCTCCCGCGTGTTGGGCGTCTGATTCGTCCGTTTTACCTCAAACGGACGCGCGCCGACAGGATGGAATGGCCTTACCCACTGTAAGGTGAAGTTGTCTTCTCCCGGCAATTGAGCTGCCATGGCGACTAGCACGAGAGAGCGACCGACCACGGCGACGACGCGTTCGCGCGACGGGCGGCGGCATGCACAGGCGCCCACAAGGGGTGCTACTTGGGCGAAATCACCTCCCCTTACATAATTAATTACGTACTCCGCGAGGTACGTACGGTGTACGGTCAACCGAGATCAAAGCGACCGACCACGGCGAATTCAGTGGCCACAGCGCTGGGAGGGAGTGTGGTGTGTGTCTCTGGCGGCGCCATCACGTGGTCAGTCCGTTTCAGGAGATCCACTAGTTTGTGGAATTCAGAGGTCATTTTATTGTGAAAGCTTCAGAGGTCATTTTATTACTTGAAGTCGGCAAGGATGTGGTCTAACCGATTGAGTGAGTTCCTTTGTTAGAAGGATTGCTCAAACAATGATAGTTGCTCATGTATACTCATCAAGAAATCCAAAGAAGGATTTGTACAATTTATGTGTATTTTGATGATCTGAATATCACTGGAACTACACAAGAAATACATGAGACAAGCAAATCATCACGGAGTTTAAGATGTAAGATTTGTTTGAGACCAAACTTTGCTTGAGTTTGGAACTTGAGCATATTCCTTCAGGAATACTTATTCATCAGTCTACATGTATCCAAAAGATTGTTGAAAGTTCAACATGGATAAGTGATATACATTCAAGAACTATGGTTTTGAGATCTCTGAATTACTAGAGATAAGGACCCATTAAGGCCTAACGGCAGTGATGAAGAGATATTTGGACTTGAGTTTCCATATCAGGGTGCAATAAGAGCACACGTGTATCTAGCAAACTGCACCAGCCTGGTATTTCATTAGCAGTAATTAGCTAGATATAATGCATCACTTATTAAAAGGCGCTGGGTTGGTGTGAAGAATATTTTTAGATATCTTCTGGACACCATAGATCTTGGTTTGTTCTATGAGAAAAAAATCAAGATATGACCATGGTTGGATATTGTGATGCTGGGTATATATTAAATCCCCATAATCCTAGATCACAGACTGGTTTTTGTCTCCTCGAATGAAGGTGTGACCTTCTCTGGGAAGTCGGGAAGACATATTTTGGTGGCTGCATCCATTAGTCATTCTGAAATCGTTGATTTGCATGAACCATCACATGAATGTATGTGACTTCACGGAATGATGAACATTGTTGAAAGTTCAAGTGGATTGGTTGGTAGGAACCACCCACCATTATCTATGAAGATAATGTTTTGTTTGTATTATGCCGATGCAGACATGTTATAAAGAGCAACACTAGAATGTGTATGGATCTAAAGTCTTTTATTTCCATGAGTTGAAAAAAGGTGGAAGATAAATATCTTGCTAATGAAGTCATGCGATAATTTTGGTGATTTATTCACAAAGTCTTTACCAAGTTCTTCATTCCATAAATAAGTTAATAGAATTGGTATGAGATGACTTTGTTATTTGCAAGGTTCAGGGGGAGTGCACTCCCGAACGATAACCTGTTCGAGATCTTCAGATCTTTTGTATTGCACTTTTTTCCTTTATGAGTTTTTCCTGAATGGTTTCTCGTGAGAGGTTTTAATGAGGCAATAGTAATACAAGCATGGTGATATGTCATTTTCTCCTTGTTTTCCCACAGGGTTTTTGGAGGAGTTTTTCATGGCATATTATGTGTATCTTCTCATATTTTTTTCCCACAGGGTTTTTGGAGGAGATGATTCCAAGTATGATCAGTCATAAGGACAAGCGAGGATTAAGGGAGTGTTAGGATTTAATTATTTTATAATTAAAGGGATAATCCTCTCTGTACTGCAACGTGCAGATGCTAACCGTTGCGACCTTTTGTCGCATCCCCATGATCGGATGCTTCCCTTCTTTGCGTCCGTTCTGGTTGTATATATATGTAATGATCATCGATGGAATAAAGAAGAGGTTTTGATCCGTTAATTCACTTTTGACTTACAACAGTTACCTTGTTGAAGGCATTGCTTGGATATAGGCTGATTGATTCTTCAGGTTGAAAACAAAGACCAACCTTGAGTGGTTGCATCCGCCGGCGATTGACCGTAGCTCCTTCTAAAGACGTTGCTGTTGAAGAACCTCGTTATTTGTGTGGTGCCATGAGATGGTTGGTGTGGATATGGTCTTTGTTATAGTTTGTCGATTGCTTTGATTTTTTTCTCCTCGCCTATGCATAACTTTGGTCTTTTGTGACTTTAATATTTGCCGGCGAGTTCTTTGTGTGTGTGAGCTGGTACTGATTGTATGCATGCTAACTATGCAGAAGCCGGGTATGTGCTTATTGTGTTTGTATCCTCTTGATGCTTCATTTAGAGTTAATAAAATCCACACTTTGTAGAAAAGATTCGCATGCTGTTTGTGCACTACAGCTACGGATTTCTTGTTACATATCCTTGTACTGGACGAGTGAGAAAAAAATGGTAGTATGCAAATTGCAAAGTGATGAACCGTAAGGTATAGTTCTTTTCTCGGCTAATGAGCTGCCATGGCGACTAGCACGAGAGAGCGACCGACCACGGCGACGACGCGTTCGCGCGACGGGCGGCGGCATGCACCGGCGGGCGTCCCTTAGCTGGCGCCGACAAGCAGTGCTACTTGGGAGAAATCACCACCTTACTTAATTAGTTACGTACTCCGACGAGGTACGTACGTAGTACAGTCAACGGAGATGAAAGCGACCGACCACGGCGAATTCACTGGCCACAGCGCTGGGAGGGAGTGTGGTGTGAACATGTCCCATGAGGCGGTGCCGTCACGTGGTCAGTCCGTCCCAGCAGATCCGTTGGTTTGTCTCTGTCTTCTTCTCTTGATGTAAAAATACTGCATTTAAATGAAACTCTATACACTACTGGAATCAGGATTTTTACATTTAGCCAGCTCTTTGCCGTTCGCTACCTGATGGCAAAGAATGTCTTTGCCATCAGGTTAAAAAAACTGACGGCAAAGAATGAGCTAACAACAAAGATCATGTTTATCGTCAGCCATTTCTTTACCGTCTGCCAGCGGACGGCAATGAAACTTTGCCGTCAGCTGGCGGACCCACACTCTTTGCCGTCCGCCAGCTAACGGCAAAGCTAACTAACGTCCGTTAGCTAGGCTCTTTGTCGTCTGCTAACATACGGCAAAGAACCGTGCCCTAACAAAATGCCAACAAGCCCGCTGACCCATCTCTCTGTCTCTTGTCTCTTTCTCTCTATGTACCGCCCCCAACCCGCCGCCACCCACAGCTGTTACTGCCGCCTCGCCGAGCGACCCTCCTCCGCCCACGCCACCTCCCTCGCAATGCCGCCCGCCCGCCTCCCGTGCACGAGCATGGCCGCCCACGCGACCCCGTTGCCTTGGCGCCCCTCCTCCACCCAGCGACCCCTCCTCCGCGCGCCACCCCCTCGTCGTGCCGCCTTGCCCGCCCCGTGCCCGAGCCGCCCGGCCCACGCGACCCCGTTGCCATGGCGCCCCTCCTCCACCCGGCGGCCTCGGTGCCGTCCTTCCCCTCCGTCGCTGCCACCCTCTTCCAAGATGTCGAAGCGAGGTACGGAGTAAAATTCCCCCCTTCCTCCATTTCTTTCCAGCATGGTTTACCCTGGCTGCCTCATGCCAGTAGTCACAATTTGGTCCTGTTCTTGGTATCAAGATGCTTAGGAATGGAGCTATTGTGCATGATGCATCTCCTAGGTTAAGTATTTGTAAATTTTCTCATTTGCTTGTGTTTGTGTGGCTGTCATGCATCTCCAGATTATTAAGCTTAGTTTACTTGAAGATGGTTGGATCCGTCGGTGGTTGTATATGCTGTAGAAGATGTTTAGGAAATGAACCTACTCAGCTGATTGTTGGTGCGAGGTTGCTACCTGCTAGGCCCGATGTAGTTGCTTGTTGTACTGATGTGGGATGGATCGTTGCCTTGCCGTGTTTAAATCCACTTGAGGGGCCTTAGAGGGGTTTGGAAGTGAACATGTCTGTGATGCTCTCATCCTCGTTAGTTGCATGTGACTATCTTTTCCTGGTCAAAAAATGGTGTGCACGCTTGTTGCTAGATAGATGTCTGTTAGCTTGTACGGGGTAAATTAGTTCTTTGTTTGAAATAATAGTCTGTTAAATGTTCTCTTTGGTGTATAGGAGCTGTCATGCAAGGTGATTTCCTCCCATTTTTCCTCTGCTGGGGAGTTATTATATTAGATCTTGGATGAACCCTTGAGCAGTTGCATGTCTCTGCCCAAGTGGACAGATGATTGTAAAATTTATCAGATGCTTGTGTTTATCTCGACTCACTAAATATATATAATCCTTGTTTAACTTTGAAGAAACGTTCATGATATCATGTAATCATAACATGTGTGTGGCTTATATGTCAATATGTGGTTTATATGGCATGAAATTGGTATCATTAGCTTTTCTTTTGTCGATACTTAGTACTTACTAATAGATGTGAGTTTTTATCCTATAAACCCCACAGTGATAAAATAATTCTTGGTCAAAGTCTTCTCTCACTGGAACTTAATATATATGTCCTACATTTGAAGTACTCCAAAACAAAATGAAAAATCTCGATAAAACTAAGAAAACATAGCTCATATCTATTGGTGGTAAATGACGGTGGATATTGAGCTCGGTCGACTCATAAATAGTCGCGAGCTAGTTGATGAAAGTGCATTTATCCTCTAATGATATTTTAGTGATGACCAAAATATTACTGCTAATGTACGTATAATCAACTTGTCTATGATCAATTTGAAACATGAGCATTACTAATTAGTCTCTTCTGCTGCTTATCAGAGAAGGGGGGAGGCCGCCACCGCAGGTTGCGCTCTGTCACACCGAACGAGTTGGATGCTTTCGAGTTCTTCAGTATCATACTTGAGAATTCATCCAGGAGACAGGAATGTAAAAGGAGAGATCTCCCCTTCACCCATCTCTTTATGATAACTATGTTGTTTGCTACATCACTCCTTGTCCCACGCTGCAGAGGTTGCCTGACACTTTCATGAAGATGCTGGACGGCCATCGGCCAAAGAATGTGAAGCTTCTGACGGGCGGCAGCGGCTTCGCGAGCATTGGGACGTGCAGCTGGTGATCAGGTACAGACACATGTACATGTGTCGTGGCTGGGAGCAGTTCTGCCGTTCCTATGACCTGCGGCATGGGTACTTCCTTCTCTTCAAGTACGACGGCTGACGCCATGCTCACTGTGAAGGTGTTCAACACGACTATGTGCATATGCGCTACCAGGAGACAGACGATGCCAAGGTCGTTCTGCCACTTCTTCCTCTATATTTGGCTTTGTCTCACGTCGATTGTTAACGGTCATTGTTGCATTTGGTCAGGCAATGGGAGCAGCAGCAGCGACTCTGGCTACAACCAAAGCAGCAGCGACTCTGGCTACAGCAAAAGCAGGAGCGAGGATGATCCGGAATGGAGTGGGGAAGAAGAGGAGCAGAGTGGGGATGAGCAGGTGCAGCCTATTCTGTCTGACGATGACCTCGCGATGGTGGTGGCTGACGAGGGCCAAGGTATGGTGATGGCTAACAATGGGCAAGAGATGGTGGTGGCTCATAATGGGCAAGAGATGGTGGTGGCTGAGGATGACCAAGCGATGGTGCTGCTGAAGATGGCCTTGCGATGGTGGTGGTGCACAGCAATGACCTCGGGATGGTGGGCGCCCGGCGAAATCCACAGCCGGCGACATGACCATGCCAATTGAGGTAGAAGACTACATCCCACTTCCTTCACTGCCTCACGCTCTTGGCGCACACTTGTGCAGAACCGGGCTATAGCTCGGGTTCGTATGTGCCTTTTGTCCCGGTTCTGTAACCGGCACTAAAGGGTGCGGACTAACGCCCCCCCCCCCCCCCCTTAGTACCGGTTCTGCACGAATCGCCACTAAAGGGCCATCACGTTGAACGTGCCAGGGCCGGGTGTGGGGAGACCTTTAGTAGCTGTTTGTTACACCATCCGGTACTAATAAGTTTGGGGGTTTTGGTTTTATTATTTATTTTTCCTTTAATTTTGTGTTTTTCATTTAATTCTTTTTCGTTTGCTGGTGTTTTACGATACTACATATTGTACACGTTACGCATATATATAAATAGAATTTCTTGTAGAAACTGATCATATATATATATTTATATATATCATTGAATGTCTCGCAACCACACCATATTATTCACACATACACACACACACACACACACACACATAGATATGTAGTTTTTCCTACATGTTGCCTTTAGAGCCAGTGGCATTTGCCTTGGTGCCTTTGGAGCACTATGACAATTGGGAGTGGTTCATTGGGGCGGTAGCTCGTAATAGAATTCCCCTTTGGGATTTATGACCTCGTCGAGCAAAAATCCCGCTATTTCCTCTTGAAGTGCTCGTACGCGCTCCACTGGTAGGAGCTTCTCCCGCACCGATTCGAACTGTTAAGAAGGAGATCAATATGCATGTGTTTTAGTTATGTGACTAGATATCGACATTGATGTAAAAATTGTGAATATTGTTCTGTCAAACGTACCCATAGCTGTCTATCAGTTTTGCTCCTTTCGGACGTCATCATGCGAATGTTCTCGAAAACATAGTATGCACACAAATCAGTCCCCGACGCCTGCTTCAGGGCCTTTACGAGAATAGTATTTAATCAGATAATAATTAATCAAGCATGATAATTAATGGTATTGAAACTAAATTAAGGAGATCCATGGTAGCTAGCTAGTACTACTTAATTAATTATACCTTGGATCGAAACCAATACAGCTTTTTCTTTCCATTAAATGCGGAACCTCTTTCGAATTCTGAACTTTTCCCAAGCCCTGCCGCGGCAAGGAAAAATGAATAAACAAGTTATTAAATAGTTGATATCAGCAAATGACGAACTAAAGAGGCCGACATTAGTTAATAATGATTGAAATTACCTGTCGACTATCCCCTTCGTGGTTGAGTAGGTGTGTTTTTCTTTAAGTAGTGAGTCCAGTACTTCAACTGTTCCTTTGTCAACTTTAATGATTAACAAGATCCAATGGTAACTGCATGCACACACACATTTGCATGTCTTAATTAAGCAGGCATGTGCATAACACTCATCATTGGTAGTAATAATTATTAACATCTAGCTAGCTAGTAAGTAAAAATAGAATTTGTAGTACAAGACAAAGGTGACTCACATGAAGTTGTAAGGAAGTAGTATATGTTTATTGGTATTGAGGCGCTTCAAGAACTTTAGCATGTCTTTCTCTACTTCTTTTGATACCATGGATATGTCCATGTTTCTTCATTAATGGTATTTGGTTCAATGAACCCAATGCCATAGTGTCAACTTTTTCATTTCATACATCTTCATTCGCATAATATCACAGAAAAGAATATAGTAAGAATAATTATAGGTAATTAATGATCGATCAATGAGCACTAAAGCTAGCTTGAGACTTAAATTACAGAAAGGAATCACTTACAGACAATAGCAACTGACGAGAGATTTGTTGAGTGCGTCTTGATTGAATAACTGAAATAGTTATGAATACTTGATGGACAGAGCTAGCTTATGGAAGTAATACTCTTCCTTGACTTTCACCATGAGGGACACTCGACTGGTACTCTTGGTAATTTTCATGTACCAATCATGCAATGCATACATTCTCGTTGGGAGGTCCTTGATCTCCTCAGGCTTGACCAAACGTTCGCCGGAGACATATTTCCGTTTTATGTCCTCCTTTCTAAGCAGAGGCATGGGCTCAATCTCGAGGAGTTGTCCAACAGTGATATTGAGCATTTCAGCCTGCCTCCTATGCTTGTCGGGGTGAAGAAGTTGAAGGAAAAGAAGGAGGAGTGAACTATGTGCTGGAATTTTTGTCTATTTGGGCCTAGCCCAATAGCAGTTTCAGAAATTCCTAATAAATCCTAGAGGCCCACGCAGCCCATTCGTGCAAGGCAAGAGAATTGGAACTAAAGTTTAGTCCCACATTGCTAGTTTAGAGGGAGTTGGACCTCTTTACAAGGGAGGTTCTTTCCCCACTTGTATGAGCATGAGAACAAGAGGGACATCCACGCGCGCTCCTCCTCCGCCGCCCGCCTCGCCACGCCACACCATGCCTCGTCACGACGGGTTGCGGGAATGAGCCGAGCCAATGTCTAAATTTTTGCCACGCACTACGGGTATACAAAAGGTCACTCGGAAGCTGAAACATTTTTCTGTAGTGGACACTGAATCAGAACGGCGTGCCTCTTCGGCTGCTGCCTGTTCGGTTCATCTCCCGCGTTCCCTTCAGCTCCCGGTGCAGCCTCTCGCCTCCTTCTCTTGCGCCTATAAAAGGGAGGTCGCTCCTCTCAGAGAGACGCACCAGAACTACTTCCTCCTCTCGCCACGGTTCTCGAGCACTGCGCTTTGCTAAGATCTTCCCCATCCCGGCTTGCGGCGTGCACCGCAGGTCGGGACACGAGGGCCTCGAAACCGCACCTTTTGAGTCTTGTACGGGAGAAGGGTGATAAGGTTTTTGGGGAGTGCTCTGCGCGACTACTGACTTCTTCGTCACAGATGCCCCGGACTCCGACGACTACTTCCCCGACGACGACTACTTCCCCAACATCGACAACCTTATCGACGACATGGAGGGACACCGACCCCAAGTCCAGTGCCTCTGCTCCTGCTATTGTCTAAATGCGTGTTTGTCCCCTTTCTATTAGAGGTTACATTACAGTTCCTTGTTCTAGTATTTGCCATTGATATGTTAGACTCTATTTCATATATGCAACTTGCTATACTGTCTGCTCTAGATATGTTTAGTTGCGGTTCATATATGAACATGTTGTTTACCTTCTCTTTGTCAAAGCGCATGGCTTATTTTATCACTGCTATACTATCCATGCTTTATCTAGTATTTTTGTTAATAAAATCATTCGGTAAATTGCTCATATTTCCAACACTATGTGAGGTATGTCAGATATTCAAAATGATCTACACTTAGATTTGTTTCCTCCGAAATGACCTAAGTTAGCTCTAGTATGCTAAGTTATCTCTAATATGCTTAGTTACCTAGGTTTGCTCAATAATGACATACACTTGGCTTGTGTAAAAAATGGCATATTTATGCTTAGTTAACTAAAAAATGGCATAATTAGTTAAGTTAGCTCCAAAATGACACATTTAACATAGGTTAGCTCCAATATGATCCATTTTAGCTAGATTAGCTCCAAAATGATCCATTTACATAGTTAGCTCAAAAATGGCATAATTACTTATGTTAGCACAAAAATGACCTATACTTACCTTATTTTCATCCAAATTGACATAATAAGCTTAGTTAGCTAAAAAATGGCATAATTACCTATCTAAGCTCTAAAATGACACAAGTAAGGAATAAGAAGAAGAAAAACAAGGAAGAGGAGAAAAAGAAAGAATAGAAGAAGAAAAAGATAGAAGAAAAGCAGAAGAATGAGAAAGAAAAGGGTAAAAACCTTCTTCTTCTTCTTCTTCTTCTTCTTCTAGTCTTCTTCTTCTTCTTCTTCTTCTTCTTCTTCTCCAAAATGACCTAAGTTAGCTCTAATATGCTTAGTTACTTAGGTTAGCTCAATAAAGACCTATACTTAGCTGCTTTATATAAAAATGGCATAATATGCTTAGTTCACTCAAAAATGGCATAATTAGCTAGGTTAGCTCCATTTTACCTAAGTATGCTTATTTCTTCTTCTAGTTTTCTTCTTCCTCTTCTAGTATTCTTCTTCTAACTTTCTTGTTTCCCATTTTGTAGATTTCATTTACTTCACGGAAGCTTGCATGTATGGAGTGCTTCTTTTCCTTTTATGCTTTTATTTTGTATCGATGGACAATGTGGAACTTGTTATATGGATGGATAGGTGTTAACTAGATGAACAATGTGAAACTATTGTAATATGTATGGATAGAAGTATGTGTTGGTTATGTCTTTATATATGATGAAACTTTTGTATTGGATATGTCTGCTGTGAAATTTGTGTGTTCAAACTTATTTGTTGAAATTGAATGAATCTAAGAAAAATCAGGAAAAAAAAGGGGCTATACAGGCTCTTTGCCGTCCGCTGGCGGACGGCAAAGAGGTTTGCCTTCAGCCAGCAGACGGCAAAGCAGCCACGTGGCAGCTACATGTGTAACCTAGGGGCTGTCCTATTTGGTTACTTTGCCGGCCGCTAGCTGACGGCAAAGCGCACCGTTAACGCCTAACGGCCATAAGCTGGCACGTGTGCCATCCAAGCCCTTTGCCGTGGGCTGGCGGACGGCAAATACCATATCATCTTTCCCGTCCGCCAGCAAACGGCAACCAGCCCTTTGTCGTATCTTGTTCAGTCGGACCTGTTGCCGTCTGCTGACGGACATCAAAGACCTTTGCCGTCCGCCAGGCATGCCTTTGCCGTCAGCCATGGCGGACGGCAAAGTTCCTAATTCCTGTAGTGATATACATAGTCCTATGTGCAAAAATCTCACAAAGAAAAAATAGTATGGTCTCGTACCCCTAGCAGTGTGTACCCCCACTCCTCATATACCAGTTAGATGGAAAAATTATAATTATTTTAACAAACTTCATTATTAATTATTTATAAAAACTGGTACGAGCCATATATTTTACATAATTTACATATGTATTCCCCCATAATAGAAGTCGTTTTGTATTATGGGGTGAATGGAGTACCGTTTTACGTTTTTTTTCTAAAACTGTCACCAGCAGGAAAGACTCCCATCTACATATATTTCTATTTTTTTGAATTTACAAGAGTTTAGAGCATGCGATTGGAAATGAAATCACGCCACAAGCCAGCATGTTCCTCTCCCCTGCTCTATTATTTGCTTAAGTCGAAGAATAGGAGTTCTCCCCTTTCACCCCATTAAATCTGCCTCTGACCAGTTGAAGCTGCCACTACAACATCCAATCACACAATGATCGTCAAATTGCATTCTAGGGCTTACCCAACAACAACTTCATGTGATCATGCCCATAGGGCTATCAAGGATCCCAGGATGGTTAACATGGGGCACCCACCGATCCACCGTCGCAATCATTACTGGACCTCGTGAAGGTCATGAAGGTGCTCGACGTGGTAGGAAGCATGAGCAAGCACAAGTCGGAAATGCTGAAGCAACCAATGCAGTCTGTGATCGACAACCTCGATCCCGACGACTACTTCTTTCTCATGTCCTTCACCTCAGATGTACTGTGCCACGTGATCAGACTCGTGTCCATCTCCGACGCCGGGAAAGCAATATCCATGAGCGCCTCTAGCCGCCCGGCCAGGGGAAGGAGGCAGGCGGTTAGGCCTGGGCTAGCCGGCGGCAGCAGCGAGGAAAAGAAACCAGAGGTTGAAGACGAACAACACCGCGATGTTTAAAGCCATTGTATGAAGATGACCAGCCTTAGGCGCCTGCCCTTGGACTGATTGATGCACATGTTGCGAAGCTTGATGGGGTCAAAGGGGTCATTACCCCTACTAGAGAAAAACTATTAAGTGTATCTTTAATTATTATTAAATTTATAAATATTAAAAATTCTTAGAGTTTATGTATAACTTATCTTCTTGGTCCCCTTAACTCTGATTAGCACCCTCAACAAGTTTCATCAACCTCCGCGGTTGCTCTCATTCCTGCAGCAGTCACATACACACTGTACTGTACTGTACTCGTTTGATTTCTCTTCAACTAGAGCTGAGGTCACCATGCCTTACTTGGGTGGAGATTAATACTAGTACTAATTTTCGTGATTAGGAAAACGTACAAGGTACCCTAGAAAGAGGAAACCGTACAAGGTCGATGTGCATGTGTCGGTTAATTAATAAAGTAGCACCGGCCATAATTGACGCGTTTGGATGGACGGCCCAACTGTGTCATTTCGCTTCCATCGGCACTATAGCGAGTGTGTGATTCGGTCGGTGAATCCTCCGCAGTGCTGCCCTTCTGGTGTTCTACTAGTATCATATGAGTTTCTCAAAAAAAAAAGTACTCCCTCTGTCCCATAATATAAAAACGTTTTTCAAACTAAAACAGTTTGAAAAGCGTTCTTATTATGGAGACGGAAAGTACTATATGCTACCTATACACAAAACAGAAAATTGCGCAGTTGTGGTAGGTACCGCCAACCCGCTAGCCTATATCAACTAGTGACACCTCGTAGAGTATATTGACTCTTGTGTTGTATAAAAGGTTTTCATTGTTTATGAAACATTGGTATTTCAGTAGCCAGTCCACCATCAGAGTACTACCTATTTGAATTGCACATTTCTCAAATAACCTAGTTCACCTTTTGTAATAAGTTGTTTCAGATTTTGAAATAATCCCTTTCACAATGATATATTATAATTTCATTTTTGTGGTTACTAGTTCACAATTCAGAACCTACATTTCAATTTTCACTAGCTTGTTCCACAAAAACATATATTTCAACTGCACATTTCTCAGATAAACTATTTCACTGTTTTGAAATAAATTGTTTCACACTTTGAAACAATCAGTTTCACAATGATATATTATAATGTATTTTTGTGGTTGCTATTTCACAATTCAGAAGCTACATGTTTCTTTTCACTGGCTTGTTTCACAAAATGCTCATCTATTTCAATTGCACATTTTTTAAATAACATATTTCACTCTTTTGAAGTTAAACTATTATACATTTCCAAATAATCAGTTTCACAAGTTGATCTTTCAGTTTCATTTTTTTTCACTTTCGAAACCGATATTTCTTCTCCACTGGCTTGTTTCACTAAAAACATATATTTCAACTGCATATTGCTCTGATAAACCATTTCACAGTTTTGAAATAAGTTGTTTCACATTTTTGAATAATCAGTTTTAGAATGATACATTACATTTTCGCTTTTTGTGGTTGCTATTTCACAATTCATATGCTACATTCTTTTTCAGTGGCTTGTTGTAGGATCGAAAGTATGTCTAGAGGGGTGGTGATTAGACTACTTGACCAAATAAAAAGCTGTCTTTTTCCCGGTCTTAGTTGTGGGCAGATTTTAGCAATTAGCACAAGTCAAGCAATCAACCTACACATGCAATTCTAAGAGTATAGCAGCGGAATGTAAAACATTGCATAAGAAGTTAAAGGGAAGGGTTTGGAGAAAGCAAACGCACTGGAGACACGGAGATTGTTGGCGTGCTTCCGATACGTGGTGCTATCGTACGTCCACGTTGATGGAGACTTCAGCCCAAAAGGGTAACTTGACTCATGTGAGTCCACAGTGGGCTCCACCCACGAAGAAGCAACATTGTCTATCCCACCATGGCCGTTACCCACGAAGGGCTTGCCTCACTTGGGTAGATCTTCACAAAGTAGGCGATCTCCTTGCCCTTAAAAACTTCTTGATTCAACTCCACAACATGTCAAAGGCTCCCAAGCGACAATTAACCAATATAGGAGCCACCACTCTCCAAAAAGGTAATAGACGGTGTGTTGATGATGAACCCATTGCTCTTGTGCTTCAAATGATAGTCTCCCCAACACTCAACTCTTTCTCATAGATTTGGATATGGTGGAAGAAGAATATGAGTGGAAAGCAACTTGGGAAAGGCTACAGATCAAGGTTCAAATGGTAGTATTGGAATATCTTGATTTCAACACATGAGTAGGTGGTTCTCTCTTAGAAAATGAATGATAAAAGTTGATACGTCTCCAACGTATCTATAATTTATTTATTGTTCCATACTATTATATTATCTATTTCTGATGTTTTACATGCATTATGGTACTATTTTATATAACTTTTGGGGACTAACCTATTAACCTAGTGCCCAGTGCCAGTTGCTATTTTTTTCCTTGTTTTTGACTTTTTCAGAAAGGAATATCAAATGGAGCCCAAACGGAATAGAACTTTCGCGACGATTTTACTTGGACGAGTAGACACCTACGTAACTTGGAGAGAGGGCAAGAAGAGTCCTGAGGGCACCACAAGCCTCAAGGCGCGCCCTAGGGGGGCGCCCCTGGCTTGTGGGCTCCTCGAGAGTCCCCCAACCCTAAAACCACCTCTATATATTCTCAAATATCCCATCACTATCAGAAGCGTCCATAAAAATACTTTTTCGCTGCCGCAAGGTTCCTTTCTCGTGAGATCCCATTAGGGGACCTTTTTTGGCGACCTGCTGGAGTGGGTTTCGATGATGGAGGGCCTCTACATCAACCTTGATGCTCTTCCGATAATGCGTGAGTAGTTTACCACAGACCTACGGGTCCATAGCTAGTAGCTAGATGGATTCTTCTCTCTCTTTGATCTTCAATACCATGTTCTCCTCAGCCTTCTTGGAGTTCTATCCGATGTAATCTTCTTTTGCGGTGTGTTTGTTGAGACTCGATGAATTGTGGGTTTATGATCAGATTATCTATGAATAATATTTGATTATCCTCTGAATTCTTATATGCATGATTTAAATAGCTTTGTAGTTCTCTCCGATCTATTGATTTGGTTTGGCCAACTAAGTTGATGTATCTTGCAGTGGGAGAGGTGCTTTGTGATGGGTTCAATCTTGCGGTGTTCTCACCCAGTGACATAGTAGGGGTAGCGAGGACGTATTGTATTGTGGCCATTAAGGGTAAAAAGATGGGTTTTATATCTTTTTGCTTGAGTTTATCCCTCTACATCATGTTATCTTGCTTAAAGTGTTGCTCTTTTCTTATGAACTTAATACTCTAGATGCAGGCAAGAGTCTGTCGATGTGTGGAGTAATAGAAGTAGATGCAAAATCGGTTCGATCTACTTGTCATGGATGTGATGCCTATATTCTTGATCACTGCCTTACATATCGTCATAACTATGCGCTTTTCTATCAATTGCTCAACACCAACCCTCAAACCGCACACATACGTCTGGACCGTGCTTCTGACGTGTTGTGCCGTCCAACGCAGTCTGTATTGGTCTGGCACGTCTAGAATGCTGCCACGCCCGCTCCAGCCCACCAAAAACCCATGCTTGCTTTCCATCTGAAACGGTCAGTGCCGCATTCATGCACGGAAAGAACGGACGCGGCCTCTCACTGGCATCTGCGTTGAAGAGACACGCCGACCGAGAGAATGTCGCCCTATACTGATGCGCCGAATACCTTATATTGGAAGATGTCCGTGTCAGGTGTATTCTCGGTTAAGTCCATGTACAAGGACTTGATAAACACCAGTCCTATCCCAAAGTTGCCTCACATCTGAAAAGTCAAGGTGCCTTTAGAAGTAAAGTTATTTATGTGGTTTGTGCACAAGGGAGTGATTTTGACTAAGAATAACTTGGTCAAGCGAAGTTGGCAGGGGTAGTAAACGGTGTTATTTTTGTGATCGGGACGAATCAATATAACATCTCTTTCTGCAGTGTCCACTCGCCAAGCTATTGTGGCATACTATTCATGCGTCCTTTAATATTTCTCCTCTCAGCAGTTGATCAAGTTTATCTGAGACGTGGTTAACTAGGGTAGAGTGCGAGACAACGGCACATACTTGAGTAGGAGTGTGTGCATTCCTTTGGGCCTATGGAGTTCTCAAAATGATGTCACCTTTTAACAGACAAACCATCACCAAATTTTTGCAGATCATCTTCCGGAGTCTGATTGGATCCATACGTGACGTTACTATGTCATGTAGACCACGGGGAGCATATGGATTTTGTGTGACCGCTGGGAGTAGGTCGGATACTTACAATCGGTTTGGATGTCGGTCCAATAATAAAATAGGTGTCTGGTCATCTTACGCTATTTTCGTCGGTTGTGGCACTTTTTCAGTTTATTTTGTGGATTGCTTGAGACGTTATATTGAACCTAGTACTTTGTTTAATAAAATGGTTGTGTGCATCATGTAATGCAGAGGCTGGAGTCATTCTTCTTTTTGAAAAAAGTTAGCAAAAAGAAGGTTATTTATGGGAAGAGCCATATAATTGTTGATACAAAAGATGTGGTGTTTTTTGCTGGCAACACATGTGCTTATGTCAGAAAAAATAATCTGAACTTGTGGCACAAAGTAGTCAGAACTGCTTTGGTACAACTATAAATGGCCTTGTATAAATAAACAGAGCCTTTGGTGTTTTGATTTTTTCGTGGTGCAGCTGAGCCTGGCTCAAGTAGATTATCGCCAGTGTTGTTAGGCCACCTCCACCGCGCGACCCCAAATGGACGTCCGCTTTGCCCGGATTCTGTCGGTTTGGGTAGGGCGATGGGGTCGTGTCCGGGCCTGTCCTGGGATGCGGTGGCCGTGCGCCCGGCCGTGACCCGCATCCTTTGGCCCCATCTTGTCCGCCTCCATATTAAAAAGAGAACAATGTTTCAAATACCAGCGGCCCTAGTTCACGCCGGCAATAGAGCCAGCGGCCTACGCGTCCTCGCCGGCAACACAGCCAGCCTCCAAAATGAATAGTTTTGTTCGCCGGCAACACAGCCAGCGGCCGGCAACACAGCCAGCCTCCAAAATGAATGTGTTTCTCGCCGGCACACAGCCAGCGGCCCAGCGGGCGGCACCCATGCCAGCCTCCAAAAAAGAACGGCCACGGCCGATCGGACGACCTAGTTCAGGCCGTCGGCGTCGAACATCTCCTTCTGCCTGGCCTCGAACCAGCTCCTTGTCTTCTCGCTCATCTTTGTCAAGTCCACGCTCATGATCGCAAGGGCCACCTCCTTTGCTTTGGTTGCGGCATTGGTGGCCTCGATGTCGAGCTGCCTCTGCCTGGCCGTTACATTGGCGGCCTCGCTATCGAGCTGCCTTTGTCGGGCCGCCTCCTTCATGTCGATCTTCCTCTTCTTGGCCGCCTCCTCCATCTCAAGCTTATTCCTTTGTAGATCTAGATATTGCTTCATTTGCTCATCCTTGATTTGCTGCTTCTTCTGGTCCCTCAAATCCTTTTGAGACATCATGCCGTGCAAAGTCTCATGCAAGCCATGGATGGCGCATCACGTATGTCTTCCACCTTGGAGTTGGTCTTGCCCCTCGGCCTCTTCAATGCCTCACCATCTCCACCTCCGGAAACTTGGCCGTCTTCTTGCCTCTCTTCCTTTGAAGTTCACGGTATTGATCCTTGAACTTAGGGCAATTGTTGATGATCGTCCAACAATGCGTAAGAGTGAATAGCTTGTCGTTGTGCCGGGCCTTGAATACTTCCAAAGATTGAAATGCCTACACCACATGATCAACAAGAATTGGACATGCAAACATATACAAGGTCAAGTCTCATGGACAAGGAAAGGACTAGGATGAGGAGAGCATACCATGTCCCCAACACCGAGACCACTCACGGGCCGTGCTTCAACGCTCTCAAATGAAGCGCAATACTTGTTGCACTCTTGTTGGATGAACAACCACCTCTTTTGAATCAAGGTGACGCCACGGTTGCTTGTAATTTGGTAGGGCTCAAACATCTTCCTTTCATGGAAAGTTTTGTGGTCTCTCGTCCAAAAAACTAGGCTCTTTTCTTGGCGCCCGTCCTAGGATCTTGGCTAATCTCCATCCAACATTGGCAAATCAACTTGTCCTCCTCTTGTGTATATGAACCCGTGCGAATGCTCTTCCTCCTCTTTTGTGCTTTCGCTCTTTGGGTGAGCTCGTTGATGAACAATGGCTCGCCACCAATATCAATGTCATTGCCTTCTTCTTCATCACCATCACCTTCGCAATAGATGTCATCGTCTTCATGCCATGAATCACCATGGTCGTAGTCAGCACGGCCGTCGGCCTTTTCATCGGCCGACAGCGTCTTTGGGCGCGCCATCCTGACTTTGGGTCTCGTCGGGATCTTAGGCGGGGCTATGCCCACCGTCAGAGATCACATACTCCATGAACCGGTTGTAGAAGGGAAATCGACCGGTGGCGTTGGTGTTGGCATTCCGTCGAACAAGACACGGGGACGGCATGGTGCCCGGAAACGCGGCCGTGTTTGCTTTCTTTTGCATCTTGACGGACGGACGGCGCCGCTGCTGGACCTGTGTGTGACGTTGAGGTCGATGACGGCCGACGGGCGCGGGGTGGACGGCGCGATCACGCCAACGTCCGGCGACCCCGAGAAATGGGTTTGGCCGTCGTGCCATGGCGGGGGAAAACTGGGCGACATAGGCGTGGTCCGCGACGTCGGTGACTGGCAGTGCGGAGGCCGGGTGACCGACGAGCCTGTGCTCGCCGGGCCGACGGCCGCTGTAGAGAAACCAGCCGGACGACAAATGCGAAGCATGAGGAGGGTGTGCGCTTTGTTGACGATGGCCTCCTTCTACTCGACCACGGCCTTGCGCCCTTGGCAGCCACCATTACGCCAGCGCTCGTGGCGAACTTGGCATGGCGGTCTTGTTTTGACGGCCGCCCTCGGTTCCTCCTCTTCACCGATTCCGTCATTCAACTTGGCGATCTCCTCCGGCGTGCACTCCGACCGCGGCTTCCTTGGCGCCTTGGCCGCCTTCTTCTTGACCTTTCCGGGCGGGTTGACCGCCAGGCCGCCGGAATTCGGCTGGGCGTCGGCCATGGACGGGGGAGGGAGGGGCGGCGGGACGTGGGAGGGTTTTGGGGGAAATGGCGCCAAATTGGGCGCGCGGGGGGGGGGGGGGGGGGTTGCTTTGTGCCACCGACAGGTGGGCCAGAGGAGGACAAGCACGCGCGTCCCGCCCGTCCACGCACTGTTCGTTTCATCTCAAAATCGACGCAAACTTGGGCCGGGATGGGTCATAAAAGGACAGAAAACAGACAAAAGTCCGTTTGCTCCCGCGTGTTGGGCGTCTGATTCGTCCGTTTTACCTCAAACGGACGCGCGCCGACAGGATGGAATGGCCTTACCCACTGTAAGGTGAAGTTGTCTTCTCCCGGCAATTGAGCTGCCATGGCGACTAGCACGAGAGAGCGACCGACCACGGCGACGACGCGTTCGCGCGACGGGCGGCGGCATGCACAGGCGCCCACAAGGGGTGCTACTTGGGCGAAATCACCTCCCCTTACATAATTAATTACGTACTCCGCGAGGTACGTACGGTGTACGGTCAACCGAGATCAAAGCGACCGACCACGGCGAATTCAGTGGCCACAGCGCTGGGAGGGAGTGTGGTGTGTGTCTCTGGCGGCGCCATCACGTGGTCAGTCCGTTTCAGGAGATCCACTAGTTTGTGGAATTCAGAAAATTTCTTTTGGCCCCGGGAGCGCATGTGCTCCCGGGAGCCAAATTGACTTTCCCAATGTTAACTACTCCCTTCGTCCGAAAATATTTGTCGGAGAAATGGATAAAAATGGATGTATCAAGACTAAAATACAAATAGATACATCCATTTCTCCGACAAGTATTTCCGGACGGAGGGAGTACATAGTAGAAAAGAGTAGTAACATATTATGTGACATCAAATTGCTATAGTATGGTAGTACATTTCAAAATGGATACTGACACTAGTTTAGTGTCGTAAATGCTGCTACTTCTTCATATAAGTTCTGATGAGCGGTGTGTATTCCCACTCCTCATATAGTTAGATCCAAAGATTATAACTATTTTTAACATACTTCAGTATTAATGACTAAATTCTCTGAAGTGAGTTGTATAAAAACTCATCTCAGTCCATCCCCACCTGAATATATTCCCTTTTTCTGAATTTACAATAGCATGCCCGAGGAAAGGAAATCACACCACAAGCCGGCATTTTCCTCTCCCATGCTCTATTATTTGCTTAAGTATGAGTATAGAAGCTATCCCCTTTCACCGCATCAAATCCGCCTCTGACCAGTTGAAGCTGCCACTGCGACATCCAATCACACAATGATCGTTTGTAAAACGCATGCTAGAGCTCACCCAACAACAACTTCATGTGATCATGCCTATAGGGCAATCAAGGATCCCAGGATGGCTCACGTCGGAGCGCCCAACGATCTACTGCCACACTCACTACTGGATCTCGTGAAGGTCGTGAAGGTGCTCGACATGTTAGGAAGCATGAGCAAGCACAAGTCGGCAATTCTGAAGCAAGCAGTGTAGTCCGTCATCTGCAACCTCAATCCCGACCACTGCCTCTTCAACATGTCCTTCACCCCGGATGCGTGCCATGTTACCAGGCTCGTGTGCATCTCTGAAAAGCCCTATCCAAGAGCGCCACGAACTGCCTCATGACGCTTAGCGGTACCAACATCAACGATGGGCACCAGACGACCGCCAAGGTGCTCGACGAGTGCCGACACGGGAACACAATTTGCATCGCAGTGCTCCTCTCCGACGGCCAGGACACCTACCTACACCTTGATGAGGTTGCAGGGGCCGTCACATTCGGATGGGCCGCCTACGATTGGTCGGTGTCAATCCACACTTATTGAACTTCAAGGATGTCGAGGATGGTGTTCAATGTTTGAGAACCTAGCACTACATGTGACACTCTGAATAGTTTATGAACCTTTTAAGCACTTCACTGTAAATATGTTATACATTAATAATATATGCTGGACAAATCTAAACATTAAGAATGTAGGATCAAAGCATCAAGCCATGCTGACGCCAACACGGCATCCACGTCTCCCTGTGCTCCTCGCGCGCGCAGAACGCAAGCTCATCCCACCGCCCCCCGTACTCCTATATATGTACATGGATCTCGGTCTCCTCACTCCCAGCAGACCACCACTGACCTCATCATCACACTCACAGAACCACCATTGCCAGCTGAGGGTAGAATAGATGGACCAGACCGGCAAGGGATATGTGACCGTGACGTCGGTGCCGCCGAAGCGGCCGGCAGGGCGGACCAAGACGCGGCACCCGGTGTACCGCGGCGTGCGGCGCCGCGCGGGGCGGTGGGTGAGCGAGGTGCGCGAGCCCAACAAGAAGTCGCGCATCTGGCTCGGCACCTTCGCCACCCCGGAGGCCGCCGCGCGCGCCCATGACGTGGCCGCCCTCGCCCTGCACGGCCGCGGTGCCCGCCTCAACTTCGCCGACTCCGCGTCCCTCCTCGTCGTCGACCCGGCCACGCTCTGCACGCCCGAGGACATCCGCACCGCCGCCATGGCGCTCGCCGAGTCCGCGTGCCCCGCCGCGGACCAGGCGTCCGCGTCCGCGCCCGCCCCGGCGACGATGACGATGCAGGATGCCGCGGCGGTGCCGTATGATGACGACTACGGCTTGCAGTACGTTGACATGGACCAGCATTCCTACTACTACGATGGGATGGGTGCCGGCGGGGGCTGGAATATGAACGGAGACGATGACGGTGACGACGACCGCGCCGGAGACATTACGCTGTGGAGCTACTGATTGAGTTGTCTCGATCGATTCGCTTGCCCTTGGTGCTGCTGTGCGACGTACGCGCGTACGATGGAGTAGACGAGACAGAGTTGGTAGGCAAGAAATAATCCATGCACGCACGTACTAGGAGTAAGAGCATGCAAAAATTGTTTGTTTTTTCTTTTGGAACGATCTGATCAATTTCAAACTGCCTGGAAGTTTTGTAACATGTACTGGAATAAGGGCCTTGATCATGAAAACAATCATCGAAGGCTCGCTCGCGTGAAGTTGATGCTCTCTTTGTGGAAAGCATGCGTGCAATGCAAAGGTTGATAGTCTAGCCGACAGCCAGCGCATGCACTAGGCAACCCGGATCTCTGCATTTATTTATTTTATTGATCACAAATAGCTATGATACGTAGTTGATCCGAATTTACAATTTGGGTACTTCCTCTGTCTAGGTGTATAAATCATCTTAGATTATGCACCGCGACCAAGGCGGAGGGAAAAACTAGAGAACTTAATATTTTTTGCTAATTAATAGCATTGCATGCAATGAACTAACCACTGCATGTCATATTTAGTAGTCTTAAGTCATTGAAAGCATGCACGGCGCACATCTCTTATTAGTTAATATGTCACGAAATAAGAAACGAGGAGAAAGTTAATGTATCGTGCCTAACTGTTTTGAGAATATTTGGTTTCGTAAGGTGACTTACACACCTAGACGAAAGGAGTAGTCTATTTTCTGAAAGGAGGAACCGACCGAGAAGGAATAAATTTTCGGACGACTTACATAGTGCGAGTCTCATTATTGATGCACATATATACTCTCATTCAACAGGATGTCGGGCACGTACTGTGCTGTACTCTACCCAGCTCGCTTTACTTTGGTGGAGATTAATACTCCCTCCGTTCTTAAATATAATTTTTTTTAAAGATTTCATTATAAACTACATAGGGATATACATAGACATATTTTAGGATATAGATCCACTCGTTTTGTTCCGTATGTAGTCTCTTATTAGAATCTCTAAAAAGACTTAGATTTAGGAATGGGGGAGTACTACTTTTCTGCATGCAGGTCACGAGGAAACCGTACATGGTCAAGTTGCATGTGCCGATTAATTAATAAATTATACACTTGCACCGGCCATAATCGACGCGTTTGGGTGGACAGCCCAGCCGCACTGGCCAGTGGGATTCGGTCGGTGAATCCTCTGCACTGCCGTCTTTTTGGTGTTGGGTAAGGGCATCTCCAACTCCTATTCTTGAGCGTCCGCTGTGCTGTTTGGAGTCTGGACGGTCGTCCCGTAGGAGTCCGACACCACTGGTTGAAAACTCTTTTTTGGTCCTATCCTATTTCACTTCATCCATGTTTTCTTTTCTTTAGCATCAACATCATTCTCTCATCCGACGTTGTCGATGTACCTCTCTGGCAACCGGCCCACCATTGTCGGACGACTGCAACCCTCACCACGTGCTCGCTTGCCTTGTACTACGATATCTGCCACCCAAGATCCGTCTGCAACCTCCACCCCTTGTCGATGCCGTCCATGGCGGACACCAATGCCCATCAGGTGTTCGGTCAAATGCCATTAGGCTTGTTTTTGAACTTCAGGTAGTTTCTTAGAGTAAGCAGGATGGAGGCATACTCGGTAATAGAGGATAAGTTGTTGTGCGATGAGTGGTAGTCCATCTCCGCGGACTTCGTAGGCAGGAGCGCAAGAGGCAGAGTCTTTTGGCAGCGTGTGCAAGCTTCATTTCATGCGCGAAAGCACATTGCATCCCACAACATGCATATCATCCACGAACACAATGTGAAGCCGTTAGCGCATCGATGGTACACCATCCAAAACTCTGTCATGAAGTTTTGTCGCACGGTTGAAAGGTTGGAGGCAATGTGGCCATTGCGCACAGCAACCATGGAGATCGAAGTTTTGCTTCTTCTTGCTCCACATGTTTATTAATTCAGTCATTCACTCAATGTTACTCTACACGTTGGGTAACCGGCACGCGCTGTCGTGATGTACTATAGGTCAGAGGGCACACTACTAGGGAAAACCCTAGTAGTAGCGCTGGTTTTGAGGCTATCATCAGCGCAGGTGGACGCGCTACTAATAAGGCGCTACAGCTAACTTATAGTAATAGTGCGGTCTGCACCCGCGCTACTACTGTTGATGATATCAGCAGCGCTTTTTCGGAACGCGCTACTATTATTTAGCTGTAGTGATTTCATTGTCCCTCGCTACTGCTATATCTTTCATCATTTTCCACCGTACCCTTTCCCTTTGTACCCCTTTCCCTTTCAGATAATAGGTACTACCAGATATGAAATTCATAAACCATTATAAGTACTAAGTAGTACTCCCTTCGTTCCAAATTACTCGGTGTGGTTTTAGTTCAAACCATGATGAGTAATTTGAAACAAAGGGAGTACTAGATAACAATTTCATGCATAATCAACATGCATCCTCAAGCAATACAAGGTCATATCGACGGCGATCATCATATGTAGTTCTAGATGATATCGACGACGATCATCATATGTAGTTCTAGATGATACCGACGACGATCATCATATGTAGTTCTAGATGATATAGCCACACACACATATGTAGTTCTAGATGATATCAAAGACAATCATCATCCTCAAGCCTGGGCGGTTGGTGTTCGATAGTAATTAGGATGGCCTGTCCAACACGAAGATTCTTGCCATCGAGGAATTTCTTCCACCCAACCGAGTTTAAGTGTGTGCGACCGGCCGTGTCCACGCGGTAAGTACAGGTTGTGACGGAGCCCCTTGCAGTAAGGCGTAGTCCAGCCGAGCCTTCTTCATCAGGCTCGATACCATAACTCATAGATAGGCTCTTTGCCAATTTCTGAATAAGAAAAACATATCAATTAATAAATAGCCTCACACATACTCTTGTAAATAAGTATATATGGATTATTTACACTATTAATAGTTTCTTAGATTCTACACTAATAAGCATGTGATCGAACTCTACACTAAAACATATCATCGACTAGATTCCACACAACATACCATATCATTGCACTGTACACTAAGTATTTCATCGGATAATTTGCATTTGTAAGTATAACATACCATATCATGTCGATCAACCATGGTACTTGTCAGGCGGGTCACGAATGGCACCCCGACAAAGTCAGCACGTGGCGGAATTATGTCCCACAGGTTGGACACCTCCTCCTCGCTTAGCCTCATTCTTTGAGCTACGATGGCTTCATGAAGTGGGTCCTCATAATCTTCATCGAGTGGGTCCTCATTATCTTCATCATCTTTATCATCTTCATCACCTTCGTCATCTTCATCATCTTCCACCAGGTTGAGATAAATGACAGCCAGCTTGGGTCTTTCTACTCTGAAGGAGAAGCTGATCAACTCACCACCAGTAAGACGCATGCGGCATTTAAACGGGCCCATCCATCTCCTCCAATCTGTGACATATTGCGTCCTTTCTCGACCTCCATAGTGTACGGCCCCCCAGGAGCCTCAAATGTCACAGTGTCTCCTGTCAGCTTGTTGAATTTCAACCTCACATTGCATGGGACGATCTGTGTAAAAAAAGAAAAATGACACAATGCAGTAATGCCAACACTAAAAATAAAATAGTTGTTACATTTCATCTAATTTCTTACCGCCGCATGATGACAACTCGGCTGGAAGTAGATGCCGAACAGCTTGCCAGTTGCAAGGATGTTGGCGCACCTTGACTTGCACAGTCGACATAGTGGTGGTGGTGGTGGCGCCATTTTTACTAAAGCAATATGAGCATGTGATATTTTTGGTTCTTCCGCGAGAAGCAATTTGATGGACAATTATAATCCTAAGATCTAGTAACTTATTACAAAAAGCAAAAGCATATACCTATCCATGTACAGAAAAAATAACAATAAAATGGTGCATACTAAATCAACTAAATCAACTAGCCTACTAAATCAACTAAATCAAAATGTTCTAAATCAACTAAATCAACTAGCCTACTAACTCAACTAAATCATATCAACTAAATCAAAATGTTGCATATGAACTAGCCTACTAAAACAAAATGTAGCAGAGAGAAGGAGGGGCGACTCGAGGAGGGAGAAGAGAGTAGGACGGAGGAGGAAGGCGGAGCGAGGAGGGGCCGGCCGGCGGCCAGTGGAGGGAGGACGGAGGAGGAAGGCGGAGCAAGGAGGCCGCCAGCGAGTGGATCAGGGAGGACGGAGGAGGAGGCAGTGCACGAGTCCAGCAAGGAGGAGGAGGTGACGGCGGCGCAGAGGGAGGAGGGGCGACGGGGGAGGACCGGCGCGGGGGGTTGAGGGGGAGATCCAGTGAGTGTATGAGTGTGAGTGGATCTGATAGAGGAGGGGGGGGGTAGGAGATGGAATGGCTTAGTAGTAGCGCGCTATAGAGAAGGACGCTACTGCTAAACTACTTAGCAGTAGCGCCTTTCACAGAGAAAGCGCTACTGCTATGTGTCAGCATGTAAAAATAGACTTCAAAAATACATTGATCATCAAGGATCTTTTTGTGTACAATCTGATTTGTCAATATGAGTGCTCACCGGTTTAGGAACCGGTGAAGACTCATATTGCGACCACAAATTCTACACATAGAGTTCAATGAAGACCAAGTGCTTGTCAAAGTTTGAGAAGTAACATATTTAAGGTGGTAAAAGCTCTCTTCACAGAGCGAGGTGGGACTAAATTTTTTTTAGTAAACTTAGCAGTAGCGCTTATTGGTGAAATGCGCTGCTACTATGATCGGTAGCAGTAGCGCTCTTCGTGGTAACGCGCTGCTGCTAGAACTTGCCTCGCGCGGACTCGTGCGAATTATAGCAGTAGCGCTGCTTAGAGAGGGCGCGCTACTGCCATATTTATTTCAGCAGCGAGTTATGTTTGCGCGCGCTACTGCTACCTAGCAGCGGCGCCTTATTTTAAAGCGCGCTGCTGGTAAGATTCTGTGTATAGGCTTTTCCCTAGTAGTGGCAGACCATTCACACACATTCATTGCTGGATGAAGCTCAAGGGGCAGTATCCGTGGGATGACATTTGCTGGCTCTGATTATTAATCCATTCACACACATCCATTGCTGGATGAAGCTCAAGGGGCAGTATCTGTGGGATGACATTTGCTGGCTCTGATTATTAATCCATTCACACACATCCATTGTTGGATAAAGCTCAAGGGGCAGTATCTGTGAGACGACATTTGCCGGCTCTGATTATTAATCCCGTATCTTTGAATTTGATATATTCATGAAAAACTTGTTGAACATTTGGTTATCTTGTTGAACTATTTGGGTATTATATATCCTATACCACAACACCCCAGTCCACCACGCCCATGCGACAAACCAGACGGCGGTAAGGTATGTGCATGCTTTATCTGACCTGGATGTTCCCCGGGTCTTGGCCCGATTCCACGGTTCAGCCAGTCGTCTGCTGATGTTCCTACTGTGAACGATGGTGTACCTACTGCAAATCTCAAGGCACTCGTCTCACACGGCGGCGGCGCGGGCGGATCGGTGACGATGGCGATGCCGATGTTGACCGCGGACAACTACACGGTCTGGGCCATCAAGGTGCAGGCGATCCTCAACGTCCACACCGTATGGGAGGCGGTGGCGCCGGGCGATGCGGCGGTGAATGCGCGGAAGGACAAGATGGCGCGTGCGTTGGTTCTCGGGGCATTGCCGGAGGATGTGCTGCTGCAGGTGTCGACGAAGCTCACCGCCAAGGAGGTATGGGACTCCCTGAAGATGAGGTTCATGGGCGCCGATCGGGTCCATGCGGCGAGGCTGGCAACGCTGCGCGGTGAATTTGACCGCCTAAAGATGGCGGATGGCGAGGAGCTCGACGTGTACGTCGGGAGACTCGCGGCGATGGCGGCGAGGTACGACAACCTCGGGGAGACGCTTGGCGACGCGGCGCTCGTTAAGAAGCTGCTAGATATGGTGCCGGATCGGCTCTTCCCCGTCGTCGCCGACATCGAGCAGTTCCACGACGTGACGACGATGGCGTTCGATGAAGCGCTCGGGCGGTTGCGGCGTTCGACGAGCGAGTTCGGCATTGACGGCAGGACAGCGGCGAGCGGGCGGACGGACAGCTCCTATTCACGGCGGCGCAGTGGCGAGCGCGGGAGCGGCAGCAAGGCGGAGCACGGGACGACGACGATGGGCGCAGCGTGACGTCGGGGAGTGGCGGCAACAGGCACAGGCGCTGCTACAAATACGGGGAGCATGGGCACTTCCGGCGCGAGTGCCCGCAGCTGCGAAAAGGACCGGCGCGGAGCAGGCTCTCTTGGCCGGTGCCAACGTCAACGACGACCGACACCTCTAGGCCGTGGCTTAGGGGGTGTGTGTTGGAATAAGCCACGGCGTGTGTGGTCGGGCTCGTCGGGCGCGTCGGGTGCGCGCGGGACGAGCGGGACACGTTGGTGCCGTCAGGCTCGTCGGGTTCATCGGGCGTGCCGGTGACGGGCGGGACGTGTGGGACGCAGCAGCGTGGCGTGTGTGTATGTGTGTGTGATATGGGCAGTGTATGGCCCGTGTGCGTGCGTGTGTGTTCCCGTGGCGTGCGTGTGTGGCGTGGTTGTGTGAGTTAGCTAGCTAGTTGGTTAGCAGGCTGTTAGCATCAACCGGTGGAGCTGGCCGGCTCGTGCGCATGGCCGGGCTGATCGCTTGCATGCAGCGGAGAGGTAGCTAGGAGAAACGTAAGCGTTGCGTCGCCGTGGGACCACATAGCCACGAGCACAAGTGTGTTTGTAATCGAGTTGGTTCTCTGGGAAAAGAACAAGGGCTGTGTGTGCGCTGCCGGGTGTACGTTGCCGGAATAACTCCAGCGTCCCCGTTGTGTCTTCTACCTCCAGCTACGTGAGAGAGAGCTAGCTCGGGCGGCAACAACTATTCTGGGTTTAACTGAATTTGTTAAGATTTTTAATGGCCAGATGATCCTTGACACTGACAGTGCAGGGATTGGGCGCAGTCTGCAGTCCGAGGAGATGTGCAGATCGGCTTTATGCAGTGCTGGCCGATGCAAGGCACTTGCTCTCTTGTTTCTCCCGCACGGAGGTCGTTATCATTGGCAGTGCTCAAAACAAATTAGCTCACGAGCTGGCAGCTACAGCTCGGAAATCCCGTGATTTTATGTTGATGGTGGATGTCCCGCCGGAGAGTAGAACTGTAATACGAGACGCCTTCGCCTCCGCCAAGGTGTAATTGTATTTCATGGTCCTCAAAAAATAAATACATGATTATTGCCATGAAAAGTAGTATAAATCCATAGACATGTGTCTACTTTTTCAGAAATTTTTGAACCTTCAAAACAGAATTTTGAAATTTCCAAAAACCAGGCTCCATACAAAGTTTTCATCGTAAAACAGGTTGCCTTAATACTAGTTCCACCAACAGACTAACTTACGATTAAATAGTGGTCAGGTTAACTCTTATCTTCTTACCTCCCATGTGAAAAGAGGAGGTAAGCAGAGGGAGCATGTTAAAATACCCCTTGGCTCTATTACATGTGAAAATACAAGTATACAACTAATGAGACTAACCACTCATCAGGGAGTGTACTGCCTAAGTTGCTTCGGCTCATAGAATGACTCATAGATGATAGACACGCCTCAATCATTTCCGTTTTCTTATTTGAGAAACACAACACAGAGGCGAACGCTCACAACATGAATATACGCACATAACCCTACCTCTATGAGCACCTTTCAGAGATTGAGCCCATATTTTTTGAGATTATGAAGTCGCTACATGCGCCCGGTAGTTAACGGACATGCCATAACTGTAAACAATAGCGTAGGAGAGGCGGCTGAAATAAATCAAGAAAATATGTGAGCATCCGTGTCGAAGTCTAGCACCTGAACTCAGATAGTTCAACTACAACAAACCAACCATCTAAGTTGGGCTTAGTTGGCTCCACCCCTCAATGATTGTCTTTGCTGAAATGACCTTCCACGCCTAAATGATTGATAGCAATAATTCAATATTCTAGCTTATCTTCTGGGGCATCTCTTACAACCAAGCAATCCCGGAGTATACACGTCACTCCCTTTGTTTAGGGATGAGTAGGTACGGTTGGTAGTACATACAATAACATGCACGAGGAGGAGGAGAGCGCGCGTGGTCTGCTATCTCTAAATTTTGCCACATGTATATATAAGAGAGTATTTTCCCCCTTGAAGCCGTGACATTCCTCCACTCTCGATCGCCGGCTCGTCCAGTTGCCACCTGCAACGAGAAGCCATGAGTGCTGCTCCCACCGTCGCTGTGGCCGGGGAAGAAATCGACGAGACCGCCTCTTGGGCTCAGGCTGACATGTCGGAGCTCATGGCGTCGCTCCCACGGTGCCCGGTGTACCTTACCCGCCAGTACCGCGGCTTCTGGATCCGTGAGTTCGTTCTCGAGGGCATGGCCGCCGCTCAGGTGTCCTTCGAGCCGAGGCCAACGGACGTCTTCCTGGCGAGCTGCCCCAAGTCCGGCACCACCTGGCTCAAGGCGCTCGCCTTCGCGACGCTCAACCGCGCCACGCACTCGCCGTCCGACTCCAACCACCCGCTCCGCCACCGCAACCCGCATGACTGCGTCGCCTTCCTCGAGACCAGGCCCATACGTGAGACCATGGCGCTCCCTTCTCCCCGGCTGCTCGCAACCCACATCCCCTGCTCCCTGCTTCCCAGCCGCATGACGGAATGCGGCCGGGTCGTCTACGTGTGCCGGGAGCCAAAGGACGCTCTGGTCTCCTTCTGGATCTACAACAACAAGATCGCGCCGGTGCTGCACCGGACGTTCGGCCTGGAGTCTCCCTCGCCCACGTTCGAGGAGGCGTTCGAGCTCTTCTGCGAGGGGCAGAGAAGCTCCGGACCGCCGTGGCGCCATGCCCTCGAGTACTGGGAGGAGAGCCGGAGGAGGCCCGGGAAGGTGCTCTTCCTCAGGTACGAGGACATGCTGCAAGACCCCACGGGCAACGCTAAGAATCTTGCTGCGTTCATGGGGTGCCCGTTTTCTTGCGCGGAGGAGGAGGCAGGGGTGGTGCAGGAGATCGTGCAGCTCTGTAGCTTTGAGAAACTCAAAAGCTCGGAGGTGAACAAGAATGGCAGCAGCGCCATGATGGGCGTCAACAACGACGTATACTTCAGGAAGGGAGCGGTCGGCGACTGGAAAAACTACATGACGCCGGAGATGGCGGCGCGGCTGGACAAGATTGTCGAGGAGGCGCTTCAAGGTTCAGGCCTGACCTTTGGCATCTCCATGTAGAAGGGATGGGGAGCGAGTTGTTGCTATATGAAGTATGAATTTTGGTACGCGTGTTATTGGTCCGTTTCCACGAAGCGTGCTAGGGGCCATTTTTATCCTATGTTGTATTTCTGATCTGCGATTTAGAAGCAAGAGTCAAGCCATAAAGGAGGGTTGTTTTCGCTGCACGCTTTCCCCTCTATGGGCATCTCCAACAGTGATATGATCATCGTTGGTTAAATTACCACTTAGACTGTTTTGATGACATGGCACATAATAAAAGAAGAGAGAGAATGAAATCATATGAACCTGAAGCAACGCTCCAGACACAAGCTCCGAGGCAAGCCTGTTCATTTATTTTACATTTAGTGGACCCACCTGATTATTTAACATACACGCCATTGAAGACCATGTATGATATGTTGTTGGCTGCTGACATGGACACTTATACCAATGATTGAACATACAAACTGTTGCAGATGCTCTAAGGGCATGGCCAATGGTTTAGCTTGGACAGCTGCCCCATGGTTCCACATAAGATGCATGCTGTCGTGGAGGAGATTGGTGAAAAAGACTATGCCTTGCAGAGGCTTGGTGGAGCCTGCAGAGGAGCTAGCTTCTTCAGCGAAAAAGTGTGGTCCTCCGAGATAGAAAGGTAAGAGAGAGAGTGCTCTGTGAGAAAACACCTAGCTATATGCAAGTAAAATTGGTGAAGATGGAGTCATTGTAGGACACAATAAAATGTGTGAAACTGCACCGTGCGTTGCATGATTGTTGCAATGCATGTAGCTCTAGAATGGTACTGCCTCCATTGTACATGCCCTAGCTCCCATTCGATACTCGCCTTTTCCTCAGTCATCATTCCCCTTTGTTTTCCACAGTAATCATTCCCCTGTGTCTTCCAGTGTGGACGGGAGGTAGAACTATTTTTGTGTTTTTCCCAGTTGTTTTTGTTAGAGTGGACCCCCGCTTGCATTTGCTTGATGATGTGAAGGATTTGCATGTGATGGAAAATGAAAAATAAAAGGTTTGCATGATCTTGATGATGTGGACATCTTGCAGGTTCATTTAATTTTGTACGTTGCACTCTCTCTCTCTCTCTCTCTCTCTCTCTCTCTCTCTCTCTCTCTCTCTGAGTTTCCAAAGATTCATGTCAGTAAAATCATGTGCCTTGGTTTCATGGGATCAGGAAGTTAGGACATTCTAATCCAGTGTTTTTATTATTCATATGCAATCGATTGATAGCAGATTATTGAGTGTACCAAAAAAATGGGTTGCATTGTTGATATGGCTGGTGTTTTCACAGATCTTTTGAAGAGGAAGATCTTTGTGAAGAGTAAGAAAATAATTGGTACAGCAGGTAGCTAGAGTCCAAGAATGAAAGCTACGTTGTCGGACCTCAGATCCAGAATGCGTTGAGAGTGACCCGTGACTGACTTATTTTTGTGTTTTTACTTCCCCTGGCTAGCTTATAAGCAACAGCTCGAGCTTTGCAATGACAAACTAAGTTTTTCAACGCGCCAATTTCGCAGGAAGAGCTCCACAAAGTAATACATCATGGCATGGTTTCTGTTGCTCTTCCCCTTCTCCCTCTTGTTTGTGCATTACTGGTTCACCGGGAAGACGGGAAAAAAGCAGCAGCAGCAGCAGCGAGAAGACCCCCTCCCGCCTTCACCGCCAGCACTGCCCATTATCGGCCACCTGCACCTCATCGGCTCCCTCCTGCATGTCTCCCTCCGTGGCCTCGCCAGGAGGCATGGCCCCGACGTGATGCTCCTCCGCCTCGGTGTCGTCCCGACGTTTGTCGTGTCCTCACCGCGTGCCGCGGAAGCGGTGCTGCGCACACACGACCACATGATGGCATCGAGGCCCCGCTCCCTGGTCAACGACATCATCATGTACGGCGCATCCGACGTCGCATTCGCGCCATATGGTGAGTACTGGCGGCAGGCTAGGAAGCTCGCCACCACCCACATGTTGAGTGCTAAAAAGGTGCGGTCTTTCCGCGGCGCCGTCATGGATGAGGTAATTCTTCTAGTCTTCACGCGTTCGACAGAAATCTCTTGTAAAATCTAGCCCTAGAAATTTCCAACCCTCCGGGCCAAGAAAATGTTTTTTTGCATTACAAATATTAAAGTAGTCATTTCAGAATAAAATGTGGGGACGTGATCTGGTCTTATGTCAATCGTCTCAATTAATAGCAATAGTGACCAACTCACATGCAACAAAGATGACAACCTTGAAGCATTTGAAGCAACCACTTAACACCACTAGGAGCATATAGTTTAACGCACGCAACTCACTCCCGCAACTTTAGTCTAAGAGACTGGACCACTGAGTGAACTTATTGGGTACATGGTTCCTGCTGGAACGCACATCCTTGTCAATGTATGGGCCATTGGTAGGGACTCCAACTCCTGGGAGGACGCGGAAGAGTACATACCCGAAAGATTTATAGAGGAAGGCAGCGGTGTGCATGTCAACTTCAAGGGGAATGATTTCCAGTTCTTGCCGTTCGGGGCAGGACGAAGGATGTGCCCTGGTATAAACCTCGGAATCACCAATGTCGAGCTTATGTTGGCTAATCTCATGTACCATTTTGATTGGGAACTGCCGGCCGGGGTTGAGAGAAAGGACATTGATATGGCAGAGGTGTTTGGGCTAACCGTGCGTCGGAAGGAGAAACTGATGTTAGTTCCAAAATCACGCATGTAGCCGCAAGAATAAAATTTAAGCTAAATATTTTGTTTTATGTTGTTGTTAATTAATAAAGGGGAATTCCTGCTTGTTGTAAATTAGTTTAGAAGGTTTATATCGATAGCTAAAGATTTTGTGTTATGTCGTTTCAACGGTCTTTTGGTAGTCTAATTTGACGACAAGTACATGTTCCTTTTTTTCTTGGCTGACTGAACGAACTCCGTGACAAGGAAAAGATCTCCAAATTGATACGACCCTTTCTGAATCCTTTCGAAGAGGAGCGAGAGGTAGTCCTTCATCTCAAGAGGAGCGAGACGTAGTCCGAGAGCGCAAATCATCCTTTAGAACAGGACCAAAACTTGGCTAATTTGAAGAGTTCATAGGTAAATCCTTTAGATTGCTGGACTGCGGTTGTTTGGAGGCGTGATGGAAACTACAATTTCAATCCAAAGAAAAGAAATAGAGAGAGATGGCTCTGGCAATAACTGAATCGAGCCGTTTTGTGTTTGGCGCGTATAAAGGTGTGAATGGATACACTCCACTGGTCAACCTTGCTGGTGTTAGCTACTACTCCGTCCCATAACGTAAGACTAGTGTCAAAAAACTTCTGACATTATGGGATGGAGGGAGTAGAATTAATACGGTTGTCCATGAAATGGATCAAACAATGAACCTAGTGGCAGCTATATATGTATGCAGACGGATAGGGCTATACATGCTTGTGGCATGTGGACGGTGCTCACTGCCGAGATGTCCTGGGCTGTCATCCTGGCGTCGTACCTCCATCGACGTGCATACCATCGGCCGGATAGGCTTTGCGCTGGTTTTCTCCGGCGACAGTGAGGTGGTCAACAAGGTGAAGGGACGAGGGCATGACTAGGGTTTTGTATTGGCACGTCTAGAGCGAGTCACGCGCCCGTCAAGTGCTTTTCAGTTGGACATGCATATCGCTTTCTAATCACTCCCTCTATTCCCAAATATAAGTCTTTTTAGAGATTTCAACAAGTGACTACATACGAAGCAAAATGAGTGAATCTACATTCTAAAATATGTCTACATATATCCGTATGTTGTAGTCTATTTAAAATGTCTAAAAAGACATATATTTAGGATATATTGGTTTGATACTGAAGACCAAATTAATAAACAAGTTGAGTAGGCATTTTGGAGTGCAGAGAAGGGTCCAACTCCATTGTTAACTCGAAAACAAAATTGTAAATGAAATTGGATAGCTTCCCTGTATCACTGTATGCACATTGATTTGGTACTGGTAGACCCGCAAAAATGGCCATAAGATAAACAAAAGCAAACAAATGACAAATGTTGATAAACAAGAACAAACAAATGACAAAGGTTGCTAGCAATGATGGTGTAACATAAACTGATGAGTAGTTGTCTGGTCATATCGGCACGCGAACCACGGGAACGACTAGAAGGTCATGTTTCCGCCCGGAGGTGACTGTGACGACCTCTGCCATATCCAGGTCCGCCACCGCCATCCCGTGTGGCAGCTCCCAGTCAAAGTGGTATAACATACTAGCAAGCGCAAGTTCCATATTTGCAAGCCCAAACGTCATACTGGGGCACATCCTTCGTCCCGCCCCAAATGGTGTGTACTCAAAGTCTCCCACCTTGAAGTCAACAGTGTTGAATTCAATCCTCTCTGGCATGAACTCCTCTGGCTTGTCCCAATGAATCGGATCCCTACCGATGGCCCAAGCGTTCACAAGCACTGTAGCCCCCACTGGCACGTCAAACCCGAGTACCTGGCATGGCGAGCGGCACTCCCGTGGTAGTAGCAGTGGCAGCGCCGGGTGCAACCGAAGAGTCTCCTTGATGACTAATTGCAAGTAGTGTAGATTCCTTAAGCTCTCCTCCGTCACTTTGCCTTGCTCATTGAGCACTCGCCGGACTTCTCCCTGCACCTTTTGCATCACCCTCGGGTTCTTCATGAGCTCGGACATGGCCCATTGTAGCATCGTTGCTGAGGTCTCACTACCTGCGACAAATAAATCCTACAAGCAATGGTCGGACGCTCTTCAGTGCGCGACATATATATTCCATGTAGATGTATTATTGAAGTAGTACCATCATGTGATTAGTCGTAACTAGCTTACCGCCATCACGGCTTTGATTGTGTGTGTGGTGAGCGGGAACTCCAAGGAGTCATCTTCTTTCTGGATTCTCAAGAGCACGTCAACCAAGTCCTCCGCTTTGTCACCCGCAGAACCTGGTGACACTTGGTGCTCCTGGATGATGGTTTCCATGAAACCCATCATTTCATGGTGGTGTTGCTTCATCAGGCGTGGTTTTCGGCTGATGAGCATCAAAGCGTGATGACGGATAGAGGTCCGGCAAGCCGGGCCTTGAGAATAGCTCGATACCTTCCCCCATTAGCCGAAGGAACTTCTCCCGGTCCTTGAACCGGCTGCCTATAATGGCACGCACTGTCGAGTCATTGACATACGATGACAGTAGTGCGCTAAGGTTCATCGCCGCTCCCGGTGTTGCCGTTGCCGCCGAGACCTCCTGGAGGAGGCGCTGCACCTCCTGCTCGCAGATGCCTCTCGAGGACTGCACGCACCGGGTGCTAAGCAACTCCACAGTGCAAATCTTGCGCAGCTGCCTCCAGGCGCTGCCGTAGGGCGCAAAGATGAGCCCCTCTGAGCCGTCAACAAGGGTCAACCGCTTGATCATGCTGATGGGGCGCGTCGCGAAGGCCACATCATTTGTCCTCATGACTTCGCGGGCCGCCTCCGCCGATGAAGCTACCACGACGGGCAGGTCACCAAGGCGGAGTAGCATAAGTGGGCCATGCCGTCGGGCAAGGTCGCGCATCCTGTGGTGCGGAAGCTTGCCTATCATGTGGTGCAAGTGGCCGATCACCGGGAGCGCCCATGGACCCGGCGGCGGCCTGAGGATGAAGTAGGCCAACGGGATGATGAGTACTCCAAGTGCAAGCAAGGGATTATGGCTTGCGTCCATTGTTTTGGGTGGGTGAGTGCCCAGCTCAAAACGCACCATCACGGGTTTATAAGAAAAATGGATTAGATACTTTTGCAAGTGCCGGCCAATACATAGTACTAGTACTTATGAAATTAGTTTCCAAGTGCCGGCCATTGGCCATCATATAGTACTCTCTCCGTCCTTAAAAGAGTGTACTTCTAACTTTGTTATAGGGTTAAACTATCTTAAAGTTTGACCAAGTTTGTGCAAAAATATATCAATGCTTCTGAAATCAAATAGTTATATGATGAAAATATAATTTATCATGAATCCAATGCTACTAATTTGATGGCATAAATGTTGGTCTATTATTGTACAAATACGGACAAACATAAAAAAGTTTAACTTTCCAACAAAGAAGTACACTCTTTCAAGGACGGTGGGAGTACGTTTGTATAGCTGCCGGCATTATTGAGTAGTAGTAGTAATTAACTTAGTGCCTACTTGGATGTGCTCAGTGATAACAGCAATCTTTTCTTTAATTTGACCGAGTTCAACTTGAAAGTTGTTAAGTCTAATTGTTGCCTTCCCTAAAAAAACAAAGTATAATTGTTGCCTCAAGTTACATTGATGCAATGTTTATAGTACAAAAAAACCATGTGGAGTAAAAGCCAAAGATTAGTTGGTCAACTCCCGCACTTGCCCTTTTGTCCTGACATGAGAGGAATCTGGAAGAAATATCAGATAAGCATCATACTCGACGACTTTTGTTTCTTCAGTTCAAACAAGCAGCACAGCATTCCAGTCACAGGGAAATATCTTGATCTTCTGTTCGTATCCGTAAACTAATATAAGAACGTTTAAATCACTACTTAGTAATCTAAACGATTTTATATCAGTTTACAAAGGGAGTAATTAAGAGCAGTACCGTCGAGATCTGCAAGAAAGAAATACTGTGAGCACCTTATGACTACTCTTGTTGTAAATATAAACGTTATTTTCCCTCTCAATGACGAATATAAGCAATCCCAAAATGCAAATAAAGTGATTATTATATGTGGTATGTTCTTATAATGTTCGTATATTCGACCTGGTAGGATTGAGTACAAGCATATTGTATATGGGCAGAGCTAGCATATGAGTTTGCCACTTGTATTTTGAATGGAACATACACGTTTTGTACGGCAAAGTATTGCTAGATGGAAGTGCTTTCCCAAGGCTTGAAACTGAGGTATTTCATGTTGTTTTACTCCAAATATTGGCATAAAAACTGGATCGTGCAGTTGCTTCAAATTACCTTGTGGCCCATGCCGGTCTTTGTTTCCGAGTGGGGTCTCACAAGTTCATTTGTTCAATCATGTATCCGATGATAGCTGGTACCGACAACGGACTAAGCGAGAAGTGAAATCCATGAGAGCCTTGAGCGTCTTTCGACACTCAATGAGCCAACATGCCGCTGAAAGCGGGAAAGAATGCAAAGACAAAGAAGAATACCCTGAAGACAATAAGGAAGGCTTGCACGCACATGGAGGCCAAAGCTAGGTGCCACATCTCCAGAGGCGCATACCAACATGAATAGCACAACAACCACACGAGCTCGTGTGAGTCGCACGGTCGCAACACTAGCGATTTCCCTCATGTTGAGGATGTCGTGGATCAATTTGGCTTTTGTTGTCGGGTTGCGGTGAGTGTCCATGAAAGTGCAACTTTCCCTAGGTGGTTTTGGTAATTCATAACAACATATAGCTCATTGAGCTAATGCTATTCCAAGACTATTATTTCAGGAAAGCTCAATGAATGGCATGGCATGGATGATGAAAGTGGATCCCTCAAAATACTAAGGACAAAGGATTGACTCAAGCTCAAAGGCTCAAGACTCTTCATTTTATATTTTAGTGATCCAAGATCACATTGAGTCTATAGGAAAAGCCAATACTATAAAGGAGGGATGAGGTGTTGCTTAATGAGCCTCTTGCTTCATGTGCTTAGTGATATGCTCCAAAACCCTCAGCTACTTTCCCACATCCACAAATGACCTAAACCCAAAGCCAAAATCGGTCACGCCGATTCTTCCAATCCGGCGCCACCGATTCCAAGAGTCATAGCCACTGCCACAAACCCTAGGCAAATCGGTCTTACCAATAGGGATCTCGGTCTCACCGAGATGGGATTGTAATCTCTCTGTTTCCCTTCGTAACGTTTCGGTCTAACCGAAGTGAGCGATCGGTCCCACCGAGATTGCAATGTAAACTCTCTGTTTCCCTTTTGTAACATTTCGGTCTCACCGAAAAGAGCAAATCGGTCCCACCGAGTTTACCTGACCAACTCTCTGAAAGCTTATTACCAAAATCGGTTTCACCGAGTTTGTGTAATCGGTCTTACTGAGATTATGTTATGCCCTAACCCTAATCGAATCGGTCTCACCGAGTTGCATGTCGGTCCCACCGAAAATCACTAATGGTCACTAGGTTTACTAAATCGGTCTGACCAAGTCTGTTGAATCGGTCCTACCGAGTTTGGTAAATTGTGTGTAACGGTTAGATTTTGTGTGGAGGCTATATATACCCCTCCACCCCCTCTTCATTCGTGGAGAGAGCCATCAGACTAAACCTACACTTCCAACTTACCATTTCTGAGAGAGAACTACCTACTCATGTGTTGAGACCAAGATATTCCATTCCTACCATATGAATCTTGATCTCTAGCCTTCCCAAGTTGCTTTCCACTCAAATCTTCTTTCCACCAGATCCAAATCCTATGAGAGAGAGTTGAGTGTTGGGGAGACTATCATTTGAAGCACAAGAGCAAGGAGTTCATCATCAACACACCAGTTGTTACTTCTTGAGAGTGGTGTCTCCTAGATTGGCTAGGTGTCACTTGGGAGCCTCCGACAAGATTGTGGAGTTGAACCAAGGAGTTTGTAAGGGCAAGGAGATCGCCTACTTCGTGAAGATCTACCGCTAGTGAGGCAAGTCCTTCGTGGGCGACGGCCATGGTGGGATAGACAAGGTTTCTTCTTCGTGGACCCTTCGTGGGTGGAACCCTCCGTGGACTCAAGGCAACTGCTACTCCTTCGTGGGTTGAAGTCTCCATCAACGTGGATGTACGATAGCACCACCTATCGGAACCACGACAAAAACATCCGTGTCTCCAATTGCGTTTGAATCCTCCAAACATTTCCCTTTACTTTATTGCAAGTTGCATGCTTTAATTTCCGCTGCCTATATACTCTTTGCATGCTTGCTTGATTTGTGTGATGATTGCTTGACTTGTCCTAAGATAGCTAAAATCTGCCAAACTCTAAAATTGGGAAAAGGTTAAGTTTTTAATTGGTCAAGTAGTCTAATCACCCCCCTCTAGACATACTTCAAGGTCCTACAAGTGGTATCAGAGCTTTGGTGTCCATTTGCTTTGATTTCCATAGCTTTTGGTGGTCATAGCCTTGGTTTCACAACCTAGGAGTATGGCTACAAGTGGTACTAATTTTGCTAGTTGGAAGCATAAGATGAAAATGCATATTCTCGACATAACCCCATTGCTTGGGCAATTATTTGTATTGGCTTGCAAGGTGAATTCTTTGATGGGAGAGAACCGAACCGTGAAGTTTAATGCGGAAGAATTGAAGGTGCTGCAATACAATGCTCAAGCTTGTGATATCATCTTCAACGGATTGTGCCCAAGAATTCAACAAAATCAGCCGTCTTGAGAATGCAAAGGAAATATGGGATACTTTGATTGATATGCATGAAGGTACCGAATCCGTCAAGGAATCCAAGTTGGATGTGCTCCAAAGTCAGCTTGACAAGTTCAATGAAGGATGGTGAAGGTGTCGCTGAAATGTACTCTAGGCTTGCACTTATCACAAATGAGATTGCCGGCTTAGGGAGTGAAGAGATGACCGATAGATTCATCATCAAGAAGATCCTAAGAGAATTGGATGAAAAGTATGATACCGTGTGCACATTGATCCAAATGATGCCAAACTACAAAAATCTCAAGCCAACGGAAGTCATTGGAAGAATTGTTGCTCATGAGATGTCACTCAAGGATAAGGAGGAACTTCACAACAAGTCAAGTGGTGCTTACAAAGCCTCAAGTGAAGCCCCCACATCATCAAGTGAGAAACACATCTTCAATGAAGAATTGAGCTTAATGGTGAAGAACTTCAACAAATTCTACAAGAGTAGAAGCAAAGAAAGAAGCTCCAAGTCAAGGTCTTATTATGACAAAAGGTCTTCTAGTCGAGAGCGCAATTGCCACAATTGTGGGAGGCCTGGACACTACTCCAATGAGTGTACGGCACCCTACAAAAGAAGAGAAGATTCTCCAAAAAGAAGAAGCAAAAGAGAAGAATCACCACCAAGAGAGAGGAGGAGTAGAGATGATCGTTATGAACGAAGACCCTCACGGAGAAGCAAGGATTCGGAAAGGAAGGACAAGTCATAAAGGAGCTACACAAAACGAAGACATCAAGCTCATGTTGGTGAATGGGTATCCGGCTCCGACTCTGACAATCACTCCGAGAGAAGCTATCACTCTGACTCCGAATATACTCAAGATGAAGGTGTTGCCGGTCTAGCACTTGTGTCAACCGACTCCTACGACATATTTGAATCACCAAATGAAGGAATTGGAAGATGCTTCATGGCCAAAGGTCCAAAGGTAACACATCCCGAGTATGTTGATTTCAATAGTGATGAAGATGACTTGCTTGTGGATGATGATTTACTTGTTGACAACTCTAGTGATGAATACTATGATGAAACGTCAATTAATCATGCTAATCAAACGAATGACAATGATAAGGAGAAAATTGAGCTTCTAACTAAAGAACTAAACACTCTAAAGTTGGCTCATGAAACTATCTTCGAAAATCATCGAGAACTGTTAAGGGCTCATGAGAAGCTACGCTTTGAAAAGCTCAATCTTGAGCAAGAGCATGAGTTCTTAAAGGCAATCAATGATGATCTCCGTAAGAAAAGTTCTTCTTACATTGCCAAGCGTTTACTCTTATCTACTTACATGCCTCAAGTCAAGTCTGGTAACAAGTACAAGAAAGATACTTCCTCTAGTAGTAACAATAATAATGTTAAATCCAATATTGTTGCTTCTAGTAGTTCTCTTGATTCTACTAATGATTCTCCTAGCCAAGTTACACTTGAGCAAGAAAATAGCTTATTGAAGGGAATTATAGAGAAAGGTGTTTACAAGAGCCTTGCCGGGAGTAAGCAATTCGGGGAATTGTACATAAGCAAGGAAGACAGGAAGAATCAAGGTGTTGGTTTTGAACGAAAGTTCAATGCCAATGGAGTTGAGTGGGAAGAAGATCAATACCCCAAGACGAAGTTTGTTCCTCAACAAGAGAAGTATGATCCTACTTCCTTCAAGGGAACACAAGCTCAAGATGATCTTCCTCCACAAGACCACAAGAACAAAGGCAAGGATAAGCTTCAAGAAGAGATTGATGCATTTGAAGAAGCACCTAAGGTCTCGGTCAAGTGGATTCCCAAGACTACGCCAAGTTCTACTTCATCAAGTACAACTACAACTCCAAGGATTCCCATCAAGATGATGTGGATCCCAAGAAGAAGAACTAGAGATTTCTTGAGGGTGACTCCGCCAACATTCTAAACTCATATCTTTATGGCAAGGACAAGTTCAATCAACTTCCAAATCTTGCACTAGTTCAAGGAGTCACAAACCCTAATGATGGTAAGGCAAGGGACAAGGTAACCTAATAGTTTCATGGACATCATCTTGTGTGTGCATCACTCTATGTCTATGGATATTCTTGTTTGTTCCTTGTGGGACTAACCCATGTAGGCAAGTTGAAAGAGCAACTCACTCCAAAGGAATGCTCCAAATGATCTACTTCAACATTGAGAATCCACATCTTCAACACCTACATGAAGTCATCATCGACAAAACCCAAGGTTAGTTCATCCCTCTAAAAGGGGGGATCTCACATCTAGGGGAGCTTAACTCTAATAAATGAGTCAAAGAAACTCTAATTGTGTGAACACATCAATGCATTATGTAAAAGTGGTAACCCCACTTGAGCTTAAACGATGAGTATGACCTATGATCAAATGTTCTCATTTGACTCCTAAGTCAATATACTCATATATAGATGACCTAGCCATCGCCAATTGTTTGATAGATGCTAGAATTGGTTGTGCATGCTTTGCCACATATTTCATTTGCCATTTTATTGTGTGAGCATGTTGGTGCATATTTTACTCATTCAAGGACATCCACTTGTTGTTTTGATTGTTTGGTTCATTCTTCTTTTGGCCAAGTGGATGGACAAGAATGCCTAAGAACCCTCTCTAGCTATCTATGCTTATCTCGCCTCAAACTCTATTCATGCTACATCACAAAATTTGATCAAGTCGATTCGAACCACTCTGTGTGAGGAGCACTCGAGTCCCCGATCTAAGTCATAGACTTAAACTTCCAAAACCTCTTTGTGATTCTCGGTCCGACCGATTCCTCCATTTCAGTCCTACCGAGATCATTAAGTTGATCTGAGTTTTCAATCTCGGTGCAACCGATTTGAACTTTTTCGGTCACACCGAGTTGCGAATCGAACACGATTATGCATCTCGGTGCCACCGAGTTGTTCCACTTCGGTCACACCGGCTGTGGTCGGGCTATATATAGACACGGGCAAAATTTTGAAATTTCTCCGAACCCCTTCGCGGCGCAATAGCTCGCTTCGCCATCGAAGGCCTCCGGATCGTCTCCTCGCCGCCACCGCCTCCTCAGTTGGTCTCCGCTGCCGTCAACGGAATTCAACCCCACCGTTGCCGCCGTAGCGAGTTCATCACCGCACTAGGGTATGGACTTGATCTTTGTGCTATCCACATCTGATTCCTAGCACATTGTACTCTTATTGATTCTTGCCACGATTGAAACAATCCTATCCAGCCAAAGTAGTCCGTAGAGTAGATTAGATTCAAATTTTTAGGGTTAGGTTTTCGCCGAAACCATCTCGGACCCACCGAGTTGAAAAACTCGGTCTCACCGATTTGGCATATGCCATTGCACTAGTGACTCTCAGTCTGACCGAGAATTACTAATCGGTGCGACCGATTTTAGGATTCTGTGAAATCCTAGCAGTCTCGGTGCCACCGAACTGTGACTCGGTCCAACCGAGTTCATCAGTTCAGGTTCCAAAAACTGCTTCGTTATCACCGAGTTTGAAAATCGGTTGATCCGAAATGCTTTCTGTGGAAAATTAAAACTGAATTTTTGAATCATTCTTTTGAAAAATCTCTACATTTTGTGATGCTTATCCACTCTATCTCATCTATAACTCTTCACAGTGGTCGATCAAGCATTTGCAGCATGTCGCACTGAGTGACAATGTAATGTGTCACAGAGTAGATTCACATGAGTGAGGGCACTAGTCCCTCCAGCACTTCAGATGAAGGGAGCAGAAGCACTCCTAGCAACCTGCCTAAGGCTGCTACCAGGCAAAGGAGAAAGAGAACCTCAGACTCAGAAGATGAGGACTACAAAGCTGAAGAAGATGTGGCTACTTCCAAGAAAGTGGTGCTCAAGAAGGAATATGGCTCAGCAAAGGATATAAAGCCAGGTATGAAGGTTAAAAGGCATGCATGAAGACAACCAATGTCCAAGGCCAGAACATCAACTCAACTTCCTGAAAAACCTGATCACAAAGAGCCAGCTGCTGAAGGCAAGAAGAGGAAGGAAAGGGTCAAGAAGACCATGGCCAGAGTTGTTGGGCAACCTTCCATATGGAAGAGGAAGAACTTACTGCACCAGCACCAAAGGCACCAAAGCTTATGGGTGATGCTATTAAATCAGGGGCTGCAACATCTAAGCCCAAGGAAGCACCCAAAGCTGCCCCCCAAGGCCAAGTCTGCACCAAGGAGGAATACCAGGAGTATTCCAGCTGCTGAGAAGAACAAGGCCCCAGTGCCTGAGGTTGCTGAGGAAGAAGATGAAGAAGGACAGGTTCTAAGGAAGCTCAAGCCAAAGATACCAGATCACAATGATGCCCATCATGTGGCTGAGGACATGAACATCAGAAAAGACTCAGGATTGAGGCTATGGAGGATGGCAGATCCATATGCCACAAGGAGAAGAACTGTTGTTGATTACGGTGTTCCATACAAAGGAACAAAGCAGGACTTCTATGAGACAATCTTATTGGACAAGAACCCTATAGTTTGTGATATGAGGTCGGTCGACCGGACCTACATGAAGGAAAATGAAGAGCACTATCCTGGAGTGCAAGATAGCTTTGTTGCTTGTGGAGTTGCAGACTTTGTTGGGCAAAAGCTCACAAACTGGAATGATGAACTTATCATGCAATTCTACTCCACAACACATTTTTACCCAGATGGAAGAATTGTTTGGATGTCTGAAGGTACAAGGTACCAATCCACTGTTGAGGAGTGGGAAAAGCTGATAAATGCCCCAGAGGAAAATGATGATGATCTGGATGTTTATGCCAAGAAGAAAATAGGACACAATACCATGGCACACATGTACAAGGAGATCCCAGACAAAGCCCTAGAGACTTTCTCTTTTGGATCACCCATTTTACATTGTCGTGGCTGCCTACTATCAATTGGATTCTCGAGGCACACTCTGTGCCCAAGTCCGGTGACCACAACATGATCAGAGGGCATGCCATCAATATGTTGCATTTATTTGATGTGCCACAGAAATTCAAAGTCATGAGCCTTATAGTAGAAACCATTAAGAGGACTGCAGCAAATCATAAGAGGAGCTATGGTTATGCACCTCAGATTCAGGAATTGATCAACTCAAAGATGGGAACTGGCAAATATCTATTGGATAGGGAACATTTTCCATTCTACCCAGACTTTGAAGACAATGAGGTTGTCATAAATGAGGATGATCCATCATCAGTTCAAGCTCAAGAGAAGAAGGAGAAGGCAAGGAAGGAGAAGGCTGCCAAGATGCCAACTCAAGAGGAGGCATCTGAGTATTTCTTGAAAAACAAGCAGGAGCAGCTTGGTTACTTGATAGCATCATCACTGAGGATTGAGAAGGGGTTGGCCACCTTAACTCAGAACCAGGAGAGCTTGGAAAGAATCATGGAACAAAAATTCTATGATCTAGATGTCAAAGTAATGGCGAGATTCGGGCCTACCAGGAGCAACTGCAGGATGACATGCAGGAGAGGAAGGGCAAGACAACCACAAATGTCTTTGCCAGAGTGCCTAGAGCTCAGAAGTCAGCTGTTGTGCCGATGCGGACACTAGAGCAACATCTTCAAGACTACCATCGCCCCTTCAGCTCCAAAGGCAACCAGCTTCAAAGATCAACTCCAAAGACCTCTACATCAACTCAAGCCTTCGGCCCAAGGAGCCATCTCTACACCACCAACTCGAAGATCAAGCACGAGAGTCGATCTAGCACTATGCATTTTCTATGAACTTTTTGGTAACTTGTGGCCAAAGTGGGAGAAAAATGTACAGATCATAGGCTTCGAGAGAGAGAGTGTTGCTTTTGTTCTCTCTTGCTTTGTTGGTTTAAACTTGTTTGCTTTTTGATTGGTTGAGATACTATGCTTGTGAGACATTGATGATCATGTGTTTGATCATAAGCTACACTTATGCATGTTTGATGATATTATCCTATCTATCTTATGTGATCATTCACTTTGCTTGGTGATGAGTGCATATATTCAATACTTATCATTTTGAGCGCTCCACCAAGATGTATGTGACATGGAAGAGTAACCCATGAGCCTAATTTCTTGTGCATTTGCAGTCCAAAGCAAATTTTAACTATGCACAAATTTAGGGGGAGCTCTTGCTTATCACATACTTCTCAAAGCGATGATGTTTTTATTCTTATTATCATTTATCGAAGCTTTGATCTATATGTTGTCATCAATTACCAAAAAGGGGGAGATTGAAAGTGCAACTATCCCTAGGTGGTTTTGGTAATTCATAACAACATATAGCTCATTGAGCTAATGCTATTCCAAGACTATTATTTCAGGAAAGCTCAATGAATGGCATGGCATGGATGATGAAAGTGGATCCCTCAAAATACTAAGGACAAAGGATTGGCTCAAGCTCAAAGGCTCAAGACTCTTCATTTTATATTTTAGTGATCCAAGATCACATTGAGTCTATAGGAAAAGCCAATACTATCAAGGAGGGATGAGGTGTTGCTTAATGAGCCTCTTGCTTCATGTGCTTAGTGATATGCTACAAAACCCTCATCTACTTTCCCACATCCACAAATGACCTAAACCCAAAGCCAAAATCGGTCACACCAATTCTTCCAATCCGGCGCCACCGATTCCAAAAGTCATAGCCACTGCCACAAACCCTAGGCAAATCGGTCTTACCGATAGGGGATCTCGGTCTCACCGAGATGGGATTGTAATCTCTCTGCTTTCCTTCAGAACGCTTCGGTCTAACGAAGTGAGCGATCGGTCCCACCGAGATTGCAATGTAAACTCTCTGCTTCCCTTTTGTAACATTTTGGTCTCACCGAAAAGAGCAAATCGGTCCCACCGAGTTTACTTCGACCAACTCCTCGAAAGCTTATTACCAAAATCGGTTTCACCGAAGTTTGTGTAATCGGTCTTACCGAGATTACGTTATGCCCTAACCCTAATCGAATCGGTCTCACCGAAGTTGCATGTCGGTCCCACCGAAAATCACTAACGGTCACTAGGTTTCTTGAATCGGTGCGACCGAAGTCTGTTGAATCGGTCCCACCGAGTTTGGTAAATTGTGTGTAACAGTTAGATTTTGTGTGGAGGCTATATATACCCATCCACCTCCTCTTCATTCGTGGAGAGAGCCATCGACTAAACCTACACTTCCAACTTACCATTTCTCGAGAGAGAACTACCTACTCATGTGTTGAGACCAAGATATTCCATTCCTATCATATGAATCTTGATCTCTAGCCTTCCCAAGTTGCTTTCCACTCAAATCTTCTTTCCACCAAATCCAAATCCTATGAGAGAGAGTTGAGTAGTGGGGAGACTATCATTTGAAGCACAAGAGCAAGGAGTTCATCATCAACACACCATTTGTTACTTCTTGGAGAGTGGTGTCTCCTAGATTGGCTAGGTGTCACTTGGGAGCCTCCGACAAGATTGTGGAGTTGAACCAAGGAGTTTTTAAGGGCAAGGAGATCGCCTACTGTGAAGATCTACCGCTAGTGAGGCAAGTCCTTCGTGGGCGACGGCCATGGTGGGATAGACAAGGTTGCTTCTTCGTGGACCCTTCGTGGGTGGAGCCCTCCGTGGACTCACAGAATCCGTTACCCTTCGTGGGGTTGAAGTCTCCATCAACGTGGATGTACGATAGCACCACCTGTCGGAACCACGACAAAAACATCCGTGTCTCCAATTGCGTTTGAATCCTCCAAACCCTTCCCTTTACTTTCTTGCATGTTGCATGCTTTAATTTCCGCTGCCTATATACTCTTTGCATGCTTGCTTGATTTGTGTGATGATTGATTGACTTGCTAAGATAGCTAAAATCTGCCAAACTCTAAAATTGGGAAAAGGTTAAGTTTTTAATTGGTCAAGTAGTCTAATCACCCCCCCCCCCCTCTAGACATACTTCAAGGTCCTACAGTCCAACTTCATGTCTTTTTCCATGATGCCATCCTCCTTCATATAGGTGCTTCATATAGACGATGGCCTTTCCCATCTCTGAGTCTGAGAGCATCTCCAGCCGTTGGCCCCCCAGGATGCCTAAAAATCGCTTCGGGGCGAGCCGCGATACATTCGGGGCGGTTTTATGCTTCAATGTCGCCTTCTCTAACTCGCCCTGTGCGCCGTTGTTGGCCCACTTTTCGGTGAATATAAAGCCCATATTGGCGGGAATAGGCCCATATTCGACGTCGTTCGCCGTGGCTCGGCATTCAATTATCAACATAAATATATTTTTTATCATATATTTCATCACGGAAAAATTAAATACTTCAACAAAATAGTTCAATAACAAATAGTTCAATGCAAATTATATAGTACAACAAATAAAAACTCATATTCCATCACATCGCCACGCTTGGCGCCGCCTTTGAGCCTCCATAGGTGCTCTATCAGATCTTGCTGCAGTTGATGATGCACCTGTGGGTCTCGGATCTCCTGACGCAAGGTAGGCAGTCCAGGTTGCTGGTAGCTGGTGATCAACTTGGGCAAGAGGACCCTGCCTGTGGTATGTTTCAGTGTCAAACACTGGCTCTTCCTGCTCGCTCTCAATGATCATGTTGTGCAAGATGACACAGCAGGTCATAATCTCCCACATTTGATCTTTCGACTAGGTCTGAGCGGTGTACCGGACAATAGCAAATCGAGATTTGAGCACACCAAATGCCCGCTCGACATCCTTCCTGCAAGCCTCCTGAATCTTCGCAAACCAAGCGTTCTTGCCTCCAGGCACACGGTTTGAGATGGTCTTCACAAATGTCGACCATCTCGGATAGATGCCATCAGCTAGATAGTACCCCTTGTTGTAGTGCCGCCCATTGATCTCGAAGTTCACCGGAGGAGGATGAACTTCAACAGGCTTGGCAAAGACAGGAGAGCACTGAAGCACGTTGATGTCATTGTGAGTTCCTCGCATACCAAAGAAGGAGTGCCAAATCCAGAGGTCCTGTGTGGTCACCGCCTCAAGTACCACACTGCAACCGTCTTTGGCGCCTTTGTACATCCCCTGCCAAGAAAATGGGCAATTCTTCCATTTCCAATGGATACAGTCGATGCTTCCAAGCATCCCAGGAATCCTCTTGCTGCATTCTGTGCTAGGATCCAAGCGGTGTCTTCCGCATTGGGTGTTCTCAAGTATTGCGGTCCAAACACTGCCACCACTGCCCGACGGAACTTGTAGAAACACTCTATGCTTGTGGACTCGGCCATGCGCCCATAGTCGTCATGTGAGTCACCGGGAGCTCCGTATGCAAGCATCCTCATCGCTGTCGTGCATTTCTGGATCGAGGTGAATCCAAGTTTGCCGGTGCAATCCATCTTGCATTTGAAGTAGTTGTCGAACTCCCGGATGGAATTCACAATCCTGAGGAAAAGCTTTCTGCTCATCCGATAACGGCGCCGAAATGTTTAGTCGTCGTGAAGTGGAGCATCGGCGAAGTAGTCGGAGTAGAGCATGTAGTAGCCTTCGAGACGATGCCGGTTCTTTGCTTTCACCCGCCCCAGCGCCGAGCCACCTCGCCGTGGCTTTTCATTGCTAGCCAGCAGCTGGGCGAGGGCGGCGAGCACCATGAGATGCTTTTTCTTCACGGACGCCGGCCTCGGCTTCCTCCAAAGAAGACGGGCGGCGCTTCCCGTCATCTGAGTCCATCGACGAGGCAGGCAAATAGCCGAACACCTTGCGCCCGGTGAGCGTGCACCCGCCGCTAAACTGCCCCTTCGCGGCCGGAAACGGCGGCCGGAAACGCCCAGCTGCTGTCTGAGGGGCTGCCGCGGCGAACCTCTGCTATTTCTCCGGCGGAGAATGGCTATCTAGCGGTGAAGGGCGGCGGGCGGCGCAGGGATATAGCTAGTGGCGGCCGAGAGCACGGGGGGTGGGAGGCGAGTCGGGGAAGAAAATCTTGACTTTTCACCTGACGGCGTGGGCTAGCCCCGCTTTTCCCTTGCGCCGGAGCTAAGCGCCCCCGGTAGCATGGTTGACCTGACATGGCGGAAAAAAAAGGCCAGGCAACGCTTTTACCGTCCTCTGAGGCGCGGTCAGGCGTTTTTTAGCGCCCTTGGCAAAAAATCGCCTGGGAGGGCCTGTTGGGGGCGCAGCTGGAGATGCTCTGAGCATGGCTTGCGTTCACTTTTTTCAGTGAAGAGAAGTCTTCAGTTTGACTGCATATGTGTCTATTGGGCTTCTTTCGAATAGGTTCATGGGCCTCTCAGACTCTTTCCTGGCAAGTGGGTCGTTATACATACACTATATGACGAAGCTGACTTAGCTGGATGGGCTGTTCTAAAAAAAATGGATGGGCATGACTGCGATATGCATAATATTTTGGTTTCGTGTCACAGCTAACTTATTCAGCTGGCATTTCCTATTCAGTGTCCGCTAACGTGCATTTTATTAATTGGCGTTGAAGGTGCTCTTACCTGGGCCAGCCCATATACCCTTTTATTTATGTAAACTACAAAAAAGGTGTGGCCAACCGGATTCGAACTCACAAGGAGAATCCTATATGACGCACGCTGCGTCACGCTGTGGAGGCTTCACATGGGCTTCACGAGAGCCAGCCCGTTAGCAGTTAGCGTAGCTATTACGGACATGTGGTGTTCTCCCGGTTTGGAGGTTCCATGTGTCGGTTTTCTCTTTTTTCCTGTTGGATTTTATCGCTGGTTTGTTTTTCCTTTCTATTTCTTTTTTATTTTTGTTTTTGTTTTTATCTTTTGTTTCTTTCTTCTTTTTCCTTTTCTTTCCTTTTTCTCTTTTTCCATATTTCGTAAATTTTAAAAAATATTTAGAATACAAAATTGTTCACAAATTTGAAAATATGTTTGGGGTATTCAAACAAATGTTCGTGTTTTCAAAAAAAGTTCACAGTTTAGAAAAAGTCATGTTTCAAAAAATGTTCTCAAATTTCAAAAAATATTTGCGTTATCAAAATGCTCATAAAGTTGATGCAGACAGGACTCGGTCTACTAATCTTGGATGTGATCCTATATAATGATCATTGCCTGGATATCGTCATGATTATTTGAAGTTTTATCAATTGCCCAACAGTAATTGTTTTCCCACCGCTTTGCTATTTTCTCGAGAGAAGACACTAGTGAAACCTCGACTTAATTTCGTGTGTCTCTTTTCATCATGTTTTCCTTTGCGATCTATATTTCTTTACATTTATTTTCAGATCTATTAAACCAAATATACAAAAATATCTTGCTGTAATTTATTTGTTACGCGATCTATTTATCCTATCTACCACTTTTATCTCACGTTATTTGCCTAGCTTGAGGCGTCGTACCCGAAAGGGATTGACAACCCCTTTAACACTTCGGGTTGCGAGTATTTGTTTTTTGTGTGCAGGTGTTGTTTGCGTGGTGTGAGGAGGTTCTCCTACTGGTTCGATAACCTTGGTCTCATCACTAAGGGAAATACCTATCATCGCTATACTGCATCATCCCTTCCTCTTTGGGGAAATACCGACGTAGTTCTAGCAGACATCAGGCGTGCCCCCCACCCTAATCTTAATCTCGATCTATGCCAACCCAACAAACACCTTCGGAGATACCTGTAGAGCATCTTTATGATCACCCAGTTAAATTGTGATGTTTGATAGCACATAAGGTATTCCTCCGGTATTCGGGAGTTGCATAATCTCATAGTCCAAGGAATATGTATTTGACATCAAGAAAACAATAGCAATAAACTGAACGGTCAATATGCTAAGCTAACGGATGGTTCTTGTCCATCACATCATTCTCCTAATTATGTGATCTCGTTATCAAATGATAAGACATGTCTATGGTTAGGAAACCTTAACCATCTTTGATCACCAAGCTAGTCTAGTAGAGGCTTACTAGGGACACAGTATTTTGTTTAAGTTTCCGATCAGTACAATTCTAGCATGAATAATAAACCTTTATCATGAATAAGAAAATATAAAATAACAACTTTATTATTGCCTCTAGGCATATTTCCTTCATTTTATTCCCAACTCAGCCTGACGAACGGGCCCGATCAATTAGTGATGTCCGCAAAAAGCTTAGCATTTTTCATTAGTGATTTTCGCCACTGTCAATTCTTCGGTTCGGTGCATAGTGTCATATTTTGTAAAGTGGTGGTTTTTGGAGGGTTGTGACATGAAAGTGGTGGTTCTATGCATTTTACTCCACGGAGAGGGCTACACATGCTTGTGGCATGTGGACGGTGCTCACTGTCGAGATATCCCGAGGCTATCGTCCCGACGTCTTACCTCCATTGACGTGCACACCATCGGCCGGTTATGCTTTCGGCTGGTTTTCTCTGGCGGTGGCGACGTGGGAAACAAGGTGAGGACACGGGGTCGCGACTAGGGTTTTGCATTGGCACTTCTGGCGGCGAGTCGTGTGTCCGTCTTCTGTTGAGTGCATTTCAGTTGGACCTGCCTAGCCTGTCATTTTCTACTTATATTGGTTTGATACTGAAGAACAAATTTATAGACAAGTGATTAGCCATTTTGAGTGCAGAGAAGGGTCAAACTTATCGAAAATAATGTTTTCCATTTTATTCTGGGTATGGTCAAAGTATGTTGTGTCGCTTAAACAAATTGACATGATTACACACAAAATCGCATCCATCTCCATCCACCTCCAGCATGCCTACAAGGGAATTACTCACACATGATCGTGAGCATCATGAAATTGTTGATAGAGAAGGGTTGATAATGATGACGGTGATGATCCCTCTCTCCGGAGCCACGAAGGGACTCCAGATCAAGGCTCCCAATAAAGAACGGGACGTGGCTCCGTATCGTACAACATGCTGAAATTTTCCTTCTCATTTTTTTCTAGGGAAGACCGAAAAAATAGCATTGGAATTAAGCCAGGAAGGCATCAAGGGGGCATAAGCCTGCCGAGTGCTCCCTTGGGCTTGTGGGCCCAGGGTGATCCTACTCCTGTAGTTCTTTGCTCCGGTATTTTTCTTTTATTTCGTAAAAAAACTTCATAAAGTTTCGTCCAATTCTGAAAACTTCTATTTCTGCACAAAAATAACACAAAGGTAGTTCGGCTGAAAACAACGTCAGTCCGGGTTACTTTCACTTAAATCATGCAAATTATAGGCCAAAACAAGAGCAAGAATATTTGGAAAAGTAGATATGTTGGAGACGAATCAAAAGGTCATTCCCACATTTACAGGTTGCGACAATTGGCGCGGTGCATGTGTTTCATTTGTTGCAACCTAAGAGTTTTTCCTTTCTTCGTAGATTTATTTATTCAAAAAGTTTTACTCCCTCCGTCACAAAATAACTGTCTCAACTTTGTACTAGCTCTAGTACAAAGTTCTACTAAGATTGAGACACTTATTTTCGGACGGAGGGAGTATTACTTATTCAAAAAGTTTTATTACTTAAACGTTTATTTCAAATCTCGAACCGTTTTCATCGTTGGATTCCTCACGTCGAGATCTTACGAACTAGATCTCATGTTGATAAGTTTCAGAGAATCTTTTTATGAGAAAAAATGGACGAGAAAAACGAACGTTAACGGAGTTCACATATAAAATTTAACATGCCACGTTATTGCAAAGAGTGTTTTTTTTTAATTTCATTCCGAGTATGGTCAAAGTATGTTGTGTCACTTAAACATCAACGGAGTTCACCTAGATCCTTCAGCGCCAACTACCATTAACATGTGAATCCAAGTGGTAGCTTGAACACAGAACTCTTTTTTTTAAGGATATATAGTAATTTTTCTGTTCCATGATGTAAGACATTTTTGACACTAGTGAGATTAGGATGGAGGGAGTATATATAAACAAGAAATAATAAATAAAAATACATTTTGTTCAAGCCGCGTGGGCAAGATAGCGCGATTCAAGGTTACAAATTACTAGACGCAAATTAAGCACTCCATCCAAACCATACGAAGCGCAGGAACAACGAACGCATGCATGCACCGGGGAACCGATGAATTAAACTGATCAGTTCATGGGTCACGACGCGGGAGGAGCTCGACGGCGGTGTCGACGTGCCAGCGGCGCCAGACGGGTAGGTCCACGCTAACACCGGCGTGGATGAGCTGGCGGCGGCCACCTCCGGTGACTTCGTCGTTCATGTGGCCCGCGCCGCCTCCCACCTCGTTGGCCAGCATCCTGCCGGCCACCGCGGTGGGCATGACGGAGCTCAGTTGCAGGACGACGCCGACCAGGACAAGGAGCAGCACCGTGTTCCCAGCACCGGAGGCCATCGATCGATCGCCGCTGGTCTGGCCTGGCCGGTGGAATGAGGAGCTTGCTTTGATTCTAAGTACTTGGTTACACTAGGTAGCAATGAGCTCAGGGGCTGGCTAATGTGTTTGCGTTGGTTTGATCGTGGCTATATATAACAGGGAAGCAGGGGGAGAGGGGGGGCTGGTGCTCGATCAGGGGTGTGATCTGCGTGGATGCTTTGTTTTATCGTTAAATAATATAGTACAGTTTAATTACAGCCATGTGTCTATGTATGTTGCTGATCACGAACGAACAACTGATCCAGCTACCATCTGATTAAGATAGCTTACACTATTTTTTCCGCCTAATAACATAAATAAATTGTAGTGATAGGGGCCGATCGACCGAGCCCTGTGAGATCTCCAGACGTGGTTGACACAACAAGGATCTGTGTGACCGCGTTAATTGCTGGAAGAAGCATGAAATAGAAAATACTCCAATCATGGAACCACCGGGTTGTTGATCCAACGACGATGGAAGCTGAAACGACCCGTGATGGAGTGCGTATGGCTCTCAGAGACGGGCTTCCACAAAACTATCATCGAGAGCGACACACAAGTTGTCATCAAGCAGTGGGAGACGATGAATTTGATTGTGCTGAGATTGTGTTTACCATACGCTTTAATTGTGTTTTCTGCAGGTACGGAGATGATTCTGAACGTTAGCACTATTTATGTTTGGGGAAATGCCCCTGTTGTTTATGCATAGGATTTGCGGCACGTTTATGTTGGGTAGTATTATTTGGCTACTTCGCCATCCCTGTAATATCTGTGTCCGACTCAGAGCTTTGGATGGACTCCCGATTCGGCTTCAACTCAGTTAGGTGGCTCCTACACATTGTTTGCAACCTTGGGGAGAGTCGTGGGATATCTCTCTTTGCCGCGCACCTAAAGTTGTGTGATCATTCTGGAGATATGTGTTGTGATGCACGACATTAGGGGCTATAGTCAGGTTAGGATTTAAACCGTGGTACACCCGTGCAGGGTTAAATTATTCAAATAGCCATGTCTGTAGTTATAGGCAACTTGGAGTCTGTTAACTAGATCGTAGAATAACTTCATCTAATCTATTAATAAATTTGCAAAGTTGCCAACCACGTGAGTGCCTTGGGATTCTTCTTCATGGCTGATGCAAAGGGAAATGTAAGGTTGTGTTATGATCTATGGTAGCATAGACACTCAGATGTTGGCGCAACTTGCTCAGGCAATCACCGAGGCAGAGCTCTGGGGTTGCGTCGCACAGTCATTACTATAAATGGCTCGCTTGTATGCTATGTTTCCTTATCTGAATAGACGCAAGTTGTACCGTGTCTCTATAGACTCCAGTTTTTTTGGGGGAAGGTGAATTCGTTGATTAGGCAGCAGCCATGTGTATATTACATAGGTCCAGAACCTCATTCGGACTGGATTGAAGCCAGGGGCGGAGCCAGGATTTGGTCATATGAGGGGGGGAGGGCGGGGGCGAAAAGCCATCATTCACAAAAGTCACAGAAAATCATGATATTTCAAGTCTCGCGATAGTGTTGATGATAAATCATCAAAATGCATGTATATCTGAAACTACAAAAGAATGTTATATTTCTCTTAACTTAAATGGACTCTACAACCACCAGTATTGAACAAGTTGATAATATGAACTCTACAACTATTTTTCCTTAACAATATAGACAATTATATAATGACGAAAGAAATCATCTTCATTCTGTTTCGAAAACTTGTCTTGACTAGTTCATAGTCGAAAAAGCTTTTTTTGTTGTCACGGTTGATATTGGAAGAGTTATAACCAACCGCATTAATCTATCAACCATTGAGTATGTAGTAGTTTTACTTGTTTAAAACCATCCGGCGATTAAACTAGCAAGTGAAGACTAGATTTTTTAGGTTTAGATGGTTGCAAACATCCAGCTAGAAATGGGCAAGTTTAGACTCAAATTGAGCCCATTCTTGACAATAAAAGACTACAGGATACAGAAATCCACCACTGTGGATATATTAAAAACGTGAAATATCTCATGATGTGGATCCAAAGATGCACAAATTGTCGAAAGCTCTATTTTGTACGCAATACTAATTAACCAGACTAAGATCATAATTCATGAAAAGAACGACTGGTGCGTAGTGGTACCTGCTGCCAATATCTTCGATCCTGGTCACCTGGCTAGCAGCCTCTAGCCGTATTCTGAATTTCTGATGTTCTAATCCACCTGTGTCTGGTCGTATCTGGACAGTGGACTTAGACCGGTGGATGGTATAGTCATCGTGAGTCGTGACGAGCGGCCGCGGCAAATGCCCTAAGAGTCCAGCAGAAGACTCATTCAATCGATCGGATCGATCACATTGTCCAGGGGAAAAACAACAGTCCACACCTAAGGAGCCATACAGTCATCTAGCCGGCGACCCAATCCTCCTTACAACCAATGCCATTCGATCACATTCCTGGAGCCACAACTATACGCCTAGATGGATGGGCTATTGGGCTCTGGTCTTTTATATTCGGTGTTGCTGTTTCAATGAATAATACAGGTAATACTTATTTTATACTGTATGTGCTAATGATGCAATTAGCTGCGGCCATTAGCGATGTACAGTATACAGCCCACTGAAAACGGTTGAGGGGGCGAGTGATTGGCAGGGGTCTAGACCTGCCCCTGATTGATCCACACTTCTCGCTTAACAAGATTAACTCACCACGTACCCAAAGACGCGAAGTAATCTCGCGGATCAACATCATATGCTCCGACTGGTCACCATCACCTCTCTCGATCAGCTTTACCACTTCCATGCAGTCTGTTTAGATCACAAAAGGCAGCTCAATGGGTAGCCTGGGAGACTGCTGGAATTTATTATATTTTGGGATAGCCCAATAGCAATTTCACAAATTCTTAATAAATCCTATAAGTCCACTTAGCCCATTCGTGTAAGGCAAGGGGTACTATGAAAGTTTAGTCCCATATTGCTAGTTTAGTGGGAGCTGAACCTCCTTATAATGGAGGTTGTTTCCCCACATGTATGAGTATGAGACCAAGAGGGACATCCACGTGCTATCCTCCTCCGCCGCCCACCTCGCGACGCGGGTTGCTGGAATGAGTTGAGCCGATGTCTAAATTTTCACCATGCACGACGGGTATACGAATGGTCACGCGGGAGCTGTTCGCTTCGCTTCGTCTCCCTCTTTTGCTTCACCTCCCTGAGCACTGCGCTACCGCTACGATCTTCCCCATCTTGGCATGCGGCGTGCACCGCAGGTTGGGACAATAGGCCTCCGAAACTGCACCTTTTTTAGTCATGTACGGGCGAAGGGTCAGAAGGTTTTTGGGGAGCGCTCTACGCGACTACTGCCATGTTCATCACAGACTCTGACGACTACTTCTCTGACGTCGACAACCTTGTGCTTCTGCCGATGCTCCATAAGTTCTCATGTTTCTTCTGTTTGAGATCCTGCCTCAGTTTCTAGATCTAGTTTCTGTTCTCAATATGTTCTGTTCTAGTTCATAAATGAAGATGCTATTCACATTCTCTCCGTCATATTGCATGACTTGTTTTATTTTTGCTATAATAGTCATGTTTTATCTAGTATTTTTGTTAGTAAAATCATATGGTAAATTGCTCATATTTCAAACAATCCAAAAACCTTATTATAGGAAATTTACCTCAAGTGGTTTTGCTGCTTCCATAAGACCTCCTATGTTTGACGGTATCCACTAAAAGAGATGGTGCATGAGAGCCGTTCTATGGTTTCAGACCATGAGCTGCTATGACGCCACTCTTGGTAAACCTGAAGGAGATTATGATGCTCAAAAGGAACAAGCTTTTCAGAAAATGGATACCCTATTTAAGGCTGCTCTCTTAAGTTTTTTTGGTGAGAACATAGTTGATGCTTATGCATCAATTGATAATGGAAAACATATGTGGGATGCACTCGAGGCCAAGTTGGGGTCTCGGACGCCGGCACTGAGTTGTACATCATGGAACAATTCTATGACTACAGGATGACTGAAGAGCGCTCTGTTGTTGAGCAAGCTCATGAGATACAGTCATTTGCTAGAGGACTTGAGCACTTCAATTGTATGCTACCGGACAAGTTTGTTGCCGGAGGTATCATCACTAAGCTTACTCCTTCGTGGAGGAACTTTGCTACCTTACTGAACCATAAGAGGCAGAAGTTTTCCATTTCGGATCTCAATGGTACTCTTGATGTGGAAGAAAAGGCGAGAGCAAAAGACACACGTGCTCGAGGTATTGAGGGAGGATCTAGTGCTAATCTGGTACAGAAGAAAAACTTCCAATCCCACAAGTTCAAGAACAAGGGCAAGTTTAATGGTAAAGCAAAGTTTGATGGGAAGAACAAGGCTGTACGGCACACCAACTTCAAGAAGAAGAATGACAAGAAGAAAGGTGTTGTCATATGTGCAGAGATCCTGATCATTGGGCTCCTAGTTGCCCTAATCGAGGAGATCCTGATAATTGGGCTCCTAGTTGCCCTAATCGTTATGACAAGCGTCATCTTGGAAAAGACGGAAAGACCGCTAATGTGGTCATTGGTGATATTAACATGAAGGATGTTGGGTATGGTATATTTCCCACTATTCTTTCAGTATGTCATTCCCCTGATTGGTTGATTGACACGGTGCTAATGTGCATGTATGCGGTGATATTTCCAGGTTTTCGTCTTATCAGACCGCAGGGACTTCAACCGTGCTGATGGGCAATGGTTCAAGTGCTTCTGTTCGTGGTGTTGGCACGGTTGATCTGAAGTTTAATTCGGGGAAGATCGTGCGGCTGAAGAATGTGCATTATGTCCCCTTCGTCAATAAAAATCTTGCTAGTCGATCTCTTCTATGTAGAGATGGCTACAAGCTTGTCTTGGAGTCGAATAAATTTGTAATATTCAAGTATGCAACCTTTGTTGGTAATGAGTCAAGAGGCCTGTTTCATTTATCCTTGTCAGATGTTTGCAATAAAGTTGTTAATCATGTTTGCAACAATAGTGAATCAAATGTGTGGCATTCACGTCTCTGTCATGTTAACTTTGGTTGCATGACGCGACTAGCCAAATTGAACTTAACCCCTAGTTTCACCACTGTCAAGGGATCTAAGTGTCAAGTTTGTGTGCAAGCTAAGCAACCTCATAAGTCTCACACGACTACGGAAGCGAGAAATCTTGCACCACTAGAGCTCATACATTCAGATCTATGTGAAATGAATGGTGTTTTGACAAAACATGGAAAGAAATATTTCATGACATTAATTGATGACTCCACTAGATACTGCCATGTGTATGTTCTGAAATCTAAGGATGAGGTTTTGAACTTATTCAAGATTTATAAAGCTGAAGTGGAAAACCAACTTGATCGTGATATAGTATAAGAGAATATTTACCCCTTGAAGCCATGACACTCCTCCACTCGTCCATCGCCGGCTCATCCGGTTGCCTCCTACAAAGAGAAGCCATGAGTGATGCTCCCACCGGTGCCATGGCCGGGGAAGAAGTCGACGAGACCGCCTCTCAGGGTCAGGCTGACATGTCTGAGATCATGGTGTCGCTCCCACGGTGCCCGGTACACCTTACCCGCCAGTACCGAGGCTTCTGGATCCGTGAGTTCCTTCTCGAGGGCATGGCCGCCGCCCAGGAATCCTTTGAGCCAAGGCCAACGGACTTCTTCCTCGCCAGCTGCCCCTAGTCCGACACCACCTGGCTCAAGGCGCTCGCCTTTGCGACGCTCAACCGCGCCATGTACTCGCCGTCCGACTCCGACCACCCGCTCCACCACCGCAACCCGCATGACTGCGTCGCTTTCCTCGAGTCCAAGCCCATACCTGAGACCATGGCGCTCCCTTCTCCCCGACTGCTTGCAACCCCACTTGCCCTACTCCCTGCTACCCAACCACACAATAGAGTGCGGTCGGGTCGTCTACATCTGCCGGGAGCCCAAGGACGCGATGGTCTCCTTCTGGATCTACGACAACAAGATTGCAGTGGCGTTGCAGCGGGTGGTTGGCCTGCAGTCTCCCTCGCCAACCTTCGAGGAGGCGTTCAAGCTCTTCTGTGAGGGGCATACCAGCTCCGGACGGCACTGGCGCCATACCCTAGAGTACTGAGAGGAGAGCCAGAGGAGGCCTGAGAAGGTGCTCTTCCTCAAGTACGAGGAGATGCTGCAAGACCAATCGGCAAGGCGATGAATCTCGCGGCGTTCATGGGGTGCCCGTTTTCATGCGCGGAGGAGGATGCTAGGGTGGTGCAGGAGATCGTGCAGCTCTGTAGCTTTGAGAGACTCTCGGAGGTGAACAAGAATGCCAGCATCAGCGCCATGATGGGCATCAAGAACGACGTATACTTCAGGAAGGGAGCGGTCGGCAACTGGAAAAACCACATGACGCCCGAGATGGCGGTGCGGCTCGACAAGATCGTCGAGGAGGCGCTTCAAGGTTCAGGCCTGACTTTTGGTATCTCCATGTAGAAGGGAGGGGGAGGGAGTTGTTGCTATGAAGCATGAATATTGGTATTTGACAATCCGAAATAAAAGAAGGTCTTTTCTTTAGCGTAACAACTTTATTCATCACATGAGACCAAGGTCGTTTACATAAGGATGAAGAATAATGTTCGGGATATTAGGATCCCAAGATTCAGACTGCTAAGAGCATCTCCAACAGGCGCACAAAAAATGCCTCACGCGCTAAAAACCGTAGTTTTTATGCGCCGGAGACAAAAACAGTGCTCGAACAGACGCTGTAAAATAGAGCGCGCATAAAAAATTTTAGCGCACGCGCTAAAAGCGGTATCCCGGGCTGCAAATTTTGGGCGCCGGAATGTGCACGCTGCAAAATATGGGCTGCTGCAGGTGGGGCTGCCGGATTGGGCATCGTGTTTTTGTGCATCTGGAAAATCTCCCATAATGTTGGTCAGGCATGGAGTAGCGTCCTTGATGCCATCGCCATCGAATGGATGCATGCCATCGCAACATCATTGGAGCAGCCTGGCCGTCGTCGAAGCATGCCATCGCAGCATCACAAGAGCAGCCTGGCCGTTGTCGCCACATGGCCGCGGCCATCGAAGCACGTCGTCAAAGCAGCCATGCCGTCGTCACTACACCGCCGGGACCGTCAAGCATGCCGTCACATCATGATCAGAGCATCTGGTCTCCGTCACAGCATCGTCGTGGTCGTCAAAGCAAAATGTTGCAGCATCGCCGCAACCATTGGAAGCATGGTGTCATAGCATCACCGCAACCATTATAACACGTTAGCATCATCGAAGCAGCAAGGTTGTCATCTCAGTGCCGACACGGCGGTCAAAGCACGTCGTCGCAGCATCATCGAAGTAGTCAAGCAGCCGTACGTCGCAGCATCGCCATGGTTGTCGAAGCACAACGACACAACATCATCGAAGCAGCTGACCTGCTATCGCAACATCGCCACAGCCGTCAAAGCACGCAACGGCCATTCGAATAACGCCACCGCGCCATCGCCATGGTCATCGAAGCACGCCTTGTAACATTGCCACAGTCCTCGAAGAGGTCGCGTCACTGTCGCAGAGTCCGGCATCCAGCATTGCAAAACTGCTCGCGGCCTCACACTGACGCCCGCGGTAGCCGGACCACCGTGGCAGAATCATTGTCTCGGCCTGTATTGCGTCAGCCCTTGTGCGCAGTAGCCACTCGGGCGCTTATCTTTACAGCAGCTCGTGTCGCTGCAATGGCGGCTCATTTTGGGCTCCAAAGTTTGCATGCCGCTGCCATGCACTTGCTAGAAATAGAATACACCACTTTTCGCGGCCATGCCGGTACAAGAAGTAGACGTGCATGGTTGGATGATGCCACGCCTAATGCAACTGCAGCCGCTGCGACGCTGTCGTGCTGCCAGTATGCAAACGCGCGCGTACGGCTGTGAGGTGTGAAAGAAACTAAATGACTTGGCGTCTCCATCTAACGGTTATGATCAAGTCAATCGGGTGGGCCGATGTGGGATCAGCCGGCTGATCCGTAGCATTGGCCTCAAGAAACTCGCAAGTGGCCTAGCTTGGTAGCATAGTTTGATTTCAACGCGCGGGCAATGAATACTTTGATTTCCCAAAACTGTTGTTTTTCATAGTTTTGGCAATGGGAAAAGCTGGTGGTCAATCGACCGATGTTTTCTCTCACGTCCACCGCATCCTGCGCTTGTCACGCGTCTTCATGGGCCTAGCATACCATATCTCTCCTTCGTCCTTATCTCTAGTGAAATGTTGGCCAGAGATGTTCTTTCTTCTATCCATGTGTTGACCTAGCTTTCACCCGAAGGCTCATCTCATCTCACCACGCAAAGGGTTTTCGTAACCTACTCTCATTCTTGCAACTGGGCACATGTTGCAGTCCGGCCAGAAGGGAGGCGCGAGAGAAGGCGACGACAACGACATAATTCCGCCGGTTGTGGGCACCGACCACGGCGGAGCGACAAGGCTGATCGGGCCCGAGCGGTCGGTGAACGTGAGGCTGGGACCACGGTGTAGTCATCCCTGGCGGATGATGCGCGTTCGCCTCGCCGCCTCTGCCGCGGCGCGAGCCCGCCAAAGGTCCACGTGAACTGCCGCGGGCGGCGCAGCCGTTGTTTCAGGAATTGTTTCTGCAACGCGGCCGTTGTTTCAGGAATTGTTTCCGCAATCTCCAAATTTTTGCAACATGGTAGTTGTTTCTGCAACGCAGCCGTTGTTTCAGGAATTACTTCTGCAACGCGACCGTTGTTTTAGGAATTGTTTCTGCAACGCGATCATTGTTTCAGGATTGTTTCTGTAATGCGGCCGTTGTTTTCGCAACTGGTTTGTTGTTTCGGGAATTAGTGTGTCGAGAAGGCGACGAGGCGCGGGTCTGTCAGGGCCGGGACAAAGCGTTTGTTTCTGCAACTCGATCGTTGTTTCAGGAATTAATGAGTGAGGGGAGGCGACCGAGCCGCGTGCCAGGAGATCAATCGGACGGCTACACGCGTAGATCCAACGGTCATCGAGGTGGCGGATATACCGCGCGGATTCGCCGGTGGACGCGTAGCTTTGCCCCCTTTGGCAATACTACCGAAGTGTTTGGTCAGCTTTGTCTTGTACGCAGTTTTGACCGACAGATACGCAGCTAAACCTAACTCAGCTACAATTAACGGGCTGCATGAGCGAATTAATCACCCTGTGCTAACAGCTGACGACTAGCCTCACCATGAACGATGTCAACTCATCCTCGTCTATCTCCTTTTTTTTTCGAAACGGAGGCAAAAGCTTTGCCTCATGTATTAAATAAGGAGAGAATAGAGTTTTTTCTTTACAACACACACCCTTTGCGCGACATGGCAATTACTCTCGCAAAATGAAAAACCCTAACTTCTTTGCCCCGGCGGTGACCCAAAGGCTTGCCTCGGCCACAATGGAGTTGAGAAGAATTGGCGGAGGAGCGCTCTTGTGCCGAAATACTCTTGCGTTTCTCTCGTTCCAGATTACCCATGACACAAGCATGGTAATCGACGCCTTGCACTTCCACGAAGGATGTGTACACCACGCGCTGGTCAAGCTCGGAAACCCGGCGGCGCCGTACAGCCGGCTGGTCATCGACCTGAAAGCTGCACATCAACACGCTTGGACTTTTCTGAGGCCTGATGGATTTGGTCGATCGTTTATGTCTCCAAAAAAACAATCTGCATACTGGCCAGGTACCTCACTCGAAAAATATACTGGGTGTCTCGAAAAATATACTGGCGGCAGGTACAAGATGGACCCATGAGAAAAAAAAAAGCAGGGAAACAGCAATCAGATGCTTGTGTTTCTCAGTTTAGAAAAAAGAGGCCGGCACCTCTTTTTCAAATACTGTAGAAAAACCACGGTTTTAGAAATACTTCGGTTTATAAAACTTCAATTTTTATTTACACCAAACGCATCAAAGTATTTCAAACCGTGGTTTCTAAAACTACCATGGTATTATCTTGAAACTTCGAAAATACTATGCTGCCAAACGCAGCCTGATATGTTTTAGTCTCATTGTTTTTCTATACCATACGGAAATGGCATGTATTAACATAATAAAATTTACTTGCCTAATCTAGTGGAAAAAATCGTATGTCACCCCTCCAGCTTTTTGTTTTTCAGATTTGATAATTCTCATCTAGATGAGATTTAGTTATGTCTCATTTAATTAAGTCTCCATGACACAAACTAATTTGCTAAATTTTGCAAACGCTTGATCTCGCGTTGCTAATCGCTGTGTAGGGCGTTGCTATGTCCCCTGGTTGGCCCGTTTCACGTCACGCATCGACCCTTTCATGTTGTGCATGTGTTATCGGCCCGTTTTCGCGACATGCGGTAGGGGTCTGCTTTTATGTTATGTTGTGTTTCTGGTCTGCGTTTTAGAATTGCCAGAGTCAAGAAATAATAGAGGGTCGTTGTCGCTGCTCGCTTTCCCTTCTAACTCCCATACGTCGCTCTCCTTTTCCTCACTCCTCATTCCCCTTTGTCTTCTAGTAGAGGGAGACGCAAGCATGAACTGGGAGGACCATGTATGATTGATTCTGGTCGACGTGACAAAGCGATGGCAGGCTACGATGATGCACTGAGTGTGCTACGATCGATCTGGTCCCCTTATCTTCTTTTCTTCGTGTCCAGAATTGTGATTTTGAGGCATAGCCCTAACACTTTACTGTTTTTATTCGACCATATATTGACCCTTTTTTTTGTTATACTAGATCCAATACTAGTGTGTGGATGGAGGCAGAACTTTTTTGTGTTTTTCTCAATTGTTTTTTGTTAGAGCGGACCAGCCCCCCGCGTCGGTCCTGTCTTTGTGCGTGTTCTTGTTGCTGAAAAAATAAAATATAATGAAGTAGAGGACTTGCATTTGCTTGATGATGTGAAGGATTTGCATGTGATGGAAAGTGAAAAATAAAGGGCATGCATTCACTCTCATGGATTTTTTTTGCGGGCACATGGAAAATTATTTTTACCTCTCTCTCTCTATCTCTCTCATGTCATGTGCCTTGGTTTCATGGGATCAGTAAGCCATGACATTCTAATCCAGTGTTTTTATTATTCATGTGCAATCGATTTCATAACAGATTATTGTTGCGTTGAGAAAAAAAGTACCATAGAGTTTACCCAAAAAAATGGGTTGCGTTACCGTTATGGTTGGTGCTTTCACAGTTCGTACTGAAGAGTAACAAAATAATTGGTCCAGCACGTAGCTAGAGTCCAAGATTGCCTTGTCTGTTTTTTGGGGAATGAAAGCTACATTGTCGGATCTCAGATCCAGAATGCGTTGAGAGTGACCCGTGACTGACAACATTGTACACACAGGAACTATTTGCTCCAGCCACAGAACCCGTGACTTATTTTTGTGTTTTTACTTCCCCTGGCGAGCTTATAAGCAACAGCTCGAGCTTTGCAATGACAAACTAAGTTTTTCAACGAGCCAATTTTGCCGGCAGAGCTCCACAAAGTAATTCACCATGGCATGGTTTCTGTTGCTCTTCCCCCTCTCCCTCTTGTTTGTGCATTACTGGTTCACTGGGAAAGCAGGAAAAAAACAGAAGCATGAGGGAGAAGACTGCCTCCAGCTCCCACCTTCGCCGCCGGCACTTCCCATCATCGGGCACCTGCACCTCATCGGCTGCCTCCCACACGTCTCCCTCCGTGGCCTCGCCAGGAGGCATGGCCCCGACGTGATGCTCCTCCGCCTCGGCGTCGTGCCGACGTTTGTCGTGTCGTCACCGCGTGCCGCGGAGGCGGTGCTGCGCACGCACGACCATGTGATGGCGTCACGGCCACGCTCCCTAGTCAACGACATCATCATGTACGGCGCATCCGACGTCGCATTCGCGCCATATGGCGAGTACTGGCGGCAGGCTAGGAAGCTCGCCACCACCCACATGTTGAGTGCTAAAAAGGTGCGGTCTTTCCGCGGCACCGTCGTGGATGAGGTAATTTTTGTAGTCTTCCCGTGTTTGACAGAAATCTCTTGTAAAATCTAGTCCTACAAATTTCCGACCCTCCAGGCCAAGAAAATGGTTTTTACATTACAAATATTAAAGTAGTCATTTCCGAATAAAATGTGGGGACGTGATCTGGTCTTATGTCAATCGTCTCAAGTCATAGCAATAGTCACCAACTCACATGCAACAAAGATGACAACCTTGAAGCATTTGAAGCAACCACTTAACACCATTAGGAGCATATAGTTTAACGCACGCAACTCACTCCCGCAACTGTAGTCTAAGAGACTGGATCACTCAGTGAACTGATTGACCCACGGGTTCACGGGTTCGCTGGTCGGATCGCTAGCGTAGCCGCTTTCATGCAAATAAAACCCGTTATATTGAATATACATTCAAAAATAATTTGCAACAAATATTGACCTTAGATCATGCGAGGGCAAATAATACAGGTTTCAATTTGCCCTCAGCTAAGAGCTTCATAAATGTTAGCTTCTCTCATGTTTTAAGATGCATGACATCTAGGTGAGCATAGTGATGGCCAAGATCAGTGATGCCGCCGCAGTAGGTGGTACTTTGGACATGAGTGAGCTGCTCAGGTCATTTGCGTACGACATGGCGTGTCGCATCGTGTCGGGGGAGTCCTTTCTGAAAGAAAGACGGAGCAAGCTGTGCCAGGACCTTGCCAACGATACCTCACGGCTGCTAGGAGGGTTCAACGTGGAGGAGTACTTTCCAATATTGACTAGGGTAGGAGTGCTTAAAAGAGCAGTTTGTGCAAAGGCTGAGAGAGTGAGGCATAGATGGGCAGATTTGCTGGAAGAGCTGATCGATGATCATGAGAGCAAGGGCAAGTCAACATTTGATCATAAGGGTGTCGACTTCTTAGATATCCTATTGTCTGCTCAGGAGGAGTACGGTCTCACAAGAGATCACATTAAAGCTCTATTAACGGTAAGTAGAAATAATAGCTTCCAAATTATATATTGATCTTTATATATATCTTACATAGTGTCCTAATTAATTCATTCATATCCACAGGATGTATTTTTTGGTTTAACAAACACGTCATCTAACACCCTCGAATTCACCTTGGCCGAGCTCATGAGGAGGCCATGCCTGATGAGGAAGCTACAAGACGAGGTGAGGAGCATCGTACCCCTGGGACAAGAAACCGTCAGTGAAATCGACATCGACAAGATGACATACCTAAGAGCAGTTATAAAGGAGTCACTCCGTTTGTATCCTGTTGCACCTTTCCTTCCTCCACACCTTGCCATGGGGGACTGCAATGTCATTGGGTACATGGTTCCTGCTGGAACGCACATCCTTGTCAATGTATGGGCCATTGGTAGGGACTCCAACTCCTGGGAGGACGCGGAAGAGTACATACCCGAAAGATTTATAGAGGAAGGCAGCGCTGTGCATGTCAACTTCAAGGGGAATGATTTCCAGTTCTTGCCGTTCGGGGCAGGACGAAGGATGTGCCCTGGTATAAACCTCGGAATCACCAATATCGAGCTTATGTTGGCTAATCTCATGTACCATTTTGATTGGGAACTGCCAGCCGGGGTTGAGAGAAAGGACATTGATATGGCAGAGGTGTTTGGGCTAACCGTGCGTCGAAAGGAGAAACTGATGTTAGTTCCAAAATCACGTATATAGCTGCGAGAATAAAATATAAGCTAAATATTTTGTGTTATGTTGTCGCTAATAAATAAAGGGGACTTCCTGCTTGTTGTAAATCAGTCTCAAAAGTATTTGTCGATAGCTAAATATTTTGTGTTATGCCGTTTCGATGATCTTTCGGTAATCTACTATGAAGACAAGTATATGTTTCCTTTTCTTCTTTCGAGAGCTGGATGCCACTACAATTTCGATTCAAAGAAAAAAAATATTAAGAGATAGCTAGAATTGATACGGTTGTCCACGAATGGATCAAGCCATGAACCTAGTGGCAGCTATGTATGCACACGGAGCGAGCTACGCTTGCTTGTGGCGTACGTGTGGATGGTGCTCATCGCCGAGATGTCCGAGGGCTGCCGTCCGGGCCGGCGTTCTACCTCCTGCGACGTGCACACCGTCTGTCTGGTACGCTTTGCCGGCTGGTTTCCTCCGACGTGTAGACGAAAGCTAAATGAAATAATCCTCGAAAATGTAGACGAAAGCTAAATGAAACCCCATACTTTAAATTCTGAAAATCAGCACACCGAACTTTCTGATTCCGGACTATTTTCAACCTTGAGATTTTTTTGAGGGATGAAAGAACTTTATTCATCGAAAGCCACAATTTGTGGGATACAAGGATCATGGGGTTGTATGAGCCACAAGTGGCGCCCCTGAGCTAACTTAAGAGAAAATCTAGCTAAGCTATGAGCATCATTGTTTGCTAACTGACCTTCAAAAACAATTGTAGTATTGAAATTTGCCGCCCTTGCCTTTATCTCTTCTATTATGGTGCCATACGTTCCTCTGACTCTTTGGTTGATATCACTCACGACTTGTTTTGCATCTGAAGCAATGATGAAGTTTTGAAGAGCCAAGTCTTCCGCAAGAGCATATGCTTCTCTGCATGCAATCGTCTCTAGAGTTGCTGCATCTTGAAGTCCATTGATTACCAATGCCGAGCTCCCCAGATACATGCCTTGTTCGTCGCGACAAACAGCTAGAGCCGAGCCTTTTCCATTCCATAGCGTTTAGAGACTCCTGCATCAACATGGATCTTTGCAAAGCCCGTTGGAGGAGCTCGAGGCCTAATATTACCTGCAGGATGCGCCCTTGCTGCATTAGCTGATGGTTGTTGCCCTTGATGATCTCCAAATCCGCCATATACCTAGTGATGAAAGCGTGTGTTGCATGTGGGCTTTGGAAATCTCCTTCATGTATAGCCTTTCTTCGCGCAGTCCATGTAGCCCAAAGTGTCACAGCAAGCTTCAAGAAAGCTGCATGAGATAATACTTCGATCATTGAAAATAGCCAGGCCTTTGCTGATGCACTAGTAGAAAACAGGGCATTTGTCCCGGTTCGTAAGGGCCTTTAGTCCCGGTTCTTGAACCGGGACTAATAGGTCGTTACTAATGCCTCCCCCCTTTTGTCCCGGTTCTTACACGAACCGGGACAGATGGGCATCACGTGGTCAGCCGCGGGCAGCCCAGTAGGGGGCCTTTGTCCCGGTTGGTGACATAAACCGGGACCAAAAGGCATCCATGCGTCAGGAGCTGGCTGCAGCTGAGGTTTTTTTTTAAGTGGCTGGTTTAGGGGTTTTGGGAGTTAATTTAGGTTGTTATTAGCTAGCTAATAGAGAGAACTGTCCTCTCTTATCTTCGTGCTTGGTTTACCAACGCTACTGCTATTTTCATTTCACCCGCTGATATATAATAACTCTTCATGCTCGCATCATACATCATCATATATAATAACAAGTCCTACTAATCATGCATCATCATACAACTTCTACTCGTTATTAATAACAAGTCATACGATCATCATCCTCATAGTCATCGAACCCAACCCTACATAATTGTTCTTAGCACATGATCATCAGTATCAAGTAGGACCTAAACACCCTTAAGGTAAAATAGCATAAAACAATATAGACCCTGACTCTCCATTATGAAGAATGGAGATCATCCTGTCTCCAATTCTTGCGCTTCGCTTCCTTTTGCTTCCAAGAAGCTTCTTACGACTGTCCATACATTTTTTCCATTCTTTGATTGTCATGTCTCCACTTCTTTTAGAAACCCGGTATGGACAGTTGAGATTCGTAGGACGACCTGGTTGTATGTTCAAAACATCAAGGCGACCGTGCGTATACATCAGATGAGGCACACAATCATTCGGGATTATCTGTTGAAAAACATAGTAATAACTTCGTAGTTAGCAATGATGTACTAGTTTTAGAAGTATGCAAAAAGATGCATGGATGTTGTAATAGTAAAAAATCTTACCAGGGTATCTCCATGGTAGTTACCGTAGTTCAACACGTGCACTAGTGGCCGTATTAACCATAATTTTGAGGAGTTCGATTGTAGACATTGTAATTCTCAAGATCAGTACAAAATGCGATCAGATGATTTTTCTCCTTATAAGTTAATTCGGAGCCATCGGTGTAGTGGGTTTTGTCTACCATCTCCCGCACATTCTTTGAAGAATGAAAATAAGCTGTCAATGAAAATAAGCTGTCAACTATTTTGAAATAAACAAGATAAATTACTTAATAACTATGTTAAGCTCACATGGGGGAAGAATTGAAGGTGTATCCACAAGGACCCAAATGTCCATATTGTCTTGCTCGATTGTAGGATCACCAAGATCCATGGTGACAAGCATACCCTCATCAAAACCATACATCTTGCAAAGTGCTTCCCAATTTTTGCAACCAAAATGGGTTACACTCTCAGCATTGTACAGCTTTACTTCAAAATTCACACCAAGATGGGTCCTTAGGTGAATTTTTTTGGTTTTCATACTTTCATGGTCTTCAAAACCCATCCTCTCTAAGACATAGCGTCTTGCATAGTATGGGATAAGCTAGTCGAATTGGAAAAGATGAAAAATACACGTTAAAATAGTTGAAGTCGGTGCTTAATTGCGAAAAAACTATTGTAAATGCTATGCATCGTATGAACATCGAAGGTCTCCTCGAGCTTAATGCTGAAGCGCCGATCTTCGTCCAGCTCAAGGAACCTGTCGCACATACCTCGGTCGTCGTGGCACCAGTCGCACTCCCCCGGGCGGTTTTCGTCGTCCGAGTACGACATTTCCGGCCTATGTTCATAATTCAAATATTAAACTTGTACAATTAAATATATGTACTAAAAAACCTAAATTAGATCATTATTATTAATCATGGGTTGACTATCGGTGATGGTAGCTCCTCCTTTCATTCCCGAGTGCATTATTACACCAAATTGTCTAGCACACGGGAATGAAGGAGAACCTACCCCACGACGGCGTGGATGATGGAGGGGGCTCCTAGATTTCTGCATAGAGTGCTCTTCAATTTTAGCATTCAAAGTAGGAGTACTTTTCCAATATGAGCATTCAATAAGCAAAACCAAATCGTAAAATAAAGTAGTATTCAAATTAGCATGCATTCAATTATAACCAAGAATACATCATCTCTTGTGTTCGTACATCGTCGAATATTATCACTAATACTCCTCGAATACTACCATACATATAGCATCGCTAATACAGCTAGAACCGTAGCGCCCGACGCGTATCGTCGCGGGCAGTGGACACCCAAAGATAAGGAACCATCACAGGATCATAGCTCCAGTGAGATCCCTGAAGAACCTGCCAGGTATTGTCGAACTTGCCCTCCAATGCAACCATGTAGTGACGGACGTGCTCGTCCTCCTCGCTGACACGGTGACGTACCACCTCCGCGGTGTCTGGAAGCCTCGTCACCGTCACTGGCCCACGCGACCGCCACCAAACAAGGATCGGGTCAACAACGAGTTGCCTCCTCACCAATCTACGTCCCCCGGAAGGTAGCACCACCCAATACCAGCTCGACGGAGCCCAGTCCCGAACATGGCCCTGATCAAGCAGGCCTCCACCGCCGAGTCCATTTATTTACGAGGATGTGGATAGGCATCGTCGACGCCGATGCGGAACTACTTCTATATATAGTTAAATAAATTAGTTTTATTAATTAAATCAACTAGTTCAACTACTAAGCACTTACTATAAATAAATAAAGTAGTACTTACTAAACACAAACTACTTCTGTATATAGTAAAATAAAGTAGTTTATTAAATCAACTAGCTAGTTCAACTATATATGAAGCACTTACTATAAATAAAATAAAGTAGTACTTACTAAAAATAAACTAGTTTAACTATAGTTCTATTATTTTTCTAACTAATTATATTAAACACTTTCTCTTCTTATTTTTTATTTTTTTCCTCTATTCTAAATATGAACATATTCATAAATGACTTTGATCATGCACAATTTTCCTATACATACACAATATGAACATATACATATATTGACAAACAAAATACTATGAACAAAAAATCATTAAAATTCTACTGAATAAAATTACAACAGAAAAAATCATAAAATTTCTATGAACAGAAAAATCATAAAAATTTGACATATTCGATCTTCGCATATATATGAACATACAAACATGCATATTCAACAATAATATCACCAAAAAAATATATTAACAGAAAAATCTATGAACTGTATACACATCTACATTACTACACATCTAACAAAAAAACTATGAACTACAAAAAAATTCTAACAAAAAATCTAACTTAATCTAACTCAATTAACTACACATATAAATTATACTACACATCTAAATTAACTACTACTAACATCAAATTAAATTAGCAAAATTTTTGCTCACGGCGACGGTGTCGGGGACGGCGACGGCGATGGTGCATGAGGGGCAGGGGCCGGCGGTCGACGGTGAGGTGCGGCGCGGGGCGGGCGGGGCGGCGACGGCGCCGGGCGGCGTGGGGCATGGATGGGCGGGGACGAAGCGGCGACGGCGTGGTGGCGGCGCTGGGCAACGCATTTACGGGCGAGGCGGAGACGGACGGGCAGCCTAGCGGCGTCGGGCGGCGGGGAAGAACGAACTAAACCAAATTTTCACGAGTGCTGCTTATATAGACAGAGCATTGGTCCCGGTTCGTGGCACCAACCGCGACCAATGCCCCCCTTTAGTCCCGATTGGTGCCTCCAACCGGGACCAAAGGCCTCTGCTTCCCGCCCTTTGGGCTGCTGAAAGAAGGACTTTGGTCGGTTGAGGCACCAACCGGGACTAAAGGTGGCATTGGTACCGCTTGGTGCCACGAATCGGTACTACTGCACCCCTTTAGTCCCGGTTGGTGCCATCAACCGGGACTAACGGCTCAGGTCAGCCAGGTCGCGTCATTTAAAGTTTAGTCCCACCTCGCTAGCCGAGGGAGCTCGAGAGTGGTTTATAAGCCCCACTCTGCTGCCCTCTCGAGCTCCTCTCAAATGCAGGCTTCGGGCCTAAACACACTGTGTATCCGCTTTGTGGGCCTGCTTTGGGCCTTCTACGGGCCTGAATCACAGCCTAACTAGCTGGGTTTCTAGTCGTATTCAGGCCGTGGTGGCCTAGTAGGTGGCATTTTTTTATTTTTTTTCCAGTTTTTTTGTTTTCTTTGTTGCTTTATTTTTTTTATTTTGTAATAGTTTATTTTATTTTGTTTTATTCTGTTTCTACATATTTATTTTATAAAAGTTTATTTTATTTTATTTTATTTTGTTTCTACTTATTTATTTTATTTTTTTCTACTTATTTATAAAAGTTTATTTTGTTTATACTTATTTATTTTATTTTGTCTTTTGCTGTTTGTACTTATTTTATGAAAACTCTTTTTGCTTTTAATGTTTTTCACGGAAAATACTTTGATAATTCTTTCTACTTATTTATAAAAGTTTATTATGTTTCTACTTATATATTTTATTAGAGTTTATTTCATTTTATTTGGTTTCTACTTACATCATCAATTTTCAACCCTTTCACCCACATAGCATGTGCTAAAAAGTTGAGAGGGTTATTTTTCATGTATTTACTGATTATTTTGAGCTATAAGACCCTGAAATTGAAAAGAATTTCAAATGAACTATGAAAAGGTTGGAAGTTGGCATGGTATCATCATTTCATCCACATAGCATGTGCAAGAAAGTTGAGTGGGTTACGGCAAAAACTGGATGCACTTCATGTACAAAACATAATCTTTTTCGAAGTATCAGGATTTCATACGGAAACTTGTCTGTTACAACAGGCATTTCAAATGAACTACGAAAAGGTTGAAAGTTGGCATGATATCATCATAATAGTTGTGGACAAAGTCTTCACTTTTTTGTTCGCTTGTGTCCTTTCCTTATTGCGCCGTAACCATGGATAATCTTCATCAATTATCAGGATGCTTGGGTCAGCCTTGACTTTAAAGGGAGGAATTTCATGAAACTTTTCATAACCTTCGGACATGTCTGACTTGCCCTCCACTCCCACGATGTCCCTTTTTCCTGAAAGAACTAAGTGGCGCTTTGGCTCATCCTATGATGTATTCGCTTCCTTATTTTTTCTTTTTCTCGGTTTGGTAGACATGTCCTTCACATAGATAACCTGTGCCACATCATTGGCTAGGACGAACGGTTCGTCAGTGTACCCAAGATTGTTCAGATCCACTGTTGTCATTCCGTACTGTGGGTCTACCTGTACCCCGCCTCCTGACAGACTGATCCATTTGCATTTAAACAAAGGGACCTTAAAATCTACTCCGTAGTCAAGTTCCCATATGTCCACTATGTAACCATAATATGTGTCCTTTCCCCTCTCGGTGGCTGCATCAAAGCGAACACCGCTGTTTTGGTTGGTGCTCTTTTGATCTTTGGCGATCGTATAAAATGTATTCCCATTTATCTCGTATCCTTTCCAAATCGTAACAGTCGAAGATGGTCCCCTGGACAACGAGTACAGCTCATCACAAACAGTGTTTTCATCTACGAGACGATGTTTCCAACCAACTGCTGAAAGTCCTGATGTGTTCACATGTAATCCGATCGTCGACCGCTCCGGTGTTCGGAGCGCAGATCGTTCTTGTGTTCATCGACATAAGGGGTCACCAAGGTAGAGTTCTCAGAACTGCGGCAAAGGTGCTTGAGACCAAGAATATCCGTCCCTGCATATTATTGCTCCCCTCCAAACGTGCCTTTTCCGGTCAGTCTCCCCTCATACCGCGATTTAGGGAGACCTATCTTCTTAAGGTCAGGAATGAAGTCAACACAAAACCCAATGACATCCTCTGTTTGATGGCCCATGGAGATGCTTCCTTCTAGCCTAGCGCGGTTACGGACATATTTCTTTAGGACTCCCATGAACCTCTCAAAGGGGTACATATTGTGTAGAAATACAGGGCACACAATGACAATCTCGTCAACTAGATGAACTAGGACGATGCGTCATGATATTGAAGAAGGATGGTGGGAACACCAGCTCGAAACCCGACAAGACACTGCACCACATCACTCCTTAGCCTTGGTATGATTTACGGATCGATCACCTTCTCGAGAGATTGCATTGAGGAATGCACATAGCTTCACAATGGCTAATCGGACGTTTTCGGTAGAAGCCCCCTCAATACAACCGGAAGCGATATGCGTCATAATCACGTGGCAGTCATGAGACTTTAGGTTCTTAAACTTTTCTCCGCCATATTTATTATTTTCTTTATATTCGACGAGAAGCCGCCGGGACCTTCATACTAAGCAGGCATTCAAAGAAGATTTCCTTCTCTTCTTTGGTAAGAGCATAGCTGGCAGGACCTTCATATCGCTTTGGAGGCATGCCGTCTTTTTCGTGCAAACGCGTTCCAGTGTCCTCCCGTGTCTCAGCTGTATCTTTTGTCTTCCCATAGACGCCCAAGAAGCCTAGCAGGTTCATGCAAAGTTTCTTCATCACGTGCATCACATCGATCGAAGAGCGGACCTCTAGGTCTTTCCAGTAGGGTAGGTCCCAAAATATAGATTTCTTCTTCCACATGGGTGCGTGTCCCCCAGCGTCACTCGGAACAGCTAGTCCGCAGGGACTCTTTCCAAAGATTACGTGTAAATCATTGACCATAGCAAGTACGTGATCACCGGTACGCATGGCGGGCTTCTTCCGGTGATCTGCCTCGCCTTTGAAATGCTTGCCTTTCTTTCGACATTGATGGTTGGTCGGAAGAAATTGACGATGGCCCAGGTACACATTCTTCCTGCAGCTTCCAGGTATATACTTTTGGTGTCAGCTAAACAGTGCGTGCATGCGTGGTATCCCTTGTTTGTCTGTCCTGAAAGGTTACTGAGAGCGGCCAATCGTTGATGGTTACAAACAGCAACGCGTGCAGATTAAATTCCTCCTGTTTGTGCTCATCCCACGTACGTACACCGTTTCCATTCCACGGTTGTAAAAGTTCTTCAACTAATGGCCTTAGGTACACATCAATGTCGTTGCCAGGTTGCTTAGGGCCTTGGATGAGAACTGGCATCATAATGAACTTCCGCTTCATGCACATCCAAGGAGGAAGGTTATACATACATAGAGTCACGGGCCAGTCTTTGTGATTGCTGCTCTGCTCCCGAAAGGATTAATGCCATCCGCTTAAACCAAACCATACGTTCCTTGGGTCACGTGCAAACTCAGCCCAAAGATTTCTCTCGATTTTTCTCCACTGCAACCCGTCGGTGGTGCTCTCAACTTCCGTCTTTCTTACGGTCCTCATCGTGCCATCGCATCAACTTGGCATGCTCTTTGTTTCTGAACAGTCGTTTCAACCGTGGTATTATAGGAGCATACCACATCACCTTCGCAGAACTCTCTTCCCACGGGTCTCGCCGTCAACATCACGGGTTCATCTCGTCTGATCTTATACCGCAATGCACCGCATACCGGGCATGCGTTCAAATCCTCGTACGCACCGCGGTAGAGGATGCAGTCGTTAGGGCATGCATGTATCTTCTGCACCTCCAATCCTAGAGGGCATACGACCTTCTTTGCTGCGTACGTACTGTTGGGCAATTCATTATCCTTTGGAAGCTTCTTCTTCAATATTTTCAGTAGCTTCTCAAATCCTTTGTCGAGCACAGCATTCTACGCCTTCCATCGCAATTCCAGTATGGTACCCAGCTTTGTGTGGCCATCTTCACAATTGGGGTACAAATTTTTTTGTGATCCTCTAACATGCGGTCGAACTTCAGCTTCTCCTTTTGACTTTCGCATTGCGTCCTTGCATCGACAATGACCCGGCGGAGATCATCATCGGGCACGTCGTTTGGTTCCTCTTGATCTTCGGCTTCCCGTTCTGCAAAGATCATCGGGCACATCGTCTGGTTCCTCTTGATCTTCAGCAGCTCCCCCCGTTGCAGCATCACCGTATTCAGGGGGCACATAGTTGTCATCGTCCTCTTCTTATTCGCCGTCTTCCATCATAACTCCTATTTCTCCGTGCCTCGTCCAAACATTATAGTGTGGCATGAAACCCTTGTAAAGCAGGTGGGTGTGAAGGATTTTTCGGTCAAAGTAAGACTTCGTATTCCCACATTTAGTGCATGAACAACACATAAAACCATTCTGCTTGTTTGCCTCAGCCACTTAGAGAAAAATATGCAAGCCCTTAATGTACTCGGAGGTGTGTACGTCACCATACATCCATTGCCGGTTCATCTGCGTGCATTACATATAATTATGTGTGTCAAAAGTAAGAAAATCAGACAAATATCTACCTAAGTAAGAAAATCAAACAAGTATCAGAAAGAAGATAAGAACAAGAGGCTCACCACGGTGGTGCCGGCGACGAGATCGGCGTGGGCGATCAACGGCGGTGTGAAAACGGGACGGGCGTGATGGACCGCTAAATCTAGACAAATCTCGAAAAAAATGGAGCTCACGAGGTCGAGCTTGAGAGGAGAAAGCTTAACTAGTGTGGCTCGGGCATTTCATCGAACACCTCATGTGCATAGGAGGTGAACTAGAGCACCGAAATGCCCTCTCCTTGCCGGATTGAAAAAGCGAGCATCGGAGTGCTCGCCAGCGGCGATGGGTATATATAGGCAGTTATTTGTCCCGATCAGTGGCATGAACCGGGACTAAAGCTCCCTTTCTGTCCCGGTTCAAGCCACGAACCGACCAATGGTTGGGGTCAGAGGCGAGGACCATTGGTCCCGATTAAGCGAACCGGGACAAATGGTTCCGAACGAACCGGGACCAATGCCCACGAGGCCCAGTTGGCCCCTGGGCTCACGAACCGGGTCTAATACCCCCCATGGGTCCCGGTTCTTCAAGAACAGGGACTAATGGGCTGGCCAGGCCCGAACGTTAGCCCTGTTTTCTACTACTGATGGTTCGCTTGACGCCCTCAACTGGTCTGCGAGCTCCCCATCAACCAGCGCCCAGATACATCTTGACATGCTACAATCAAGCAGGGAGTGTCTCCATGAATCCTGAGATAGCCCACATGAGCATTTTCAACCTTGAGTGAGTTCCCAAACAGGGATTGTCAAAGTGGCATGTTAAATCCCGGGATTATTGGCTGTGCAGTCGACTAGGCCGGCCCATCAGGCATGAAGCCAGTTTTTTTTCTCCTTTTCTTATCACGTGCGACGTAAAAAATCTCTCTTCCTTGAAGCGATGAAGCCAGGTTTTTTTTCTTTTTTTCTTATTGCGCGCAACATAAAAAATCTCTCTTCCTTAAAGCGCGAAGTAACAAAGACGACTCATGCCAGAGTCAAACTAGGGACCTGGCAGACTTGAGGTCAACCCGCTAGCCAATAGTACAGACACGTACGACTGATGAAATAAGAGGCCCGATATATTTAAGCACACATCAAAGCGTTGAACTTTGAAAACATTTTTTAGGCGCAAACAAATATTCAAAACATAAATAATTTTGGAAATATCTGAACATTTTATAAAGTGTGAGCACTTTTTGAAAATTCCGAATACTTTAAGAAAACAACTGTTTTTTTTAAAAAGCAACCAATTCTGAAAAAGCAAACACTTTTTGAAACATATACATTTTTTAAACCTGAAGAAAATTTGAAAGTGCGAACACCTTTTGAAAATTGTAAAACCGTTTTTTTTTTTGGAACCTCAACAAATGTGTAAAGAAAATGTTTGTGACATCTAAAAATACCACGAGTTTAGATAAATGTGTGTGGTATTTCAAAAAACAATCTACAATGTAAATTAATACTCGTGTGATTCAAAAAAAAATTCAAAAAATGTGCTTTTGACATTTTAGAAAAAGTGTATACAATGTAAAAAAAATGTTTACGTGATGTAGAAAAATGTGTAAGTCCTTAAAAGACTATATGTGACATGTGTTTGAAAATAGTGTATACAATTTTGAAAATGTGTAACATTGTAAAAACATGTTTGTGTAGTTTATAAAATGTTCATTATCATTAAGAAAATGTAAAACGTGTATCTGGAATATACAGTGTATTCAAAAAAAAGTATTGAAAACATGTATTTTAAAAAAGTACGTAATGTATTTGAATAATGTCAAAAGTGTATCCAAAAAATATTTCATGTCTGCACTAGAAATGTACATCGGGTATTGAGGATAATTAAACTTGTGTAAAAAAGAAAACCAGTTACAGGTAAAGAAACAAAATAAAAATAAAAAAATAAACAATACGAAGGAAATCAAAAAACATAAAAAAAGTATAACGACGAAAGAAAAACCATGGAAAAATAAAGTGTAATAAAAAACAGAATAAAACCGATGAAAAACCAACGAAAAAACAAACCAGAAAAAACAGAGTAGCGCGAGCAACTACGCTAATGGGCCGGCCCAATTTAGCGAATACCAGCTAAATCCTTTCAAGGTTCAAAATAGACCGGGATCAGAGAGCTTGGTGTGCTGATTTCAGGGATTGAGAGTTCAGGGTTTGATTTAGCTTTTGCCTACAAGTTCAAGGTTTATTTTGAACGTTTTCCGGTTGATGGGGTTGACGTACATGTCTCTTTATTTTTATTTTTCTCTTTTTTTTTGCCAAAATTCATGCATGCCTCATTCTTCTTATAATGGTTTGATATTCAAGGCAAAATTAGTACAGAAGTTGAGTAGGTATTTTTGGAGTGCAGAGAACGGTCAAACTTGATCGCTAAAGCTAAATATAAAATGTAAATGAAATTGGGTATCTTCCGATCACTACGGAGAACGGTCAAACTTAATGCACATTGGTTGTCTGGTCGACCATGCGGGTGTTAGATATATATCAAAATGAACCTAGTGGAAGCTATACATGCACACGGAGAGTGCTACACATGCTTGTAGCATGGACGGCGCTCACCGCTGACATGTCTCGGGGCAGCCGTACCGGCGTCCTACCCATCGACGTGCATGCCATCAGTCGGTCAGGCTTTTCCGGCTGGTTTTCTCCGGTGGTGGCGAGGTGGGAAACAAGGTGAAGAGACAGGGGCGCAACTAGGGTTTTGCATTGGCACCTCTGGGAGCGAGTTGCCGTCCGTCTCATGTCGAGTGTTTTTTAGTTGGATCGGTGTTTCGCTTTCTAATTATTTTGGTTTGACATATTGAAGGCAAAATTAATAGTACAAAAGTTGAGTGGGCACTTTGGAGTGCAGAGAGCGATCAAACTTGATCGCTAGCTCTAAATATAAAATGTAAATGAAATTGGATATCTTCCCTGTGATCACTCTACGCACATTGATTTGGTACACTCACAAAAATGACCATGAGATAAACAAGAGCAAACAACTGACAAAGGCTGCTAGCGACGATGGTGTAACATAAGCTGATGGGCAGTGGGCTGGCTATATCGGCACGCGAACAACGGGAACCACCAGAAGGTCATGTTTCCGCCGCGAGGTTACCGTGACAACCTCTGCCATATCCAGGTCCGCCACCGCCATCCCGTGTGGCAGCTCCCAATCAAAGTGGTATAAGATACTAGCAAGCGCAAGTTCCATATTTGCCAGCCCAAACGTCATCCCGGGGCACATCCTTCGTCCCGCCCCAAATGGTGTGTACTCAAAGTCTCCACCCTTGAAGTCAACGGTGTTGAATTCAAACCTCTCTGGCATGAACTCCTCTGGCTTGTCCCAATGCATCGGATCCCTACCGATGGCCCAAGCGTTCACAAGCACTGTAGCCCCCACTGGCACGTCGAACCCGAGTACTGGCATGGCGAAGCGGCACTCCCGTGGTAGTAGCAGTGGCAGCGCCGGGTGCAACCGAAGAGTCTCCTTGATGACTAGGTGCAAGTAGTGTATATTCCTTAAGCTCTCCTCCGTCACTTTGCCTTGCTCATTGAGCACTCGCCGGACTTCTCCCTGCACCTTTTGCATCACCCTCGGGTTCTTCAGGAGCTCGGACATGGCCCATTGTAGCATCGTTGCTGAGGTCTCACTACCTGCGACAAATAAATCCTACAAGCAATGGTCGGACCCTCTTCAGTGCGCGGCATATATATTCCATCTAGATGTATTATGAAGTAGTGCCATCATGTGGTTAGTCATAACTAGCTTACCGCCATCACGGCTTTGATTGTGTGTGCGGTGAGAGGGAACTCCAAGGAGTCATCTTCTTTCTGGATTCTCAAGAGCACGTCAACCAAGTCCTCCTCTTTGTCACCCACGCCTCGTGGTGGCACTTGGTGCTCCTGGATGATGGTTTCCATGAAACCCATCATTTCATGGTGGTGCTGCTTCATCAGGCGTGGTTTTCGGCTGATGAGCATCGCTAAGCGTGACGACGGATAGAGGTCCGGCAAGCCGGGCCTTGAGAATAGCTCGATACCTTCCCCCATTAGCCGAAGGAACGTCTCCCGGTCCTTGAACCGGCTACCTATAATGGCGCGCACTGTCGAGTCATTGACATACGATGACAGTAGTGCGCTAAGGTTCACCACCACCCCTGGTGTTGCTGTTGCCGCCGACACCTCCTGGAGGAGGCGCTGGACCTCCTGCTCGCGGATGCCTCTCAAGGACTGCACGCATCGGGTGCTAAGCAGCTCGACAGTGCAAATCTTGCGCAGCTGCCTCCAGGCACTGCCGTAGGGCGCAAAGATGAGCCCCTCTGAGCCGTCAACTAGGGTCAGCCGCTTGATCATGCTGATGGGGCGCGTCGCGAAGGCCACATCATTTGTCCTCATGACTTCGCGGGCCGCCTCCGTCGATGAAGCTACCACGACGGGCAGGTCACCAAGGCGGAGTAGCATAAGTGGGCCATGCCGTCGGGCAAGGTCGCGCATCCTATGGTGCGGAAGCTTGCCTATCATGTGGTGCAAGTGACCGATCACCGGGAGCGCCCATGGCCCCGGTGGCGGCTTAGGGCCGGCTCGAAGGCGCGCTGCAAGGATGAAGTAGGCCAACGGGATGATGAGTACTCCAAGTGCAAGCAAAGGATTATGGCTTGCGTCCATTGTTTTGGGTGGGTGAGTGCCCAGCTCAAAACGCACCATCACAGGTTCATAAGAAAGATGGATTGGATACTTTCGCAAGTGCCGGCCATTACATAGTACTAGTACTTATGAAATTAGTTTCCAAGTGCCGGCCATTGGCCATCATATAGTACTCTCTTCGTCTTTAAAAGAGTGTACTTTCTAACTTTGTTGTAGGGTTAAACTATCTTAAAGTTTGACCAAGTTTGTGCAAAAATGTATCAATACTTCTAAAACCAAATAGGTATATAACAAAAATATAATTTATCATGAATCCAATGCTATTAATTTGATGGCATAAATGTTGGTCTACTAATCCAATCCAACAAAGAACTACACTCTTTCAAGGACGGTGGGAGTACGTTTGTATAGCTGCCGGCATTATTGAGCAGTAGTAGTAATTAACTTAGTGCCTACTTGGATGTGCTCAATGATAACAGCAATCTTTTCTTTAATTTGACCGAGTTCTTGCCTCGAAAGTTGTTAAGTCTAATTGTTGCCTTCCCTAAAAAAGAAAGTATAATTGTTGCCTCAAGTTACATCATTGCAATGTTTATAGTACAAAAAAACCAACATGTGGAGTAAAAGCCAAAGATTAGTTGGTCAACTCCCGCACCTGCCCTTTTGTCCTGACGTGAGAGGAATCCGGAAGAAATATCAGATAAGCATCGTACTCGACGACTTCTGTTTCTTCAGTTCAAACAAGCACAGCATCCCAGTCACATGGAAATATCTTAATCTTCTGTTCGTATCCGTAAACTAATATAAAAGCTTAATAATCTAAACGCTTTTATACCAGTTTACAGAGGGAGTAGTTAAGAGCAGTACTGTCGAGATCTGCAAGAAAGAAATAGTGTGAACACCTTATGACTACTCTTGTTGTAAATATAAATGTTATTTTCCCTCTCGGTGACGAGTATAAGCAATCCCAAAATGCAACTAAAGTATATTATTATACGTGGTATATTCTTATAATGTTCGTATATTCGACCTTGTAAGATTGAGTACAAGCATATTGTATATGGGCACAGCTAGCTTAAAGTTTGCCACTTGTATTTTGAATGGAATATATACATGTTTTGTACGGCAAAGTGTTGGTAGATGGAAGTGCGTACCCAAGGCTTGAAACTGAGTTATTTCGTGTTGTTTTACTGCAAATATGGGCATAAAAACTGGATTGTGTACTTGCTTCAAGTTCCCATGCAGCCGACGTTGGTCTTTTGTTTCTCGGGTGGGGGTCTCACAAGTTTATTAACTAGACGCGGCGCCCGTTCATTTAAAAAAAAGAAAATTATGAATAGTAGAAACCTTTCAGAAAATATGGACCATAGCAACGAAATAAAAGAACTTAGCAAGCCTGCATTTCAACAGACTATACATAATGCCTGTGTACAAAATAGAGACCTTACTTCTGGACAAAAATAAGATGAGCAGTCATCTCATATATCAACGTAAGGTACCAAGACGAACTGATCTAAGTCAGGCCCTAGCATGCAAAATCGCATGATCTATTTAAGTAGCTGAAGTAATAGTAACTTATATGCTCCATTTCTGATGATAAGGTAGTTGTTTTTTCTTCTTCTTCTTTTTTGTAAAAGATATGTGGATGTTATTGGCATAGTTGCACACGAGTTGAACACCGTGCAAACTGCTAATATATCTAGGAGGGCTATTAAGTTGATAGATCCCCAGCTGAATGTTTGAGACAACTCTGAAAACTAATGCTAATATTTTTTTAATTGCTAAAGTTGATAGTTGATATATAGTGCAACACAAAAACTGCAGAAGTCAACCTGCAAAGAAAAAAACTGAAGTCTAGCGCCAAGCTCACACAATCATATGCCAAAGGAGAACTACAAAGAAGAATAGGGCTCAAACATAACCGAAGATGAAGGGTTCCTCGTAAAAAAAGAAAAAAGAAAAGTCAACCCCGTCACCATTTCACCAGCGAGATGATGTTGCATCCTTTTATGTTGGCAGGCTGCTGTTCCCAGTTGGTCTCTCTCTACGGGCAGAGAAAGAATTGAGGCCCACTTAGTAATTTCTTGGCCCGATTGATTAGAAGAAGCCCAGGTCAATCCCAGGAGCAGCAGCCCATGCACGTCCGGCAACCAGGCTGCACAAGGACACACCGTGGAACAACTGAACAATCTGGTCCATTCGTATGCTAGATCCGACGGCTCACGAGGTCAAATCGCTGTGAGACGTCGTAGCTCGCTGAGTTATACTGTTTAGCAATTGTTCGGCCTTGTATCCGATGATAGTTGGTACCGGACATGGGGACAGAGCGAGAAGTCACATCCATAAGAGCCTTGAGTGCCTTAGACTAGCCACAGTGCATAGTAACATACACTAGTAACATACACATATCCCTAGACTATATTCCTACCTTCATAGTGGGTAGTAACATAAGTGTGGTAACATGCAAAGCTTCATTTATTAGGTTATAGACTCATATTGCATTGGGACATGTGATGTTACAGTAACTAGCTAAGTTACTATAACTACCTCTCTCCTCAATCCTCATTAACTCATTGCCACATAAGCAAATTTGCTGAGTTGGACTCGATGTTACTGCTGAAGTTAGTCCCACTGTGGCTAGTCTTACGACACTTGTAGAGTGAAGATGCCGCCGAAAGGAAAAATGAAAGCATGGTGCCCACGTGCGTACAGCCAACAAGAACTTCCTGCCCACGTGAGAAACTCCCATCTAAGGTTTCCTTGCCTCTCGCCGGCATCGTCGGTCCGGCTCATCTTCTATGGTCCTTGGACCATGGAGGCATGGTGGATCCCGGCCTTTGCCGGTGGGAGAGCTCCGCTTTTAGATGCTTTTCTGAGTCTTGTTAGGGTTAGTGTCATGCTCAAGAAGATGAGGCGGCGGCGGCTTCTTGAAGATGGAATAAGGTCCTCCCGCCTAGCCCCCGTTCCGATGATGTTTCAAGCATCGTCCGAAGGCGTGTGGAGGTTTGTCTCCGACGGATCTCATGGGATCCGGTCGGCGTTTGTCTTCGGTGGATCTGACTAGATCCGGTCTTCGTTCATCTACGTTTATGTGTCTACAGGTTGGATCCTTCTGGTCTATGCTTCTCTTCATTGACGGCGGTTGTTGTTCTGGTGCGCTGGTCTTATGGGGCCTTAGTACGACGACTTCTCGACTGTCTACTACAACAATGTTTGCCCGGCTCCGACTAGGAAGGGGCGATGACGGCGGCGTGCCTTCGGCTCGCTCCAGTGCTTGTAGTCGTCGCTAAGTGGTCTACGGACCTGGATGTAAATTTTACTTCTAATGTTTTTTGTACTACCGTGATAGTTTATGAATAGATCGAAAGTTTTCTCGCAAAAAGAAAGAAAGGGAGAATGAATGCAAAGACAAAGAAGAATACCATGAAGACCGTCAGGGAGGCTTGCACGCGCATGGAGGCCGAAGGTGCCACATCTCCGGAGTTATACACGTCTACAAAATGTTAGATGTATTGTAAATATGTGTGGGATTTATCTTATAAAGGATGAAGGGATTGAGATCCAGTGACTTGCCGTGGACAAGTCACCGGTGAATAGTATGGTGACTGGCCCCCTGCTTCAAACCGTTTGATCAAGGATCAACGGATGGATCTGCATAAACAGTACCCGATCTACAGTGATCCCGTCTACAGGAGGTCGTCTACAGTACCCCGGTCTACAGTTCCTACTGCAGTGTTCCTGATACAGTACTTAATCTAGGTTGCCCATCATTCATCGAATGGCTGGTTGGCCGCCGGTCACGGCGTGACTGGCCAGAGGCCAGTTACTGGATCTCTATCTAGGATGAAGGAGGTGGCAAGCCTCTATATGTTTCCAACGTATCTATATTTTTTATTGTTTCACGTTATTATATTATCAATCTTGGATGCTCTATCTGTATTTATATGATATTTTATATCATTTTTTGGGATTAATCTATTAACCTAATGCGCATAGTCAGTTCTTGTTTTTTCTTGTTTTTGTCTTTAATTAATTTTTTCTGGACCAGAAGGGACCCTAGAAGCTACAGGAGGAGACTAAACGAGATACGGGAGAGCCACAAGCCCAAGGGGTGCGCCCCAGCGGATAGGCGCGCACCCTGAGCTTGTGGGGCCGACGCAGCTCCGTTTGTCCTAATTCCAAGCTTATAAATTCAGAAATATTCTCAAACCAACAAAGAGACATCCGAAACACTTTTTCTGCCACTGCAAGTTGTTTTTCCGTGATCCCATCTGGAGGCCTTTTCTGCTACTCTGCTGGACGGGGAACCAACCACGGAGGGCTTCTACATCATCCTTGCTGCCTTCTGATAATGCATGGGTAGTTTACCACAGACCTACAGGTTCATAGCTAGTACATAGATGACTTCTTCTCTCTATTTGATCTTCAATACAAGTTCTCCTCGGTGTTCTTGGAGTTCTACCCAATGTAATCTTCTTTTGCGGTGTGTTTGTTGGGATCCGATGAATTGTGGGTTTAAATATTCATGAGAAGTAATTGATTCTTTTATTAACTTTATTATGCATGATTTTTATAGTTTTTTATGTCTCTCCGATCTATCCGTTTGGTTTAGCCAACTAGATTGATTTATCTTCAGCGGGAGAAGTGCTTTGTAATGGGTTTAAACTTGCGGTGCACTATATCCCAGTGACAGAAAGGGACAAGACATGTATTTGTATTGTTGCCATTAAGGGTAAAACGATGGGGTTTATTCATATTAGTTGAGTTTACTTTGTCTACATCATGTCATCTTACTTAAGGCATTACTCTGTTTTCATTAACTTAATACCCTAGATGATGCTGGATAGCGGTCGATTGCTGGAGTAATAGTAGTATATGCAGGCAGGAGTCGGTCTACTTGTCTCGGGCGTGAAGCTTATATATATGATCATTGCCTTGAATTTCGTCATAACTATGCGCTTTTTCTATCAATTGACCAACAGTAATTTGTCTACCCACTATATGCTATGTGTTCGAGAGAGAAGCCTCTAGTGAAAACTATGGCCCTCGGGTCTGCTTTAATTATATTAATAAAACCGAATTTCCTTTGCTGCAATTTTATTTCTTTTATTTTGTTTCGCAATTTATATATCTACCACTACAAGATTTGATCCTTATAATTAACGAGTTGAAGGAGATTGATAACCTTCTTGCCCGCGTTGGGTGAAAGTATTTGCTTTTGTGTGTGTGTTTTACCTGATTCTTCTATTGGTTCGATAATATTGTATTGTATCTCCCCTCCTATTCTGAAAAAAAAGCAACACAACTCACAAGTAGCAGTGGTCTACGAGGAACAAAAGTAACATACTTCTAAACGTATAAAATGATAGATGCAGTGTACATATGTTTGAAATTTCATTAGGCTATACCAGAAATAGCAAATAGAACATGCATGAAATTCTACGTGCATATATGGATGTACAACTCACATGTGATGTTTGGAAGTGTCAGTTCATATACGTCTATATGATAGGGCGTTTTCAGGAAAGAATGCATACGAAACTTCTAGCTTAACGAGCCGACAATTTTCTCCCCCCATGAGCGACTCTAGGCATCTAGGGTTTTCTACGCCTCCTGCTTGCTCCGCCGTCGATCTGCCTCGTCTCCTGTGGCCTTGGGGCCATAAAAGCATGATGGATCCTGTCCCTTGTTGACGGTAGAGCTCCTGCTTCGTTTATTACTATATTTTAGTCTCTTTAGGGTTTCCTACTTAGGAAGGTGAAGCGATAGAGGCTATCTGAAGATGTAATAAAGTTATTCCTGTCTAGCCCCCCGTACCGGCAGTGCATCTCGCGTCATCGGAGGGAGTGCGGAGGTGTGTCTCCAGCGGATTTTATGGGATTCTGTCGGTGTTTATCTTCGGTGGATCCGCGTGGATCTGGTCTTCCTTTGTTTGCGTCCGTGTGTATAATGGTTGTATCCTTACGATCTAGCTTATCTTCAGGGTTGCTGCTATGGTACTTTGACTCAATAGCACAACGACTTCCCGGTTGTCTACTGAAACAAGGTTTACCCAGTTTTTCGCCAAAAAAAAAACAAGGTTTACCCAACTCTGGTGAGGAAGGGATATAACGGTGGCATGCTTTTTGGGTCACTTCAGTGATTGTAGTCGTCGTTAGGTCGTCCATGGAGAGAGAGGAGAATGCAGCGGCGGCCGCCGACGTGCGGTCCTCGTTCCAGGAGGAAGAAGCCCGAGAGCAGCACCAACCAAGAAGGGGAACCGCCGCCCGGAGCGAAAGAAGAGGCCGGAGGAGGAGACGCCGACCTGCTCAGCCACCTCCCCAACGCCGTCCTCGGCACCCTCAACGCCGACCTGCTCAGCCTGCGGATCAACTCCGTCAGCCTCACAAGCATATGGATTCAATGAGTCTGCTTCGAGGAACTCATCATGCAGAATACCTTGTGATTCGTTGCTTATTGGAATGAATATTTTGTAGTACTAGCAAACTAGTGTTTGGCTGCACAGTTATTCAGGTAAAATTAACCGTGACTCTTGCCATCCAGCCTCCAGGGGCTTCTAATTAAAATGTGTTTATCATCTGCACTTGTATATGTCCTGATTTTGCATCCCATGCTTGATTTTAGGGATTGCGCTTCGGCAGCCTGACGGCAGCGGCGCACACTGTCAAGATTTTAGCTGGCTTTTCTTAGTTTCGATAATGTTGCTGAGATGATGAGAGTGTATCCATGCTTGGAGAAGCTGCGCATGAAGTGAAGGTGGCTGTTTCTTGTTTTTCCTTCATACTCAATTCATAGTGTTTGTTCATCTGAACTTTGGATATACTTATATTCGTCCAAAGTGGTTATTTTTTTATCTTTCTTTCTTTTTCAGTCATGGATATCGTAGCACATGAAGTGAAGGGAAAAGAATTTGTGGCGTCGTAAATACCGGACTCGTATCACATGTCTTGACATCCGACCCAAGACAGTAGTGCAGGAAACATATCTGAGCACCTGATCACAGGTTAACTAACGCTGAAGTTAATGACATTTCACGCCGCTTTTATGATGAGTTTTTGGCACCGCAGTGCAGGAAGCTTCAGCTAGAGAACAAGGCCTCACGAGGTGCTCTCGATATCATTTACAACTGGTAGTTGTCTCCAAGCTGTTTGGGAGACCAAGCATCTGAGTGACTTCAGCTTCAGAGGCACCTTTGCATGTGCATGCTGAAACAGGTTTGGTCATTCAGTAATTATCTTGACTATGTCATCTGTATTTCGTCCAAACTTGCTCACTAGTCGTATTTGTAGTTTTCTTTTGTTTAATATCATCCTATAACCTTATGATACTTCAACAAGCCATCTGTGTTGTTAGTTTTGTCATGTACTTTGTGATGGCAGTACGACACTAGAATGCACGAAACAAAGAGCATGCACAGTCTCACTGAAAAATTGTGGATTATTCATTGATGGTAGCTACAGTCCAAGATTTAACTTGTTGAGATGCTTGTTTTAATCTTCCTGCAGTGTCATTCTTCAGTGGTAATCAAAGTGTGGGTTTTTTTCCCTGGAATGTCAACAAATACAATCAAGGAAAGGAAAAGAGAACAGGTTTACTTTGTAATCTACAGCCAGTTTCGTACTGTTTATCCATACATCGTATCAGTAATCTGGTTACTTATATTTATATAGCTAGCTATGAGTACAACACGTCTTGCTATTGCTTGGCCTCATACAATGGAGGTAAATCGAAAACATACATAGCTGTTCCAGTGGAAATACTTTGTTTAATTCAACACTTGTACTAGGAGTAGCCTTTTTAGTGCTAGCTGAACTTTGAGTAATGGCTTTTGAGTGGAATCCACGAATGCTTTTGGATTGAAGCTCTTGCCTGCCTAAAATGAAAGACCCTAGGGTTACTGACCACACTAGCCAAGTGGTTTAGACCATTTCCCTTCACTGAAGAGGGAAACACATACCTATTATGCAAATGGTTCTGTTTATGGATGCAGTTATATTTGATCATGATTAAAAGATTATTGCATCCACAGGGCATTCTCAGCATATATAGAACTGATGGGTGTTCTTACATACAATCTTTACTTTAGGAATCATATTTATCTCGACAGATAAATATGGGGAATCGGATGATTAGCAAGTGTGTAATTGTATTTTGGTCATGCTTTCGGGAAGAACACAGAATAGTTGAGCATCCACGTCTATTTTTGCGTGTAGAGTAGGTTTCAAAGTTGGGGGGAGGGCCGGCTGTAGCCTGGTCAAGGGTTTCACATCTCGATGAATTTGATATGCACGTCGCAGGTTGGGAGCAGTCCATCCAACATAAGTTGTAGTACTACTGTACTTTACAAAACCCTAAACCAGGGCTAGCTCTAGCTGCATATACATAGTATTGAAGTGAACAAGTGGATTAAGACCAGCTGGATTGATCCAGCAGGAATCATAGCTAGTAATAACAATGTGGGTTCATGTTCTTTTCTACTGCTCCAAGTTGTCTCACATGCGTGCATGCACGCTTGCCTGGCTCCCGAGGTTTTGGTAATTGTTGCCTCATAGTAGGTAGGGTTTAAGAAATCATGGATGTCATGTGAGCATAGGTAATGAAGTTCACTTTGAATCAATCGACGTCTCACTAGCTAATTAATGTGTGCATGCGTCCATATAGACACAAGTGAAGTGTGTGTGAGAGAGTGAGAGCGAGGATTGGAGATGGGTTTGTCGAGTGCGATGCAATGGTGGGAGGAGTGGCAGCTGCGCGTCCTGGTGCTCGGCAGTCTCTGGGTCCAGTTCTTCCTCTCCTTTGCCGACGTCTTGCGTAAGATGCGCAAGGTGAGAAAGCTGGTATGGATCGCATGCATCAGCGGCGACGCGCTTGCGATCTACGCCCTTGCCACCCTCTTCAATCGCCGCCACGGGACGGGCGGGACGGCCCTGGAAGTCTGTGTGGGCGCCCGTCCTCCTCATCCACCTGGGTGGCCAGAGAGCCATTAGCGCCTACAGCTAGCCTGGAGGACAATGAGCTGTGGAAGCGGCACGCCCTGACCCTCGTGTCCCAGGTCACGGTTGCCCTGTACGTATGTCTTGTGCAAAGTGGTGGTCTGGCGATGAGAAGCCGCGGTCCTGCTCTTCATCGTCGGCATCGTCAAGTTCGCCCAGCAGCCATGGGCGCTCCGGAAGGCTAGCTTGAACAGCATCCTCACAATCACCAGCTGTGTGTCTCGGCGCCCTCTACGAGACAAGCACAAGAAGAAGTAGCCAACCCCAGGTGCTGGACAATGTTCACATCCAGTCTCCAAATCTAAGGATGCAGAAAGGAAGGGAGGATGTCGCTGGAAGAATATGTGCAGCAAGCGAGCATGCTGTTTGGTGATCAAACAGCAGAGGATGGCCAGCAGGAGGAGCGAGACAAGCTCGACTACTTGGTTAACAAGCTTTTTGTGGATCTATCCGTCATGGAGCTTCGATCTTTTGCAGAGCTTGACGACAAGAGCGCGTACAATAATTTAGTCTCCTCTACACCAAGGAGAAAGCCTTGAATCTGCTCGGCTGCAGTATGCAGATGCTGCTCCCATTCCTAGCTGTGGCCTCCCTCGTGCTCTTCGCAAAGACCAGCAGTCGGTGTCATGGTGACATACATCCTCTTCTGCTGCACCGCAGCGCAGGAGTTGTCCCCGTGGTTCCCCTGCATATACTGCTGCGCGCTCTGCCTCCTCACCTCATGCCTGTGTTTTTGCTTCCCGAGAGTCAGCATAGGTTGTCTCTGTGCTTGGCGGCGTGGCTTCTGCGCTGCGGGCAGTCTTGGCGGCATCGTCGGTCGGGCTTGGTGGCGGCGTCGGCGTGTGCGTGGGCGTGGGCGGCGTCGTCGTGGGCGTGGGCGCGGGCGGCGTCGCGGAGGGAAGCTGGTCCAGGATGAGGCCGACATGCGCCATGTACCACGCCTTGACAGCCTCGTCGGCGCTGTGGAGCATGTCCGCCCCGCTCAGCAGAAAAGCCAGGTCGGTGTTCCTCTTATTCGCGGTGACATTGGTCCGGAGTAGGTCGAGCTTGACGGCGCTTGTCGACATCAACGCCGACCACCGCGCCTCGGTCTTCTTTTCGCGAAGGACGGTCCGGGCCTGTGCGTCGGCGAGTCAGTGCTGGATGGATTCCTGCACGGTGGCTGCGTCGGCGTGTTTCCCCTTCTTGGCGCCTTTGTTGCCGCCGTCGCTTTTCCGACGGCGCCCGAGTCGGGCGCGTCCGCTTGTGGCGTCTCCTTGGCCTTCTCGAGGTTGCGCCGGACTTCCGCCCACTTGTCGCACTTGTCAATGCGCTTGTAGACGTGGAGGTACTTGAACACGGCGTCTTTGTTGCTCTGCCTATACAGGCCGAACATGCGCAGCAACTGCGCGGGGACAAACAAACAGTTGGCGGGCGCGTGCACACGGCGAGGAGAGACGGGAGACCGGCATGTCATACCTGATCCTCAATGCTGGCGCCGCTCTCCGGGCGAGCGGCCACCTCCTCGACGACACCATGCCATTTGTTGCACGCCTCGATGCACCCCCAATGGTTCGCCATCGCCTTCGACCCGCGCTGCATGTAGACGCCTTTGAAGTAGGGTCGACCAGCTTGCGCTCGTCGAACTCGGCCTTGATGCGCGCCCAGTACGTCTCGATGCTCTGGTTCGCGCCGGTGGTCGGGTCTAGGCAGACGACTTTCCATGCCTCGGCGAGGCATTCCTCCTCCTTGGACGCCCACTTGATGCGCGGCTCGGCTGACCTGGCCGTCCGTTTCTTCTTCTTGCACCTCCTCGCCGGCTCCTCCTCGTCCTCTTCCTCCTGCTCCTCCTGCTCCTCGTCGCCGTAGACGTAGCCGAGCTCGCCGTCCATGCCGCCGCTGAGATCCACCGCCTCATCCGCGGTGAACTCGGGAGACACGGCGGCCGCGGCCGATCGTTCCGCGATGATGTCATCCATGTCGGCCTCGGTCTCGGCCGGCGCTGCCGAGGTGCGAGAAGGCAGCGCAAAGGCGGAGAGGAGGCGTCGGGAGGACTTCAGACGCTGGGCGGGCGAAGTAGTTGTATGGAGGGTACTGCACGCCGGTGAAGGCGGGCGAGTGCGTGCGCTGGGCCGGGTGTCCATGGGGGAACGTGACATTTGGGTTGAACCCACCATGCACGTCCCCGTCGGCGTAGCCTGGCGATCCCCATGGCTGCGGCGCCGGAGACCCAACACCTTGCTGGCTGTCAGGACCGGATTTTCGGGATATTAATTTTCCAAAAAAGGCCCTTGTGCTCACCAGCCCCAGGATTACTGTTAGCTGGCGAGACACAAACTTGATACAAAAACTCCAAGCAAAGCACATAATATGCAGTAAACGACCATTGTGGCCTATGAGTACAACAAATGGTTTGTAGTGGCTGATGGCGAAAGCGGTTTGTGGTTCATCTGTGTCTATGGGAGTCCATTTCTCACAGGAACAGCTGACCAGTATAATTCCTATCTTCGCGAGGCTGCTATCATCATTGCGTAGGTTCCGGGGCTGTCATCGCATCGCTCCTCTCCATGTAAGAAATCTGGCCAAGACAATAGCCAGGGACAAGCCAGTGAGTACTTTGAATGTACTCGCAAACATTATGAACACGGGTATAATATAACAAACGATAATCATGCTCTGAAATATTCTATGATCACAACGTCAGTCACAAAATAAAATCTCAGATGCACGCAAGCAGGTTATTTATATATACATGAATATGCAATAACAGAGTAGTAATAAAATGCACCCGATCAGATTATCGAAGCGACGCCTCGAAAGGTTAGTAAATAACAAGCATGCCTCAGTCGGGCGTCTGAGCGACACCACTTAAAGGGCTCATAAAGTAAATAAATAACAAACATGCCACAGTCGGGCGTCTCAGCGACACCACATAAAGGGCTTATAAAGTAAATAAATAACAAGCATTCATAGTCGGGCGTCTCAGCGACACCACATAGAGGGCTTATAAAGTAAATAAATAACAAGCATGCCACAGTCGGGCGTCTCAGCGACACCACATAAAGGGCTTATAAAAAAAATCACAGTGAATATCCAGGAGGTAGAACCATCCCAGGGATACTCGATAATTCAAATAATATAACGGGTTAGTCCATAACAAATAATAATCATGATCATCACAAATCACAAGTCACGATCCAAGTTCTGTTTTACCAGTTTCTCCTCCGAAGACCGACACTAAGAACGACACCTGACCTATCCCAGACTGTAGTCCTTAACCATGGACACGGCTATTCGAATAGATGTTTAATCTCTGCAGAGGGTGTACTCTTTACCCGAGTAACGGATTCCTTTAGTCCATCGGGACTACTTCCGTCTATGGCCTTTTAATTGAAAACACACCTAACCGCACACACCAGCCTAACTTACCGTGTCTCAGAATCACCCACGACACCAAGTGTTTAAACTCTAAGTGGGGAGGCTACAACCTCGACTTAGCATGGGATCACAAAATTTATAACGCCAAGAAACTAGGAGCTACCCTTCGGCTCCAACCGAAACACCCATGCCCCGGACCAGGTGTGGCATGCCTACCGGATGCCTCTCCAGATCTTCCACCATGGCCTCTCTGTATGGTGTGTGCTAGGACAGGGGTTGACAACTTACTGAACCGTACCCTACCTATGGCAGAGACAAGTGGTAGTACGAAACAAGTATGGGGGTGATGTTGGAGAACGTTGCAGAAAATTAAAATTTTCCTACGGTTTCACCAAGATCTATCTATGAGTTCATCCAAGCAACGAGTCAAGAGAGAGTGTTTGCATCTACATACCACTTGTAGATCGAGTACGGAAGCGTTCGAGGGAGTGGTGATGATGGAGTCGTTCCCAACGTGATTCCGATCACCGATGACCAAAGTGCTGAAAGGACAGCACCTCCGCTGCTCAACACACACGTGCGGGACGATGGCGTCTCCTCCGCCTTGATCCAGCAAGGATGAAGGAGAGGTTGAGGAAGACAACTCCAATGGCAGCACGACGGCGTGGTGCAATTGGTACAGCAGTTCACCGGCAGGCTTCGCCAAGCTTCAGACGGAGAAAGAGAGGAGTTGGGAGGGAGGGCTGCGCCTTCAATTGTATGTTGCAGCCCTCCCTCACCCCTCTATATAGGAGAGAGGGCAGGGGTCGGCCATCTAGGGTAAACCCTAGATGGGGCGGCGGCCCAAGGGGGAGGAAAGGGTGGCTTGCCCCCAAGCCAAGGGGGGCGCCTTGCCCCTTAGGGTTTCCCTCCCTTGCCCTAGTCAAGATGGGCCTAGGTGGGGAGGTGCGCCCAGACCACCAGGGGCTGGCTCCTCTCCCACTTAGCCCATGTGGCCCTCGGGAGGGGTGGCCCCTCCGGTGGACCTCCGGAAACCTCCAGTGGCCCCGGCATTTTACCGCAGCATGCCTCAAACTTTCCGTGAGTCCGCTTAACCACTTTCCATATATAAATCTTTACCTCGACCATTCCGGAACTCCTCGTGACGTCCAGGGATCTCATCCGGGACTCCGAACAACATTCGGTAATCACATACTTGTCTTTCTAATAACCCTAGCGTCACCGAACCTTAAGTGTGTAGACCCTACGGGTTCGGGAGACATGCAGACATGACCGAGACGACCTCAGGTCAATAACCAACAGCGGGATCTGGATACCCATGTTGGCTCCCACATGCTCCTCGATGTTGTCATCGGATGAACCACGATGTCAAGGGTTCAAGCAACCCCGTATTCTATTCCCTTTGTCGAGCGGGTATGTTACTTGCCCGAGACTTCGATCGCTTTGTATCCCAATACCTCGCTCAGCCTCGTATCGCACGGCAAGTCACTTTACTCGCATCGTAATGCATGATCCCGTGACCCGGACACTTGGTCACTTTGAGCTCATTATGATGATGCACTACCGAGTGGGCCCGGTGATACCTCTGCGTAACACGGAGTGCCGTCTCGATCCGTGGTCAACCCAACAGACACTTTTGGAGATACTTGTAATGCACCTTTATAGTCACCCAGTTACGTTGTGACGTTTGCTACACCCAAAGCACTCCTACGGTATCCGGGAGTTACACGATCTCATGGTCTAAGGAAGAGATACTTGACATTGGAAAAGCTCTAGCAAAACGAACTACACGATCTTGTGCTATGCTTAGGATTGGTCTTGTCCATCACGCCATTCTCCTAATGACGTGATCCCGCTGTCAATGACATCCGATGTCCATAGTCGAAACCATGACTATCTGTTGACCAACGAGCTAGTCAACTAGAGGCTCACTAGGGACGTATTGTAGTCTATGTATTCACACGTGTATTACGCATTTCCGGATAATACAGTTATAGCATGAATAAAAGACAATTATCATGAACAAGGAAATATAATAATAAGGCTTTTTATTATTGCCTCTAGGGCATATTTCCAACAGTCTCCCCACTTGCACTAGAGTCAATAATCTAGTTACATTGTGATGAATCGAACACCCATAGAGTTACGGTGTTGATCATGTTTTGCCCGCGAGAGAGAAAGTTTAGTCAACGGATCTGCGACATTCAGATCCGTATGCACAATCCAAAATTCTATGTCTCATTCTTGAACATTATCACGCATGTAGATGAATCGACGCTAGATGTTCCTGGTCAACAAGTGAAACCTGCGCTCCTTGGCAAGTGCAAAAGCTCCAGTGTTGTCACAGAAGAGTTTGATCGGCCCCGACGCATTGGGTATGACTCCTAGGTCGGTGATGAACTCCTTCACCCAAATTGCTTCATGCGCTGCCTCCGAGGCTGCCATGTACTCCGCTTCACATGTAGATCCCGCCACGACGCTTCCGCTTGGCAGCTGCACTGTACCATCGCTTCCACCATTCAACATAAACACGTGATCCGGTTTGTGACTTTGAGTCATCCAGATCTGTGTCGAAGCTAAGCGCCGACGTAACCCTTCTGACGAGCTCTTCATCACCTCCATAAGCGAGAAACATGTCCTTTGTCCTTTCGGTACTTCAGGATATTCTTGACCGCTGTCCGGTGTTCCTTGCCGGGATTACTTTGGTACCTTCCTACCAAACTTACGGCAAAGGTTTACATCAGGTCTGGTACACAGCATGGCATACATAATAGATCCTATGGCTGAGGCATAGGGATGACGCCATCTCTTCTTTATCTTTTGCCGTGGTCGGGCATTGAGCTGAGCTCAATCTCACACCTTGCAATGAGGCAAGCACCCTTCTTGGACTGATCCATTTTGAACTTCTTCAAAATCTTATCAAGGTATGTGCTTTGTGAAAGACCTATGAGGCGCCTCGATCTATCTCTATAGATCTTGATGCCTAATATATAAGCAGCTTCTCCAAGGTCCTTCATTGAAAAACTTTTATTCAAGTAGGCCTTAATGCTATCCAAGAGTTCTATATCGCTTTCCCATCAAAAGTATGTCATCTACATATAATATGAGAAATGCTACAGAGCTCCCACTCACTTTCTTGTAAACGCAGGCTTCTCCATAAGTCTGCATAAACCCAAACGCTTTGATCATCTCATCAAAGCGAATGTTCCAACTCCGAGATGCTTGCACCAGCCCATAAATTGAACGCTGGAGCTTGCATACTTTGTCAGCATTCTTAGGATCGACAAAACCTTCAGGCTGCATCATATACAGCTCTTCCTTAAGATATCCGTTAAGGAACGCTGTTTTGACGTCCATCTGCCATATCTCATAATCATAGTATGCGGCACTTGCTAACATGATTCGAGACGGACTTAAGCTTCGCCACGGGTGATAAAGTCTCATCGTAGTCAATCCCTTGAACTTGTCGATAACCCTTAGCGACAAGTCGAAGCTTTATAGATGGTGACACTACCATCCGCGTCCCGCCTTCCTCTTAAAGATCCATTTATTTTCTATCGCCGCCGATCATCGGGCAAGTCTGTCAAAAGTCCATACTTTGTTTTCATACATGGATCCTATCTCGGATCTCATGGCTTCGAGCCATTTGTTGGAATCCGGGCCGCCATCGCTTCTTCATAGTTGAAGGTTCACCGTTGTCTAACAACATGATTTCCGGAGGGGTTGCCGTTACCACTCTGGTGCGGAACGCGTGTCCTAGTGGACCCACGGGTTCAAGAGCAACTTGATCCGAAGTACCTTGATCATTATCATTAATTTCCTCTTGAGTTGGTGTGGGCATCACAGGAACATTTTCCTGAGCTGCACCACTATCCTGCTCAAGAGGTAGTACTTCATCGAAGTTCTACTTTCCTCCCACTTACTCCTTTCGAGAGAAACTCTTTTCCGTAAAGGTTCCGTTCTTGGCAACAAAGATCTTGCCTTGGATCTAAGGTAGAAGGTATACCCAAGGGTTTCCTTAGGGTATCCTATGAAGACGATTTTTCCGACTTGGGTTCGAGCTTTTCAGGTTGAAGTTTCTTGACATAAGCATCGCATCCCCAAACTTTTAGAAACGCATAGCCAGGTTTCTTCCCAAACCATAATTCATACGGTGTCGCCTCAACGGATTTAGACGGTGCCCTATTTAAAGTGAATGTAGCTGTCTCTAGAGCGTATCCCCAAAATGATAGCGGTAAATCGGTAAGAGACATCATAGATCGCACCATATCCAATAGAGTGCGATTACGACGTTCGGACACCGTTACACGCTTGAGGTGTTCGGTAGCGTGAGTTGTGAAACGATTCCACATTTTCTTAAGTGTGTGCCAAATTCGTGACTTAAATATTCTCCTCCACGATCTGATCAGAAGAATTTTATCTTTCGGTCACGTTGATTCTCTACCTCATTCTGAAATTCCTTGAACTTTTCAAAGGTCTCGGACTTGTGTTTCATCAAGTAGACATACCCATATCTACTCAAGTCATCTGTGAGAGTGAGAACATAACGATATCCTCCGCGAGCCTCAACACTCATTGGACCGCACACATCGGTATGTATGATTTCCAATAAGTTGGTTGCCCGCTCCATTGTTCCGGAGAACGGAGTCTTGGTCATCTTGCCCATGAGGCATGGTTCGCATGTGTCAAATGATTCATAATCCGTAGACTCCTGAAGTCCATCGGCATGGAGCTTCTTCATGCGCTTGACACCAATGTGACCAAGGCGGCAGTGCCACAAGTATGTGGGACTATCGTTATCAACTTTACATCTTTTGGTATTGACACTATGAACATGTGTAACATTACGCTCGAGATTCATCAAGAATAAACCATTGACTATCGGAGCATGACCATAAAACATTTCTCTCATATAAATAGAACAACCATTATTCTCGGATTTAAATGAGTAGCCATCTCGTATTAAACGAGATCCACATACAATGTTCATGCTCAAACTTGGCACCAAATAGCAATTATTAAGGTTTATAACTAATCCCGTAGAGGTAAATGTAGAGGTAGCGTGTCGACGGGCGATCACATCGACTGGAACCATTCCCCACGCCGCATCGTCACCTCGCCCTTCGCTGGTCTCCGCTTATTCCGCAGCTCCTGTTGTGAGTTACAAATATGAGCAACGGCACCGGTATCAAATACCCAAGAGTTACTACGAGTACTGGTAAAGTACACATCAATTACATGTATATCAAATATACCTTTAGTGTTGCCGGCCTTCTTGTCCGCTGAGTATTTGGGGCAGTTCCGCTTCAAAGGCCCTTCCCTTGCAATAAAAGCACTCGGCCTCGTGCTTGGGTCCATTCTTTGACTTCTTCTTCCGGCAACTTGCTTACCGGGCTGCAACCTCTTTGCCGTCCTTCTTGAAGTTCTTCTTGCCCTTGCCCTTCTTGAACTTAGTGGTCTTATTGACCATCAACACTTGATGTTCTTTCTTGATTTCAACCTCTGCTGACTTCAGCATTGAGAATACTTCGGAATGGTCTTCACCATCCCCTGCATATTGTAGTTCATCACAAAGCTCTTGTAGCTTGGTGGGAGCGACTGAAGGATTCTGTCAATGACCGCCTCGTCCGGGAGGTTTATGTCCAGCTGGGATAGGCGGTGATGCAACCCAGACATTTTGAGTATGTGCTCACTGACAGAACTGTTTTCCTCCATCTTACAACTATAGAACTTGTCGGAGACTTCATATCTCTCGACCCGTGCATGAGCTTGGAAAACTAGTTTCAGCTCCTCGAACATCTCATATGCTCCGTGTTGCTCAAAACGCTTTGGAGCCCCGGTTCTAAGCTGTAAAGCATGCCGTGACCGAACGAGGGAGTAATCATCAAGACGCGAGACTGCCAAGCGTTCATAACGCCTTGGTTCTCTGGATGGGTGCTTCACCTAGCGGTGCTTCTAGGACATATTGTTTCTTGGCAGTTATGAGGATGATCCTCGTGTTCCGGACCCAGTCCGCATAGTTGCTGCCATCATCTTTCAGCTTGGTTTTCTCTAAGGAGCAACGTTGAAGTTCATGGTGACATGAGCGTTGGCCATTTGATCTACAAGACATATTATGCAAAAGTTTTAGACTATTGTTCATGATAATAAAGTTCATCTAATCAAATTATTAATGAACTCCCACTTAGATTAGACATCCCTCTAGTCATCTAAGTGTTACATTTATCCGAGTCGACTAGGCCGTGGTCCGATCATCACGTGAGACGGACTAGTCATTGTCGGTGAACATTCTCATGTTGATCGTATCTTCCATACGACTCGTGTTCGACCTTTCGGTCTCCGTGTTCCGAGGCCATATCTGTACATGCTAGGCTCGTCAAGTTAACCCTAAGTGTTTCAAGGCGGTGTAAATCTGTCTTACACCCGCTGTATGTGAACGTAAGAATCCATCACACCCGATCATCACGTGGTGCTTAGAAGTTTACTTAACTGTAGCAACGGTGCATGCTTAGGGGAGAACACTTCTTGAAATTGTTCTAAGGGATCATCTTATTTACTACCGTCGTTCTAAGTAAACAAGATGCATAATCATAATAAACATCACATGAAATTATAAAGTAGTGACATGATATGGCCAATATCAAATGGCTCCTTTGATCTTCATCTTCGGGGCTCCAAGATCATCCTGTAACCGGCATGACACCATGATCTCCATCATCATGATCTCCATCATCGTGTCTTCATGAACTTGTCACGCCTAACGACTACTTCTACTTCTATGGCTAACGCGCTTAGCAATAAAGTAAAGTAAGTTACATGGCGTTCTTCAATGACACACGCAGGTCATACAAAAATAAAGACAACTCCTATGGCTCACGCCGTTGTCATACTCATCGACATGCAAGTCGTGATTCCTATTACAAGAACATGATCTCATACATCACAATATATCATCATTCATCACAACTTGGCCATATCACATCACATAACAATTGCTGCAAAAACAAGTTAGACGCCCTCTAATTGTTGTTGCATCTTTACGTGGCTGCAATTGGGTTCCTAGCAAGAACGCTTTTCTTACCTACGAATAACCACAACGTGATCTTGTCAACTTCTATTTACCCTTCATAAGGACCCTGTTCATCGAATCCGCTCCAACTAAAGTGGAGAGACAGACACCCGCTTGACCACCTTATGCAACTAGTGCATGTTAGTCGGTGGAACCGGTCTCACGTAAGCGTACGTGTAAGGTTGGTCCGGGCCGCTTCATCACACAATACCGTGGAAGCAAGATACGACTAGTAACGGCAAGTAAGTTGACAAGATCCACGCCCACAACAAAATTGTGTTCTACTCGTGCAAAGAGAACTACGCATAGACCTAGCTCATGATGCCACTGTTGAGGAACGTTGCAGAAAATTAAAATTTTCCTACGGTTTCACCAAGATCTATCTGTGAGTTCATCCAAGCAACGAGTCAAGAGAGTGTTTGCATCTACATACCACTTGTAGATCGAGTACGGAAGCTGCTCGAGGGAGTGGTGATGATGGAGTCGTTCCCAACGTGATTCCGATCACCGATGACCAAAGTGCTGAAAGGACAGCACCTCCGCTGCTCAACACACGCATGACGGGACGATGGCGTCTCCTCCGGCCTTGATCCAGCAAGGATGAAGGAGAGGTTGAGGAAGACAACTCCAATGGCAGCACGACGGCGTGGTGCAATTGGTACAGCAGTTCACCGGCTGTGGCTTCGCCAAGCTCAGACGGGAGAAAGAGAGGAGTTGGGGAGGGAGGGCTGCGCCTTCAATTGTGTTGCAGCCCTCCCTCACCCCTCTATATAGGAGAGAGAGGGTAGGGGCCGGCCATCTCGGGTAACCCCTAGAGGGGGGCGGCGGCCAACGGGGGGAGGAACGGGGTGGCTTGCCCCCCAAGCCAAGGGGGCGCCTTTGCCTCCTTAGGGTTTCCCTCCCTGCCCTAGTCCAAGCATGGGCCTAGGTGGAGGCGCGCCCAGCCCACCAGGGGCTGGCTCCTCTCCCACTTAGCCCATGGGCCCCCCGGAGGGGTGGCTCTCCTCAGTGGACCTCCGAAACCTCCCGGTGGCCCCGGTACTTTACCGGCATGCCCTCAAACTTTCCGAGTCCGCTTAACCACTTTCCATATATAAATCTTTACCTCCGGACCATTCCGGAACTCCTCGTGACGTCCGGGATCTCATCCGGGACTCCGAACAACTGTCGGTAATCACATACTTGTCTTTCTAGTAACCATAGCGTAACCGAACCTTAAGTGTGTAGACCCTACGGGTTCGGGAGACATGCAGAAATGACCGAGACGACCTCAGGTCAATAACCAACAGCGGGATCTGGATACCCATGTTGGCTCCCACATGCTCCTCGATGTTGTCATCGGATGAACCACGATGTCAAGGGTTCAAGCAACCCCGTATTCTATTACCTTTGTCGACGGTATGTTACTTGCCCGAGACTTCGATCGCCGGTATCCCAATACCTCGCTCAGTCTCGTTACCGGCAAGTCACTTTACTGCATCAGTAATGCATGATCCCGTGACCGGACACTTGGTCACTTTGAGCTCATTATGATGATGCACTACCGAAAGTGGGCCTAGTTGATACCTCTCCGTAACACGGAGTGACAAATCGATCCTCGATCCGTGTCAACCCAACAGATACTTTCGGAGGTACCGTAATGCACCTTTATAGTCACCCAGTTACGCCAGGACGCTTTGGTACACCCAAAGCACTCCCTACGGTATCCGGAGTTACACGATCTCATGGTCTAAGGAAGAGATACTTGACATTGGAAAAGCTCTAGCAAAAACGAACTACACGATCTTGTGCTATGCTTAGGATTGGGTCTTGTCCATCACGCCATTCTCCTAATGACGTGATCCCGCTTGTCAATGACATCTCGATGTCCATAGTCGAGAAACCATGACTATCTGTTGACCAATGAGCTAGTCAACTAGAGGCTCACTAGGGACGTATTGTAGTCTATGTATTCACACGTGTATTACGATTTCCGGATAATACAGTTATAGCATGAATAAAAGACAATTATCATGAACAAGGAAATATAATAATAAGGCTTTTATTATTGCCTCTAGGGCATATTTCCAACAGGTTACCGGAACAAGACTCGATCTATGGTCAACTCAGGAGGTTTAAGTATTCCCTGCATGATTAGTATAACAATTTATACTTCTACCAACAGACCGAATCACCACTCGACATACCTCGTCATGTCAGATCGACACAACTGCCTCGACGGAGGACTGGGGACAAACCCGTGTCTACCCAAGACAGAGGCTTTCCCGGATTCCTTCCGGTATGCATGAAAGGCATTCGATGGTGACTATTATCACAAACATATCCAACTCCAATAGCATGCAATCATCAATATGCACTCATGAGTAGAAACGTATTATCACAAGAAATAACAAATACTCCATGTCGAGGTGGTGTTGTAACCGTGTCAAATAACATGCACAATATTATGCCAGGGTTCAGAATGCTTGCCTTCAAGTTGTGGGGAGGCAGGGTGCATTCCAAAACTTTGAAAGTTTTCTTCTTTCTCCAAAAATCCTATTTAAATTTTTTGAATTAATACATAGTTTCAAAAACAATACAAAAAAGTTGTCTGAATTTTTTTCAAATAAATCTGAAAATAAACTAGACAATATTTGAGAGAGGTAGGAAAAAGAATCAACTCATTTGGAGTTATATTTAAAAAGTTATAGCCAGTCAAATTCTGTTTTTAAAATAAAACAGAGGAAAAAGAAAAACGTTTCGAAACTAACCACGTCGAAGGCGTATTCTGGTTTTACGTATCCACTTATCCAGCGTGGAATGGCGCGGGGGTTACTGACAGTGGGTCCAGGGGGCCCACTGGTCAGGTTTGACCAGTCGTCTTTCCCTCCTCTTCCTCTGCCCGAGCGGGGGCGGGACTCCGGCGATCGCCGCCGGCGATTGGCGGCTCCTCTCGGGGTTCCGAGGGCGGGGATTGATCTGCCAGACCGAGGCGGTCCTCCCGGTGGTGGTTGGGTCGCTTGGGTGGAGGGAGTCGCCGCGACGAAGCCATGGGCGGCCGTGGCTTTTGGGAGCAAAGGGGGTTTGGGCTACGGTGGCTCTCCGTCGCAGCAGGGGGTTTGGGCGCCTCCGCAAGACAAAGGGGAGTCGGGTGGTGGTGTTGGATGGCCGGGGGAGGGCCTGGTTGCGATGAACAGCACCGGAGGGCGGCGGCGGCCGAGCTGGCCGGGGACGGGAGAGATGGCCTTTCCTCACCGATTGCCGGCTACGGGAGGTCTAGGGGGTTGGCTTGAGGTTGCCTGAGGGCCTAGGCGAGCTCGGGGCTCCCTTATATAGGCGGCCGAGGTCGGTTCCGCGACCGTGGATAAGGTCGCCGGCGAACCGCCTTTCTGTAGTGGACAGGGCGACGTGGAGCTGGCCGGCGCATTCCCGACCAGCTCCATATCGCTTAAGGGGCGAGCTGGCGCTGTAGGACTTGGGCGGTGCCGCCACGGCCGGGGCCTGCATGGCCGTCACCAGCCACCACGCCGACCCGGACGGTGGCGCCTGTGGGGGTGCCAGAGGTGGTCGGGGTGGCTCTGCGCAAGGCAGGAGGAGACGCAGTCGTCTGGCTGCGAGAGGGTAGAGGCCGTAACAAGTATGGGGGGGGTGGGGGCGAGACGTGAGGCGGCGTCTCGGTGCGGGCGCTGCGGAAAACGTGGCGCCTGGGCACGCCAGAGCACGCTGCAGCACCAGTGCTTTCAAGTGAAATGCCAGGACATGTCATGAGGCTTGGGTGGGGCTGGGGATTACCAGGTCTAGGCTAGGGTGTGCAAGTAGATCAGTGGACAAGCTGGTTTGATCAGAGGATCAAGTCCACAATGCTAACTAAAAACTCATGCCAAAACCGGACATGCACACAAGGTGTTTGGCAAAATGCTAGAGGCATCTAGGCAGTTCTTGGAGTGGCCAAAATCTCCAGATCCTAGTCTCCTTAGGTGTAGGTGATGGTGGTAGGGTTAGTTGGCCAAAGCTAGAAACTTGCCAGTGCAAAAAAATTAGAAAACCAAATCTGGTCAGAAAGAAAAGGATATGGTTTCATGGACCAAAAATACTTCAATGGGTTCACTCTCTTGGACTTGAGTGTTTTGCTGGATGGACTATAAGCATGAGGAAGAATCATGGGCAACAAAGCAAAATAAAATGTGGTTGTCAGACAAATCATCAAGTTGGACCAGAATGAAACTGAGGTTGATTCACTCAAATTTTTCAAAGAGCATAACTGGGTTTTTTGCATAAAGTTGAATAATATACTCCTATTAACATCCCATAATTTTGGTGGAAGTTTTAAAGAAATATTTAAATAGGTTGTAGTGGAAAATTGCCCACTGGACCAGATTTGAAAATTTGGTGTAGACCTCAAAATCTCCAATGAACTGAAGATATTTTTGCATAAAAGTGATTTAAAAACATCACATTACATCCCCAAATTTTGGTTGGAATTTTAAATAAATTTATCAAATGGTTGTAGTTCAAATAGGGCTTCAAAACTAATGAAAAACCACTTTAATGAATAAAGCTCGGAGAGCAATAATTATGAAAAATAAATCCACTGATAATATAAATATTTTTCTTGAGAGGGTAAATAAGTCCAATAATATAACTGGAAATTTTTCACTTGGGGTAAAAACTCCATAAAAATAAAGAACATAATGGTTCTGAAATTAAAAGAAAAACCAGAGAATAAAAGTTTAAGTTTCCTGGCAAAATTTTAATTAATAAAACAAGGTTAAAAATTTTGGGGTGGCACAACACTACCCCCTTAAGAAAAAATCTCGTCCTCGAGATTTGCTAAGGATTGTTTTTGAAAATATTACTTTTACCATATCAAAATAACCACTTTACTTAAGTGGTAAAATGCGGCTACAAAGGAGAGAGCAATAAGTGGTGTAAAACTTCTGCAGGGGACATCAAGGCGCGCTGCGTGGAGAAATCCACGTTTGGGAAAAACGAAGCGATTTCTACGTCGACGCTACTCAAATTTAGAATAAATTCTAAATTCTAAAATATACGTTGGTCGTGCACTCTTGGTATGCCGCTGTTCCTCTGGTCGGCTGTGTGGACCCGGGGCCCACCGTGTGAGTCTCATCTTCTTCCTCCGGGCTCTCTCTTCTTCCTCTCTCTCGCCGCTTTCCCGCGCTTTCTCCACCCGGCCACGCTCTAGCGCCAGAGGGGCATCTAGGCCGCATTATGTAGAAAAAGCGCGGGCGTGTTAGTTGCCGGCGGCAGCGGCACTCACCTCGCGCCGCCGTGTTGTCGGCACCGCTATGGATTCGCCCAACACCGGGCAGCGATCGAGCGATTTAGCGGCAATCGTGGACTTCGCCCACCGCACACCGATCTCGAGCTATAAAACGACCGGGTGCTCTCTCTTCTTCCTCACACCGCCTCGCTTCTCCTTCTCCTTCCTTCTCCTCCGCTGCTTGCGTAAGCTTGAGACGAGGCTTCTAATGGCGGAGGTGGTGCCGGACTGGTACGTGATCCTGGTGTGCGGAGAGCCGGGCTGGCGCGGTTGGGCCTCTCGGCTCCTCGTAGCGCGATGATCCTCGGCGATCGCCGCGATGCTGCCGCTCGAGTGCTGGCTCTCCGCGGTGGCGGTGATCATGAGGATTAGGTGGGGTGTCGGGTGCTAACTGTTGTTGGTGTGCCGGAGGTAACTTGTACCCGGATGATTATCCACTAATCTCTCCTTCAGAGACTGTGGTGCGATTAGGGAGGTGGTCGGTGAGATGCAACACGGTTACGTGGTTTTGCAAGCAGTGTATGTGTTCGAGTGGTTGTGGTTGTGAGTCTGCTGCTGTGGCGCTGCGTGAATAAGAATCCCATGTCGTGAGAAGATATATGATGCAGCAACTCAGGGAAAACAAACCTCACTTCAGGATTTTTCGCGAGAGAAATTAGTTAATTTAAAATTAAACAGCCACAAAAACTGCTCACATTAATTGAAACCAAATAATTGACTCGCCGCACAAACTCAGGGTACCACGCATAAGTTACAACACGTAAATACTTGTTGCAATAATAAACATAGCAGACGCCTATAATGAAAACGGTAATCGATCGGGGTCCCGAGAAAAACGCTCTCGAGCATCGGGACACACTCCTCTTCTATCGGGGAAGTGGATTGACTAGTCGATGAATGCGCCTCTCCTGGTCGGGCTCGTTGGTTCCGCCGATGGCTATCTCGAGGATTTAAATCAGACTACGGAGATAACCCATTACTCGGGTCAAACGCTTCTTGAGCGATGACGACATCGACAAGGTTGGCCAAGATCGGATCTCTCTCAATTCGGCCCACCGGAAAAGATGTTACTTCTCCTGCTCGGACGGCTCGGAAAGTATTAATACCCTCGCTCACGGGCATAGGGTACCGCGAATCGAAGACGGACAAGCGCTTCGTGCAGCCGCTTCTATGGCCATTTGTGGAGCTGGCATAAATTTCCCCACGAAGGAGACTTCCGTTGGGTCTTGGTTTGAGTTTACGGAGGGATGTGCACTACTGCCCAATATTTCAAGGTGGATGAGGTGATTCTCGATTTGAGCAGCTCAGACCGGGTGGTTGAGTAGAACCCATGGTACTGCAGGTAAAGTCCCACAATATTTTAACAAAACTACCCGGGTTGCATCTGAGTTCTCGTGATAAATGCTAGGGCTCGGCAGATGGCAAGAAATGGCTGTGGAGGGTGGTGCACAAGGTGAGGGGTGCTTGGCAAGGTCACGAGGTGGCCTTTTATATAGCATCCGGCTGGGTTATTTATCATGGTGAGGGGCACTTGTTTGTCGGTTCTCGCCTCATGGGGTCGGGGTCAAAGCCACAGATACACATATCTCACAAAAGTGACGTGTTACTGTGGGTGTCGTCAGGGTTGGTTTTTGGTAGCTACGCCCGGAATTAAAATGCAGCCGTACACCAATGCGCTTATGAATGGCTACAATTTAAAATAGGGACGCACAAGCAGACAGCAATCCAATATAGTGATACATGACCACATAATTACAGGGCGTGGGGTATATTAAGACCTCAGATTACCGAAAGTGACTTAGTCCGCCTCGCTTATATCCAAGCGGACTTGCCTTTGTGGTTGTCGAGGCTTCTCCACCGGTTTCACCGTCGTGGTTAGCCGGTGCATGCGGTTGAGGAACTGCAGGGTCGGCAGAGCGATGATGACTATCTCGGGATTGTTGGCCACAATCCCGTTGAGCGTGGTTCCCAAAAGGCGGCGAAGCACTTACGGGGTCATCAAAGCACCTTGGTCGATGGCTGCGGCAGACCTCAGGGACTCGATCGGTTGTCCAAACATCACGACTGGGTTGTCGGCATCGGGCTCATCTTCCCATCTTGCCGGGGTTCGGCGAACCAGTTCTCCCCGAGCTGCGATCCGATCCAGAGTGATCTGATCGAACAGTTCCTTCTAGTGCACTTACATAGCGCACTGGATGCAATAATGCAGGATCTGTCTCGTGATCTCCGTTGGCAACCTGGGTGGCTCTACCATACCCGTCACGGCTGGGGGTAGTAGTAGAAGGAGCGACATGGGATTAACTCTGGGTGACAAGTGCCGGAGTTGAACTATAGCCTCTCGACAGCT